>CAJNDT010002079.1:0-487500 GCA_905221615.1 Symbiodinium sp. CCMP2592
TTCAAATTCCAGATATATTATATACTGTAATTTACTAGGACAGACTATAATATACGATAATAGACTATAATACACGATACAACAAACTACAATATACGATAATATGCTATAATAGACTATAAAACACCATATAATGTCTATCACAGACGATAGTAAAACAAAATCTACGACCCCCCCGGGCCTTCTTCTTTGGTGCTTTCTTTGCCTCGCCAAGTCAGATCTTAAGCGCGAAAGCAAGGTTTAAAAACGGGCCTTAGGGTTTGGAGTTTTATAATATAGGAACCTGGTTACAATAGGGGCCTTAATAATTACCTATACTATTTTGAGGGTTCCTTGCTATAAGTGTAGTATAATATACCCCAGAACCCGATTCTCCTTATTAAGATCTCGCTGAAAAACCTTGGCAATGTACCATCTGTAACCGATACCCTCTGTCTGCTGGGTCGATGAAAGCACTAAAGCCTCAGGCGTGCTTGCAAGTCGGTAACACTGCTCACCAGCCACCCTGAAAAAGGATGGGAGCCGAAACTGGCTACTGCTTCTCTGTTCCTGTATTGCTCCACTTAACATGGCATGACGCAGTTGGCAAAAAGGGCCCATCCTGCTCTGATTGTATTGCACGTCGCGGTACTCTTGCCTGCTACTGGTCTACTCGCGAGTGCATACATGTAGATCCATGTCATGCTCTTAAAGCTAGGTGTGCTGAGATCGAAAAGTAATGGGACAAGTTACAGATGTATGCCTAGCACGTGGCACCTGAACGCCATCCCCCTAAACCCTAAACCTTAAGCCCTAATCCCTAGACCCTAAACGCCTTAACTCTGAACCCCTAAACCACAGGCCCCTGACCCTAAACCACAAAACCCTAAACCCCTAGCCCTGATCCCTCAATCCCTGAAGCCCTAAACCCAAAACACCCCGGCCTCCGCAGCCATTGCCGTTGCAGACCGCCGAGGCGCGGCGCTCCCTGCACTTGGCCCGACGAAGCTAAGGCTGCACCACCTGGGCCGGAAGTGTAAAATACTATATTATAACGTGTAAAATGCTATATTATAATCTGTAATATACTAAAATGTACTATAGCAACTAGAGCGCTATAGGGTTTAAGGTCTTTGTATGTGTCCGATAGCTAGCTGGATAAAGCTGGTTTCAGTGTTCAAAAAGGGTCTCGTAAGGGTTCAAGGAGAGCTTTAGCGTTGCTTGGGGTTTAGAGTTCAAGGGCTTAGGGTCCGAGGACTCGGGGCACTGAACTTGGGACACAGAAGCTAGCGTGTTGCAGTGCAATATAGGGGCCTAGACAACTACCAACACTATTTTGGGGGTTCCTGATTACAATTATAGTATAATGGGCCCCAAAACCGTATTCTAATGATTAAGGCCCCTATACTAGGGTTGTAAAGCTTGGTTTAGGGGTTGAGGAGCTGCATGAACGGAGACACTTCGACATGCAATGCACTGCAGGCGTTACCCCCCCTTCCCCTTCAAGCTGCGGGCTGAGGACTGAACTAATGCTCTGCGAGACTGTACCAAAACAACTACACCAAGCTTTAGCATCACAAGCTGGAATATATATATATATATATATATAGCTGAATGAATGAGGTGATGCAGTACCACAAGCAACTCAGCTGAAAGCTATCCGACACTGCATCCCAGAAGTCCATGCCATGGCCGGGGCACACGGCCAGGGCCGCAATGACAATAAGCTGGCTGAGCAGTGATCGCCTCATGGTACCTCCGAAGTCAAAGACGGGTCTGGGAGTTTCGGATTTTTGCTGCGGAATGTGGGAGTTTCCGAAAACAGGAGAGCCCAGTATAGTACCCTAAATTGTAGGATCCTTATTACAACGACCCCTCATTTTCGGAAACTCCCAAGTAGGGGTGCCGCAGAGTACCTCCGAAAAGGGCTGCCCCGGTGCACCTGCTAGGATCCTGGCGTCGTCTGACTCGAGCCCAAAGATTACGGTTTAAAGGCTTGAGACTTGCAAGTGATAGGAAGGGCACTTGCGACCCCCTTGCACCATAAAAGCATACAGCTGCTCCTGACTGCAAAGGTGAGCTCAAACGCGATATTTTCCAATTGTTCAAGACCTTTCCTCTGCGGGCCGGCGGCGAGTTCGCATTTTCGCTAGGCGAGCAGCTCGGGCAGCCGAACACACCAAGACTTCAGCCTCCTACACACCGAGGAAGCGGGAAAAAAGGCTTTGAATCAGCGAAGAAGAAAGAGACCAAGAACTACTCTAGGTGTATGACTGTATAGATGTACGTAACATGTAGCACAAGACTTTATATGCTTATACAAACGAATATCTACGTGTGCCGCATATTAGGGGGGTCATACGCATACAAACTGTTCATTGTGCTTGCTTGTTTGTTTATGCATGCGGTTGTTTGCACACTTGCTTCTAGAATATGCTCTGTAGTCGTACCCAATGTTTGTATTTATGTGTAGCTGTACATGCGTTTTAACTATCTGCTCCCACATACAAACCCTAAACCCTAAACCAGCCAAAACCCCAAACCTGAAATCCTAAACCCCTTAAGCCTAAACCTCCACACCCTAAACCCCTAAACCCCAAAACCCTTAGCCCCTAAACCCTGAACTCCTAAACCCGAAACCCGACATCCGCTGCTTCAGTAGCCAGGCCACGAGCAAGGTCGGCCGGCGGGGATTATCAACTCGAAGGCTGAAAGCCCCTCTCGATCCCTATGGCTCCAGCTACCTCACTAGTAGGCTCTGTCTATCTATATATCTGTATATCTACATATCTACATATCTACATGTCTATATTTCTACATATCTATATATCTGTATATCTACATATCTTTTTACCTATATATCTACATATCTATATAGCTATATACCTATATAACTTTATATCTATATACCGATACATCTATATAGACTATGCACAATATAGATAACTATATACTCATATGTGTATATATATTTATACACATATATAAAGAGTTCCGGCTTCCGGGGTTCGGGGTTTGCCGGAATAGTATGTACCCATATAGGCCATTAGGTTGCCTATCACATGTTCTGTTACCCAGTATCCCAATGTTCGGTACCTGGCGCCATTACGGGATGTGAGCGTTTCCGAAAAGCCAGCGGTCCCTTTGAAGAAGGATCAAATCACTGAGGGTCGACAATTAGAGGCCCCCTTCTTCTCGGAAACTGTTAATGTGGTGACACAGGATGAGATGCCCTGCAAATCTTACGCACTCTGCCTTTCAGGCCTTCTCATCCGACAAGAGCTTTCTTGCTTCTGCCGATTGTGTTGGCTGCTGCGAGTTCAGTTGGGTGATGACTTGGTCCGTCACGAGCCAGGAAACCAGAATCAGCAGCACACACAGGCCGAAGTAGAGGCCCGGAGAGCCATCGGCGACCGCGTTTGGAATTGCGGCGGCAATCGCAGGTCCTGGGCAGATGCCGACCAAGCCCCATCCGAGCCCGAAGAACGTGGCACCTAGCACCAGCGATCCGTAGTCTCCGGTTTTGGACGGGCGCTCGAACTTGCATTCTTCTCCGCAGAGAGGCTTCCTGTCCTCGTTTTCTGCAACCAGAAATGCCGGGAAGGAGACGCAAAGCCCCAAGCCCATCACGAAGGCCAGGCTCGGATCCCAGGTACCGCCAAAGTCCAGGAAGTCCAAGACCTTCGCTTGACTGGTCATGCCTGAGACGCCCAGGCCCAAGCCGAAGATCATCCCACACGCCAGCGGCGACACGAAGCTGCGAGGCTTGGACGGCAAGAACAAAGCCAGAGCAGCTAGTGCCAAGCTGGACAAAGCTGCCGCAAGAGGGAACTCCCACTTGGGTGGCCACTGGAGCTCCGCAACTCCCCATGGACCGCTGGCATCAAGCTTGGCTGCATGCCTGGTCACTGCCACGGTTGCAGCAGCTACACCCATGAACGTCGGCACTGCAATCCAGCTTCGAGGCGCAAGGCGCGGAAGTCCGCAGATGCCGTGTCCACTGGTACAGCCGCGGCCTGCTCTGGTGCCGATGCCAACGAAGACACCGCCCCAGCAGTACCTTCCCACTGGGAAGTCCAAGGCACCCGGGAATGCGAAGCCTTCATTGAATTGGAAATTCACAAGGCCGCCCAAGAGAAGGCCAAAGAGAAAGAGAGCCTTCCACAACTGCCCATCTCTCATCGGCTCGCACTGCCCCATGCCGCGCAAGAAGGGCCCCGCGATGCCACTGATTCCCGTGATCTTCCCGTCGCCCAGGTATGCGAGGGCGGCTGACATGCCGATCAGCATGCCGCCCACGCCGGACTCAACAGGAGTGAAGGCCATGGGCTCAATTTGCCAACCTGACCAGCCAGCAACGGTCGCTACTGGATGATTTCGAGCCACGTCTATGTTAGTGACGCCAGCCATGCTTAAGACTCAGAGCAATCTGACGCGCAGCACCCGGCACCGAAGATTGGCTGATGTACAGTCTACACGCTGTCAAATTTGTTCTGCTTGTTTTTGTTCAGCTATTTGGCTGAACTTGTTTCCATTCTCTGTGCGCATGTCCTGTTGAATGCCGTAAATTCGCGTAATTCGGCCTTATGTTGCCCTGGAAACTCCGACGAGTGCTTGGAGGAAAACATTTTGGCGATGTCTCCAAATCCCGACCGTATACCGGGGGCGGGGGAGCCTCAACACAGGGAGAAGCATCTTAGCAGAGCGCCTAATTTTCCCGAGTGCAGCCCCGTCATCAGGCGATGGTGGTTGATCACACTTGTTATCCCCGCCCTCATGAACGATGGCGGTTGATGACATTCCGTAAAGCCGCTCCCTCATTAGGCGATGGCGTTTGATCACCCTTAGACCCGCCTTATCATTAAGCGATGCCGGTTTCGGTTGATCACGTGTGTCCAACCCACCCCGTCCTTCGCACACTTCTTTGAACTCGCCGCTCCATGAATGGCGGTTGAACTGCGGCTCAGAACCCGCCCCTTCCTTAAGTACTGGCGCTTGATCGCATTTCTTTCCCTCTCAATCAGCGACGGCAGTTCACAGTGCTCAAACCGTTTGTCGCACTTTCACGGGCAACATGGGGACACTAGCGGGAATGAAGATTTTGTCTCAAGAAATCGAAAGACAAACAAACAACACCCTATGAAGCTCATTGAACTCTTCATGTCGTAACCGGAAGTTCGGGAGGTCGATTATTGCATGCGAAAATGCGGAAACTTTTTGGAACGGGATTTGGGAACACCTCGAGCTTTCAAGAATCCTGATTTTGGGGGCTCCCGCCGGCTAGTCCGGATTTGTTGTTTGCACCTGATGCGTTAACATCTTCTCCCCAGAATGTTTCCCATCCCGACTTTGCAATAATCCAGAACCCAGACCCCTTCCGGAAACTGTCAGCCAACAAAGAACGTCTCCTCCGAAAGCAAAATTTTGTGAAACCTTCATGATCTTAATATGGAGGTTGATGATAGCTTCTTCAACCCGCCTCCTCATTAAGGGCTTGATCACATTCAGGAAGCCCGCCTCTCGCTGGACGATGGCCTTTGATCAATTTCAGAAGCCCGCGCCCTCATTGGGAGATGGCGGTTGATCGGACCTTTTAGACCTGCCACCTTACTAGGGGATGGCGGTTGCTCGCATTTCGTCAATCCGCACCCTCATTGAGCAATTTCTCGGAATCGTCTGTTCCTCGGCAATGGCGAGTGGCCACATTTCTTAAATCTTAACGCCGCCACCTCACTGTGCACTGGCGGTGGGTGAAGCCTTCTGCAAACCCCGCCCCCCGCCCCCTCCTTAACAGATGGCGGAAGATCACAACTCTTAAACCCGCCGCCGTGCTAGGTATTGCATTTCTTGCATCTGCCCTGTCATTGAGCGATGGCGCTTCATTGCAGTCAGTCAAGCCGCCCCCTCTTTCGACGTTGGCGTTTGATCAGCTTCATAAATCCACACCCTCATTGGGCGATGGCGGTTGATGAACTGCCAGTAGCGGTAGTTTAAGTTGGCGGAGGCGATGGTGCTGGTGGTGGTCGTGGTGGTGGTCGTTTGTCCAGTAGTCGGCTTCGTAGTAGCAGTGGTAGTAGCAGCAGCAGCAGCAGCAGCAGCAGCAGTAAGCAGCAGCTTTGCAGCAGAAGGCAAAAGGAGCAGGCGCAGGCGCAGGCGGAGCAGGAGTAGGAGTAGGAGTAAGAGTAGTAGTGGGAGTCTTCGTAGTTGTAGTACTTGCTGTAGTAGTTGTTGTTGTTGCTGCTGCTGTTGCTGTCGTTGATGTTGTTGTCGTCGTTGTTGTGGTTGTCGTCAGCTGGCTCGCTTGCTTGCTTGGTTGCTTGCTCGGTCGCTCGCCGGCTCACTTACAAGTGCTACAACACAGGAAAAACACGAAGAACAGCGGCACAGTCTGCAGCTCTTCTTCTGAGTTCTTGGCTTGGCACTGCCTGCGCATGGCAGGAGCACGTCACGAGCTGAGCTGCATAATCGTATGGTTCTCTTTGCCCTGCTCTGCAGGAGAGAAACCGAGCCGCTCAAACAACGGAAAGTCTTGATCTTCAAGACGCAAGGGGAAAGGCCAGTCTTTTCAAAACGGGTTTGAAAGCCAGGCCATTACATCAAAGCTGGTGCATAATTAGACACCGCACAGGATCCAAAACTGCTACTGGTTTGGCCTACCTTATCTCTGCGATTCTTCAGGCCTGCTCGTCCGCCACAGCCGGGACTACTTTCACTACGTTGACCTCTGTAGCCTGCTGTGAGTTCACATAGCTGATGACACGGTCCGTCACCAACCACGAAGCCAGGATCAGCACTACACAAAGGCCGAAGGAAAGGCCAGGGCCCCAACCTCCGACGAGGTAAGGGATCATGCCTGCCAGCACAGGTCCGGGGCAGATGCCGACCATGCCCCATCCGAGCCCGAAGAACGTGGCACCTAGCACCAGCGATCCGTAGTCTCCGGTTTTGGACGGGCGCTCGAACTTGCATTCTTCTCCGCAGAGAGGCTTCCTGTCCTCGTTTTCTGCAACCAGAAATGCCGGGAAGGAGACGCAAAGCCCCAAGCCCATCACGAAGGCCAGGCTCGGATCCCAGGTACCGCCAAAGTCCAGGAAGTCCAAGACCTTCGCTTGACTGGTCATGCCTGAGACGCCCAGGCCCAAGCCGAAGATCATCCCACACGCCAGCGGCGACACGAAGCTGCGAGGCTTGGACGGCAAGAACAAAGCCAGAGCAGCTAGTGCCAAGCTGGACAAAGCTGCCGCAAGAGGGAACTCCCACTTGGGTGGCCACTGGAGCTCCGCAACTCCCCATGGACCGCTGGCATCAAGCTGGGCTGCATGCCTGGTCACTGCCACGGTTACAGCAGCTACGCCCATGAACGTCGGCACCGCAATCCAGCTTCGAGGCGCAAGGCGCGGAAGTCCGCAGATGCCGTGGCCACTGGTACAACCGCGGCCTGCTCTGGTGCCGATGCCAACGAAGACGCCGCCCAAGCAGTACCTCGCCACCGGGATGTTCAAGGCCTGAGGATAAGCGAAGTCTCGGTTGAAGGCCAAGTTCAGAAGACCGCCGCTGACCAGCCCGACCAGGAAAAGAGCCTTCCAGAGTTGACCATCCTTCATTGGCTGGCACTTTCCGACCCCCCGCAAGAAGGGCCCCGCGATGCCGCTGATTCCCGTGATCTTGCCGTCCCCCAGGTATGCAAGTGCGGCCGACAGCCCGATCAGCAGGCCGCCCACACCAGACTCGACGGGAGTGAAGGCCATCTTGAGATCTGGTGCTTAGCAACAGCCGCAGCCCCTGTAGCCGAGATGAATGTCCTGTTTCAGCAGCACTGCTCTTGAGCCCGAAATTACAGAGATGCGGCTTCCTGCGACAACGCTGCAGTTCCACTCTAGCCTCTAGCACTTTCCTTTTTTTGGCTGCTCCTGAGATAGGTTTCGGTCTATAAGGCGGAGGCGTTCTCTCTCCGTCGGTGAAACTGCGAATTCCGCGAGGGATCCTACAAGACTGTCTGGCGCTTCGTAGGGAATGGGAATCCCCAATAATAGTCTCGATAATCCATTCCCCCACGCCCTAAACCCTAAACCCCTAACCCCCTTAAACCTTAAACCCCTACTAAGAGCCAGACAAAAGAGCACTCAGGCGCCTACCTGACCCTGCACGAAGCTCATGACCTCAAGGCGGCTTGGGCCCGGAGTTAGGAGAAGGGGCACAGAGGGTGTAGAGGTTCAGGGTTTAGGGCCTAGTTTAGAGATAAAGGTTTAGGGTTTTGGGGGGTTTGGGGTTTAGGGGTTTAGGGTTTGGGATGCTGCAGAACTGTGACAGCATGCCTTGGCAGCTTTCGGCTGCAAAACTGGATCCATCATGGCCATCATCTGAACCTGCAGCACAACGAGACTCCAGGCACCGAGAACTGCGCTCGCACCTCGCGACACGCCAGTGCCTGCATCATAACCATCATGGCGTTCTCCTCTGTCACTCCCCACTCCTGCTGAGGCACTTGCAGGCAACTCGACTCGAACAAGACTGTGATTGAGAGATGCCAGTTCCCAAACGGATCAAGCTGATCTGATGCTGAACTGTAACTCAAACCCAAGTCCTAAAGTCAAGAGCTGCAAACCTCGAGCTCATAAGACGTCAGGATGAAACCTAAAGAATTCCTCATACCTCACAGAACCTCCCTTGACAGTATTGCACGCAGGGTTTAGTTGCGGGTCCGGCTAGGGTCCCTATCGTCCGAAATGCGCACATCCGCTCCTTCCAGCTGTCACCGACAACGCTCTTGGCCAAAGGCAAAATCTCCTCGCAGCGAGGACTCAGGATGGCCGTACGATGAGACCACACCTCCAACTGCCTTGCAGTGACACTTCAGAGAGGCCTGCATCATCAGCATCTGTCGCTTCACTTGATCCTCTGGCTCTGCCTAGCACGATGAGGCGCAGTGAAATCAGTGTTACTATGACTATGTCCTTTCCTATGCTATTTCTATCACTCCTTCTATAACAATTAGTATTACTATTTCTATCACCATCTGGAGTGGAACACAGCGGAAGCAAATGCTGGAGCAGCACACTAAGCTTGCGCTGTGGAAGCCAAGGATCTTGCTTTAAGGTATAGGGTCTCAAGGCCCGACGACGTGCCCCATCAAAACTGCAACAACGACCTCTAAGCCCAAAAAACCCAAAAAATAACCATTACTATACCAAGAGAGCTCCATGCCCTATGTAGACCCCAAACCCCTCGACCCTGGACCAAACAAAGCTTAAACTCTCAAGCCTGGCATTCTGAACGTCAAGCCCCCACCTCTTTGGCCTTTGTGATAATTTCTTCGACCTCCCGAATGCTTTCTACTGGTGCTGAGTAATTATCCTAACTTAGGGATTAGGGCTTGGGGTTTAGGGTTTAGGGTTTAGGGTTTAGGGTTTAGGGTTTAGGGGACAAGCAGAAGTTCAGCTTTGCTCCAGACGTTTAGGTATTCGGGCTCGGGCTTCTCACGGTATGGAACGCGGGGTTAAAGGTTGTGGGTTTCAGGGTTTTCGGCTATGAACTCCGACTTGCCGCACAGGGGAGATGCAGCCATCAGGGTGCTAGGCGCTCCCTTTGACGAAGGTGCCTTCATGGTAGCCCACTTACGCGGTCCTCCACTCTAATTTTTCCTCACTACGGTTCCGGGCCCAGGCATCAACCTTTAGCTCTCTGGGTTTGGGGCCTTGCGGCTTCTGCTTTTCTCTTCGAACCTTTGAGGAAAACATCTGGCGGCATTTCAGGGCCTTGGTATTTGCAGGCTGCGGGTTCAGATTGCCGGGCGGAGCATAATGCAGCACAACGTAATATCGTACAAGGAAACCTGATACAATGAGACAAACAAAATATACATATACATATATATATATATATATATAAACAGCGTAACAGAACGTAACCCGATGCAATGTAACAAATACGAGTACAACAAAGCATAACATATTGCACAGCCACATAGTGGAGTACAACATGATGGGTCTTAACATAACATAGTATGTTCGAGTACATTTACAGTTTGCTCAAGCATTCCTGCGCTTGGATTCCTCTCAAGCATCGCTGACAGGGATTCCATCTTACCGCAGACTAAGATCACACACACGGAAACACGAACGAACGACAGTAGCACAGTGATCTGTGTGTCCGTGCGTGTATTGCTATGGCAATGCAAGTGTTGGCGAATCAACACACGCGTGTCATCCCGCCTTCTTCTTGGTCGCTTCATCCTCGAGCGCGACGATGGCCTGTCGAGACTTCTTCCACAGAGCTTCTGTAGGAAGCCCCAGCACATCTGCAGCTTCTGTAATTTGAGCTCCCTAGTTGCGGCTGTGGGATGCTTGAGAACGGACCTCAAGATCTCTTGCGAGGTTTTGAAGCGCTTCTCTTGGGGCCTTAATAATTAGAATAGGGTTTTGGGGGGTATATTATGCTATAATGATAATAAGGAACCCCCCAAAATGGTATCGGTACTTATTTAGGCCCCTATGTTAGAGCTCGTAGGTGCCTTGTCCACCATCTGTCCGGCAAGCTCCGGAGTGATGGTCGGCATGGCAGGTGCAGCCATGATTCTCAGAGAATTCAGAGGAACCCCTCGCTATCAGATCTTTGAACCCTAAGCCTCCGAGCCATGATTGCGGAAAAGGAAAAGAGGTTTAGGGTTTTAGGGCTTAGGGTTTAGGGTTGTTCCCACCAAGCTCCACTGGCATGGTGCAACATGCCACTGCACCACGGGTGGTTGTCAAAAATAGGGTCCCTCATTTTTGGGGTCTTTAATAGAATACGGCACCTAAATATTTGGGGTACCCAATAAGGGACCAATTATCTTGATTGACAACTAGCCACATGTACTCACAAAAACTGACCAGGTCCGCTAGGACGGGATCTTGGAACTTCGAGACAATCGACAGGGCACCCTCAACTCCCCGGCCTTCTTAATGTAGGGGCCTTACTAATTAGAATGGGGTTTTGGGACCAGATATACTATACTTACAGTAAGGAACCCCCCACAGTAGTATTGGTAACTATTAAGGCCCCTGTAGTAGCTGAATTCCGGGCCCTCGATGCTTTTTTTCATGCTGCTCGTCCCAGATCGGCTGCTCCAGTCCCGCAGTCACCAGAGCAAAGGAGGTCCTTTGCCTCTCCAAGCTAGGCAGGTGGATCAATCAGGATCTGCCGAGGCTTCCGTCTCGAGCAGGCGATAGCGATAGCCTTCTTTGGGCCAGTGCCAGGCAAAGTCTCTCATCCAATAAAAGGACCAGATCAAGTGGAAGAAGAGGCCAAAGCCAGGGACAGCGAGGAACAGCTTGCGGCTCTCACCCCTTCGATATTTGGGGCAAGTAACGATGGGATATGCTCCTGTGGGGCCTTCGGTATACCAACATTCTGTGCATACATGTGCATATTATATGCTATAGAACTTACTGCTGAGGAGCCAAGTTGCATGAGCTTTGGGCCATGCTTGATGATGGCAAGCCACAGGGCATCAAGGGCCCAGCATGTCGAGACCATCATCATCGACTGAGTAGCACGCACCATGACCGAGGGAAACGAGTAGAAGAAATCTCGGGTGGCTGCTTCTGGCAGCACAGCCATCCACACCAGAACGCACGTCGTGAACAGCACGGCATGTGCGCAGCCAATAAGCGAGAGCCAGCTAAGCGCCACGTGGATCTCGTTGCAGGGCACCCGGCTACAGTCTATCCACTTGGATGCATCCTGCCCAACCGACTCTCCCGTTTTCTCCATGGTCAGCAGAAGTGCCGCCACCACACCGATGGTGGTAAAGCTCGTGACGGTGGACTCCCTGACCTTCTCGAGCTCCACATCCGAACTATTCTGCAGCAGTTTGTGGATGATCGGCATTGCCCTTGGAACCTTCTGAAACCTACGGCTCAGCCAGAAATCACAGCTCAGAGAAAGATTTCGCACCGAAAGGACGTCCCAAAGCATGAGCAGGTCAGTTTTTTTGCATTGCGCACACTCGGCTTGTCTCACCCTAACTGAACGCACCCAAAATCAATCATCTACTCTTTCGAAAGGTTGAAAAAGCTGCAGCTTCCAGTTCCAGGTACAGCTATCACGGCAGAGCCAGGCTCTCATCTTTCTGAGTTCCCTTTCCGCTGCTTACCCCAAACCCTACATCATTCATCCCTAAGCCACTTAACCATAGACCCCAAAACCTAAAGCCTAAACCCTGAATCCCTAAACCCTCTTTCCGCCACTCAGTAGGGCCGCAGGAACCGGTATCGGTGAGTCTTGCCGCGCTTCCGAGGCTGCGCAGGGCGTCAGGGCATGCAATGGCATGGATCTCACAACTTACACAGTGGTTTGGGGTGAATTCTGCTGTATTTACATGTCGGAACCTATTTCATAGATACTGGGATATCCCAAGATCGCCTTGAAACCCCAGATCCTTCGACAACCAAAACCTCAAACACTGAATCCGTAACCCGTGCATCCCTGAAGTCTTCAGAAAAACAGACTAGCCAAGGCACGCTCACGTTGTTCTTCCCACCTCCGCCGAAGGTTTGACCGTAGCGAAAGCCTTCAGATCTGTCATGCTTGTTGGCTTTGGGGTTCAGGGTTGGCTTGGAATTCCGTTTTGATTCACAGCTCGAGGCTCGGAGAATTATGCCTTTCCGTGGGGTACTGTGGGGCTCAACCTGGCCCCCAAAGCCCTAAACCCACCATTGAGGTCTGGCAGTTTAGGGTTTAGGGTGTAGGGGTTCAGGTTTACGAGGTTACGGTGAACCCTTGCATTCAGACCTCTGAGCTTTCCAAACCTGCTTTGCATTTCGTCGTCGTGTGCTTCTTGGGGTGGTCTTAGGAGAATTTGTAGAATTTCTGCTACAAGGATGTAATTACGACTTTACAAAACTTTTGGGCTGGACTCGGCCAGACCTGGAGAAACAAAACAGCTCGGGCGTGGCCCTAAACTCCAAACCCCAAACCCTAAACCCAACAACCCTTAACCCTAAACCCCAAGCCCTAATGGGGGGCTGCTCCAAACCGGAGTTCTTCCAAAGGCCGCCGCGAGTAGCCGAAGAGAAGTTTACGACAAGGTGAGTGGGAATCCGGCAGGAACATGAATTAGGGCTTGGGGTTTAACGGCTTAGGGCTTAGAATAAGGGTTGGTGGTACAAAGTCGTATAGTCATAGGAGGGACTATGAGGGGATAGCGTTCGTCGGTATTCAGGCCACTATACTACGAATGTTCCACCAACAACAACGACAAAAGCATCCAAACATCGAGATTGCCCATTGCGACTCCGTCCCTCCCCTGACAAGAAAGAGAGCAATAACTTTCGAACATTCGGGCAAGCCCTGGAAAGCTCAAACGCGAATGCTTTGCAACAAGAAACTGCGACAATTTGGGGACATCCCTCCATCACCACACTCCACCTGAACGTTTGCAGGCCACAAGCAAAGAGTTTGCTGCGAGACAGTTGCAGTAAGAGATCCATCGGACAGAATTCTGGGTAGCATGCGCACGAGCGAACCCTGCTACAGAATCCTCGCCCGTGATTCGTTGGAACCCCTAAACAGACCCTGAGCATAATTCTTGGTATGCAACTCTAACCGACTAACGACCAAACCTTACGTCATACAAATAGAACATAAGCCCTGAAGGCATAGCCCAGGCACTGTTCGGCTCGCGGTGGTCTGCATGGGCCTCCTCAAACGACTTTGCCTGACAGCTTTCAGAAGACAGAACGTTAGATTTTGTCTAGGTATATATATATATATATATATATATCCACGTATGTGTATAGGTATATATATATACACATATACAGATATTATTGTTTATATGCATATATATATATATGTATATGTATACTATGTTTGGGGGTGTCGGGAGAAATTCGGGAGACATCGTCAACCCTTACGGAGGCCGTGGAAGCTCAAGGTCTGAAGCTTTGCCCGCTGCCCTGAAGGCCTCATAATATAGGGTTTAGGGTTCAGGGTTTAGGGTTTAGGGTAAGCCTCATACGGGTTTAGGTAGAATAGGAACCTGATTAATGACTATAGGGGCCTTAAGAATTAGCAAGACTATTTTTTTGGGGGGGGGGTCCCTTCGTAAAAGTACAATATAAATAGGATCGAGATACGCAGGGTCGGCCGGGGGACACCCTTTCGGACCCTGTTTGGTGGGTCCGAAAGGGTGGTTCCCAGGGTCTCCCGTAGATCTGGCCGGACCCTTTCGGACCCACCCATTCGGACCCTGCTGGTAGTCATTGAGTCTGCGTCGGGCTCGGCTTGAATTTGGGTATGGCTCAACATAGTTTTCATGATATTCAGCATGGTTTCCGCATATATTTTTCCAGCACCCACGCAGAAGTTCACAGAAGTAGCAGGCAGCGGGCCTCGGGACAAGGCGCACACTCAAGCTTCCCAGGCCGTGGTTGTTTGCTCGGGTTCCTACCTAAGTTCGCGGGGCCTGCGCAAAAGCATCCAGAAACTCAAAATCCAGAATCCTTGGAAGAGCCCCTGAACCCATAAACCCCGAAACCCAGAAATTATTAACCCTTATGTCGCTTATGTCCCGCAGTAACCCAAAACCCCAAACGCAGAAACCCTAAACCCAGAAAGCCCTTGAACCCAGATACCCACCAAGCCCCCAAACGCAGAAGCATTGTACACAAGCGCCTGAACTCAGAAACTGAAAACCCAAAACCACTGAACAGAGGAACCGGTGAACGCAGAAACCCTACACCCAGAATCCCAGAAACCCTGAGCCCATATCCCAGAAACCCTAAACCCAGAATCCCAGAAACCCTGAGCCCATAGCCCAGAAACCCTAAACCCAGAAACCCAAAACCTTGTGCTCCAAACCCTTGAACTCAGAAGCTAACAACCAAGAACACCTAAACCCAGAAGTTCTGAACCCCCAAATCTGCGAGTAAGCCCAGAAACCCTGCACGCAGAAACCCTAAACCCAGAAAACTCCTGAAGCCAGAAATGCAGAACCCAGAAACCGCAAACCCCGGAAGCCGCAGACATCATAACCTGAAACCCAAAATCACCGAACCGAGAACCGCTGAACCCAGAAACCGCAAACACCCAAACACAGAAACCCTGTAGAACCCAGAATCCCTAAGCCCTTAAACCAAAACCTTAAACCCCTGGACGCTGCACCGAAGCACGTGCTCGAATCGAGTGGCCGACATGCCGACGCCACAGGGGCGACGCCGGGCGTCGCAACAGGAATCCACCGAGCGGCGCCCGGCGTCACCCCGCTCCCACAGGTGTGGGCGACGCCGGGCGCCGCTCGGTGGATTCCTGTTGCGACGCCCGGCGTCGCCCCTGTGGCGTCGGCATGTCGGCCACTCGATTCGAGCACGACATGTGACTTGCTTCAAGCCGCTATTGTGCTTCGGTGCAGCGTCCAGGGGTTTAAGGTTTTGGTTTAAGGGCTTAGGGATTCTGGGTTCTACAGGGTTTCTGTGTTTGGGTGTTTGCGGTTTCTGGGTTCAGCGGTTCTCGGTTCGGTGATTTTGGGTTTCAGGTTATGATGTCTGCGGCTTCCGGGGTTTGCGGTTTCTGGGTTCTGCATTTCTGGCTTCAGGAGTTTTCTGGGTTTAGGGTTTCTGCGTGCAGGGTTTCTGGGCTTACTCGCAGATTTGGGGGTTCAGAACTTCTGGGTTTAGGTGTTCTGGGTTGTTAGCTTCTGAGTTCAAGGGTTTGGAGTACAAGGTTTTGGGTTTCTGGGTTTTGACACTCACACTCGGGCAAGCCTGGCGAGGTCTGTAGCGATTAAGGACGAACATACAGGATCAACTTCAAGCCGATTTCACTTGAAGCCAGGCTGTTCATGCCAGGGTTTCTGGGCTATGGGCTCAGGGTTTCTGGGATCTGGGTTTAAGGTTTCTGGGATATGGGCTCAGGGTTTCTGGGATTCTGGGTTTAGGGTTTCTGGGTTCAGCGGTTCCTCTGTTCAGTGGTTTTGGGTTTTCAGTTTCTGAGTTCAGGCGCTTGGGTACAATGCTTCTGCGTTTGGGGGCTTGGTGGGTATCTGGGTTCAAGGGCTTTCTGGGTTTAGGGTTTCTGCGTTTGGGGTTTTGGGTTACTGCGGGACATAAGCGACATAAGGGTTAAGAATTTCTGGGTTTAGGGGTTTGTGGGTTCAGGGGCTCTTCCAAGGATTCTGGATTTGGAAGTTTTTGGATGTCTCTGGATTTTGGTGTATAGGTTTCAGGGTTTAGGTTTTCAGGGTAAATGTTTTGTACCACTCGCCAGCACACCTATTCTCTCATATTCTATGACCCCCATACAAGGCACTCCGGGGGTCTACAAGGTATTTCAATGCCTAGTGCCCCCCCCCGTCAGCCACCCCCCAAAAGGCATTCTTTCGGTGCGGTGATACCGCAGGACTACCGCAGGCAAGTTAAATCTGGTTTTAACTGGCTTGCTTTTCTAATATCTGAGGTAGGGTCCGAATGGGTCGGGCGACCCTTTCGGACCCTGTTCCCAAGGGTACCCAGGGCCACCCTTCCGGACCCTGGATAAATCGAGGGTATCAATATAATATACCCCAGCACACTCTATGCTATTTATGACGGCCCCTATGTTAAGAAAAGCAGAGTCTTTGTGTGGGTTCTTCATATGACGCCTAAAATATCGGGGTGATGGGGCCAAGCTTTCGTAATCAGGTTCCTACATTCATTCCGAACTCTAAACGGCCTCGAAGCCCACACCTTAGAGGCTCGGAAATTCCGAAGTTCGACCTTCGGGGCCTTAATAATTCGCTATAATTACAATAAGGAACCCCCCAAAATAGTACAGATTTTTTTGGCCCCTATAGTATGTTGTTGTACTTGTGCTGTGCTTCTTTGCCACTGTTGCAATGGTCGCGAGCACTCCAATGTTACTTAATTGCCAGGTGCTGCTTCTCTGACCACCAGGTCACTGTTGCCAGCAGTGCAACCGCCTGCTAAAACTACTATTCCCGCTACTTTTGTTGGGGCTGGCTTATTGACTTCCACATTTACTTGTGCTTTCATGAATACAACCACTCCTGCGTTAAACTGGCCACACTATCGTCGCACGTATATATATATATATGTATATATATATGTATATATATATATACATATATATATATATGTTGCTGCCACCTTACTAACCCTCATCCCTAGACCCCAGCGCATCAGCCCCCCGCCTCCCCGAGACGACGCCGGAAGGCGGCACTCAAGGCGGGGCTGTCGCGCCACCAGAGGTTCAGTTCGGGCTGGACCTCCGGAGGGCCCGGCCGATGCACAGCAGATGACATGATCGTGCATGTAATATTAGCATATATACATACATACATATACATACATACATACATACATACATATATATATATATATATGCACACTGTATAAGTACAACACACACATACTTATATGTCATGTAGCGTAACGTAATGCACATAACGTAGAATTCTACGATAATGTAATGCATTGTAAGATGCGCTCAATGACATATACGTATACCAAACATATAGCTAGGTAGCTCGACACACATATGCGCACATGCTAAGAACTAAGATATAGTCTTCAGGGTCCTGTACCTCCACACAAAGGTATGGAAGGATGACCGACGAGCGAGTGTGACACAGGTGCGTGTCACTTCGCCCCTGCAGGGTCCCACTTCCAAACTGCATGCAACCTGCGATTTCTTCAAAACTCAAAAAACATGGACACCTGTTGTTGACCTGAGACTGTAACCGTCGCTAGCATGACTACTTCTTGCTACGTGTGATAGCCGGTAAAGAGATACTCGGTCCTCGCAAGCAATAACCACAACGATTAATCTACTAGTACTACTACTACTACTACTACTACGACGAGGATTCCAGCGACGACTGCCGCCGTGACGACGACAACAACCACGATGTGGCTCTGATTCGGATATTGGTTGCAACTGCTTCATGGCATGGCTATCAATATGTTGACAGATGTCCTTGAGCATTTGCTTGTGAGCTGCTGCGATGGAGCACTATGTTTTGTTGTCATTGCTGTCGTCATGTCCGGCCATAGCCTCAGCATGATCACCTTTACGAACATAAGTGCTGGTATCGTATCCATTGTGGCAATAAGTACTGTTGCGGCATCAGCTTCCCGATTAAAACGCACGGCCATTATCACCAAGCATTCGACTCCTTGACATGACAGTTAAAACATGTAGAAACACGCCTCGCTGTCCAACTATTGCTCTGCTGCTACTGCCATAAGCATCAGCAGCAGTTGCGGCGGGACTAGTAGTAGTAGTCGTCGTCGTAGTCGCATCGTCGTAGTCGCGTCGTCGCAGTAGTAGAAGTGGAAGTAGTAGTGATAGTAGTGCTAGTCGGGGGAGTAGGAGGAGGGAAGTTGGAGTTGGAGGAGCACAACAGCAGCAGGAGGAGGAGTAGTAGTAGTAGCGGTAGGAGGAGGAGGAGGAGGAGGAGGAGGAGGGGGCGGAGGAGGAGAAGGTTTTGCTGCCATCCAGTAGTCGTGTTTGTCACAACGACCCTACCAAGAGCGGTGTGGTGCAGTCGTGACTGAGGCAGTGGCGGAACCCTCCATGAACTCTTGCCGTGCTGGATGCATGTAGCCCTGGCTTCCGTGCGGCTTCCGGTTGCGACTGCTCGGAATTTCAGAATATCGTCACGAACTCAGTCTAAGAGAAGCTTAATGCAACAGAGACCTTCGTTTTTATGAAACACTTCTGGCAAGAACCCTCAATAGAAACCTTTTGCGGAGCTTGAATCCCAGACCTGATCCCCAAGGCGGAAAACCAATCGCCTCGAAACCCTGAACCGCACAACCACACTAACTACACTTTAATAGACCAAACTATAGACCATATTATCCCATAGCATACTGGAGCATGCTATAAAATACTATGGTCTGAAGTCACATATTGTAACATACAGTAATACACTACCAGAGAATGCAGTTATCTCAAATCATCCTAAAGTGTATCATACTATGCTGCAACACGCACGACAAAATGCTGTAGTCTCTGACAGTATACTAGATGCATCAACCGGCAAAGGCTTGCCTCTGGCAGTGAAGCCGAAATACTGGGCATGGGTTAAAGTTGCGATAAGGTCTAAGGTACCCTGACGGGACTGCTAGACAATTTAGAGCCTCAATATTTCTTGACGTGTCCATGTTGTTCCGAATTACGTACTGAGATACAGCATGCCCCCCACTCCTTGTCATGATCCGTGGGTCCCTGTACTACCGAGAAGCTTGGGTAACCTACACACGGACCACTCCACGCACGCGACAATCAGGTGTCGCCAGTCGTCACCCCGCACCTCACCGACCTAGACACTCTCCCCGGCTCGACACGTCGATGCCAGGGCATGTAGAAGTATCAATTGTCAATAGGGTCAAATGGAGCAACAGCAACGATGCAAGACGCAGGCCCAGATATGCGAAATTGCTTACACACTGTTTGACAGACTGCGGCGCTCACTTATTAGCTGGTGGGTTGGTCTTTTCGACTCCGTGCTTTCTCAACGCACGATTGCTTTTCTGCAAGACGCTGCAAGCCGCAATCTAATCCTTGAAACCAGGCAGCCGCCTGGGCAGGCAAGTAGTATGGAGAAAACCTCAGAGGACGCGAAAGAGACAGCTCCACAGCTCTTGCCATCGGTTCCAGGGGAAGCTTCCCGTCTGTTTTCGGCAGGCAGCACTGGCAGAGGACGTCGAGTGAGGCAACGGCACCTGCTAAGCCCGTCGCTTCGCATGCTGCTTGGCCATCGCTACGCCCGAGGCCTCTTTCTTGGCTTCATGCACCTGGGTGCGTTCATGTGCATTCAACAACATCACAGCCGGGGGCTTCCTTCGCACGGAATTGCCAACCGCGCAAATTCGGAGGAAAGCACGGAGCTCTCTCGCGAAGAGCTGCGAGGAGCTGCGCTGTTTCAGACGATGCGACCTCCCTCATGCTTTCGAAGGCAATTCTCACGTCCTTCACATTAGAAGCAATCTGTGTGGTCTCAGTTGTTGTGGACGAACTACAGTGGAAATCAACTTGCGCGAGAATCTGTCGGAACATTCAAAACAGGATAGCAGACAAGGACCTGGTCAAGAAGCATTCGCTCTGACACCAAGACAACAAGAGGCCCTTACCCCACACCACCGTCACATGAAACCGCTCGGCTCCCAGCATATTTCGTGAACTCTGGATCCTGACATAACAGGGGCGTCTGTAGGATATGAACCTTCCAAGGGTCATAAAGATACAATACAGCTGTGGGAACAAGGCTCTGGGAAAGCACATCATGTCCTGGCGGCTCTTCTTCCGAAGGAAAACTTTCCAGGGAAGCCCCCAAGACTTCACCTCACAGATAGTCCGGCTTGGCTGCTTGTGTTCCGTGTCTCGAAGCAATTGGAATTCAAAAAACAACACATCTACCTCGAGACTGCAACTTTTGAGGTCGCTCGCAAAATGCTCTGGTGCTGCTTCAGCTGGCATCATGCCCTCAACGGTGAGACGATCTGTCATGTTATGCGTCAGCACGTCTCCCCCTCGCACTTCTGCTCTGCTCGGGATCCGAATACCTTCTCGCTCTCAGATTTTGGCTGGGCAAGAACTCCCCAATCCAAGGGTAATCGCTTCCCCCGAAAATTACAGCCTGCCCAAACATTGAAATTTTTGACACCGGAATTTTGCGGTTGCGGTTTCGGCCCCGCAATTGAAAGTACATTAAAAATATTAGGGGGAGACGGGGGGGGTGGATTGCATTTTTTCGAGCCAGGACTACAGCTGTACTAAAACAAAAGGACCAGGGCGAGCAGGGCTGAAGGCGTCATGGCTCAGGACTTACGGTTTAGGGCTTCGGGTTTTAGGGTGTAGGGCTTAAAGCTAAAGACTGCACGTGAAATTAGTTTTCGAAGTTAACAGCTTATGTTTTAAGGTTTAGGGCTTACGGCTTGGGCCTTGGGGTTTAACATTCAAAAGGTGCACTAATTGGCAGGGTTTAAAGCCATATCTAGGAACGCTAAGGTTCAAGTAAATAGGTATCTATAATTAGCAGCTAGGCGACGAGATGATTACAATATTAGGGAGGTGCTTTGCGAGTTCCTGGTGCGGGTCATTACTGATGCGGGTCATTATCGAGTCCGCCGACCCTGGCGGCGTGCTGGATGGGTTGGGAGGGGCCAACCTCCCTCTTTCCCTCCTCCACACCAAATCCCGTCCCGGTTTCCCCACCCACCCTGCTTGCACAGCGAGCTGCAGCCCAAGATGCACCGGCGGTTCATAAGCTGCATCTGAAGCCATACTATAAGGCGGCGCCAGACCCTAATGTCCGGCGGCTTGATCCGGAGGCTCTTAAATTTAGCGTTTGATTGGGGTTTAGAGGTTTAGGGTTTGGGGTTGAGGGCTTAGTGACGCTTAGTGACTTAGTGTTTTCATATTTGCTCGGTCGGTCGGGTCACACGCCAGGCGGCGCGTGGACAAGCAAGGATCGGCACACCGAACGACGCCACACAACGGATTCATATACAAGTCTGGCTACTTCACGGTGACCATCCAAAATTTCTACGGTCTCCACTCTTCTGATAAATCTGTCGGTGGAAAGCTGCATTGTTCCAGGGATGAGGGCAGTTTGGTGCATCACATGGTTGCGTGGACATCGCAGGACTTCCAAAAAGAAGAAGTCGGCGTTGCAAGAGCAAATCTGTGGGTGCACGATAATGGGCGCCACGAAGGACTTCAGCATTGGATATCCGTGAGATGAATGCAAGCTGCAGGCGGGATACGAAGAATTTGGCGCAGGCGCCTTTGCCCCTTTGCCCGCCCAAGAGTTCCCCAAGCCAATCGCTGCTTGAGCAAGCTCCTTCTCGGCCAGATGCACGAAGCCGCCGTGCTTGGACAACTTATTGATGATCTCCCGGGTCACCTGTCACCTTCTCACTGATCGGCTTGAGAAGAGGCCTCCCAGTTCATTTTCGCTTCGCTTCCTAGTAGTGGCCGCAGCAGAGCCAAGGCCAGGAATGGAAGCCTTGCCAACCCTCGTGCCAAGGTACTGGTTGAAGTCATCATCTAGATGGTAACACGAAGCGATGCCCGCAGTCAAGTAGCCCTGAAATTGGGCACACAGTCGGACTTGCTTCGCGCTTCTCGTGCTAGATGCTTCGCGAGCCGGGTGTCCCGCTGGGGATGCGACCGTCGATGAAGCCGAGCACCGAACCCTCCACGAGCAGGTACCTCGGGAGGAGGAGCACCGATGTCCTTGATGCACTTGGGGAGCTCTTTCTCCTTGCCATCGGGGACGATGCGATCGTAGTGCGATCCAGTGAACCAAACACAGACGATTCTACGTTTTTGCTTCGGGTGGATCACAAAGGGTGCGAGGTCCAAGCTGGCCGGGAAGACGATGATCCTGACATCGTGCATCCGCGCCATCGCTCGCAACTCCATGATACCACCCCACACTTGATCAACACCAATGGCATCGCAGTACTTGCTGAAGTCTGCTCTCGGCCAAAATGGCCTGACCACAAAATCTAAAGGTATGAAAAAGCACGACTCACTGCCCAGCATGTGAGGTCAGACTGTCTATGCTGCGTGATTGCTGGCTGTTGCATCTCTTCTCTATCTATCTGACTATCTCTCTACCCACCTACTTATGTATCTATCTATGTCTTTATCTGGCTATCCCTTTGATTGCCCACCTCTCCAACTGGCCCATACCCGGCTGCCCGACCCCCCCTAATATTAAAACTCGGCCCTGGATTTCGCGTTTTCATATTAGGGAGGGGGCCCCATTAATGTGAGGGGGAAGCGACTAACAGATTACGCTGCGACTACGTACCCCACAACAGAACGCAATAAAGTTATAGCTTTCGTTATTCCAGAGGGTCCATATATACTACCAATATGGAATTAGGTCCCAAAAAACCATCACCTACTTCCATCAAAGTAGTATATTCAATGATGCTCAGCTAAGATCTGGGAGTCTCCGAGTTCTTCAATTCGTCGTGGCCGGGTTTCAGTAGACGGAGTACCGCTTTGCCGTCGGCCTGGCAGAAGCTGCCGGGTGTGCGGCTGCGGACAAGAGCTTAACTTGGGGTTAAGGCTTCAGAGGTTTAGAGGTTTAGGAATTAATTCTTTTGAGCACCTTTTGCCGTACATCCAGTGAGTGTAGGCTTCGGGGCTTCAGGACAAACTCTGGGGTGCTCAGGGATCCAGCTTCAGGGGTTGCGAGGTTGAGGGTTTCGGGGTATACGGTGGTATCTGTCTAGTGCATTTTCAAAGAGCTTGGACTCTAAAGGCGCCACTACACTATGCCTCTTCCCGCCCTTTTTATCGACTGGCCATTCTCCCGTAAACTCAAACCCCGAAATGCCGGGCTTTAAAGTTGCCTCTTAAAGCCTAAAGCCGAAATCGGTGCAGAAGAAGATCGAAACCCAAACCCCAAACCCCCGATGAGCCTCAATCCCGACGCCGGCCAGGCCTTCTTGCCGGATGAAGCTGAGGATGAAGTCCATGGCGTATAGCATCACCCAGGAGCTCAGCGAGACCAGAAACTCCACCTTCGTCAGATGAACATCAGAAACCTCGACAATGGGAAGTTCAAAAGCCACTCGCAGTTTTCACTCACAGTTTTATTGATACACATATAAGTAATATAAGTATTGCCATTTTTATTGTGATTAGCATTCTATAGCATTCTTTTTAGTATTGGTATTGCTATTACTACTCTCATTATTCATTACTATACACCCTTGCCTTGAGGAGGAGATGATCATGACCAGCAGAGGTCGTCTCAGCAGCGCTTAGCCAAGCTGTCCTGACATCTGCGCCACTATTATAGTAGAAGATAGTGGATTGCAGTAAACTTCAGCCCTTCAGTAGATTATAGCGGTTTAGGGTTTAGGGGCTAGCAAACCCTCAAGACTGGACTCTCAGCTTATAATTAGCTACACTCTCAACCCCAAAGCCCTACCCGAACTCCACATCCTGAACCCACACAAAGGCCCCAGACCCTCATTTCCTCAATCTTCTGCAGCTAACCAGTGAGCAGAGGCACCGAACGGATCACTCTCTCCGAGGCCGCGCAGCGACCAAAGCCTTGAATACTTGGAGGATCATGGGACTTAGTAAGTAAGGTTATCAGTATCTTAATTGGGGTTATAAGTAGTTATAAGTATAGTTACCCTAATGAAAACCCTAGTTACTACATCCCAGGATCCTGAAAGCAGACCGCTGAAAGCGCAAGAGACTCCAGAATCTCCGGGTTTCAGGGAGGATCTAATGTAGGGGCCTTAATAACTAGAAAAGGGGATTCCTTTAAAGGGGTCCTACAAGGGTTACTACAAGGGACCTAATAGGGTTACTATAAGGAACCTATAAGGGTACTACAATATAGGGGCCTTAATAATTAGAATAGGGTTTTGGGGCCCAGCATCGTATTTTTAAAAACAAGGAGCCCTTAGGGCTTTGGGTATTTGAGCATGGAGTTCTGGGATGTAAGGGTTCATGGCTCGGGACTTTGGGGACTCCGGGTGCAAGAGCTTGGGTGTCTCCTTGCTACAGACACTCAGAACATGTGAAAGTCGCTCATGCCCAGAAAGCCCGATATCCTTCACTGTTCAGGTCTGCACCCTCAACCCTAGCACCAAAGCCGCAGGCCCTGAGCCCTCAAACCCAGAACCGCACACCCTTGCAGAACTTTTGACCTGTAAGTCCCGTACTACTTCCAATGTACATGATGGCGATCATGGTAGGAAACAGCGATAGTAAGAGACAGCTGATCGCAACCATCGCGCCAGTAGGAATGCAACAACTGCTGCAACAGCAATTCAGAATACGACGAAGCAATAGAGATGATGTTTGTAAAAGCTCTGGATGTAACAAGAAGTACAATACTTAATTATAGTAGTAATACCCAAATGTGAACCATGGACGACATACACGAGCCGAGTCCGCAGCTCGGTACTGTGCGCAGCACGCACGAGCCTGCACCACCGGGCAACAATGCGCAGATCACCATGTGGGTAGTTGTCGAAGTTGAGGTCCCTCTTTGGGTACCCTAAGTAATAGGTGCCGTACTATACTAAGGACCCAAAAAGGGGACCATAATTTGGACAACTACCCATGTCAAGACTCTTCAGTCCGATCACCGGGCCTATGCGATTCCCGAAGCCTGTGGTCCAAAGTACAACGCTGGCTCCTGGCCCACAAAGGCCACCGTTTCGAATCGAGCCATGCGCCGTAGACGACATGCACTCTTCATCATGTTGGGAGTTTCCGAAAATTGGGGGTACCTTATTTTGGGGTCCTTATAATAAGGATCCTACTATTTAGGCTACCTTCTTTGGGTCCCCTATTTTCGGAAACTCCCATATGGAAAACTCCAGGTCGGGCGTGCCATGGAGCTCCGCCGGCATGCCAGAAAATTGCCTCAGACACCGCAAGCAAGTCCAGGCTAAAAGCCGCTCAAAGCGATCAGATGGGAGTCGAACCATTCGTGGGATCTTCTTCAGCCATCCTGCAGCTTTCAAGGCCCCAGCTGATGATGAGAACATCCTGCTGGGCAGCTGGCCTGTGTCTGCAAGGCGTTGAAGCACCTCGTACTCACATCCCTCACCTTGGAGCCCGATGCCATCTGCTAAGTTAACGGTGCAGGGCCGCCAAGGATCCCGCAATTGAGGTACAGAAGATCGGCGGAACGACCCTGGCATCAAGTCTGAGTCTTGAGTTCGACAGTCCATCCGGCGAGCACTTCCCAGCGCACGTGGTCCCTCCGGATCTCAGAGAAGACGCCATCAGCATCGCGCAGCTCCACGTCCTTCTAACATAGGGGCCTTTGTTCTACCTATAGCACTTCTATTCTAACGAGCAGTGACTCAGCTTCTTAGACCCATGGCTCGTAGACCGTCTCACCCTCAGCAAGAACTTACCTCTATTTGATCAAACTGCAACAACGGCTCTCGAAGAAAGGGCGTTTGATGTGCCTCCAGAGTGCCGTTCCAGTTGTCAAGTCCACTGGGCTGGGTGCCCCAGACCTGGCAGAGGTTTCCAAAAGCTGTGTTCTCATACCCTTGAAGGAGAAAGCCGAAAAATTGGATTGCTTCACCTTCATATTGTTTAACTTCTCGCAAAACCGAAGGAGGCTCGACCCTCAACTCCGAAATCTCAAAGCCTTCCCAGAAGCTCCAACAAGCCCTTACGCAAGGCTCCCTGGTTACATGGAGTCCTCCGCAACGGGGTGTCCCTAAATCCTAAACCCTTTGATCCTAAGACTTCCCACACCCTTCATAAGCCCTAAGCCCCAAACCCTACACCCTAAGCCCTAAACCCCAAACCTTAAACCCTAAGCCCTAAGCTTTTGAACCCTAAACCTTCAATCCCAAGTGTCATGCCGGGCGGACTCGAAACTGGGCCTTGCGAGGCTCTGCCGCAAGGCCAAACTTGAGACTCACTCGTGGCCTGGAGCTCGAATGCTCCTGTGTTCTAGGACTCTGACTGAGATTGGCTGAGGGCTGCTTTCGGGATTGCGAGGGCTCTGGAGTTCTTGGCATGTAGGTCTTTCTAGAAGTCATGGTCGTACAATACAAGGCTTCGGAGGGTTTCGCAGCTTCAGCACTGGATGTGGGGCCGGGCTGCATCTGTGAACCATACGGTTTAGGGCTCCTGGCACGGGACCTGTGGCCGAGACCTACGCTTACTCAAACTGCTGGTCCCCGGTGTCCTGTAGCAGCTTCAGGTGCTGCACAGGCTCGAAGCTGTAGATCACGGCACTGGGGTTCGCAGCCTGAAAGATCCAAGCACATCCAAGTACTCTGAGGGAATCAATGGCTGGAACGGTGTTCTGGGGCATGTTTTCCTGTAACTTTTGAAAGGATGTCTCGACATATTCAGACCCCTCTTTCACTCCAGGTGTAGCCCAACAACCCAATCCTGGAACGCCCTTGCTGTTGCACTCACTCTCTTCACACCGTCGCCGCAGTTCCACAAACTCTTCATTCGAAGGGCTGCCAGGCTAAGACTGCTGAAGATCCCGCGATAATGCCGCATCTTTCCCATAGAAACCATGACAAACGGTGGCCGATCAAATTCCGCGAGAAGTCCAACTCCGCAACTGTAGGTGGTATCCTACACAACGGAAGATCTCGGCGACCAGTAGTGGTATGACCGCTGTTATTGCTGTTAGTATTGTTGTGGTCAATGCTGCTGTAAACTTTACAACAAGTGGTAAAACTATCAGCCGAAAGTCAAAACTGAGAGTATCGTTCGGAAGAGGTACTAAGGCTCGTACAACTAGCGATAATGTCACAACCTGGCTCTTGCTGCTTCTACTGTTGCATTAGCCGCATTAGCCTAAAGCCAGACACGTAAAAGCAGCTTTTTGTTCGTGGTAATGTAGGAACCGGATTAAGAAACTCTTGGTCTTTGTTAGGGTTCCTTATATGAATAAATGAAGCCTACTAATTTGGGGGTTATAGGCCCAGGGTTTCTTAATCAGGTTCCTGCAATAGCAGCTGGGCTCAGGGCCATGGTACCAAGCCACGTGTCGCCCCAAGACTGGCCAACCTCAGAGGCGTGTGCTTCTGCCTCTACTTGGAGGTTCACGGGTAGTTATAAGTGATAACTACCCGTGAACCTCCAAGTAGGTATGCATGCATGGATGTAGGTACGCAGGCAGACAGGAAGGCAGGCGGGAAGGTAGGCAGCTAGGTACGTAAGTAGGTAAGTAGATAGGTATACTCCTAGTAACTGTGTGTGCAACATGCTCGTGTTCATGCTCAAGATATGCGTGCATTGATGTCATAAGTTCGTACGTGTCAAGACGCGATGTGAATAAGTTCACATGTATCAACGAGTGAAACGGTAATGTGTGATTTGGAACGACCCGGCATGACATCTTATTTAGCCCGGGCTGTATGCTTCGCTGTGATACGCCTGATGTGGTGCCGGTACGGTGAGATGTGGAATCACATGATGCATCATAGTACTTCTGATCTGGCGCGATATGATGATATGATGTGCTATGTTTCAACAACACAGATTGCACAGCTGTGGCTTACAGGAACTAAAGCCTCCAAGACTCGCTTACAGGAACTAAAGCCTCTAAGACTCCAAGGATGAGGCTTTCGTGCGTAACTACGACTTGCAAGGGCTGAGGAGCTGAGAATGCAGGCCAGGGCAAGAACGATGCGACTTCACAGGAGCACTTCAAACCCCAAAGCCCAAGTCTAGGGTGCGTGTTCCCGTAAGGCCGAGGCTTTGAAGATGACTGGCTTGACACCTGAACCGGATCTCCGAGGGCTTGGTGGTTTGGGTGCAGCAGATGCCATGCTGGACAAGATGACACCACAGAGAGCCAAGCTGAAGTGAGCCAAGCAAGAACTGTGCTGCTTCCCGTGCCATTACACCTGTTTCTATGGCAAGCTGCATTTGGCCGTGTGCGTACCTGCATTCGCTGCCCTGCGACACGGCACAGAGAGACAGAGAGGGACACGGTGGGAGAGCGAAAGAGAGAGAGAGAGAGAGCAAGACTGCCCAACGAAACCTGATCGCGGTCAGATGCCCTTTCTAGTACTCTTACAGTACCCTTTCAAGTAAACCCTGAACCTTAAACCTGGTGCAATACCCCTTTCGAGTCAACTCCCACCCCCTAATCCCACATAATGACAACCGTTTAAGCAAATGCCAGACCCCCAATCCAAGCGAACATCCCGTTTCCAGTAAACAAAGGCATCGCCAACTGCCCCTCACAAAAACAAAACAAACAAACACACACACACACACACACACACACACGCTCAATTGACCTGAAAAGCTAACCCCTCCGAAACCTGATTGCAACCCTCAAAGCAGAAGGAACCTGGCCCCCAAAAGCCCTCAACGCCCAGGAGGTCCGAGCCTTTAGCCGGGAGCGCCAGCGCCTGTCCCTTGAAGACCTGGCTTTGGGGTTTAGGGTTTGGGGTATAGGGTTTTCCCTTAAAGTAACCTCAAGGGAGGCCTTAAAGGAACCCTTACAAAGGAACCTTAAGGGGGCTAAGGGCTCTCAGGGTTTGGGGCAATAGGGTTTAGGGGTCTGGGGGTTTTGGGGGTTACGGGGGTTTTAAGGGTTTTAAACTTTAGGGTTTAGAGGGTTAGGGTGTGGGGCATAGGGTGGGTCTTAGGGGGTTTCGGGTTTAGGGGTTTTTTTTGGTTTAGGGATTTAGGGGTTTAGGGTTCAGGCTCTGGCTCTCGGACTTCTGAGGCTTTGGGCCCTGGGCCTCTGAAAGCATCGGGATTTGAGTCTGCTGACGCCTGTGGCCAATCCGCAGTCGATAGCAGGTTCAAAGTCAGCATAAGAAGAAGATTCAAGAGTGGCCTGCGTAGGCTTTCTGCGAAAACTCCGGGCACTGCTCAGTGTAATCAGGAGGACGGGGACGACTGCTGCTTGTGGTGCTACGAATCCTCATCCTGCTGTTGCCGATGCCGCATCACCACCACCACCGTAGTTCCGGCCCAAACCCAAGGACGTGAAGAACACCCTAAACTCCGTATCCCAAACCCTGTCTTCTAATCCGAAAACGACCCTCAACGCCCAAAGGCGGCGGTTCGAGGCCTGCAACGCAGCCTCTTGGTCCATGGTTTGCGGATACCTAGGGACCGGCAAGGTACCGTGGGACGAAGTAGTGAGGCTGCAAGTAAAATCAAAAATACCATGACTGGCATCATGTTGCTTGTCATGCTTATAACACTACATACAACCACTCACTAACCTGAGACTGCAAGTAGAGTTTGGGTTTGGAGCACGCCTCTCTTGGAAAACCGGCATCGGCCTTAGGATTGAGAGTTTAAGCTGGGCAATTTGCAGTTTCGCACAGCTTTCCCTCTCCCTTCTCTAAGCAATGTGATGACGCTAAATAGACTCCCATTATTGCCGCTTGACCAGCAATTCCGGAAGGCGTTTTCAAGGTATACTGGAAGCTCTGGGCCTAGGGCTTCCGATGTAAACCTTGAGGGTCTAATGTATGAATGTATGAGCCTCAGTAGTCAGAATAGGGTTTTGGGCTCCTTTCCAAGTATCACTATAATGTAAGGAATAATATTTCCCTAAACCCTAAACCCTACGGATTAGTCTTGGGAGTGATTAGGCTCCCGTAGTAGGCTGGCTCGGCCTTTGGGCCTTAGGCCGGCGCGTCCAGTGCGCGGCGTCCGGATCGCTGTGAATGGTGACACCTCCCGGCCGAATTTGTCAGGGAGAAGGACTGGCGGAAGGAGGGGGGAGGGAGAGGAAGAGAGTTTCAGAAGCAACACAAGTCAGAGATGCTTGAACAAGAGCTACGGCAAAAGTGTCTCAAGACGCCGAGTCTGAGTCACCCTAAGTCTCTTTTCTTCTTTGTGTAGCTTCAGATCGCTCTCCGAGGCTTCGACGCTGGCAGCCAATTGAGCTTTGTTTTAGCTCAAGAGGCTGCCATGGACAGGAGCTCCATGCTGAAGGTCACCACGAAGCGTATAAGGTTTAGGGTTTATAGGATTTAAGGTTTAGGTAATAAGATTTAATAAGAGTATAGTCACTAGGGTTTAGGGTTTTTTGGCTTTAGGGTTTAGGTAAGAGCATAAGCAACGAGTCGCACTCGTCGCACAGAGCTATGTCCAGAGTTCCGGACCCACGGCAGGCTCGCTAACTTGTCTTCTTGCGGTTGACGTATTTCGCTACCGCAAGACAAAAGGAGTGGAGGCTTCGTCACCACCAGCACGCGCTGCAGGGTCACCATCGTATTACTACGCCCTTAGGCAATGCGGTTCCACTAGCAATGCGACGAACTTCGCAAGAGCACTTGATCAATCTGACTGCGCAGCGGGTGCATCATGAATATTAGCAGCATTGCCACTACGACACTCTGGCCTTGCAGAGAGAGGCAGATGCAAAAGAACCTACGATTCATTCCTGTACAACCTCGCGATTAAACTTCCACATACCACATACCTCCCAGGCTAAACCCCAAAAACCGGAACCCTGGACCCAACTTGAATACCCGAACCTCCTGGCCTTCTCCAAGCCTTCAATTCGCTAAGCAGCTACCGGTCCATATCGGCGCCATTATGCCGAGAAAGCTCGGAGAAAGGCGAGGCCAGGGAGGCTTTGATCCTGTCTTGAGCGCTCTTCCGGAGATGCTCCTCGGCGAAGTCAAACACTCCCGAAAAAATCCTCCTCCTCCTCCTCCTCCTCCTCCTCCTCCTCCTCCTCCTCCTCCTCCTCCTCCTCCTCCTCCTCCTCCTCCCTCTCCTAGTCCTAATTCCTCCTACGGCTTCTACCAATATTACCAATACTGCTGCTGCTGCTGCTACTACGGCTACGTACTACCAACAATCAGCAGTAGTGCCTGATCCCATGGTGAGTACTTCCCCCGCTCCTGCGACCGTGCTCGGCCCTGCAAGGCCGCACAAAGCGAGGCCCACTGTTCCAGCACGCACCTCAGCTGTACTCCGTGAAGAACCATCAGGTGAGTTCTGCACTGCACTGGTTGGCCAGCACTTCGGTCGTCCTATCTCAAAAGGACCCTTGCCACAACAATGAGTTGCGCTGATGCGCCAGCATTACGACACTGATAAAAACTAGCACTATGCCTTGCCTTGCATTACAACTCTCATGCAACCCCTGAACCCTAAAGGCTCACCTGCTTACCTGATGAAAAATCCTTGGGCCTTTACTAGGGTTCCTGATATGAATCCTACTATGTGGGGTTCTAGGCCTGGGGTTTCTTAATCAGGTTCCTATAATATCAATAACTCGCTGCATCCTTGTCCGCTTCCCTGAGCCAGGAGACTCCCTTCTCGCCAGCCTGGCGCGCTCTTCCAGAGGGCCGCGCGAACGGCGCAGAAGGCCCTGGTTCCCAGAGATCCCAACACCCCTTAATCGAGGAATTTGCCTTAAATCATATTCATATGAAGCCCCCTATAAATTAAGGAATATACCTTAAATCATAATATTAAGCCCCCTATAATTTAAGGAAGATTCCTTAAATTGTAGGGGCTTCACATATAATGACTTACGGTGTATTCCTCAATTTAGGGGTATTGGGATCTCAAGGTACTTCTAGGGTGTTTAGGGTTTGGAGTTTTAGGTTTAGGGTTTAGGGTGTGTAGGGTTTAAAGGTTTAGGTTATGTAACGGTTAAGGTTTTTCTCTAGGAAACCCTCAAGCCTCCACCACCTGAACTCATAAGTGCATTGCTTGCAGGCTCCTTCGGGGCTGAAAAAAAAACAAAATCCTGAAACCGCCTGAATCCGCAAACCGCCGAAACCTGGGCCTTAGCAAAAGCCCCGAGAAAACCCTAAACCCTAAACCCCTAAACCCGAAACCCTAGACCCTAGCTCTGGGATCCGGTCCCATGGGGTCTCGACACCGAGCAGTTCGAAACAGAGCTTCAGGTTGAGGGGTCGCTGTGCTTGGGGCAGCGGAGCATAGTCACATGGTGGTACAGCCTTACATGTTTTCAGGGTTTGGGGTTCAACGTCTGAGGTTTCAAAACGTAGGGCTCACGATCGGCATGTGAATTTAATTGAAGGACCCCCGGATAGATGCCGACATACTGAAAACCCAACCCATCAACCTTCAACAATGCCCTTGCATTGTCATTCCATGAGGCCTCTGCAAGCTGCGACCACTGCGATGCCAAACGCCTGCGTGCACAAGTTTCTTACCTTTGGTTAGTAGGGAATGGAAGAATGGTAGTAATAGTATAACTACTATTACTACCATTCTTCCATTCCCTACTAACCAAAGGTAAGGTTTAAGGGAGCTTGGCCTCGGGGAGAAGGTTCACTGGGTAGAGAGAAGTCTGCAGTAAGTACCTACAAGTATATGATGCCGGAAAGCCCCAAAACCCAAACACTAATGAAGGGCCCCTAAACCCTAAACCCTAAACCCCTAATGACTAAATTGACCAACCTTCAAACCCCCCCCCCAAAGCCCAATGTCCAATCAACTTTCGGGGTCCCTTCCGGGCTCAGGATACTCCACAGACACTCCTCCCCTAGCTCCAAAAACGCTGCCACTTGTGGCAATTAAGACACGAAACCACCACAGCCCTAAACCCAAAACCTTAAATCCCATACCCTGAAACCCACACCACCCGGTGCCCTGGCGAGCCTCACGGCGCCGCCCAACTGAGCCTTCGCCCGGCCGCGGTCACGCAAAAGCAGCAAGAGCCGGAAGAGCAAATACCTGGGCTTTACTTGTAGATTGGGTCTTGGCGTTGTGGCTTTAGGGTTTCGGGTTAGGGCATGAGGGTTTAGGGTTTTCGGCTTTCGGGCTTAGTGTTTCGGGGTGGTCCAAGGACTTTTAGATTGGGTCTGCAGTTCATGCTTGTTGGGATCTAGGATCCACGGCTCCGGACTCTGGTGCGCAAGACTTGTAGGAATGTAGGCCATGAGGCTTGGGTATAGAGCAGTGATGATATCATGAGAACTCTTCTTCCACTCCGATTGAGGGTTTGTAAAGCCTCTGACCGTGGAACCGGGCCGAACGAAGCCGATCATGTAGAAACCTTCAGATGGTGGAGGTCTAACAACCAGCAAAAAAGCAGAGCTGCCATCGCCACACGGCTGGCCTGGCAGCTTCGCATTTATCGAGTCTGGTGCGTGGGAGTTGGGTGGCAAGCCCGCTTCTGTAGTCAATGCATCTACTTGGCGAAAAGTGGTTCCCTAAACCCTAAACCCTAAACCCTAAACCCTAAATTAAGATGAAGAGGTCGGGGTCCCTTCGCCGCGCCGAGCCTGAGGCCCTCCAAAACCATAGCGGCCGCTGGTGCCTGGAGACAGGACGATGGGCCGCTTTGGTGTTTTTTTAGCATCAACCCATCTCCGACTGCTGCAGAAAAACGATGCTAGAGATGCTGTGTGACTATAGGGGCCTAAACCAATACTTTTTTTTGGGGGGGGTCCTTATTATTATCGTAGTACAATGGACCCCAAAACCCTATTCAAATTATTAAGGCCCCTACCATACTCCCCGTTCCCGCCTCGTCTTTGTCGATAGGCCCCTGCTGCGAAGACCTTTCGAAGGCCTCCACGGAGTGAGGCCTTGGCAAGGGCCCGGCAGCGACTTTCTGTACCTCCTGGCCCTTGTGGCGTCTCCGTCGCCGAGAGCCCTGAGACTCCGTGCGACGGGACCCCCTGCGTCTGCGGGAGATGGGCGTTGCTGGGACGTCTCCAGGGCCATCGAAACATCCCTGTGACTCGGCCGGATCGCTCCTCGCGGCCTTCGTGGGATCTAGGAGCTCTCTCGGGAGAGGCCCACCCGTCGCCGGCTCTGGTGGGACAGAGTTTTCTGCGGCTTCTGGCGCTTCCGCGTTCTGGCTTGGGCCCAAAGGGCCTCGTCCTGCAAGGCCCTTCGGCTCGCTTGGGTCAGGCTCCGGTCCCTTTGGCACCGACTCTTCGGGAGCTTCCTGAGCTCCTCCTTCAGCATCTTTCTGCTTTCGATTCCAGTCGCGCAACTTCTCGTTGATGGACTCCCCCTCTCTTCGCTTGCGCTCTTGCGCCTGCTTCAGCAGCTCTTGGAGAGATGCCTTCTGCTGCTGGTATCTCCTGGCACAGAGCTCCGGTGCGACGGGCAACAAACTTGCAAAGCGCTGGGCCTCCGAAGGACCTCCTCGGCGTACTCTGCAGATCGGCCCATGACCTGGATTGAGAAGCAAACCCCTCTAATTCAAATTGATGCGTTTTGATAAGTTTAGCGCCTGTAATGAGACCTAAACCCTATTAACCCAAGTCGCGAAGTTCATGCTTGCACTGTGCTCTAATGCTCTGGACCGGCCTCTTCGGCCTCTCGCTGCATTTGCGCCTCCGCCTCCTGCCAGCGTCGCTCCTCCGGAGTCCAGCCCTCCGCGAAGAGCGGCGCGCCGCGTCCGCTTCTGGCGCGAGGTCGCGGCTCCGGATCCGGCCGCCGTGGCTCCGGCTGAGGGGCGCGGGCTGAGCCTTCAAACAAAGGAAATACTCACAGAACAAGCGCACTGCACAAGAAGGAAAGAGCCCGGCCGTGGCAATTTCCGGAGCTGCTGTTGGGCCAAGCTCCAGGTGTGGCAGCCTTGCAATTCTGCCTGGGGGGCTACAGCAGGCAACGATGCTTCAAACAGTGCGGGCTTTACAGGCTCCCTGGAACCGGCTTTGCGGGGCCAGCAAAATGGATGAAGCGGGTATGCGATCACGATTGATTCAGTTCATAGCTCTACACCCGGTTTACGTCCATGCAGAGACGACGAAGCAATACGAGTAGTCACCATTGAAGCACCTTGAATTCAACTCAGACCTGTCCTAAAAGCTGAAACCTTACCCTCATAGATGAGGCATCTCGATGAGACAAGCTGCTTGGTGGGTTTGGCAGAATCGCTGCGGCCGGAGCACAGAATCTGCTCGTAGGCATGTTGGACCTAGGCCCAGCTGAAAAGGGAGTTTGGAGGAGCATGTAGGGTTGGGCCCTCGCGACTATGAGTCTCGATCTGAAGTGTCCCTAACGGAATATTTTGCGGGTGTCTGGGAACTGTGAAACCTTGAGTTTGCTGCGAGTACTACATTTGGTCACGAGTGATGCTATCTCCTTGAGTGCGAACGTTTGTTTTGACCATGTATGATGCCGCTGTTGCTAACGGTCTTGATAGAACAGCGGGTGATTCGGAGTCATTAGCTTCACTGCACTACTGTTTCGAGAACGCGCGTCGCTACGCTGTCCTGCACCAGCTTCGCATGTCTTAAAGCGTATCTTCGCCATTCCCCATTCAGGAATTATCCGAAACCCCAAACCCAGCCTCCCTCCCCTTCCCCCACCAACTATCTCAGGCCTGTTGAAACTTGGCCGTACTCTGCGCCAGCTTATCTGGGTTCTGCTGCTTGTCGGGATGCCAACGGCGGGCCTTCGTCATGAAGGCTCATGGTTTTTGCTTTCGGAGGCTCTTTTTCATCTGCTTGAGTAGAGGGCTTCGCGATTCGGGCTTCGGGCTTAGGATCTTGGTTTGAACACTCCTGGGGTTCAGGGTTCAACGTTCAAATAAAAGGGTTTTAGATGGCGATTTAAGGTATGATAGTGATCTCCGTGCGAGGCGAGGCAACTTGCCAGGGGCTACACAAGCGTGAATGCAAAAGCCACTAAACCCACACGCACTCACAAACCCAACCCCTAAACACTAAACCCTAAACACCAAAGCCTACCATTCATCCGACACCTCGAGTCCTAGAAGTCCCACAAAGCCTCGCGATAGTACGCTGCCCGAATCTTCCGGTCATCGGCATTCCGGTCCAAGCCAAGGACCGCATAGGGATCACCACGGAGCTTGCATCCTAAGTTCGGTTCGGAGACTCTACAGCCCAGACGAAACGAAGCGTGTCGCCCTTGAGGCAGCAGGATAACAAGGCCTCTACAAACCATGACTAACCATTACACGTGACATACTTCTACCACAAGAAACTGCTGCTGTTCAAAACAAGTCTCGCAGGGATGGTACTGACATTGGCCGAAAGAGGCAGGTACTCTTCGCACGGCGAAGATGACGTCAGCGCTGCCATTCAGCGCCGCGCTGTGGCGAAACTTCGGATGTCACTCCTAACCTTCAACCGCTGAAACCGAAAATCCTGACAATCCTGGTTCCTAGAAAGCCATCCTGGGGTCGTTGAATGCAACAGCTTTACACTGGCTCGTTCTGCTGCGAGCCTAAGGCCATGTAAAAGCCATGCGCAGAACAACCACCCGAGCGGCAAGGGTTCTTGTAGCCAGTCGTGAAAACAACGCTCAACTATTCAACATAGGTACCCCAGAGGCAACCCGAGTATACAACAACCACAAGATAGGTTCGTCCATCATCCAGGCTTCCTTCATACAGTTACAGCTTACAGACTATCCCCTACTTAAGCGAGTCTAGGAAAACCCAATGACTGCATGACACCTGGCAGAGAGGGCCTACTGCAACCGCAACCATACCCGAATCCAAACTAAATCTGGGGTTGGCATGCCCGTGAACCCCACATTTTCTCTGATGTTGGCACCCCCTTGGATCCCAGACAAAGCGATTTCCTTCCTGTACTGAGCAAACCGTGATCTGCATTGAGACTTCATCTTAGAGGTTTACTGTCACTTTGGATTCTTATACCAAAGCAATCCAAAACATCCAGCTTCGCTTCTTGTAATGGGTAACGCAGCACTTAGATTTTAAGCGAACACTTAGATTCCTGAAACACCTTCCATTATCTAGATGAACCAGGACTCCAGGCACAGTATTGAGCCAAAGCTACCCTATAATGGGCTATATAATGGGTATAAAAAAGGTACATTTAGGCTTTATAATGTATAATAGGTATATTAAGGCTATATACCTAGGGGTCCTCATTAAGGGTCCCTCCTTTTACCCTCTGCCCAGCCGAGACGACCAGTGCGGCTTCGGTTTTTGCTGCAGTTCTGTTGCCCAAGCTGGGCGAGGCACGAGGGTCTAGGGGCCTTAGTAGTTAGTTATGGGTTTTGGGGCCCACTATACCCCATTTAACCTTAGAATAGGGTTCTTGGGCCCATTATACCACTTTTATAGTAAGGAGCCCCCCCAGATAGTACTGGTCATTATTTAGGACCATATAATTACAGTACCCTTATAGATCCCTCACCGTAGCCCTTATGGACCCCTTTTATAGTATGCTAAGCCATGCTCGGCTCCACCTGGGTCCTCGCCCACTCGCTCGGCAGACCTCCCCGAGGGACAGTGGATCCCAGCCGCGGCCTCCAACGGTGACAGTCGCCATTTGAGATTTGGGACTTTCCAACAATGGGGGACCCTTATACAGTACCCTAAATAGTAGGATCCTTAGTGTAATGACCCCAAAATACGGTACCCCAAATTTTCGGAAACACCCATTTAGGGTTTGGGTTTTTTTGTTTAGGATCTGGGGTTTATAAGGTTTAGTAAGGTTGTAGGGTTTGGGGTATTGCGGTCATCATCACCAGAGTACGTAAGAGCAACAAAACGAAGATCACCAGGGCCTGCAAGAAGACAACTGACGGAAAGACCAATGCTGGCAAGAACAAAGCAGCCCCTCGATGCCCAGGGAGAAGACGCTTTGCGAGCATGTAATCCTGCCTGGGGCAGACCATTGCTGTGACTAATCTGTGCTGGCGTCTGGTTGCCACGGAAGCTCTCCTGGCGGCAGTGCAAAGCGGAAAAACAACAAACAACCGAAAGCGCAATTTCCTGGTACATGCCACGCAACCTCCGGCGGATCATGAAGGTCAGGAGGATATCTTCAAAACATCAACGGGGTCAGAAGAGCTTGTAACAATACTGAGATGCCACACCTTACACAGAATCCTGTCCGCAATTGATGCTAAAGCGAATGCCCCGTCTTGTTCCGCGTCCTCCAAAGCATAAGGGCGCGGCCTGCCAGGTCAAGGCTACTTGAAGCCTCATTTTGTTTAGGGTCTGGGGTTTCCTTAAACCTTAGGGTTTAGGGATTTACGGTGTATAAGCTTTAAGGCTTCTTTTGTATAAGGATATGCGGGGGGTTTTATCCCCTAAAGTTCCTGGACCCTAAACCCCTAAACCCCTAAACCCCCAAACCCCTAAACCCCTAAACCCCGCAACCCAACAACCCCTAAAACCCCTAAACCCCTAAACCCCTAAACCCCTAAACCCTGAAACCCTGAAACTCTCCAATCCACGGTTGAACACTCCACGGCCGGGGCGCGGGCCGGGCCACGAAGATGGTCCAACCTTGCTCGGCTTTGCGGTTTCGGGTTTGAGGCTTTAGGGGTTGAGGATTTAGGGGTTTAGGGGTTTAGGGGTTTAGGGGTTGCGGGGTTGCGGGGTTTAGGGTTTAGGGGTTAGGGGTGAATGGTTTAGGCTTTAGGGATTGAGGCTTTACGGTTTAGGGTTTAAGGGTTTAGGGTTTAGGGTTTAACCGTAGGGGGTAAGGTGCAGAGTTTCGGGTTCAGGGCTCCGGGGACCCCTTGAGTTCTCCGCGTGGTAATGCCCTTTTGTATGTTGCTCTGCTCAAGCGAACATCGCCAATCGTGCTGCTCACATGCACCTCTGGGATGGCCCTCCGAGATTTTCCTTGCGCTACACCCAAGAACCTTAAACCCCTTAAGCCCTACACCCGAAACCTGCCCTAAGTCCATAAACCCTCAACCCCCTAAACCATAAGCCCCAACCCGAAACTCAGTCAAAACCCCCAAGCTCTTGCATCCTGAAACCGCACCAACTCTCAAATCCTGAGACCCGAACTCCTAAACCCTACTGCAAACTCTGACTTCGCTCGATTTGATGATCGTCATTATTGTAAATTTTTATAGCGCAGCAGATTATAGTATGTTGTATAAGCTATTGTGTTCATATATATATATATATACATACATACATACATACATACATACATACATACATACATACATATATATATATATATACATATATTATAATCCTATCATAGTATAATATCGCTATAATAAAACAATTGCCCCTGTGGGAGCCGGACCAAAGTCTGCAATCCGAGCCAGACGAAAGTGTGTGCCCGGCAAGTCCTTGCTTCGTTTTGGGTCTGTGGGGTTCTTTAGGGCTCCAGCATTTAGGATTTCAGGGTTTTGGGGTTTCGGGCTTTAGGGCTTCAGGGCTTTAGGGTTTTACGGTTCTGGGGGTCTGAAAGGCTGAAAGGGGTGGTAAAAGGAGAATTCGGCCGCAAGTCAGTAGGCATCCCCATTTCAGGATCTCAAGTGCAAGATTTAGGGATGCCGTCGGCGAGGGCTCATGCTTTCCTTCCCGGAAGGAGCAAGACCACTCTTCAATGCAAGCCATACCGAGGCACCATTTTCTTGTTGCAGAGAGCTCAATACACCTTAATTGAGGATATACTCAAGCAGCCTCAATACTTAAGAGTAATGTATAGGGAATCCCAGCACTGATTGTCCATATTCCGGCTTGCAACTTTTCGGGGTTTACTATATATATCTATATATATCTATATATATCTATATATATATCTATATATATATATATATATAGTTGTCAAAATTACGGCCCCTTTTTGGGTATCCTAAATATTAGGTGCCGTGTTATAATAAGGACCCAAAAAGGGACCTTGATTTTGACAACCACCCATATATCAAATAATCGTTTGCTTCCGGGCTTGGGATCGGCCTTCGCCAGTCGACAGCGTCGGCCGACTCTCCTGGAGATCGCTTCCCCAGACCCCCGGGAGGATCTAGAAAGTAGATCCCCTAATTTGTGACCCTATACTACTAAGGGTACTTTATAGTAGGAACCCCCATCTACTTTTTGGATCCTCCGGGGGGTCTGGGTCTTGGAGGCTTCGAAGGGCGCAGACCCCAGGGCCCCTCAGCTGAGGGATACTACGGCTGATGATATAAATCCCGCGGTTCCTTTAAAGGGATTTACAGGGGTACCTTTAAGGGGTTCCGTTAAGGGATCTATAGGGGTTTAGGGTTTAGATATAAATCCTGCATTACCTTAGTGACCCTAGACTATGGAGATTATGGTATATTCCTTATTACGGGTAGCGCAGGATTTATATCATCAGCCGTACCTCGACTTCGTCTGCTAGAAGGCAGCGTGATCTTGGAGATTCTGGGAGGCAAAAACATGCAAGTCCTGGGAATCGAGCTTGAGACCTGCAACTTTCTTCGACACTTCAGCTTGTAATCCCGACAACGCCACGCACGCGTCTTGCAAGGTTGTGAGCCCCGCACGTGCCAGGAGACCTGCAGAACCTTGATCTTGCTGAACCTGAGGCAGGTGGGGTGGAGTAGGCTCTATAGAGAACCTCAGAGAGTTGGAACATGGATTGAGGATGATTCTGTGCGGGGATTCCTCCTACTTTACCTTAGGGCCATCAGGAGAACGATGTTCTACCTTTCTGACTTCTACTTAAATTACGGATTTCGGGCCGAGAGGTTGCTGTAGGATTTGCAGGTTTGGGGTTGAGGGACATTCCAGCGTGGGCCAGGTCACGACCTACTCCAAGGACTCAAGCCCTGCAACAGCTCTAAACCCCAAAATTTAGGGTTTAGGGTTTAGAACTCATCTTTCTGGGCGGGGGGGGGGTCCCCATGCTCAGAGATTCTCAAGTCTCTACTCACTGCTTCCTACTGTAGGAACCCGATTAAGAAACCCTGGCCCTGTATGCCCAATGTATCAAGGACCCCCCCCATTCGAAGAACCCCAAGCATCCCCAAGCTGATATGCTCGGACTCATGGAAAGTGATATGAAAGAACCCCAAGAAAGACATCGAGTTTCTTAACTCAGGTTCCCATTTATATAGAACCCTGCTATAGATCCCTAAACCCTAAACCCCAAACCCACAAAGCCCAACCCATAAAGCCCAAACCCTAAACCCTAAACCCTTTAAGGAACCCTCTAAAGGAACCTTAAGGCCCCTCATTTTACCTTCGGAGGATCGAGACCCTGGCCAGCCCGTGTCTCGGAGGCGCTCCAAGACCGCCTAGAGGAAAAGAAAAAATCAGCTTTTTCGGTGGGGGGGGGCGGGGGGGGGGGGGGGATGATTTAGGGCCATTTAGGGTTTAGGGTTTTGGGTTGGGTTTAGGGTTCCGTTTTTTCGGGGGAAGGTTTGGGGTTTCCAGAGGGCTCTGTAAGTGTCTTGCGTTACTTTCCGGGGTCAGTTTTCCAGGTCCACCTTGGGAAAGCTCCTTATTGAAGGATCAGGTTTGTCAAGACAGGGCAACATGTGTGCTGGCGAAGGCACGAGCTTAGCTTCGAAACCAATAGCACGCATGCAATCAGTGTTGATCTGCTTTCGAGGGTTAACTGCCATTCGAATCAAGCTTGCCATGGACGATGACTGTCAAGTTCAAGCAATTCTCATCCACTACAGTAGGCCCCCACATATTCGCAGCCCTCGCAGTTCACGCTGAAGACGTCGATCGGTCGCCTTGCCGGCTGTCTGTCGAATTCTGGGGTGGGTACCGGCAGAGCATCAGGCTTTGAGGCATGCCTCTCTGCATGTGCGACATTCTGCAGAAGCTTGTGGATGTCACGGACTTGAACATCCTCCAGTGAGATCTCAACAGAATGAACGAACTGACACCTCCTTGCATGGCTGCCATCACAAACAGCACTCCTCAAATCTAGGCTTCTCCTTGCGCCGTTGAACAGCACCGTACCTTGCGGGCCGCACACAGTTCTACGCACAGCCCACCACGCCCACCACAGTCCGCAAGAAAAGACACCATGGAAGCCCCTGCGACGGGGCACGCGGAGGATGCAGAGATGTCCCCGTCCGTTCGGAAAGTCACCTGGCTGGTGCTTTGTTGTCGTTTCATCATGTTCGGAGGATGTTTGTCGGAGCAGTGAACATACCAAATCTTGAGCATACAGAAACAAACTGGTTGTGTCCTGCCTTGGCATCCGCATCGGAGGCGCCCAAATTGTAGATCTTCACCTTGCAGACGTGGCAATACAGCAGGGCGAATACAAGAGGGAAACATGCAAGCGCTTGCTGACGAAGCAAGTCAGGTGCCGGGCACGGCCCTCGCTGATAGGTGCAGAAAACTTCTGCAAAAGGTAGTCGTAATGCCTCAAGTCAGCGCATGAAACTGCCAAGGTCCGATATCCCACATCCTAAACGGGCCTGAACCCTAAATCCTCAACATAACAATCATCCATCCCAAACCCTATGTAAACCCAGAAGTCCAAATCCCAAAAACCAAAAATCACACATCCCAAATCCAAAAACCCCGAAATCCTACCTCCCAAATCCTAAAGCCCTAAACCCCAAACCGTAGACACCCCCTAAGCGCCCTGCGATTTCACTGGCTCGAAGCTGTGGATGTGAGCATGGGGGTAAAGCGTCAGGAAGGCCTGCGACAGCGACCAAGAAGACAAGAGGACAAAAGGCCATGTAAAAGCAACAACCATAGTAGGAGCAACAGTATTCGCATTCGTAAACAGGAAATCGAAAGAGTAATCGCAAGAGGAATACTGAATGTACTAGGAATAACAATCATAGTCATGCAGGAGGGTCTAGGAATTAGAGTTGTGGATATTGTGTTGAGGATAAGACTGGCAGTAGTGTGTAGTAGCGATACAAGTAGCAGCAAACAGCGAGAAGAGCCCTGCAAGACGCGCTCGCCTGCAGGTCTTCACCACGGTTGCCCCCAAGCTCCACGATGACACGAGGCTTTGGCACCTTCTCTGACAGACAAGTGCATAAGATCTCACATGCATGAATCCCTAAAAACAATCCCAAAACCCTCCACCCTAAACCCCTAAGATCCTAAACCCTCAAATCCAAGAATCCGAACCTCAGATCCCAAACCCGAGAAATACAGGAATCCGAAAGCTTAAGCTGTAGGGTCGAGGGCCACGCCTCGGGCCACTTCCAGCGCACATTCGGATGTTGGCCGCCTTTTGGGGATGAACGGCGGACCTCGGAAGTCACCGTCGGAAGCCTGCAGTGCCTTCAAGGCCCCCGCCCATCAGTCCATTCCATGATTCAAACGATACAGCCTTTTTAGAGTATGTTATAGTATTATAGTGCATTGTAGCAAATTCTGGTCATTTTGGCTTCAGGATATAGCAAATGATCACAAGGACGCCTCCGGGCACTCGCCGAACTTCGCGTGCATGATCTTGCCCATGGCCTTCCCTGACGCCGCGAAGCATACCATCGAAGTCAGAGAACATAGAAGCATCGTAACATAGGGGGGCCTTAATGATTGGGTTTAGGGTTTAGGGTTGCCTACACTGTGTTAATAAGTACGTATACGATTTTGCTGGGCTCCTTATAACAATTCTAGTGTAGTGGGCCCCTAAACCCACCCATTTTATTTGGGGGTGCCTTGGTACACTTATAGTAGAATGGGCCCCTAAACCCTGTTCGAACTATTAAGGCCCCCTACATTTATAGTACCCTACTATAGATCCCTGTTAGACCCTTCTGAGGATCCTTTAAAGGAACCCTGTCCTTCTAAGGATCCCTTTAAAGGAACCCTGTCCTTCTAAGGATCCCTTTAAAGGAACCCTGTCCTTCTAAGGATCCCTTTAAAGGAACCCTATTCTAACCATGAAGGCCGCTTTTTATCGCCCTCCCTCTACCCCGGCCTTGAGAAGGACTCGCTTTGGGGGCTTTCGTCCGATTCGCTTTGCCTGAGAGCACAGGGCTGTAACACAGGGATAATATGACATGATATATAATAATATACTACAATATACTTGAGTATGATATAATGTACTAAAATATAGATATACTGTAATATACGATAATACACTGGAACATACTGCAACACAATTACTATAACTATGGCATCAATGGCTAAACCCTAACCCCCCGACCCGTAGACCCCGTAAACCCTTACCCATAAACCCTAAACCCTTTATCCCTATCCCATAAGCCCTAACCCCTAAACTAAACCCTAAACCCCTAAACCCCTAAACCCGACTAGAATATGCAATTTATGACTTGCCTGCGGGCCCACGGAGCCGGCCGGGAGATTCGGCAGCCTCAGAACGATACCGAGCTTGGGGTTTAGGGTTTACTTGGAGGTTCATGGGCAGTTATAAGTGGAGTTATAAGTAAGATAGCTATACTTATGGCCCGTATTAGGGGGCTTGTAGCCCCACTTATAACTTTACTTGGAGGTTCATGGGTAGTTATAAGTGGGGCCACAAGCCCCCTAAGAAGGGTTACAAGTATAGACGCACCTGCTTGGCGTTTGGGCGGTTTGATTGGAGATGTTTTAAGGGCTTCTGGTATGATTACAGATTTTTGAGGGCTTGAGAGATACGGATTGAAAAGTCCCCTCGTCCCACCTTGGCGGTGGCCTTGGGCAGGTTGTCACAAGCGAAATCCTTCTGGAACAGCAGGACGCAGGCCTCTCGCGAGAGCCGGAAGCCCCAAAAAAAAATTCAGGCGATGCTCCGAAACGATTCGAGCAAGAAGGTACCGGCTCGGGACGCAACAGGACGCCGCCAGAGCCCACCTGAATCAAGATCATCACCATGAGGATGAGGCTCTCCAGGGAGATCCTCGACAAAGGCAGTCTCAAATTGAGGATTGAGGGCTTGGGGTTTGTAGCTGAAGCGACCCGGAGCGAAGCCAGAGTGCCTGGTTGGTAGGGCGGCCATGTCCTCGAGCTCTGCACCTAGCCTTGGATCGCCATTCGCAACTCGGCATAGAGGGCTTGGGCATGGCAACGCACCCTTAAAGCATCCAAACGAGCAAAAAGATGCTGCATGAGCCTGACCAATGCTTTCGAGACACGGCGGTGCATCTGCAGCCCATGTAAAGTCGCCACTACGTCCATCCCGGAGGATGCACAGAGATGATGTTCATGAAAAAAAGAACAAAGTTATTCGGTTGAGAGCACGGGTCATAGAGGAGTCATTCAAGCCGTTGAGCTCGGTGCCCCACGATTCCCTGACTGATCGTTTCGTGTACTTGTCTGGTTGCGCGAGAACCTTGCTTCGAGCAGCGCATGTTTGCAGCGCCAAATATTTTTTTGAGCCGGCGGGGTTAGGGTAGGTAGGTTAGGTTAGGTAGGTAGGTGGGGTTAGGGTTAGGGTTAGGTAGGTAGGGTTAGGCAACAAAATGATGCTAATAATAAGAATAACGAAAATAAAAGGGCAATCCGCACAAGCACAACCAAACGTCCCGCAAATTGCACCAGATTTACAATATACCTGGGGCCTGCCTCTACACAGGCAGCCATGGCCAGTTCTCGGACAGTCGGAACTTGCCTAAACCCTAAACCCTGCACCTCGGGGTTCTTCATGTACCAGTACATCACCTCCCTCATCTTCTCCCCCGTCGCAGACCGGAGCTCCTGTGAGTTCTGTTATGGCTACGATTATGGCTGCGATTATGGCTTCTATTATTATGGGGCTTTTTCATGGGAACTATTATACTATGGGGTTTTTTTGGGGGAACTACTATTTGATGGGCTTTTTATGGGAACTATTATACTATGGAGATTTTTATGGCTACTGTTATATTATGGGGCCTTTTTGTGGATACTATTATGGTTGCTTGGGTCCGAAACTGCTTCGTTCAGACTGGAGCTCTGGGAAAGATCACAGTGGCTCGGTTTCTTCTAGGCCTTTGCCGGTTGAAGCTGGAAAGTTGCGAAGTGGCTTCTCTTAAGTGAGTTTTTAGTAGAAGTGCAGGTTGCTGTGAAGGCCCTGATTGATAGCTGCCGATGACTGGCAGTAGTAATCAGTAGTACGGGCCTGACAGGTGCATGATTCGAAAGGCTGGGCGTGACGTGTTCACTGGAGTCCTGGAACCCTAAACCCTAAACCCCAAACCTGAGTCCTAAACCCTAAACCCTAAACCTGAACCCTAAACCCTAAACCCTAAGCCTGAGTCCTGAGGCGGCGTTCGCAGAACGTAGTTGTCAAAGCTGCCGGCATCGTCCATGCTGTACACAGCAGACGGGGTCACCTTGGCCAAGAGGCAACACATACTGGGTTCTTGCTAAGACACTTTTAAGTTGCCACAATAAGGAAACCACATTATTTACTATAGATCTCTGCTATTATCGCAACTTACAGTATCTTCCTTCTCAAGAAATGAGGAAACCATATCATTTACCATAGATCCCTACCTATTCTCGCAACTTACGGTGTATTCCGGCTGACGGAAGACCTTCTCACCGACTCACTAGGCCCACGCACCCGTAAGTTGTAGATGGTAGTGTTGAGGGCGTCGGAGAAGAAGTCCTGGTGAATAATGTAGGAGGTTTGGGGTTTAGGGGTTTGGGGTTTAGGGTTTAGGATTTAAGGGTTTAGGGCCTTCATAATTAGAGTAGGGTTTTGGGCCTGTGCGGACCTGCGTCGGTCTTCTGAAGCGGCTGGGCACAGCTTGGGGAATTTGGCCAAATTATACTGTAAGTAGAACAAGGCACCGCCACAATAGCATTGGTACTTATCTCGGCCCCCATTTTTGGGGGCTTCTGATCCACAAGCTTCTTCACCCACAGGGCTTAAACCCTAAACCCTAAACCGTGGCTCCTTCTTGTAGTTAAGAAACCCTAAACCCTAAACCCTAAACCCAAAACCGTGGCTCCTTCTTGTAGTTAAGAGGATAGATCTTCTTCCGCGTCCACCGGCCGGTCCACCTGTCGGAGCCCAAGGCTCGAGACATTTAATGTAGGGGCCTTAATAATTAGAATAGGGGTTCCTTTAAAGAACTCCTTTTCGGGTTACTATTCGGGCTCTATAAGGACACAATAATGTAGGCGCCTTAATTATTAGAATAGGGTTTTGGTGCCCTTTATACTATAACTATAATAAGGAACCCCAAAATAGTATAGGTAACTATTCAGGCCCCTATATTAAAGCAGCAGGTTAGCGGCCTTTTTCTTGTCACGTAGTTGAAGTCGTCTGAACCCCAGAGTGCCATCTGCGACGAGAAAGACCTTGCGAAGTTCGAGGGCGCCGTCTGCAGAAAAGCTGACAGCTGGCTGAAAGGTTCAAGGGTTGTCAGAGTGTGGTTACGAGTCAGGTGGCCGCAGCTGTAAATGTAGCTATAATTGGCTAGATTACATGGTACGGATCGCCCGAAGTAAGATTGCCCATGAACCTCAAGCTTTGCCAGTTTCGTTATTCTGCAAGAATCCGAGGTGGCGGCGGTGCTTTGCCGTAGGCTTTCACCGGCACAACCCTGCGGCTTTGCACGCATTCTGCATTCTTCCGCACCCTGCAGGTACTGGTAACGAGCTAACAGCAAGAACCCTAAACCCGACACTCCTACAACCTGAACCTGAGCCCTACACCCTAATTAGACCCCAAGCGCTGCATGAAGCAGCCTCCCGCCACTTTTTTGTCTGGAATCTCGGAGCGATGCAGAGGAAAGGCGTAAACACAACCGCGAGGCCGTGAGTTTGTTCTGGATGATCGGAAAGCACGGCAAGTTGGACCGTGTTTGCTATTTTTGATTGCCTTTCGTTCGTCTATTCCTTTTGCTTCTCAGGCCGCGACAATGTTGTCATGGTCGTGGGATGTCACGGGTGAAATCTGTGAAACCAGGTCAAAAGACGACCTTGTCCGTCGGATCGATCCAGTTGATGATCTTGAAGTTCTGCCTGGATCAGACCAACGCGATGCAGACGGTCAAGATGTGCCCTGGTATATGGCAATAACACAATGAGAGACCAATAAGTGCTTGTACGTAAACGGTTCCTGCTGTCAACCACCATGTCAACGTCCACGCGCTTTGGCATCGGATCTCGCCTGGGTTCCAGGGCGCTGTATGGCACCGAGGTAGCGGTGGCCATTCATGATGATGCTGTTCACACTCTTCGTTCGGTGTAGCTGTATCTGGTAAAGTAAGTCACAAAGCTTAACCAGGACCCAAAGACATGTGCACAATGGTCAAAGTGATGGTACATGACTCCGACCGCACAACCGCACACGACCAGCACATTGCAGCAGTGAGGGTCGGGCTTCTCCATCATTGGGAATGCAGACCTTGCTTCGCGTTCATACAACAATTGGCACTTCTACTCGTGTACTTTAGATGAGTATACATACTGGAAACGCTGTATATACACTGTATATACACTGCACTTACACTGTATGTACACTATATATATATATATATATATATACACATATGCATATGCATATGTGTATATACATGTATGAGTACAGCAAATCTTGGTTGCGAGTTGTGATGGTATCCCCCAAACACCAGGGCCCGAAGCCTTAAGCTCAAGAAGACAAGAACCCTAAACCCCCTTTTCAAGGCTTAGGGTTTAGGCTTTAGGGTTTAGGGCTTAGGCTTTAGGGTTCAGGGTTTAGGCTTTAGGGTTTAGGCTTCAGGGTTCAGGGGTGTAAGGACTCTTCTTGCGTACCTTGCGCCTGGGTTTTGGATCTCGCTTGCGATGGCTTTGGGGACTCCCAGGTCATGTTCCCCATGGGGGAGAACGGAGAACCGGTCCTGTAAAACGGCGGTGGGAGGGGTGAAAAGACCAGAGACCACAGTAAAAGGGGTGTCCTTTTCCTCATGGAGTAATAGAAAGCATTGGGGAGGGAGGGTGGCAGAAGGGGGTGGGGGGCAACCAACGACATGTACTGCAATGCATAATTATACCGTATATGCTTGTAAGGTCCACACATCATCTCCACCTCGACCGTCTGCTTGCGGATCTGAGTTCAGAGCAGGGCTAGAAAACTTCTCGCTAGGTCTTTGATAGTCTTTGGGTTTAGGGTTGGAGGGTTTAGGCTTTAGGGTAGCTATTTGGGGCACATCTTAAAACTCCCGGGTCCCTGACCCAGTCGCTGGTGGATCGCCAGCCCCTGGTGTCTCCGATGGCCTCCAAACACAGACATGGGCCACGGTGTAGTCTTTAGGGTTTAGGGTATATACCCAAAAAGCCCGACAGAGCATCGATAGGGCTTAGGGCATATACCCAGAAAGCCCGACAGAGCACCGACACTCGAAACGTGTCGACCTCGTCGTCCGTTTCACTGTCATCCTCATCACCCAGCTGGTCCCAACCTTCCGACGCTCCCATCGACCATGCATGCCAAAAGAACCCCTCTCCAGAGAACATCCATGCTGGGGAGGACACCGACCCACTTGGCGTACTCTTGTTCCTTCTTGGCCATGATGACGGCCTTCCAAAGCTGCCGGCTAAAACAAGCACAACCCAGAAAGTGCGTCGATGCTGGCCCTACCGCAATACCAGGGCAGACCTCGCGAGTCTGCTGCTTCTTGCTGAGCTTCGTCAGTCCGGTCCTGTACCGGTACATTGGGAGAGCTTTGAGGTTCAGAGTTAAGGCGGCTAAGGGCCGAAGGCTTACGGCTTAGCCACTCCACTCGGGGGAAGGGAAATCATTGAACAAGTGGCCGGCAGACTGTGCCGGATACTTGTGCCAGCCGGGTTTGTGGGGCGTGTTGTTGCATGCTGAAGGAGCCGAAACCCTAAACCCTGAAGATTATGCACCATGAGCCTGAAACTCGAAGCCCCGACTGCTACCCCTGATGGCCCTATCAAGCCGAAACACCCCTAAGACTCAACCCTACTTGGAGGTTCATGGGTAGTTACAAGTGGAGTTATAAGTCCCCTAATATGGGTTATAATTGTAGATACTCTAATGATAACTCCACTTATAACTAACCATGAACCTCCAAGTACCCTCAGCCTGACCCTAAAGTCCAGTAACTCGGCTCCTTGTGAGGTAGTGGTTCGTGCCCCACTCCTCTGAGGCTGCAACTACTAGTGTGATTATCACTGTTATTGCTATATTTGTTTCATATCTTTATTATCCATTCACATTATCAGTATATAATATGATTAGTAGTATTACCATTATTATGGATATTGCTACTGACATTATTGGTATTATTTTTGATCAAGTATCAATCAATATTTATTAGTAGTATTTCTATGATTATGGGTATTGCCGCTGACATTATTGTTATTTGGGAGTTTCCGAAAATTAGGGGTACCTTATTTTGGGGTCCTTATAATAAGGATCCTACTATTTAGGGTACCATATTAGGGTCCCCCATCTTCGGAAACTCCCTAAACCCTAAACCCTTTATAGAACCCTTATAGACCCCTTTAAGGAACCCTTTAAAGTAACCTTAGGGTCCCCTATTTTCGGACACTCCCATATTTTTTTTTTTCAAACATTCTCTGGGGGCTGCCTGAAGGCTCATGAGAAGCTTCAAGGCTAGGGTTCGGGGTTTAGGGCTTATGGGGGGGGGGGGCTCAGCGGGTTAGCGGGTTTAGGGTTTAGGGTTTAATGCTTTAAATGTTTAGGGTTTAGGGTTTAATGCTTTAAATGTTTAGGGTTTCGGGAATGGGGTTGGGAAGACTGGAGTCAGAAATATCCGAAGTGGGGCAGGGACAAATATCACATAAAAAAGAAGTCTTACAACTATCATGATCCTACTCGTAACTATCCAAGAAAGTTTCAGACATCAGGAAGGTTGACTGATTTCTGTTCGAATGCCCTTAGGGTTTGCAGCCACTGATTCTCTAAAGACTCGCCTATCTACCCACCATGAAGGCTGCCACGATCGCTAGAAACCGTACCCCTAGCATCCTTGGAGTTACGGACTCCCAGAACCTGGCTCGTCTACGAAGCTTTGAGGCCGATTTGAGGCCCGAGCGATTCGGGGTACGTTATTTTGGGCTCCTTATAATAAGGATCCTACTATTTAGGGTGCTATATTGGGGTCCCCTATTTTCGGAAACTCCCATTCAGGTGAAGTCTCCAAAAGGCGTGAAGCCTAAAGTGCAAAGCATCTCGTCCTGGACGACTTTTGCCACAGTCTTCTCCCGCATGCGATACCTCGCTGCGAATCAACCAATCCTTCTAAACTGTGGGATTGTGGGATCCTGACAAAGATATCTATTAACGGTGCTGATGCTACTGCGTCGGCAAAAGTCTGACGACCGTCAGAAACTGTCTAATCATCATGCCATGCAGCTGGTCATTTTGCTCCTGCAGATAGTGTTATACTATTATTAAGTAATATTATTTACTATTATTATTGTTATTGATATTTTTACCATTATTATCGATAGCTTCACTTTGCTGAGCGAGATGAGACCGTCTCTGTCGCTAGAGGGGGTGACGGGCCTCTGCGCAATCCTGGTGATGGAAAAGCGAGCAGGATCCTGGAAATCAGGAGTTTCGGGTTTAGGGGTTTGGGGTTTGGAGGTTCTGGATTTAGGGGCTTAGGATTTAGGGTCGAGGGCTGAAGGTTTCAGGGTACGGGGACTTGCGGCAACGGCTGGTGAGCCCGGATGTTTCTTATGTCTGCAAGAGGTAGCGGGTTCTTGCTGCTATACATTGGTAAAGCATCGCCAGGAACATGATAAACAACGGACTCATCATCACAACGACAGCTGCCATGGTGCTAGGTGTAGTACTATTTCTGAACAACACTAGCAGTCAGGAGTTTACGAACAGTATAGTTAACCTGGATCATCACAACCCCAATACGGACAATAGTTCCCGTTTGACTCTGATCTGGACAATGATACCAGTACGAAACGTGAAGAGCAGGATGAACAATGCCACTTCCAAGCCAATGCCAGTCCCTCAGCACTACTTTCAGTATTCCTGTTGTTACTATGATTACGATTACTATTAGTACTATCATCCCCTGCAACCAAGGCGAGCACGAGGTTGTGAAGGAAGTAGATGTACTCACGAAGGTATGGATCAAGTCTCCGGTAGCCCGGAACCTGAAGGCGCTGTTCAGGGTCTAAGCATGCGTGAGGGATAGCCAGGGGGGTGCTGACAAAGAGGGAGCCCTGACAACTTGATTACTCACGTCGTCATGCCACAATGTTGCTTCTGCCATCGGTCCTCTGAAACGAGCATCGCATCGGTTGCCTATGTCTACGTGACCTCTCCTTGCGTTCCTGCAGAAAACGATGAGGACGATGTTCGAAGTTTCCAAAGACTCCTTACTGACTAGTCTGATTTACCTACTCACTGATGACTTGTTCGTTTCGCACAGTACTGACAACAACAATCAGAATCAAGTCACGATCGAGCTCAGGAATCAGAGAGTATGGTGATGATTCCGATAGTAGTAGTAGTAGTAGTAGTAGTAGTAGCAGCAGGAGTAGTAGTAGTAGTAGTAGTAGTAGTAGTAGTAGTAGTAGTAGTAGTAGTAGTAGTAGTAGTAGTAGTAGTCCGAACCATCACATTGCCGATGTCAGTCATAACAACTGCAACGACTGCCGTGGCCCTGACAGCACAGTCTCTCGGATGCAGAGCCACACGGGAGCTTCCGAAAATGGGGGGGCCAAAACACAGCACCCCAAACAGTAGGATCCTTATTATAAGGAATTGTGTACCCCCAAATTCTCGGAAACTCTCACAGAGTGATGATTCTCCGAAACTTCGACGCTGCGCCTGGATCGGGTATGCCCGTTCGATCACACGATCGAGGCCCCTATCCTTGTGGTAATCGATGTTCTCAGCCTCGGCCGCAGGGCATGTTAGTTATAAGTGGAGATATGAAGGTTCCTTTTAGGGGTCCCTTTAAAGGGATCTATAGAGATTCTATTATGGTATAGGGTTTAGGGTTCATGGGTAGTTACAAGTGGAGTTATAAGTAGGGTAACTATACTTATAACCCTTTTTGGGGGACTTGTAACCCTACTTATAAGAACCCATATTGGGGGACTTATAACCCTACTTATAACTAGCCATGAACCTCCAAATCGCAGGGCTCTGGTGCTTTGGAAGGCAAGAATTCAGGCGCTAATTGGGGCTTCGGGGAGGGTGGACGAGGCTTTCTGTGTTTAATGGGGACCCCTACCCTATAATGGGCTATATAATGGGTAGATAATAGCTATATTAAGGGTATATACCTAGGGGTCCTGGATGCCCTTTGCCTCCGCAATCTTTGCAAGGAGGCTTTGCCACGCACAAATTAAAAAGAAGCTGTAAGTACTAGACAGGATACGGGCCATGATGATGCTCAGGCAGTTCCCTTACAGGATCCTTACAGAGTCCCCTGACAAATAAAATATCCCTATAATGCCTCTAAAAAACACCTAGAGTCCCCTCATAGAGTCCTTTACAGCACCCGCATGGCACCCTCATAATACTCAGAGGTAAAAGTTCCAGCACTCAAGGCAGTTGTACCCATTATCGTATCCCAAACTTCACCCCCAGTTCTTCCAACATGAGGAATACCCCCTTCGTCATGTTAGGGATCCTACTCCCGTTTAACGTATATCCCGTAGTCAAAGCACATTCGACGATTTGGGGCCCTAAACCCTAAACCCTAAACTCATGAAGCCATGACACAAACAGACTTAGGAGCAGACCGTCTCAAGCGTCGGAAACCGAAGGCCCGAGTGGTCGTCGTAGGGACCCGGACCCCTCGGTGCCCCGCCAGCCTAAGTTTTAGGGTTTGAGGGTTTAGGCGTTGGGGTCTGGGATTTTGGCTTTAAGGCTTTTCTTTAAAAAGCACTTCTGTCGGCTCGTTCTTTGTTTCGCCTGCCAAGTCTGGCTCACACCGGACTTTCGGGTTTAGGCTTTACTGTAGGGCTCGGGTTTTGCAAACTACAGGCACGAGTCCCTGTAATAGAGGGGCCTTAAGAATTAGAATAGGGTCGTGGGGCCCATTATGCTTTCATCATAATAGGGAACCCCCAAAATAGTATAGGTAATAGTTTCGGCCCGTATATTAGGAGCGCTGCACGCTTGAAGTTTGGGGTTGCAGGCAACGCAAGCATTTTCCCTCTTTCGTGGACTCATCCATTGATGACTCATTCATTCATTCATCCATCCATCCATCCATCCATCCATCCATCGATCCATCCCTCCACCCACCCACCCAGCCATCCACTCTTTCACACACACGCACATCAATATATACGCATACAAGTAGGTTTAAGTGAGTGCAAGTAAGTGTAAGTAAGTGTAAGCAGGTGTAAGTAAGTGTAAGCAGGTATCAAGAAGAGGAAGTAAACGTAAGTAATTAAGTAAATAAGTAAGTCCATAAGTAAGTGAGTAAGTAAGTGAGCGAGTATCTTAGCCAGTTGGTTAGTCGATGTTAGTCGGTCGGTCAGTCAGTCAGACAGTCAACCGGTCAGTCAGTCAGTGACTGGAGTGAGTAAGTGAGTGCGTGCATGCGTGCGTGCGTGCGTGTGAGCTGGCGGGCATGCGGGCGGGCGGGCGTCAGTGAGTGAGTGAGCCAATTAGATAGTCTAGCTCAGTTACTTATACATATATATATATATGTAAATCTAACTATGATTACAAGTATAAATATATATATATATATATTTATTTATATTTATATTTATAGTTATATCTATATTTATATTTATATATATATGGTCACCCCCCCCCCCCATGACAGACCATGCCCTTTCGACTCAGTCGTAGTGCATGGTCTGTGATCGGGGGGAGGGGGCACTCAGCTTTCAAAGCCTCAATTCCAAAATTTCCAAAATTTCCAAAATTCTCTCCCCTAACTTTCCGGATTTCCAAAATTTCCAAAATTTCCAAAATTTCCAAAATTTCCAAAATTTCCGAAATTTCCAAAATTTCCAAAATTTCCAAAAAGTCCGCCCTTATGTTTTGGAAAAATCCTGTCGACTAGGTCGGGAAATTTTGGAAATTTTGGAAATTTTGGAAATTTTGGAAATTTTGGAAATGCGGAAAGTTAGGGGAGAGAATTTTGGAAATTTTGGAAATTTTGGAAATGCTGGAATCTGTTCTATATATGACTCAAGTAAGATTACTGTGTAGTGCTTACTATGTAGTGTATCAGCACAACCCTCATCCATACACGTGTGCTCTGTAATTCCTTTCTTGGTAGGACACCCGCGCGCCTTGTCGTGCTAGTCTCCGCATCGGACCAGATTACTTGCAAAGGCAAGGGCTGTCAATACTCATGCCCATATTTACACGAATATCTCTCTATCTATCTGTATATCTATATATACATATATGTATTGATACTCCTACATATAGTATTGCCATTGAACATACTGACATTGATCATTTGTTGAATGCTCAAGCTAATACCAGCATTACTACTAATATTACACTTCTATAAAGCTTAGTACGAATATGCATAACACAAATACTAAGATTGATTAGTATTGCTCTTAGTACTCCTACGCATATCAATAACCATATTCATATTGATAATAATGTATAATAATACCAATACTAACACACACCTGTATGTACTAATGTACATAAACATGCATACCACCATATTAAAATACAAATCCTTTAACTCACTCATGAATTCAACTGTTAGAATTTCACGTGGTCAAGAGTAATAACAATACAAACATTCTTTCGAATGTATATCATCAATAATATGATAGTACTAACGCTAACACTACTGCTAATACTTAACACAAAATCTATACTAACATCAATATTTACATAGCTATTTATACTCCTACGAATACGAATACGTAAACCCTTGTGCGTTAACAGTAGTGCTATCACCAACACTAATACGGACTTTGATAATCTGCTGCATATTCAAGAATGCCACTAGTATTACCAGCATGAACACTCATATTATGGCTATTACGAGTATAAATAGTCCTACTTCTACTAGTATTGACATTAATACTCCTACGAATACCAATAGTATATTCATATTGATATGAAAACTAATACCATTACTAATAGACACCTGCATATACTCATGTACATAAAATACGTACCACTATCTTAAGATACAGATATATACATCAGTGCATTCATGTATTAATGCTTTGGCATAGGCATATACCCATATACCAATGTATCAATATACTTCTCGTTGTTGTATGAATATACTATACGAATATGTGACTATAATCATATACGGCTACTGCACTATGCAAGAATACCGACATGACAAGTTCGTATACTAATATGCCAACATACTGATATACTTATACATGATTAGATAAAACAGTAATATAGTACACATATTCGTACACTAATATGCTAACGTACGAATATACTGGTATGTCAATATACTAGTAAGCTAATACAGCAGTATAGTAGTGTAGTCATGCACCAGTTGTACTAACATGTAAAATATACTAGTATACAAGTATGCAAATATTTTGCTGTCCGAATACATTGATGTATTGATATACTAATCTGCTAATATACGAGACTATCAATATACTAACATATCAAAACTAACTAGTTCTAATATTGATACTAATACTAGCACTTCTGCGAATATAAGCTGCTGTTAAACCCAGCATTAAGACTGATACTGATACTACTCGTAGCAGTGGTGCTGTATTACTGACATTGACACTGGCACTAGCGCTAACTCTAACACGAACATGAGCACTAACACTAATTTATAGTTGGCAATATTGATACGTATACTTACAGCAAGCAATAGTACTAATATTAATAACAATACTCACCCTAATACCGATACTACCACAAGACTATTACGTAACTCATGTGCCGCACGTCTGGTGCTATACTATATACCTCATGTAACGGTTTTGCTTCACAGAATATCGTTGTGCACGGTGTTTTTTAGACCCGTGGTCTGTCACCGGGGGGGGGGGTGAGCATATATATATATATATATATATGGCGGAGTCGTCACGGAACTTTCGTCGAGGCATGTTGTGCTATGCTCGTGAGCATGATGTATAAGCATTGCGACAAGGACATTCAAATCCATGGTCATATACAGTACATATACATATTGTAGGAAGAGCGATATTCATATTCCTATAGATATAGATACAGATATAGATGTAGATACGGACCTATGATATCTGTGATAGATTTAGATATATGCTTGCCATTTCTATCTGCCTATTTCTATCCACACGTATGTGTGGCTTCTGGAACCGGCCTGCGCCGGCAGGCGAAAACGATACGCTGGACCTCAGCTTGGGCAGTTTGGGCTCATGAATGTCGAGTCGGCGGCTTTCACCTTCGCATGCCCTTCCGGGCCTGGGGCTGGGGCTGTAGGGCTGAGGGCTTTGGGGCTTAGGGCTTTGAAGTACTTGCGCGCGCCCTAGCACATGCTGAGATGGGAGCCGGTCGGGTCCCACTTCGTGTTGTGCTTCATGCCGGCTCTGCTGCGAACCTGGCTCTGCCAGGGTCACCACCGATATGGCCACCACCGGCTACTCCCTCTATACCACCACCACTACCACCTACTTTTCTGCTGCTGCTACGCCGACGACTACTGTTCCTCCGGCAATACTAGCTGGCACCAATGCCATCACGACAACGGCAACAATCACAACTGAGGTCAAGTGGATTTGCTGAAACATCTAGTGTAGTATAGACATGACAGGCCTGATCGGGACATTCACCTTCGAATCACAGGCATGAAAGCATGCCACCGAGTAGGTTTCTGGGTGATCTGGTCTATCCCGGCGATGAACAGGGCGGGTTGTCTTACTTGCTGTTTCCAGTACAACATGAATGTAATACTATATGAATGTGCCAGCATTCACGGGCCCTCCGTCTCCCCCCAATTCGCACCGTTGTAGAACATCCCCCTCTCCACACCTTTCGGAGCGACACAGGTTCTCCCTCACATGGGACCCGCTAACGCTGGCACGTCAGCACCGGTCAAGTTTGACCATTGGGCGGACTGGGAACATGGAACGCAGAAACCTATGTGCTCCATCAAGAGATGTCGTTATTCACTCCCCTAAGCCCCTAAACCCTGATGATCTGGACGCCTGCTCCATCTCCGCGTCGACCTCGCCCAGCACCGAACGTGATCTTGGAGGTTGTGGAGCATCCTTCGAATCCTTCAAGACATGAAATCTGCTGCCATTTGGGGTTTAGGGCCTTTGTTTGGGGGGGCTAAGTGTTCAGGCTTTAGGGGTTTAGGGGTTTAGGGCCTCGCGAGGTTCAACGTTAAGCGTTGGAGCATATGCCACCACGCATGCGACAGTGACAGAAGTCAGCGAGGGGGCCTTGGCGCCTAGCGTGGCCACGTAGAAACCCTGGCCTTACGGCGAGCGTCCCGGAGCCCCTAAACCCGTAACCCTTAACCCGGACCACTGAAAGACTCAACAGAGGGCAGCTCAAGAGGCGGTGCGTCAAACAAGCAAAAGGGATGTGCTTGGAGGTTCATGGGTAGTTATAAGTGGAGGTGTCAGTCCTCTAATAATTATGGGTTATGATTATAGCTGCCCTACTTATAACCCATTTATAACTACCCAGAAACCTCCAAGTGGTCATGACTCATGAGAGACTCACGCCAGTGTCTGGCCCAAAAGAGTCGAGCCGGCGCACCTTGAAGGAAGCTGTTTCAAACGAAAATACGAAACAGTAGGATCCTTGTTCTCAGAGGAACGGAACTCTCCAGAAACTCCCAAAAACCTTCCACCATCTTTGCTCAGATAGCTTTTCATGCCCTGCTGCTCCAACGCGTCAGATGGTGAACTCAAAAACCCTAAAACAGCCAGAGCCCTGTACTCTAAATCTTGACACCGGTCCTGGTAACCCCTGATGAATCCTGAACCGCAACCTCCCACTGCTCTAAATCCTGCAACCCAAGCCCCAAGCCACTGCAATCTAAGCCTGGAACCCCAAGCCCTTTACTCTAAACCGTTAACCCCAAGCCCTTAACCTCTAAACCCTCAACCCTAAACCCTAAACCAAGCCCTTCAGTCTAAACCATTATAGAACCCCAAACCATTATGCTCCAAATCCTCAACCCCAAACCCTCGACCCTAAACCCTAAATCGAAGCCCAGTCAGTCCTGCGGCCGCCCCGGCGCCGAGTCTCCGGAACTCGTTTCTGACCTCTTGGCGCGGTGGCAGAGTATAGTGAACCCCAGAAAGTTGGAACATGGGTGAAGGATGATTAGTGCTAGGATTCCCTGTGCTTTACCTTGAAGCCTTAAGGTGCCGGAAGATAATGATGTTCCAACATCAATCTGGCGTCTAATGTAAGAGGACCTCTGAGATGTTGGCCTAGAATACTTCCTTGAAGCTACCTGGCCACATGTGCGTTTAGACACGTTTGTGAGTTTGGCAAATTATTTAGTGGATGCAAACCCATCCCCCACCCTAATCCCCAAACCCACCACGTCAACTTTCGGTCACCGACGGCCTCGGAAAGTCAGAGGAGTCGGCGCCGCCTTCCGCGAAGCAGCGCCGTTGCAGCGGGACGGCCCCTGAGGGGGCTCGTGACCTCAACAGTTTAGGGCCAATGGCTCTTGGGGTTTAACAAAACGTGTTCAGAACAGCAGGTTTAGGGTTCAGAACTACAGGTCTAGGATTTCTGATGAAGGGGTTCGATGCGGATGGAAGGATGAGAGTATACGACTTCAATGAACGTGGCTTGGGATCTCGGCTTCGTGGCTTGGGAGCTCAGAGGACTTTGGCTTCAGGGTTTAAACGGTTTAGGGTTTAGGGCTTGGACCCTGAATCCTGAACCCTGAACCCTTTTTCAACCCCTAGCCCTGAACCCTCAAATCCTTTACACCCTCAAGTTGCCTTAACCTCAACTTCCGGCACCCTGCCATCTCCTCAAGCAGAAGCCTGAAAGCTGGAATATCATTATCCTTATGCCCTTAAGGTAAAAGATAAGGAATCCTAGCACGAATCATCCTAAATCCATGTTCTAACTTGCTGAGGTGCACTATAACCCAGACCCCCGGGAGGATCTAGAAAGCAGATCCCCTAATTTGGGGCTCTATACTACTAAGGGTACTTTATAGGAACCCCCATTAAGGGATCTACTTTTGGATCCTTTTGGGGGGGTCGGGGAAGCCTCTTTGGGATTTAGGATTCAAGGCTTCGACCCTTGCCTCAGCAGCCGTGGCCAAGCGCCGAGGAGGGCAACAACGGGCCTCGGCTCGCATCCCAGAGGCGCTTGGCACTGCGGGCTCCTTTAAAGGGATCTAGAAGGGTACCTTTAAGGGGCTCCTTTAAGGGATCTATGGGGTTTAGAGTTTAGGGTTGATGATAGAAATGCTGCATTACCCATAATGAGGAATATACCACAACTCCCACAGTCTGGGGTCATTAAGGTAAGGCAGGATTTATGTCATCAGTCGTAGTACCCCTTTTGAAGTCCCTACGCAATTGCGGCAAATTAGAACTTATCCTGAAAGGCTGTTAGTCATGAGCTTATACGTAGTAATTATTCCCCTTTGTAGTCCCTATGTAAACATCCACAACACAATACTCATTGTGAGGCCCTTGTTTTATAGATTCTAGATAAGAGGGACCTACGCACCCAGTGTGTAGGGCGGAAAGGTTCACATCTTAATGGGCTTCAGGCTGTTTCGGGTTATGACAACTCCGGAATAACTCCGCAGCGGACTTTCGGGAGGTTTACGGCGAATGCCACGCAAGAAAGGTCGCGGCCGCATCGAACCGGGATGCATCTCGAGGCACGGCTGAAGGACCCGAAGGTTTCAAGCTTGTTGGTGGCTCTTTGGGGGTAAAAGGGGCTCAGGCTACTTGTCGTGCTGGTTGTGGGTGGGATTTCTGACTCTTGGTTCCATATACTCTTTCTACGCTGTCTCTATACCCCACTTTAGACCCACAATAAAACCAAGATGTTGAATATTCTCTTGGGCTTTATATGAACAAAACTTTAAAAGACTATACTTTGAAAGGAGACTACACCCTTATGGATCCCTTGGTTAACAGAACCCCTATAGATCCCAAAATAATGTGTCAGGAGACTGTAGGCCTGTCGAAGCAGAAGACCCTGCTTCGGGCCAGAAGGCTGCGGGATGCGCTGTGAAATCCAACTGCCGAAGCCTTTTGGACCGTGGATTTGGGGCCGGGCTAAGTGCTTATCGGGCTTAGTGATGCGGCGGTATGTACGGTATGGTCATAAAGGGGGGTATAAGGGGACAAGATTAAGCTCCTCGTCATCTGGCTCTTCCTGTAGCCTTGCTGAATCTTGCGGCTGACATTCTGCAGATACCTGCAGGATTTCAACAATGGGCAGCCTGCTTCGACCCTCAGACATGGATTGGCGACTAACCATGGCCGGCGCACGTACCGAAAAGGTTCACATTCTTGGGCATGGGCAGCTATCCTGATCCAGAAAGACACTCGCAAGCTCAGTCTCGCGTGAAATGCAGCAACAACTGTTCCAATCCCGTGCTAGGTTCCAGCCTGCAGCAGCAGCAGCAGGTCACAGTGCTATCGACATGATTCCACGCTGGCAGTTACTGGAGTTCTCCACCGTGCTTGCTCTGCTGACCGACCTATCCCAAACCCATCTCTTCTGCCACTTCACAGAATTCGAAGCTGAGAGCCTCAAAAGCATGGCGTGCATGGTGCGAACGGCTGCATCTCGACATCCATGAAGGCAACAAGCTCAACGGGCCAACTCCTTTCAGAGTATTCCCTGATACCGCTGGGTCTCGGAAGTCTGGCTTTGAAACTTCTCATGTGCCCTGACAGCATCTAACAGCTGCAGACGCTCCGTCAAGCAATCTGGTTCTGCCACTCTGAGCCATCCGGATTCAGAACCTGGGGTGGCAAAAGCCAAAGAACTCAGTTCCAGTCGTCAAGATGAAGATAGCTTTCTACTTCCAAGTATACATATCTGTATGTGCGTAGATATACATATATATATATATATAAACATGTTCACAAACAACTTTATCCTCCCCCCTATACCGACCACTCACATACTTCAGCTTCTTAACAAGAGCCCAGGGACTACTATAAGGTACTGACTCTAGGGGTTACTCCAAGGGGGTTACTATAAGGGATACTCTAAGGGTTACTACAGAGATACTACAAGGGTACCCTAAACCCTAAACTCGAAGGGTTTGCCGCCCAGGGACGGTCATCTTCAGGGGCAAGGCACCGAAGCGCTGGCCGCCATTGGACGTCACGAGCACGGTATCTGAAAGGCCCAAGGGCCCCGAGGGCTCCGTGTACCTGGGCTTTCTTTACAAATATGGAATCTTGGCTCCAAGTAAACATTGTGTTCAAGACAGGCCTAGCTACTTCTGAAACCACGGGATGAAGTGGAATGTCATTCCTTGGCTGGTCTGCGAGGCCTCTCCAAAACCTACACTTCTTCTTCCGTGTTTCTTGGTGCAGTAGTACTACATGGATAAAAAAAAAAGCCCTAAGCCTAGGAAAATCACCAAAAGGTCACCTTCAAGAACGGCCCGGGCTCCCTCCTGCAACTCTGCCTCGTTGTTCCCGACAAGGCTGAAGTCTGCGTCCCCCCATCCCGCGTGCCCGGTCGGCTGTGTCGCTGTGCTGCCGGTAGAGTATGCCAAGCGCCTGGGCGACAGTTCAAGTCATTTCCTGGTTTACGGCCGAAGGGCTTAAAGGATTTAGGGTTTCGGGCTCGGTGGTTTTGAGGTCTCACTAAGCGCTTGGGATTGGAGAGCTCCGGACTCTCGAGCGCATGGCAGCGCCACCGCCATGTCTAAGCACATGTCTGTATCAAGATCCTCTATGTATATCTATGCCTAACTCTGGACTGATATCCTATTAGATGTGTGTGTGCAAACGGTGCGTACTGTTCTACTCCTACTTTCAGGCTCGTGGGAATGTAGAAGTAGGGCCGTAGGCATTTCAGTACCTTTGCTCGGCCTGTGCTGGGCATGTAGACACTGTGACTACACGGTGCACTTGTTGCGAACTACCCAGGAACCCTTCCAGCAGACTACATTGTTTCTATCATCCCCAAAACACTGCAGTACCCACATTATTCAAGGGCCCCTCTTTACTGGAACACACTTTTACAGGCCTCTCTAGACTCTACACTGGGAGCCCCAGTTTTGCCAATTCTCCCGGAGCACGCGGACATCTTCAGGTCCGAGGTGTTGGAGAGCATGATCTCGCGGCCAGCCTTGTCGATATCCTTCGCCTTGGCTCCTGGAAAAATCGTAAAAGTCAGGGACCTGGGCTCAATAGAAATGATTTACAGGGCTCTTGTCGACCTAAAGAGTTCTCATATAGGGTTTTATCAGGTTCTTTCCTGTTGGGATCTTGCTCGGCTTATGGACTTTAAGGCCCGTCAGCCCGGAGGTGTTGACGGCCCCAAACTCCAACGCCCTCAGCTTTAACCTCAGACCCCCCATCCGAAACTCTGAAGGGGGTTTGGCTTGCGGTTTAGGAACCCCACAGATTTTAGCCCATGCCTTTCCGTCCCTATCCTGGCACAAATTGCCTGTGAATGGCGCGCTGGGGCTCAACATGCTGCGGCCATACACGCGGATGTGTACATACACGTAGGCAGGGATAGTTGCAACAGAGAAAGCTGCATAACGTTGCAAGGATAGATTGACAGATGCAGCTGGCCAATGAACGTGTTATTCTGATCTGATCATTCATGCAGGTTGTGGTCTTTCGACATGCCCACATAGGGCGATGCAGCATGTAAAGCTCAAACCCATGCCCCATGCTCCTGGCACCATCATCGGCAGACAGACCTCGAAGGTCTTCTGGATCAGTCGTTCAGCCTCATTGCAGTGGTCAACAAACGAAACCCTGAAGTCCATTGCTGGGGCAGGGCCCCACATGGCATAGACTTTAGGCCCCAGTCTTGCTACTAGCGCGCAGGTGTTGCGACCCATCTCGTTGTTCAATGTGATGATGATGACGACGACTATGATGGTTGTCATGAGCTGCTGTCACGACTAGATTACATGAGATGATTGCGGCCTTGTCGCCAGTGCGGTATTTCGTAAGCTTACTGCTACTTGTACGATCTTGGTTGCTTGTCATCTGAGATGGATGCCTCCAGCAGCCACGCCGGCGGTGATGCCTCGCCTTCGTTCAGCCTGGAGCGAGAGCAGCTGTTTAGGGCTTTGGTGTACCTCGAGCATCCGAATGGTTCCACTGCTATCCCCATGTAACCGCAGCAGAGGCACCTCAGGCAGACTGGTGATTCAGATTCGTACACTGCAGCGAAAGCAACTAGCGACATTCTCCTCGCCTACTGGCTGATTGAGACAGCTAACACTTCTGGTTCTCTAGGATTCTTCAGGTTCCGACATTGACATGGGAGTTCCAGAAACTTGGAAACCCCTAACGAAGCTTTCCTCGCAGAGACCTTGAATATGGCCATCTAATGTTTAAAAAAACTCAACCCCAAACCCCTAAGTCCACATACCCCGCGCTCACCCCGAGCTCAACAGCCCAACCCCCAGATGAACTCCGCATGGGCCAAGGGGCACAAAGGCCGTGCGCATGAGGGGAGCGTGATGACCAAACTTGCAGGCCGAGTGCTCCAGGAAGACCAGGTTCCCAGGACGGACCTGAGCCCCCGCCAAGGGGGGCCCGTACCAGGACCCCTAAGAGCCCTTAAATAGAGTCCTTATTTATGGACCTTATAGTGGCTGTTTGGGGCATATTAGAAGGTAGTTGAGGGTCTAGGGGTTTAGGGTTGAGAACCAGGTCTAGGACGTATAAACTCGGATTTTAACCTGGAGTTCAGGGCTTAGCCCAAGAATAGGGCCGGGGGCCGGCGGTGGCGAAGGGGCCCATGCTGGATAGGATCTGCTTAGGGTTTTAGGGTTTAGGGTTAAACCCTACAGGGTAAACCCTAAACCCTAAAACAAATCCGAGAGGTCCGAGGGGCTTCTTCTGCTGGCATCCAGGAGCCATGGCCGGAAGGGTCCGTGGAGCGTATGATGGGCACGTAGCCGGGAACCTGAACACTTTGGCAGCTTACCTTCTAAGAAACTAAGACATACGTTGCTGTAATATAGGGGCCTCAATAAATAATTAGAATAGGGTTTTGGGGCTCTATAATTATAATACGGAGCTTCCGAGACAGTATAGGATTTGTATTAAGGCCCCTATATCAACTGGCGTCTATGTTTCCTACGTTGCTCGGGATCGTGTATTGGCACGGGAGCCTCGCTGCCAGCGCGGATGAGCTCGCTGTAGGCCGTGGCGTGGAGGTCGCTCAAGAGCTTTCCGGGCTTCACCTCGGTTCTTAACTTACCTTTGGTTAGTAGGGAATGGAAGAACGGTAGTAATAGTAGTTATAATTGTACCCCACTCCTCCATTCCCTACTAACCAAAGGTAAGAATAAGGAACCTTATGATTTATAGTAGTTCCCTATTGTCTTAAACTAGATTCCTTAACAGGCACCCAGTCACCGCGTTTAGGGCGGCAGCCAAGGCCGACTCCGACATGGCGGAAGCTGCTCGAATACACTCCCGCTCAAACTCGAACTTCTGAAGACGAGCCTTAGGGGTTAGGTTTCAGAAATAGTGTTTTTTGGGGGACAGGGTTTAGGGCTTCTGAAGACGAGCCTTTTCCACCGTCTTGCTGGCATCCACACACTCAGCCCCGGAAGCGTCGAAGAAGCTGCGGAGCCGGATGTAGTGGGCAGCTGAGATGGAAGCCAACTGCAGGCCGACACGACACTCCGGTCGAAGGCATTTCGAAACCGCATAGCAGAAGACATCATGGATGCTGGCACTGTCCGGACATGTGAAAGCCTCCGCCACCCAGGACAACTTCGGGACCAAGTCGAACTCAATGAGTCGAGCAATCAGGAAAGGGTCCGCATCCTTGGGCAAGATCAGTGCTTGTGGGGCCGAGTCTCCGATGGTGTACAAGCCCGTGAGGTAGTAGACGTCTTCGGGCTGAACGACCACCAACAAGCTAATACCATCTGAATCCATGAACTCTTTGACAGCTCGAAGTCTCCTTTGATACTCCTCGGGGGGCACGCGTAGTGGCTGGCCACTCCAGCCATGGAAGATCGGCGCACCCTCCGGCTTCGCCGCTCGCAGCACGTTGAAAGCCACCTCTTCCATCGGAAAGCTCATGGCTCTGGGACAAAGGAAGCTTCAAGGACACGGCTCGGGCCTAGATGCAAGGAGGCCTTGACAGAGAAGGATAGAGGAAAAGTTTGCATGAGGACATGCAATAAGATGCATCATGATTCTTAGGAAGTCTCAGTGGGCCAGCAGTTTTTGGGTTCTCTGGTTTGCTCTTCTGCTTGCTGTTGCGAGAACCATGACAATGCCAAGGACCATCACGGGTAGGATGACCACGACGGTGATGATATGTGGGTGGTTGTCAAAACTAGGGTCCCTTTTTGGGTACCATAAATATGAGGTGCCGTATTATAATAGGTACCCAAAAAGGGACCATAATGTTGACAACCACCCATGTGATGATGAGAAGGAGGAGGAGGGGAGGAGGAAGAGAATGAGGAGGAGGATGAGGATGGCGGATGAGGATGTTGAGCTGATGACGAAGACGATGACGATTCGTTCATGATAATGAACATGTTGCCTGGACAGAGAGTCCTCCGGACCAGCACAGTGACTTGCTTATCCTACGGGTGCAGCACACTGTTTTCTCGCGGTGCAGCCCTCTGCACCTGTACGAGCTGTGACAAAGCTTCCGAAACTCAAGCGCGTTCACAAAACCTGATCCCGAAAGAAACAAAGATGGTGGAGTTTCTAAGGTGCACCTGACGAAAAATATAAGCAGCCCATCTCTGCATTGTGGAATGAGATTGACACAAGCCTGGAATCCCAGATCTACAAGCAGGATGGACGGCCGTTTGCCATGACATGCCAGGTAAATTGATATCCAGCCACAACAAGGCTTAAAGCGTCAAAGAACTTCATCGTGCCGAGTGGCTGCCGCCAGCATCGCTCAAGGAGCAGAAGACTCAGAAGACAGATTAACACAAAATAGTCCAAACACCAGCACCCTCGTGCCGGACGACCACAGGTGACCATGCCTCGTTTTAGCACCCTACTCACCGTCTCAGCGGCAGTTAATTCCAGCGCGGGCCAAGGCTGCCGTTCAGCAAGGCATCCCACTCCTGCTCAGAAGCGTCCTGAGCTCATGCGTCCTGAGCTCCGGTCTGATGTCTTCCATCAAGAACTCTGCTACTGGTGTGGTGATCCCGATGTTGACCAGCCGGTCCAGCAAGCTTCTGATCACAGGTGCGTCAGGAGGCAGCGTGTCCACAGCCAGGAGCAGCAAGCAGGCAAGAAATGCAACCTGATTTGCCCCTGCCGGGCTAAGAGCCAGCTCGATGTCAGATGCGGGGCAATACCCACATCCAGCGAACTCATTCTCAGAATCTGTCTCTTCAACCAGCTCGTGCAAGTAAGCTTCTGCCAAGCTCCACACTAACACTTTTGGCTCGAAGGGCAAAGTCGAGTGCACAATGAAGCCGTAGCATCTTGCATGGCACGCCCTCTCCAAGAAGACACTTGTATGCTCGGCCCGTATACCGCGATGTCGGAGAACGCTTTCTGCCTCCAATAAGTTTCACCACCACACGTGCCTTGGCACCCTGCTGCTTAGTGAAAAACAACAAGGCTCGCGCAAGGGCCTCAAACAAAGAAGCCGAAGCCACGAATGGCAGATCAAAAAGAAGCAGGGTTAGACGCAGAGACGCCGTGAGCTTGACAGCTTCTTCCAGGAGGCCAGACGTCTGAGGTGCTACCACGTTCGCTCGCAGAAGTCCTCGAACAATGCTATGCACGACCTTCACGGCCCCTTTGCGAACAGCTGACAGCAAGGGATCCCGCAATGCATCAACCAAATCAGCAGAGCGAAACGGCAGAGGAGAGAGGAGAACGACAAGCTTAGCACGCATTTTTAGCTTGCATGCTGCTTCGAGAATGCTGCTGACGTGGTCGGCTGTCACTCCAGCTTGTAAGAGCCTTGCAACAATGCTGTCTGCGAGACCAACATTGCAGGCCGTTGCAGCAAACAGCAAAGGCTCGGTCAATGCTTCAAGCAGCTGCGACGCGCCAAAGGGCAGCTTCGACAGCAGCACTGTTAGCTTAGCATCGTTGTCAAGCTGTAGAGCTTGCTTGAGCACCGCCGTCATCTCGGCCGGTGCCACTCCAGCTTTGTTACGAGTCTTGACGCGACGCTGTCATCCCCTGACTCTGCGGCCAAGAGCAAGGGCTCCGTCAATGCGGCGACTATGACTAAGTCCGAGTGGGGAAACGGCAGCTTCGAAAGCAGCACCATCAGCTTCGCATCCTTGCCTAATCGGCACGCTTGCTTCAGCACCTCCTTCGTGTCGGCCTCTGTCAGTCCACTTCGCAGGAGCCTTGACACGATGCTGTCAAAGAGAGCCGCATCGCCTGACTCTGCGTTCGACAGCAAGGGCTCCGTCAATGAGGCGACTAAGTCCGAGCGGGGAAACGGCAGCTTCGAAAGCAGCACCATCAGCTTCGCATCCTTGCCTAATCGGCACGCTTGCTTCAGCACCCCCTTCGTGTCGGCCTCTGTCAGTCCACTTCGCAGGAGCCTTGACACGATGCTGTCAAAGAGAGCCGCATCGCCTGACTCTGCGTTCGACAGCCAGGGCTCCGTCAATGAGGCGACTAAGTCCGAGCGGGGAAACGGCAGCTTCGAAAGCAGCACCATCAGCTTCGCATCCTTGCCTAATCGGCACGCTTGCTTCAGCACCTCCTTCGTGTCGGCCTCTGTCAGTCCACTTCGCAGGAGCCTTGACACGATGCTGTCAAAGAGAGCCGCATCGCCTGACTCTGCGTTCGACAGCAAGGGCTCCGTCAATGAGGCGACTAGCTTCATTCGCTTGCTTGCTGCTTCTTTGGGCACATCGCGGAGCATCCTGCACATCTCGTCAGCTACGATCGAAGGGTCCATCGGCACGTCCAGAAACCAAAAGTCCGCCCACTGCTTCGTCGTCAGGCTTGCACCCCTTCCTCCGGCCTTATCCAAGACCTTCTGAACCTGTGATACTGCTTCCTTGATCTTGCTCGGCATCTTCCACCCCATGATGACTCGAAGCAGGTTGGAATCTCTGGCAATGCCAGCAACTGCGAGACAACTCCCGATGATCTCGTCAGCAATGATACCCTGATCTCTCACACGAGCCAGTCCACACTGCACGAAGGCTTGCGCGAGGCTTTTCCACTCCGGTGTGTATCCTTCTCTGCTGAGGATCCTTGAAAACTCCCTGAGACCCACCAAACGGCCCAGAAAGCTGAGGCGCAGCTGACTTCGATCTGCTGGGTTCTTGATCACTCTCTCGCCTGATGCTTGCCTTGGCAAGACTTGGTCTAGCTCGTCTTGAACCGCCTCTGTCCACAGCTTCGAAAGGTTTTCTAGGGCCCATTCGAAATGCTGGTCCTGGCTGCTCGTCAAAGTTTTGTTGCAATTCTGAACTCGCTGTCCCCAGCTCGTAACGATGGTATCATCAGATACCGCGGCAAAGAGCTGACCCATGGCAAGGATTTTGGACGTAGTGTCTCCTTCACCTTCCTCCTGATTCCGGAACAAGCCAACCAGAGCGCATTTCTGCGCGACGACCTGGGGAATATACTTGGCCGCACAGTTCTTCAGTCTGCTTGCAGCTTCGCGAACCTCCGCCTGGCTTGACAGCACGCGAAACTCCAAGGCTTCTCCCGGGACTGGTAGTGGCGGTATCCTCTGCAGGTGCTCGAAAGGCTTGTCCCGTTTCGCCCTCTCTGCAGCCAACCTGACATTTGTAGCCCGGCAATTGTGGAATTAACATTTTCCGGCCGAAGGGCACTGTGGGCCTGAAACACTGTCTGAACAAGTGTTCGGAAGAGTGGTTATGGTCCTGGTCTAAGAAGGGAGCAGTTTATTGTGCAAGGCATTCCCGGGCCTCTTCTTCCGCCTCTGCTCGAGGCATTCAAGCAAGGACTTGGGCTTCTTTGGCAGTTCCGCCACATCTGCCTGGACAAGGTTCGCTCTTAGGGATTTCAGCTTCAAGCCAAGGAGGCTCCCTATCAGACGACTTGCTATCGAAACTACAGACAAACAGTGCTTGCCTCCTCGACTTCGTCCAGCCGCCGAGCATTCTCAGCCACCGCCCAGAAGGCATGATTCCCCAGCACGTGGGACACGAGCTGCCTGGGCGTCACGGGTCAAGCTGTTCGTCGCAGTGCCGGGTCTCAGGCTCTTGATTTGACACTTTCGGCAGAGGGTGAAAAAAGGGAGATCCAACAAAAAAGGCAGACTTTTGGACATCGAAAGGCTCCGGACCCGTGAGGAGCACTCCACGGATGCAGTCTGCAGCGTCCTTTGCCTCCGTCTCGAGCTTCGCGAAATGCTTCAGCATGTAACCTTCCGTGCGGAGCTCAGCTACGGTGGGAAGCAATCGTGCATCCTGCTGCTGGCGCCAGCTGTCATAGGCAGCCTCTTCAAAGAAGCGGCCTGCACCGGGAACGAAGATCTGCCGCCGAAGCTGTCGAAGAGAACGTTTGTCCGAAATCTGCTGCTCGGACCTTTCCTCGTGTTCCCGAGTTGCTTCGAAGGCGGCCCACCCCCCGTAGTCATCTCCCATGGCCTTGATCTCTGAAAGGAGCGCGTCTGAGCCCTTCCCTTGATTCATCATGGACTCGTAGTCTTCCTTCGAAAAGGCACCAGGGCCCAAGACGGCAGCCAGGTTGCGACAAGCCTTCTGGAGCTTGGGTTCGGTGATGGACACCGATGCGGGCTGTCGGCTCACCTCCGGCGCCGGAGATGCCAAGGGTAGATTCGCGACCGTCGGATTCAGGTAGCCGCTGCAATGAAAGCCCTCGGCGTCAATCCACCCCTGCATACCGTCCATCTGAATATTGTAGACGTCCTCGTCATGCTGCAAGATCACACCGTCGCTGCAAGGGACGGGTCCGTAGATGCTGTGGCAAATTCGCACAGCGTCGTCCTTTGCATAAATGGTTGCCTGACGACAGGATATGCCAACAGTCTCTGGATGTCTCTGGCAATGCAGTAGAGTGAGGAACTGTTGCGACTCTCCCCCGCCGGCGCCTCGCCATGTTCCGGGTCAGAGGCATCGTGGTAGGTGCCCAAAGGTCTCCAGCCCTCTTTAAGAAGATCTTCCTCCTGCCATTCCACCGTCTGCAGACCTTGCCCGTGCCGCCGGCGAACCTCAGCTGCGGCGACAGTCTGCAAAAGAACAGGGGCGACTTTCAGGCAGCTGGACATGTTCGTGATCACCCCACAGCCCTCCATGCGGACCGAGACACCCTGGCTCGCATCGCTCTGATTGTGGAGAGGACCGTGCAGCAGCTGATCATCCCCGCGAAGCAGGGGCGGACCTCGGCATGACAGCGGAATTGCAGAGTGCACGTGAAATTGCACACATGCACAGGCGGAACATTTGTTACTCGATGCTACTCGAGCTCGCAAAGACTGTGACTGAGCCGCGGGCAGGCTGCGTGGAAGAACGCGCGGTCCAGAGGACAGTGCGCGCTGCGCTAAAGTGTTTGGCGTCATCTTCACGGCTCGCGCGAGCCAGAGGCTCTGACACGATGCCAGAAGATGCCACAAGGCCGAACATGGATGGCTCCCGTCCCAACAGCCCTCCAGTTGATCTCAGCACGGTTTGAGCCGAGCTCCTGCACGGGTCTGTAAACATCAGCTTCTATGTATGTCTGTGAAGAGATGCCAGAGACGAGGTCGTGGCTATGCCGGCATCATCCTGTTTCGAGGCAAACCATAATCAGACCCTCTTGTCTTTTCGGCTGGCAAATCTGGGGTTCTTTATGAACGACACGCGCCTTTTCTTGCTGCGACCAGGCGGGGCTTTGCTCGGCGGAGCGCCATAAACTCAAGCGATAACCTACATCCTACGCGACCCGCTTCAGATGGTACCTGACCCCCCATCAGCGAAAGAAAAACCTAAACCCTAAACCCTAAACCCCTAAACCCTAAAAGACAGGCACGTTAGCAGTGGTGGGATGTGGCAGGGCACACGTGCACGGCCGGGTGCCCATCCTGACCCAGCGCCTGCTCGCTGGGCACCTCACTACGCTACTGTTGAAGGACAAAATCCTGCATGACCTTAAGGACCCTAAACTATGGGAATTATGGTATATTCCCTATATTGGGTCATGCAGGATTTTGTCCACCAACAATGTGTCATCAGAAAACAAGGAGAGAGCAAAAGCAACATGTTGCCTGGTATCCTTCACCCTCCACGGCTACATGACAACGTGATCAGTGGTTGACAGGCCCAAGGCAATGAAATAAGTTAACGCATCATGTGAACTATCGGATGATGTAGGGGCCTTAATAATGAGAATAGGTTTTTGGGGGTTCCTTCTTGTAATATTATAGCATAATATACCCCAAACCCTATTCTAATTGTAAAGGCCCCTGTAGTTTTGCTGCACTTTGCTGTCCCCCATCAGCCCCCCAACCGCCTCCTTGCTGATCTGCAGGCCGTTCGGGGCCAGCATCTGGCAGAGCTGAGCGAGTTGGAGGAGGTGGCCCGAAGCCCCGAAGCCCAAAACCGGAAACCCGGAAGCCAGCTGAAGCCAAAATGCTGAACTCAGGCCTTTAAGGGGGCCTAGAGGATTCTGGCACCCCGAAAGCCCTCAATCCTCGGGCGCAATAATGAAGGCCTACACCTCTACAGATCGAATCCGCACTCTGCAGTTAAGCTCCGAAAAACCGTTGTAGTTGAGCCTCCCAAACCTTACACTGCTTAGCCACCCTGGCCTGGCGGAAGAGCAGCACAGACTCTTGGTCTCGGACCTGAGGAAAAGAAAAGGAGCAAACTGCCGAAACTGTCGGCTACGCTTTCGGGATTCAAAGACTTATGAAGCAAAGGTGTCGGCAAGTAGGATATGCGGCGTCATCCGAGGCGTTGGGGGATTTTATTTGTCTGACTGCCTCATGTAGGGGGGCGCAGGTCCGGAGCTCTGCCCCCCCATCGCAACGCACAAGCCTTGAAAGGCCAGGAACCTTGACATGGACCGAAGCAACCTGTGACTCAAGGGAAACGAGGGCGCCCCTCCTTCCATGTTTATCATTCTGTACTTATAGGCGGACTCACAGGATACTATGACCAGTTAGCATACTTTACCATGCTTCATCCTGATTAGGCTATATGGGGATTTCAAGGAGTCGTAGGACTAGAGAAGCAAGGCTACACCGCCGCTCAAAGCACCCAACTAAGGCTATGACCCTGTTTCTAGCCTGTGCCCCATGAGCCTGACTGCAGCTATTCAGGTGGAAATGACCGCTAGCAATATACGCCATCCAGGAACTACTAGTATGAGGAGCTATTATGACTCCAACTATTCGGCAAGCAAAGAGAGGCCCCCACCTTATGGGAGAGGATCACCTCACCAACTCCAGGACCCGACGCAGCCCATGCCACGGCCTGGAGCAGAGCTCCAAAGAGCCCCAGGTTGGGGCCTTCGGGCCCTTGAACCCTGAAATCTCAGGCCTTTACGGATCCCTAAAGTCCTGAAACCCTACACCTTTTCATCCGAATCTCTCTGGCTTTCAAGGAACAAGAATCAGACCCGGCGGAGTCATATTTTTGTGGCTGACTTGCCGGACCGGTCCGGGCATTTTGCATGGTGTCATGGAAATGTAGTTGTCTACATCAGGTGCCCCAAAATAGTACGGCACCCTTATAAAAGCAGAACAGTGCGCCCAGGGGGTATCAGACTCTATAAAAACGACCCTGTAAAGGGATCCCAATCTAGACAACCACCCATATGTTTTGAATCACTCGGCTGCGTGGACTGCCGGGCCTTCAGAAACGGCTCCACCAAGCTCTCATGCCTCTTGTTTCGAATGCTGGGGTCTCTCAGCTTGTGTGCCAGATAACCAACTGGTAATACTATCAGTATGTCGTAATAACAGCAATAGTTGTAGATTGTTGTTCTCAACAGTAATGATAACAAGAGCAATCATCATATCGGAACTGAAAGCAGCATGACAGCGAAGGCCGGGTCTGGCACCAAATAACGTCCCCAGCGAAGACCAAGTCGAAGTAGCCGTACTGGCCACGCTCGGGCAGCCTGCAAGTTGGCATCGTGTGGACTGGTGCCGGTCTCTGAAACCTCGTGAACAGCATATATATATATATATATATATATATATATATATATACATCTGCTCTTTCTGCTCTTTCGGGCTGAGTGTCGAAGTGACGCGGCCCTTTAGGCTTGCATTTAATTGGGTGAAACAGGGAAGTGGACTGACTACCAATTGCCCAGACATACGAGGCCTGCCGACTCGCGTCTCAGAAGGCCAGAGACCCGTCCGAGTGGGTGGGCAATCGTCGGGAGAGGCATCGGGACGATGATGCGAGACGGAATGCCACAAACCCAATGTCCAACAGCGGTCCGAATGAGGCGGCAGGAGAGCTCAAATCCAGGGAGCTGCGCCTCATGGGACTTGGGGCCGGAGGAAGGACCCTCTGGTTCGGCGGTAGGTAGTCCAATAACAGACAGACAGTAGTGACACTCGGGTTCCGCGAACTCAAGAAAGTCAACTGTTTGATTGGCTCGGATTTCCCGGAGCGTATCTTCATGCTCATAGAGCAAGTGGCGGCCAGCCGCTACGGCACTGGTAAAGTCTGCAAAGTCGGCTGGGAGTGGGCCGACCTGTACCCAGACAGTTTGCGCAGTGACATCATGCGGGCGGGCCCAGCACAGCGGCGCACAGTCAAGGAGCTCGAGATAGAGGCCGCTGTGTTTGTATGTGTCAGTGGTGGGGCCTCCCGCCTCAGGCGCAGGAACTAGCCAGTGCACAAGGTCGGCCGTGCACAACCATCTGGCCGCAGATCTCAGGATTTCCAGAGCGGCAGGGTCAGCAGTCTGGGCAGGATGTTCCAGCAAGGTCTGCCAACATTCGGCTGTCACCTGCAGCCTTGCCGATTGGAGACAGACACAGGAGAACGCTGTTCGGATGCGGTCCCAAAGCTCACGGCTGGAAAGCCGCAGGAGTGTCCCGTCATGGTCAAGGTGGGCTAGGCAATCAATGACTTCGGCCGCAGGGCGAGCAGCCTCCTCTTCTATGACAAAGTGGGCAGGCGGAGGCGGGCAAAGTTCGGGCCCTGAAGCCTGGAGGACAGGTGTCAGGTCAGCCCCATCGTCGTGGGCTTTGCGGCTGCCTACGCCAGGCGCTGGCGCATGCCTGGAGCCCGCTGACAGGAGCCTGTCTCGACAAGTCTGGCTGTAGCCTAAATGTCGACTCAGTTTGACTGCAGAGGTGAAGTGCTTCATGCAGATGGGGCACTGGGTCCCTGGGGCTAGACGCCGCATTTCGTCGGTCCGACCATGCGTAGAAAATGCATGAACGGACCATGCGCGGTAGTCCTTGAAGTGTTTGCAACAGATGGCACAGCATTCCCGGGGGCCGTCAAGAACTTCACCAGAAACCGAAACTACGGCCCCTGCCCCTTGCAGTTGCTTAAGTAGTAGACCCTGGTGACGCAGGACAGTGGCATGCCAGCATTCTCTGGTGACAGCAGCAGCTTGCGCCCGCCTAATTCTGGCCTTCCAGCGTCCGGGCCGCTGTTTGGCCTCCTCCTTCCATACAGCCCATGCACACTCCCATGTCGGGTGCTCCCGGGCTACATCTGTGAGCTCCCACAACCATTGCACCGACGAAGCAACGCTACGCAGCCAGATACCCTCCCAATGAGCCAGAGCCCAGATTTCTGGTACATCCAGAACGAGGCACGAAAGGAGGTACCTGAGTCGGTGGACATGTAGGTACGTGGAGACGCTGGGTAGGCCAGCCAAGGACAACACGTAGGCAGTGCCTAAATGCCAAGCCTGAGTGGTGGTGTACGTTGGTCGGAGCATTTGGCATGCCATGCTCCGGAGGGTGCCTGTGAGTTTCAGTACACATTCATCAGACGGCTCAGGCCAGGTGCCCGAGCCGTAGAAGAGGGTGGTAGCAACTAGGCTGTCAAAGAGGAGGGCCTTCTCAGCCTTTGAAACTCGTGGAGAAGCAAAGATTTGCTTCTTCCTTGAGTTGAACGCCGTCCAGGCTTGAGCCGCCCGAGCCTTGACCTCACGCATCAGGCTGCCGCGATGGTGCAGCACTCCTCCAAGGTGTCGGTAAGATGCAGTAAGTCGCAGCCGGGCGGTCGGCCACAACCGACAGTCGAGCGAGAGGGCACCATCATTTTCGGCAAAAACGTGTCGCCGTGCCTGTCGGGCGCCCTTCGCCCGGAGATGGACAATGGCTTCCGTTTTCCCCCTTTTGAGGTTTGGAAGAAGGGCATGCTCCAGGCACGTATCGAGCAATGTGGAGGCTCCAGTGCGGAGTCGTTGCACGAGGGTGGCTGAATCTGGGGCTTGGAGTAGCATAGAGAGGTCATCCATCCAGGTAGCATCGAGGATTGCAATGGTGTCGCTCGGCACAAAAGGAAGGGGGGTCAGCCTCCCGGACATGGTACTGGCATCGAGCCGGATGCATGGAGGGAGGCTCTGACCTGTCGCAAGACCTGGGCGAAGAGCAGGCTGAACACAAGGTCAGACAGGGAGTCTCCAGGTCGAGACCCAATGGCTGTCGTGACTACTGTCTCGTCATCTGGGAATTTGAACCACGTCTCTTGCAGGGTTTCCTCTAGGGCACGTGTTGTCCAGTGGCTGGCCCCGGATGAACGCGGCAGAGCAGGTTGCTGAAGGTGGCGTCTGATGTCGTGGTAAACACCGGTAGGCAGACTAACGGCCTGACATGCTTTCGCAAGTGCCTCTTCAGTCAAGGGGCCGCCTGTCACCAATGGCCTAACTATCCGATAGAAGGCTTCTTGCAAATCTAAAAACAAAATGCAGTGACACTGCCCACGCTGGAGGCAGGCCGATTGGTAGAGCCTCGTAGCATGCGCCGGCAGCGTGACCGGGTGGCCCGGTAAGCCGCCGACCTGAAGAGGCGTCGCGGCATTGCGAAGTGCAGGAACACACTTGCGACGCAGGAGTTTGTGCAGGGATTTACTTACTACGGAGGAGACAAGTATCCCTCGGTATGAGGAGCACTGCTGCCTCGGTCCCTTCCGCTTGTAAACGCAGTGGAGGACACCGCCTTTATGTTGGATCGGCTCGGCAAGGGTGAGCAAAGACTTGAGCTGCAACTGGTAAAGGGGCCTGTCAAGGAAAGGCGCACAGTAGTGCAGCAATTCGCCCGGCAGCCCATCAACACCATAAGCACGGTCAGTGGAAGTAGAGCGGAGGGCCCACTCTAGGTCCCCGAGCGTCGGGGCATCACGGTGCGAGACCTCGTAGTCTTCAAAGCACTTGCTCGCCTGGCGGGTCATGCACTCGCGGACGATGTCTGAGGGGGTGCCCGGGGTACCTGCTTCGATGGCTGAGAAGTGATCAAGCCAGCACTGCCTAGCCTCTGCGTCGGTCGTGGCGAGCGACCCATCTGAACGTTCAACTGCTGGAAGTGGGGCCCGTTCCCGTTGCTTGCGCTTCGGACCCCCAGTGAGAGTACGGAGTCGTTGCACTGTGGATTGGGTAGTGGAGGTCTCCGATGCAGCTGCGACAGTGCGTATGTGCTGCAGATGGTCATATCGGATCTCGAGTCGAAGCTGCTGGCTTGACTGGCGGAGCTCGGTCAAGAAGGTGGGAAGGTCCCGGAGTGCCCAGAGCACAGAGGCCCAGGAAGCAAGGCAGGAGTCAGAAAGGCGCCTGTCCATCTGCCAAGCTCTAAAGGCAGCGCGCAGCTGCCATTGATGTAATTGTCTGGAGGCTCCTTTGACTCGTTTACGGAGCCACTCCCGACGGCCTCTTAGCTGCCATGTAGATGCTCTGAAGTATTCGTGCCTGCACTGTGTCCGCTTAACAGGGAAGGCAGATGCGAGGCGGCTCCGAAAGTGGTTGTCAATGGCCTGCGCATGTCTGTGCACATCAAGGCTCCATGGCTGGAGGGGCACATCATTGCAGATATGGCGCAGGATCTCGCGACCTTCTAAGGTACGCATCGCTGCGGTGTCAAGACGGGGGTGCTGCCGCCGACGCTGGTGTCCAAATGAAATGGATCCTTGTGCCCAAAGCTGGACTGCAAGGTGGTCTGCTCGGCTCTGTCCCCAGTCCAGACTGGAGTTGACAATGCTGCCCCCGCTCGCAACACTCCAGTGTGCGGGTATGGCAATGTAGTCAAGCCTAGCAGCGCCGGCACCATTGGGAGGGTGCCATGTGACGGGATCACCAGGATGACAGAACGCAAAGGTGCTGGGGATCCAAAGTGCAAAATGATCGAGCAGGCGGTAAAAAGGAGTGGGTGGGTCAGGGTTGGTGGTACCCCAAACAAGGTCACCGACGGCTGCTGCATGGCTGAAGTGCATATGCAGGTTGTAGTCGCCGAGGATGACGAGCTGTGCGTCTTGAGAGATACGGCGCAAAAGCAAGAAGAAGTCGTGCCACCATGCATCACGCCCGGGGCTGGCATTATGCGGCGCGTGAATGCAAACAAACAGAATCCGCAGGGTAGAGTGCGTATAGCGAACCGCAAGAATTCTTGGCGTCCAGTGGACAGCTAGAAAATCCCCAGGGCGGAAATAGATGGGGCCGCCATCTATGTCTGTGAAGAGAGACCTGTCTCTACTAAACCAAAGCTCGACCCCGCAGGAACCGTCCTCAGCCTTTGCGCTGGTGAACCTAATGTGGCTGGCTGAAACATACGTCTCGCTCGCCCTAGAGCGTGTCTCTTGGAGAGCGGCGACACAGATGCCTTCGGCCTGCAGTTGGTCTCTGAGGAATCTGGCCCTTCCAACAAACTCGCCCTGTTCTGCACCATCTGGCGTACAACTTTGGTCCTGTGGGTACAGGGTTTGTACATTGACAGTGAGTAGACAAAGGGCGAGCGGGCTTGTAGATGGCCGGTTGCGAGACTGCCTATGGGAGGCAGGCAGAATGCCAAAGAATGCCTCGCATTCCTCTGGAGTAGGAATGGGAGCCAGGTTGCACGGCGATGAAACAAGAGCTTGCCCACGTAGTTGGGGCCATGCGTCTGGTCGAAGGGTAGCTTCAGCAACAAGCCACAACCACGGAAAAGACGCCCTGCAGGCAAGCTTTGCAATGTGGGCAGTGGGATCCTTTCGGGAAACTCCACCACCGGAACATGCAAGTTTGGCAAGGAAGTCAGCGACTTCATTCCCGGGATTTCCGACGTGGGAGCGGGAGTGGTGGACTCGAAAATGGCGATCGCCAACAGAACGGAGGAGGTGGGCTGCAGCCCTGCATTTGCCTGATAAGGAGGCTGAGTCATGGACGTCACCATTGCCAGATGAAACGGATATGGCTGAGGTGCAGTCAGAGTACACATCAATAACGACATGGAGTGGGAGCTGCATGCTCCAACAAGTCGCCCAAAAGAGTGCAGCGACCTCTGCTGAGAAAGCACCTTCCTGAAAATCCCCAAGATAAGTCGCCTGGGCAGGGTCAGTGGTGAGGCAGTTGCCCTGCCACCCAAGGTGGTAACAGTGACCACCTGCGGTCGCACAGACATGGAAGGCCCAGGCAGATCGACATCCGTCATATGATCCGTCCGTATATATGTCAACACTCTGCAGATCGCCGTAGGGAACATCACCAAGATGAGGGGGCCAGTTCCATAACCATTCCAGAACAGCTTGCGGAACATCAACGGAGGGCAGTGGTTCAAGCTGCCAAGATCCTGGCTGGAGCAGAGGAACGATGTCATCCAGGGAACAGTCAACCGGCAGGTGCACCTCAGTAAGGTCGAAAACTCGGCCTGGTGCGAGATGATCAGAGAGGCGGATAGTCCTGGCGTCGTCAGGAGGACTAGCACCTGTGTCAGCCTGGTCTGGCTTGGCCCCCTTTTCAAGAAAATGTTCAAATAATGCCTCGAGGAGTGTTCTGGCAAGATAGAAGGCTATGCCACGAGTCTGACTCAGAGACTGTTCTAAAAGAGTGGGGCCGAGCCAAGAAGCAGTTGGAGAGGCGCCGGGCTCGACATTATGAGCGGCTGTATTTCGGGCCTCAGGTGCAGTTGAGGATCTGGCAACAGGGCCAATTCCGGCATGGTTTGGCATGGGTCGAGAGGGACCTGAGCGGCACGGAGTAGCAACAGGCCTGTCTCGCGCAGTGTTAGCCTGGCATGCAGCGTGGGTCTGCAACCGAGGGGCCGAGAGTACAGGGGTGTCGGACAGAGGCCCACAGCTTTGGGCATCAAGAACAGAATCTGTCGTCCACGTGATAACTCGATCGGTCTTCTCGGGCAGCTCACAAATCTCGTACCAGGTGCGGCCGGCTACACTGGATGGCATAGCAGCATTTGGGCGGACTGCCGATCCCCACACAGCAAGGAAAAGCAACCATCGGCAGCCAATGGCACGCAAACCAGGTGCAAAAGGGGGCGAACCAATACCGGTGCCAGTGCACCGCCTACCTCTGCCGTGGGCGAGGTCCCCTGTTGGAGGGAGCTGGGGGTCACGGGAGCCTCCAGTCCCTGCATCGTGTCGGTGCCCAGCTGCCTCTGACTGCTCCTGGTGTTGGAAATGGGGAGGAAGTTCAATGCCTGCCTGAAAAGTGGGGCTCCGAATGGGCCAAGGCACAAAGGGGGTAGGCTCAAAGGAAACCCGCAGGACTTCTCCTGGGCTAAGCCGGACGAACTGTTGTAGGGGAGGGGGCTCGGGTCGGCCTCCCTCGCAGACTACCTGCAGACCAGGGGGGCATCGGGTTGCAAAACGCCGCTGAAGAACTCGAAGGTTAAGGACACCCTCTGCGTTTGCACCCCACTCAAGTCCGCGCAATATCGGACGCAGGTCTAAGACATAGGGAAAGAGTCCGGTCCCCTCCACAGCAAGACGAATCTCTAGGGTCGTCGCTATGACTGCCGTGCTGATACGTTGCCCTTGCATGGTGAGATCACTAAACCCAGGATGGCAAGGCCGGACCCTTAAGGTGTCACTAGGAACGCGTAGAGCCCTTGAAAGATCCTGGCGGAGATGATGGCGACGTGCGGACTCAAACCTGAAGAGACGCTGCCTGTCGTCAGCCAGCAGCCAGAGATTCCTAGGACCTCGAGGGGTATTTTGGGGCAGCACGGTCCAACCTCGTGGGTCGCATAGCATATCTGCAAGAGAGGCAAGTATGGCGATGGCATGATTGGCTGGCTGAATGGAGACGAGGTCTCCAGGCTGAAGCTGCACAGTGACGCCCTCTGCTAAAGGCCAGGGCATGTCCCGGATGTAGACACGTACTTCAACGTCAGTTGGTAACGTGGCTAGGGCAAGGAGGGCTGATCTCTGTGATACCGGTGGCGCTTCTGCCGCAAAGAAGGAATGATCAAACCCGTTGTCAACAAGGACGGGTACGCCTGGCCCGTCCCAAGGCGGGAGAGCAAGAACAAGGGCACAGTCAGCGCGAGGCTGGTGACTGGCCGGCAGAAGCCTCGGAAACCATCTTGCATATGGCTCGCACCTGGCATGGGAAACTTGTTGCAGGGCTCTTGTGACTGTGGTCGGCATGGGGAGTCGTACAATAATCTGCTCTGGATCGTAATCAGGCACACAAACATGAAAGATCAAGGGAATGTAGGAAGACTCAGTGGTATTACCGACTGCTGGAGCAGGTGCTATAGCCGTAACATCCCGATCTAGCGCAGAGGCTCGCTCAGCCGCGTCATCAGACGAAGACGGTGCCTCTTGCGGTGCTGACCCATCTGATATGGTAGGGGGGACTTCGTGGTCCTGTAAACCGGAGCCAGCTAGCGTGGCGACTATGACTTGGCCTGGAGCTACCCAACGGACGGTATTGTCTGTTGTGCGGCCATCAAGAAGAAGTTGGAAGCCCCAGGGCACATAATCCGCAAGTTTGGCGTACAACGTCCTTTCAGGGACGTATCCATTGAAAATCAAGACCTCTTTGAATGCTGCACCCAGGGGGCGACAATCAACCAGCGCTGCATGCCACACAAGGCCAACATTGCCCGGCGGCGGATGTGCAATAGCGATGACGTACGGGCAGTGCACCCCTTGGATTGCAACGTTGGTAGGGCTTGGATGTGCCGCAAACAGGCGCATGCGCGCAGGGTCGGCACCAGTAGTGCCTGCAATAGCAGCTCTGTAGCGCATCGGCTCGCGCAGAGCATCAACGCAGAGCCTTGTCATGCCTCGATGGACGAGGCAGTGTGCCTCCGGTATCTGGGGGGAGGGCAGGATGTTATCCGGGCTCCACGGGGTAGGGGCCTCTAACAATTCGCCCAGGGTATGCAGGGTAGGGGCGGCGCTCTCAGTATGTCTAAATGTGATGAGTGCGCCTGGGAACAAATGTACAGCATCATCCCCAATGGGGGCCTGGTCGACACCGTAGTGTACATCATAGTCGATGGCTGTCAATAAGTCTGCAAGACGCACAAGGTCTCCCTTGGTGGCATATGTTGGCGCAGATTGCAGAAACAGGCGCCCATCGACAGATGTGGTGTCAATGCAGATAAGGTCCGAAGCAGCATTCCACGTCTGGTGGGCAATGCAGATAGCAACGCCACAGGAAGGTTGAGGGAGAACAGTAAGCAGCTGGGGAAACTGGCCTGCATCCTCAGGGTTTCGGACACGACTAAGCTCCTGTAGGAGCTCGTCTGGAGTGGCTGGGACCTCGATCGCAACCTGGAGGAGTTCCGGCGTGTAGTCAAGCTTGAGAATGGCACATGGTACTATACACAGGGAAGCATTTTCTTCGGGGTCTGATGTGTCTTCAGGCTCAAGCAAAAGCTGGGCGAAAGCAGGCAGACCCCGTGGAGGATCGGTGATCCAACGATCGCCGAAACGGCGTGTGGCATCTCTGAGCCGATGAAGGGTGCGGGCCTCGGCTCTATTGCTGCAGGTCGGCTCTTTGAGTAGCTTGCTTTGACGGCCAGCTACGCCGGAGGGCACCTTACAACGTCGCAATGCTAGCGAAATCATCCCAATGGCAAAGAGGACAATTATCCAGACAATCCCATATGTCACTGCGGGATTCAGCACATCGCTCGGCATGGGGGGGAGCAGGGGGCCAGCAGGAGCACTCTCAGCAGAGGGAACCTGTGCAATACCGAGTGCAAGGCCAAGAGCTGTGCCGGAAAAGGACAGTCCGGATCCCGCAGCCGATGGGGCATCCGGCCCAGGATGATTAGACAGGCTAGTGCCGCTAGGCGGCCTGGAGCGTGAACGCGATCTCGACCTCGCTGGAGGCGGGTCAACCTCATAACCTACTGGTTGCGGAGGCGGAGGTCCCCTTGGCGGATCGTCAGGACCAGGCACAACGTCTGAGAGCTCATCATCAGGCGTACGGAGTGGGTCTTCCTCGGATTCCTCACTGGACGCAGAGGAGCTTTCCTCCTCAGTGCTCCAAGGGTGATCCGGTTTAAACCCAAAGACAACAATGTCTCCTTCAGTCAAGTGGATTGTTCCTAATCGCCCGGGCCGCGGGGAAATCGCGATGCGATAGCACGGCGGTGGGCGGAGGTGCAAATATTGGACAAGGTGGTGGGGGTCCGCATTCGGAGACGGCAAGTAAATGTGAGTGACCTCCTGTCCGGCTTGTCGCGCATCAAGGAACACAAGAATGCCTTCTCGCTCCGGGAAAGGGGTGAGCGGGAAAACTGCCATCACATCTCGGCACTTGACGCCTCTAAAGTCTACGTTGGCTAGTCCATCTCCCGGGGGGGCTATGAAGAGCGTCCTTTCGGGCGTGCTGTCAACGAGGTCGGCTAGAAAGCTAAGGGTTGACGAACCCGGGCATCTGGCTGCACTATACAAGGTGGTCCTAGCCCCATGCATTACTAGGACTGGCTTATCATTATTTTCTGAGGGCATTTGCGGGTTCGGGATCCACCACTGTGGCCTGTCAAACCTCGCCGTCAGTGTACAGTACCAGCATGCCGGCTCTCCGACCGGTCTGTATTGCACAGTGCAGCCAAGGGTCGCAAGAAAGGTATCTCCCGGCTCAAGCGCACGGGAGAAGCCCTGCACATATATGCTGCAAGAATCGCAAGACTGAAACTCCGCCTCAAGTTGGCAGTCAAAGTGCGACATGTTTTCATGCATGATTTGTGCGTACACAGGGCCACCAAAAGCTCGAAAATCGAAGACAACGCACTGTTGTCCTGTCTGTGGCAACCATTTAGGGGCTACCACAATCGAGGCGTAATCGGGACCCAATTGAGGAACAGTGGGAGCAAGGATCGTACAGTGAGGGAGGCGCAGAAGCTGGAGTCTGTCCCTTACTGCATTGAAGAACGTCTCCATGTCAACCGGAGGCTGCAATGTGAGCTGAAGTGTCTCGGCCTGGTATTGGGGCGCCAGTACATAACAAACACCTTCAAAGCTACGAGGGGTCAGCTGCCCAACCTCGGGTGGGGCGTGTAGTGGTGGCACCGGGATGTCATTGCTGTTCTCTAGAGGCCGTTGCAGCTCATGGTTTTGGACATGAGTCAGAAGGTGAATGCGCTGTTCCTCTGGACCCTGGAAAATAGAGGCAGCACCGCTAGGGAAGGCAGTATCCTCGAGAGGTGCCGGAACATTCTCAGCTTGGGCTTGCAGCGCCTGAATGACTGACCTCCATGGTTCCGGAACAGCCCAAACTTGAGCAGGCAAGCTCCACAAAATTGGTAACCAGAGGCCGCTCCAGCCTGTGCGTCTGACGGGGCACCGGCGTGATCGGTCGGGAGGGGTACCCTTAGAGTGGAGCGTGCCACGGTAGAGGGCTGAATCGTTGACACCGTCGGCTTGCCTTGGTGAGAAGGATGCGACCGGCAGCAGGAAAGTGGTCGGCAGGCCCGAAGAAAGCGCCAAGAGCAGGCGACGTAAGGGGCTCCACGGAGGCCCGCATTGTTTCAAAAGCAAGCTGGCCAAAGCAATGAGCACTAAAAGGGCAAAATGTGCACAGAAAGGCAAAAGTAGGCCACACAGCCATCTGTGCAAGGCAGCAGCGCCTGCATGAAGAACATCTGCGCCTGTGGAACTCGAAGGTATCTTCTGACGGACATTGCCGGATGGCAAGTCAGGAACGGGACCTGGAAGAAAGTCCACAGACATCAAACACTTCCTGTGACAACGAAGACTCAAGGCATCGGAGTCGCAGTCAGTAAACCCCGGTAGAGGAAGCATGGGCGGACACCCCACAGCGACGGATGTGTCTCTTTCGCGCTCCTTGCAACCACTAAGGGGGTGGCCTAAACCCCAAAACCTCTTAGGGTCCGGGAAGGTAAAGGCATTGTGTGAGCATAAGGGCGGGGCCAGCGACCAGTCCGCACAAACCCAGTGCGTCTGGTCGTCAGCGGAGGACAGAGAAGACCGCAGAGGGAGACCGTCACAGTCCATGTGACAGGTTCCCTCGTTGGTCTCAGCAAAAGGGGGCTTGCAGCACGCAGGAACATAAGGCAGCAAGCCAGTGGGGCGATGGACCTGTGCTGGACATGGGAAACAGAGAGGCACTCTCAGTGTCATCCAAAAATGGGAGCCTCCTAGAGGCAAGATGTACAGAAGAAAACTGTACAATAGTCTTTCACAGCTTTGTACATCGGTCTGGGAGGCACTCAGCAATGGGGGCCCGTGGAGGATCGCGTCAATAAATTCCTGTGAGAGGTATTCTCCGACCGGCAACAAGGTAGCTGAAAGCAGAACAGCCGCACCCATGTGGCTGTCCGCTCTCCAACCGCCTGGGCCGACCAGAGTCCTCAAAACAGGAAAGAACTGACCGATCTCCGGGGGCCACGAGTAATGCATCACACGTCCAGTTTGGCGAGTCCAGGGCTGTGTGGAAGTGCTTTCTCCCCTTCGGATAGCAGCCCTTTCGGAGGTTCGGCCGGAGGGCGGTTGTGAGGTCCCTGGCCATGGAAAGGCATCATAGCACGGCGTTTCTCCTCGAGCCGTTCCCCAAGAGGCAGGCCATGGGCTTGCTCTGCAGAAGACGGTGCATGCTTGCTGGCTTCTTTGATGCCGTCGCGCGGAGGCTGTTGGGAGGTGGGTACACGGGTGCCTCCCTCGCGTTGTCCTGTGTGCTTCGGTGAAGGGCGGATCCTTTCCGCATTGCCTGGGGCTCCGAGGGGAGTCTGTCCAGCGTGGGGTTCGACCTCGGCCACACCTGCCTTGGGGTCGCTCCCATCGGCTTGGTCCAGCTCGTCGGTAGCAGGGTGGATCTCCATTGGCCTGGCTCCGGCAGGGTCGTGTGCTCCGGCACTGCGAGCTGCCTCCCATGCCGTGTCCACACTGTTGACCATTGATCTCAGGTCCGGTCGCATTCCAGTGTCTCCGACAGCATCGCGGTCGCCGAAGGATGGTCCAGGCTCCATGGCCCTCTTGAGGACACCGTCCATGGTACTGCCCTCGTCTTTCTCCCAGGCCTCGCGGGCTTGGTCCCATGCCAAGTCCTCTTCGGCGCGCGTGAGCTTGCCTCCGGGTGCTCTCTCCACAGGGATCGTCTCGATTCCCAAGTAGGCACTTCTCACAAGCAGGCGGGCGCGATTTTGCTCGTCCACTGCTTCCGCAATGTCTTTCTCGTATCGGGCCTCTGACTTCGCGAAGCGTTGCTTCTCTTTCAGGAAAGTTTCCTTCATCTGCTTCTGGAATTCCTGATACTGCGCCTGCTCCCGATCTCTGGCTTGTACGATTCTGGCCACCTTCTGCTCGGCTCGCCTTGCTCCATTCAGCAGCTCTTGCAGGTCGTGTACCATACTTCCAGGAGTGTGGAGCTCTGGCATGGCAACGTTGGTGTGTGTCTCCTTGGGCGGTGGGCGTGGCATGGCTGTATAAGACGGAAAAGCAGGTTTCCCGTGCCAGGATTCGTCGGCCTGGTTGTTCCGCCACGGCCGCTGTGAAGGGGAGTAGGCACCCTTCCACAGTCGATAGCCACCATAATCCTGTTGCCCACCAGAGGAGCGCCCTTGTCCCTTGCCGCCACGCCCCATGGCGTCGGTGTCTCCGCGTCTGTATCGTGGCTTCGAATGGTGCTTTTCCAGCACCTGGATGTCCTTATCCCGGAGCGGCAGACCCTTCTGCCTTCGATGCCGTACTCGTTGGCGGAGTCTTGCCCTTTGTCTGCGCTGGGCTCGATGCCAAGCGGGCGAAGTCGTGGCTTGTGCCACTGGGGCTACCGGCTATCCTCACCTAGAGGTGTTCCTGAGCCCTATATACATACATACATACATACATACATACATACATACGCACACACATATATACTTACATACATACGTGCATACGTACATGCAGACATTACATACATATACCTATATACGTATGTATATATATATACATATATATGTATGCATGCCTGCCCCTCTCCCAAGATCCACGCTTCAGTGGTTCATGGGGCGTGGGGTGCACCAAACACTGTAATGCATAAACGTTTCCAACATTCACTGAAAATTCCCAACCCTAAAACCCGAGAAACACAGTAATGCTCATCAACACCAAAAAATCTAAAACTTCTGACATGTATAGCTAGGCGGTGGCAAACTTCTTCAAAATTGTGAATTTTAAAAATTCTTTCCGCATTACAGTGCTTCGTGAATTTTAGGGCTGTGACGTTTAGAATTCGTTGAGCATTACAGAGTTTTGTGAGGTTCAGGACACGAAACACTGCAAGGCTCAACTAAAATCCAAGACTCAAAAATTAGTGATTTTCCATCCCCCAGCCATAGATGCCAGAATTTTGAATATTGAACATTGCAAGGTTTCCTGAGTTTCAGGGTTGGGAATTTTGGAGTTTTTGAGCGTTATGGTGTTTCGTGAGGTTCGGACCACGAAACAATGTAGTGATGCAATAAATTATATTGTCGCCCCCAGCCCCGCCATAGATGCCAGTCTTTTGGAACCTTTTAGCGTTACAATGTTCCTGAGTTTCAGGGTTGTAAATTTTAGAAGTTTTCGGAGCATTACAGCGTTTCGTGATGACCAGGAAACGAGACACCGCATCACAAGGTGAAAGGGGGCTCTCTTCAGCCTTCAAACAGGGGGGCTCATCTTAATCTGATTTTACTTCATTCTGACGAATGTAAGAATTCGCGTGCAGTCTGCCATCATTGTAGGAAAATGGCGACTTCCTTTGCTCCTTCCTATGAAACAGGAGTTTCCGTTTACTCTTATTGATGCTGTCTTACTCCCTGAAAAATCTGATCTCTGTGTCCATGGTTGTTACTCTAATTCCTGTCATAGAATGTAACACAACATTAAGAGAAGCGCTCATAACTGTTCAATCAATACTCATTCGAGTCCATCAAATCTTATCAACGGACAATCAAAGGTGTGTTTACTGGTCTATTTTACCAAACGGCTGTCGACTTTATTGCTTTTCCACAAAGAGCAAAAAACTTCTATTTATTCTGACCCAAGCTGCCTCGCTCATACCCTGCAAGAAGATGCCGATCGGTCTCTCCATGGCTGTGGTTTGGATGCCGCCAATAGTTGTATCACAAGATAGGAAGGAGCTCTTTTCAGTCTTCGAGGAATAGAGGCTATTTCTTGTGAAGCAGCAGTCCATCTTAGCCTCATTTTACTTCATACTGCAGACCCTTTGACATCTGCCATCAATATAAGACATTGGAGCCTTCCTACTATGAAACAAGAGTCTTCATTCAGTCTCATTGATGTTGTCCTATACCCTCGGTTTATGCACATGACGAAAGGCGCGATTTGTTTGAGTCGTGTACCAATACTGTATAGGGAAGGAGCCTCTAGAGTCTTGAGGAACAGGCGCGTGTGCATCTTGGGCGGGGGGGGGGTGACCATATCGAGATATAGTCTGTATACATATGTATATAAAGGTATGTACATATATATATATATATATATATATAAATATAGATAGACATAGAAACTTCCACAGATCATGGAAAATCGGAAACTGTAAGTGAATATTCAACGGCGATGACAGCATTTTCCTTGGTACATTGACACACATAAGTACCCATGGATTATCACTTACCAGTTTCCCACCATCAGGCCCCGAAACCCTGAAACCCCAAGCCCAAAACCCTAATCCCTAATCCCTAAACGGCCCTAAACCCAAAATCCTAAACTCCCAAGCCAAAAACCCTAATCCCCCCCAACCCCCACCCGTCGAAGCCTTCTCCAGTCTAGGCTGCCATAGCTTGCTGCCCCACCGGCGGCCGCGAGGGAGGCCTGGTTCTGCGTGATGTTCCCCTGAGCACAGGCCACGACTACTATAGGGGCCTTAATACTTACCCATACTATTCTGGGGGTTCCCTGTCATATTTCTAGTATAACATACCCCAAAACCCCATTCGAATTACTGAGGCCCCCTACATTACAGCCATGGGTGGCTCAGGGTTTTCCAGGTCTGGGGTCTAGGGGCCGCAACCCCAGTTTCCGCACTTGTGCACCGGCCCACCGCGACTTTATACCTGGCATAAGCCGGAACAAGCTCATACTACAAACCTGAATCACTAAACCCAAATCCTAAACCCTAAATCCAAAAACCTTCAACTTAAACCCTATAACCCCTAAACCCCAAAACCCTGAACCCTAAACCCTAAACCCCGAAACCCTGAACCCGGAAGCACGGGCAGCCATCCCAGGCCTGGGTCAGAGAGGCTTGGAGGTCGCCGATGTCTGTCAGCAGCACCTGGCAAAACCCAGGGCTGAGCCCAGTAGAAGAAGTAGTAGTAGTACTACTACTACTACTACTACTACTACTAGTAGTATAATAGTAGTATAATAGTAGTCGTAGTAGTAGTAGTAGTAGTAGTAGTAGTAGTAGTAGTAGTAGTAGGAGTAGTAGGAGTAGGAGTAGGAGTAGGAGTAGGAGTAGGAGTAGGAGTAGGAGGAGGAGTAGGAGTAGGAGTAGGAGTAGGAGGAGGTAGGAGGAGGAGGAGGAGGAGGAGTAGGAGTAGGAGTAGGAGTAGGAGTAGGAGTAGGAGTAGGAGTAGGAGTAGAGTAGGAGTAGGAGTAGGAGTAGGAGTAGGAGTAGGAGTAGGAGTAGTAGTAGTAGTAGTAGTAGTAGTAGTAGTAGTAGGAGTAGTAGGAGTAGGAGTAGGAGTAGGAGTAGGAGTAGGAGTAGGAGTAGGAGTAGGAGTAGGAGTAGGAGTAGGAGTAGGAGTAGGAGTAGGAGTAGGAGTCGTAGTTTCTTAGCACAAGCACCCAGAGGCTTTGGGCCTCGTTTCCCATGAGGGCGAAGCTGAGGCCTGCCGGGCGTAAGGATAGCATCTGCTCTGCCCACAGCCGCAGCGACTCCATAGGGGCCTTAATAAGTATCAATACTCTTTTGGGGTTCCTTGCTCCTTATAGTAATTATACTATCATGAGCCCCTAAACCCTGTTCTAATTGCTAAGGCCCCTATATTAGATGTTCAGCCTGCCACTCCGGTCCCACAACCCAGCTCGAGGCCGCGCAGCCGCCTGTATCCGAGAGCACAACTGGGAGTTTCCGAAAATTAGGATACCTTTTTTTGGGGTCCTTAAAGTAAGGATCCGACTGGTTTGGCGGCTATATTGGGGTCCCCTATCCTCGGAAACTCCCAACTCAATCGCAAGCAGACTCGTTCGATCTCAATCGGCTCAGCTCTCTGAAGCAAGAATCGGCTTTTCTCCCGGTGTTGGGCAGCTCCGCGTGGCTCGGATCTGCCTGACCTAAGTGGCCATGTCGTGCATGGCTGATGCAGTTTTCAATACTCTTCACAACAAGTACCCATAGTCGTGGTCTCTCCCTTCCCTCGATTGCCATGAATGTCCGCACATGACAGGCAATCCACCTGTAGCCTTGTGGGTGCCTGACACACTGATACGCAGAAGCATCAGTGCTGTTGATTTACTGCCTCTATGTGTGCAAGCATGAACCCTGTAATAGTGGTACAATAGGAATATAATAGGGCCCTAATATAATTTTTATTAGTCACGATTACAGGGAGGAAGGGGCGTCAGCAAGTCTTTTTGGTGCCGTCTCAGACGAGCCTCCTTCAGGTCGGCAGAAAGTTCTCGCCAGGCTGCCTTCAGCCCAGCAGTTACCTCGTCTCTGCAAGGATGGGGCGCGCCCGGGCGTTCAAAGGCCCGCTTCAAAGATCTTGCGCCCCTGGAATGAGCTCCCCTTTGCCAAGGTTTCCTGGCATGCCAGACGTATTCAAAAAGGCAGGGAAGACTTAATGGAATTCTAGACAATGCTTAACGTATGATACCTACACGGACACTCAGGTCCATGACGACGACTGGGCAGCCTGTACACTTGTGTGCCCAACAACGGTGCCAGCATCCATGAAGAAACACTTTCATAAGCTGCCATAGGCCACGCGGCCGGATCTACAATGGCATTCAGCCTTCGCAAATTCTTCATGGTGATGACACCCAGGGTGGAAGCTCGGTCGGATGCCTTCATGTATGCATGAAATCCCGTTGAGCTCACCGCATGCAGCGCTCAAAGAGGGGCCCGACAGACCCTGGAAAATGAGCCGGGCAACCTCTGTATTCTGAGCACCTTGATTTTCAAAACGGGTGGCTGAGAGGAAAACCAAAGTGTCTCGCCTGTCAGCCCTGCGTCATCAAAAATGTACGAGGGACTCGTTCACAGGGACTGTTCCGAGATCGGAACATCCCAGAGCACGATCGGGATCCTCGGATGGACTGGAGCAAGATGTGCTAAAGTCTCAGCTTTGAAGATGAACAATGTGCACAAAATCTTAAGCGCAACTACAATGCTCCGACATCGTCAGGACTTGTACCATACGTCCACCAGGCCTAGCGACATACCAAATTCAAAACCCACCACAAAACTGAGCCGTGAGCCCCTAACTGCCTAAACCTCAAACCCAAAGCCTACCTAAACCCTACACCCTAAACCCCAAACCCTAAACCTCAAACCCAAAGTCTACAAACCTTCAAACCCCAAAACCCCAGACCCGAGACCTCAAACCCTAGATCCCGAAACGCAGCCCCGAACCCCGAAACCCCAAAGCCTCGTGGTAATCTTGACACCTTAGCAGATCCTGAAAGGAACCCCTACAGGAGCCTACGGAATCATTAAAGGAACCCGTAAAGCAGCCCAAGGAATGCTTAAAGGGACCCCCTTAAAGGAGCCCTTAAGCGAAACCCCCCCGAATCCAAGAAACCCTTAGAGGCGGCCCAAGGATCCTTCTCGAGACCCAAGAGGTATTTTAAGCTCCAGCCGGCCTCTTCGGAAGCTGTGGGAGTTTATAGGAACCTGATTAAGAAACCTTGGGCCTTTATTAGGGCTCCTTATGTGAATCCTGCTCTTTTGGGGTTATAGGCCCCGGATTTCTTAATCAGGTTCCTACTTTTTAGGCGGCTTCGGGTCTCGGAGGCAGGGCATCTTTGCGATCAAAAGACTGGTTTAAGAGTGGTTGGGGGTTTAGCGTTTAGGGTTGACGAGTGCTTAGGAGCTAAGGAACGTTAAGGCTGTTTGTGGCTCAGGGGGCTGAGGGTTTCGGGGTTGGGGGCATCTTTGGGATTTGGAAGAACTTTGGGGTGTTTAGGTTTAGAGTTTCGGGGTGTGGGCATCGTCGGAGTTTACATGTAAGAGAGGAGTGTACGGCTTTTGGTGGTTTGGGGTCGAGTCCCGGAACTCGCGCCAGCCTACACCTGGATTAAGGTGTTGAGGTTTAGGGTCAAGAGGTTTGGGGTTTAGGCTTTAGGGATCAAAGGTGTAGGGTTTAAGATTTAGGGGCTCAGCGCTACAAGTTGTTGTGTGGTTGCGGTTTTGGACATGAAGCGTACTACTGCTCTCCTTAAAGCTTCTAATGGCAACATACGCACCCTCTCTGAACCCTCAGGTACCATATCAAACCCCCTGCCTGAATCCGAAAATCAAGAGGGCATATGAGGATGTGGCAAACTTCGTGTGGCCTCGAAGTTGGGGCCAAAGGGCATCTTCCATGTCCAGAAGAACGGCTCGATGCCGTCTGACCTTTTGGGGGTTTGCAGAAGCTTCAGGGTTTGAGGGTGGACTCGTGCAACATAGCAACAATGACACACAGCAGTAACCCAACCCGGGACAGCAGCCCGAGTGTGGAAGCCGCGAGTTTGCGAGTGAAGTGAAGTGAGCGTGAGAGTTCTGCGAACTGTGCGCGATGCATATGACATCTGAGTGCATCAACACTTTTCGAGTTCTTTTGATGAGGTGTCCTTCCCGAGTAGCTCCGATACTCGCAGAGAGCGCGTAGCTGCGAATCCGACCAGAGTTTCGAGGCTTCTGTAGCGGGCGGGCGACACATATGAAGCTAAATAGTGCCGCCACATATGTCATGCACAGTCAGCTGGCCTCGTGCATCAAGAGGTTATCATGAAAATTCTGTATGTGCGAATAGCACGTCTCGGAAGCATGTAACGTCATGCACGGCAGCGGTGCTCCTCACTCGATGTCTCAAAGTTTTTCTTTCCAGCTATTTGCTGTTCAACTGGCCACTGTGGCAATGGTCCGGCAAAACCTCAAACACAGGAAAACTCCAGCCCTCGTGGCCGTGCGTGTATTCTTTGGCTTGTTGGTCATTTTCGAGGAGACGACCCATCATCGGAAGGGGGCATGAATGATCCCTTGTGGCGGACCCTTGCCAACTTCGTAAGGGGGCAGAGTTGATATAATCATCGTAGGATGTTAGAAAGATACAAGTATACCAGAAGGATGCGTTAGCAAGCCCCCTAAACCCTAAACCCTAAACCCCTAAGGCTACTTTCAAAACTGTGCCCCCATTCACCTTTGGAGCCTTAGCTCAGCTGCCGACCGGAACGCTGTGACCTGCTCCTCGGCTTCACGGCTGCTTGGTGAGGGCTTAGGGAGTTTAGGGTTCTTGCCTTTTTGGGTTCCGGAGGGTTTAGGGTTCTGGCTTTTTTGGTTCAGGAGGGTTGAGGGTCTAGGGGGTGGTTTTGGCGTTGGGATGGTTCTTAGAGGTGTGGTTTGTCCTGTGTTCGTTGGAGTGGGGTGCGGAAAGAAACCCTAAACCCGTAACCCTAAGCCGTGGCTCCTCAAGGAAGGCCCGCAAGATGTGGGAGTCGCTGCAAGCATACCTGGCCTGATGAAACGTTCCTGCCGAAAACTCGGTGACTGCCACCAATCCTGCAGGGAAAAGCAGCGTTACTCTGCGAGTAAGAAGATCACAGAACCGTCGAATATAGCAACAGAGTCAGCTATGCTACGCAGGCGGAAACTCTAACTCTAAACCCTAAACCCTTCATAGAACCCGTACCCTTATAGTAACCCTTTAAAGGAACCCGAGCTCCTTTGCCAAAGAGGTTTCGAAGCCTCTGGGAGGCTCCATGAGCACAGCTGCTCAGTTTCCCTCGCACGTCTGAAAGCGGCGACGAGCAGCTGTAAGCGCCGCCTGCTACCTCGAAAGCATAGATCTATGGGTACTATAGGGTATGGTCTGGTATCGCGTCTGGTATATGGGAGTTTCCGAAAATAGGGGACCCCAATACTGCGGTAGGACGAAAGTTTGACCTACTCCTTCTTTCGTCCAAGACAGGCACAGGACCCCAGTTGCTCCTCTGGAACATTAAAGTAGTACAATTTCAAAACGGGGTATAAAATACTCCGCTGGCCAGGCCACGTAAATCGCATGCTCCGCTACTCCGCAAGATGTCTTACGACAAGAAAGGCCCAGTAGGTCAAAACTTTCGTCCTCCCGATGTATGGCACCCCAAATAGTAGGATCCTCATTCTATGGACCCCAAAATAGGACTGTGGGGTAGGTTTTGCCTAGCAGAGAGCAAGCGCAAGCAGGTGGGGGCCGAAGGTATGTGGGAGTTTCCGAAAATTAGGGGTACCTCATTTTGGGGGTCCTTATAATAAGGATCCTACTATTTAGAGTACTATATTAGGGTCCCCTGTTTTCGGAAACTCCCATGTGCGGTCGGGCAGCCGTGCGACCATCACAGACGCCATTACTCCAGGCCACGTACCAATGGACGTCTGCGATCGCCCACGTCTCCTTAGTTGCTGAGTTCATAAGCCCGAAAAAGTGTACACTTTTGGACTTTTAGTTTTATAGTGGGTCATATTATCCCAAAAGTGCAAAGTGTATCCACTCAGCTACTAAGTCGCTCGCTCTTCTTGTGAGAACGTCTTCAGGAACCATGGAACTGCTGAGTGCTCGAACTGCGAAAAAGCTGTCTCAATCCTCGGTAACTCATATGGGTAGTTGTCAAAATTATGGCCCCTTTTTGGGTACCCTAAACATTAGGTGCCGTATTATACTAAGGACCCAAAAAAGGGACCATAATTTTGATAACCACCCATATCTGACTTCAAGTGCTTTCAATTGCCCTCTGAGAAAGAGCCGGAATCGGGAAAACAAAAACGGAACTGAAGAGACGTCCCAGCGTCAGGTTCACGTACAGCTTCATCCCCTGTGTGGGAAGCAGCGACTTGCGGAAGTCATCTGCGACCTCAGACAGCCATCTCAGAACGTCCTCTTCCTTGGCACAGGGTAATGGTAATGTACGAAAGGATTATTCATAATATTATTGTTTAATTATATGGAAGTCTTTATATTATTAGTCATACGGTCGCCCCGTTAAGAACAGCAAAAAGAGGGCCCTCTTCCCCGGCCGTCTCGTCTCTCTCAGGAAGCCTCTTTTCAAAAAAAGGAGAACCCCGCCTCGGCAAAGTGGGTCCATGCGTTGCTATGGGCCGGCTCATTCCTTACCGTTGGTTGGTAGGGAATGGAAGAATGAGGTACACTTATAACTACTATTACTACCATTCTGCCATTCCCTACTAACCAACGGTAAGATTCATCAGCGTCAGGCCTTTGATTCCCATCTTGGCTTCAGGATCCAAGCTTTCAGACCACTGAAGCAGGGCCTTCACAATCCAGCGCCCGACCTTGGACGTTCACGCAAAAAAAACACTGAGAAAAAAAAGAGAGCCGAAGCCATGGCCCCCTGACCTTTAAAGGGACCTCGTGCAAAGTTTCGGAAAATCCCACACCTCTGTGAGCTCGATGGAGGGGCCGATCTTCGAGCGTTCCGTCCAGAAGACCGGTCGCTTCGGCCAGATCCCGTTGTAGGTGCCCTGCTGGGAGCCTCAGGGAGTGGGGGTTAAGGGTTTAGGGTTTTTTAGGGTTTAAGGGTGTAGGGGCTTTTAGGGTTTAAGGGATGATGGGTTTTTAAGGTTTAGTGATTTTTAGGGTTTAGGGTTTAAGGGTTTAGGGGTGTTTAGGGTTTAAGGGTTTTTAGGGTTTAAGGGTTTAGGGGTTTTTAGGGTTTAAGGGTTTTTAGGGTTTGAGGGTTTAGGGGTTTTTAGGGTTTAAGGATTTGAGGTTTTAGGGTTTAAGGTTTTAGGGGTTTTTAGGGTTTACGGGTTTAGGTGTGTTTCGGGTTTAAGGATTTGGGTGTTTTTAGGGTTTAAGGGTTTAGGGGTGTTTAGGGTTGAAGGGTTTGGGGGTTTTTAGGGTTTAATGGTTTAGGGGTTTGGGGGGTTAAAGGGTTTAGGGGTGTTTAGGGTTTAGGGATTTTCAGGGTTTTTAGGGCTTTTAAGCTTTAGGGGTTTTTAGGGTTTAAGGGTTTAGGATCTTTTAGAGTTCAAGGGTTTAAGGCTTGCTTGGAGCCTCCGGGGAAGGAGTGGATGTCCAAAATCACGGACACGCCGTTTTGGGCCGCGTGCCTTCGCTCGGGTACAGAAGAAACTTCCTAAGCAACAAACACATGACCGTCGATTGGTGACATAAATCCCGCACTAGCTGGATGACCCTAGACCTTGGGAATTATGGCATGGTATATTCCTTGTCATGGGTAATGTAGGATTTAGATCATCAACCTGAGGGCTATATAAGATGCACGAAGCGCTGTGCCTCAAGAAGGCCGCTAGGTCGGCACGGGGAATGGTGGCAAAGGCCGCAGAGTCAGGGTAAAAGGGGTCCGGTACCAAAGCCGTCTCCTCGGATTCTCCCCATGCAAACTCTGAACTCGCCCTGCTACTACTACGGTCACTGCCACTGCCACTACGACGACGACTGCTACTACTACTACTACGACTCTCACAAACCTGCTGAGTTTCCGTGTCTGGGTTGTGAGCCGCATATAAGCTCGGGCTCAGAGGCGCCAGAGCATCGGCAAAGGCCGCCCAGGTGATTGGTAAGCGAATGGTGTCGATCCCATTTCGGATGATCTCCTGGTTTAGGGCTTTGGGTTTAGGGCTTAGGGGTTTAGAGTTGGGGGTTTAGGCGTTTAGGTTGTTTTAAAGTGCAGGGGCCCTTTCGCTAGCACTAGGACGGTCCACCTCTCTAGAGGTGTGCACTACCCCTCAAAGGCACCCAAAAAAACACAAAAACAGGCTTTAGGGTTTAGGGTTTCTCCTGAAGCTCATCCTTCGTAAAGAACTCTTCTCGGTGGGCCTTGAAAATCCTCGCGGTCTGCTTGCTTCCGAAGCTGGCGTTCAGTCGGGATGCTAGCCTCAGGTGCCCAGATCCTACGCCAAGACCTTCATACCGAAACTTGTCGATGTATACAAAAGCCGAAACAAGCTTACAAAGCTTCCAATCTCAGCTTCCAAGTGGCACCCCTTCGGAGGGCCAGGCCTCGTCGACGTGATGGAGCAGGGGAGGCAGGCACCTGCCCTGTCCCTGCGTTTCTGAACTCACCAGCTTCCCATGCGAGCCGGAGAAGAACCAATCCTCCAACACGAACCACCCGCCCAGATTCACGCCAGCGCCTTTGGGCATCGAAAACTCGAAGGACTCAGAGAGGCCTTGGACTGCCTGGACGTCACCCCGAAGCTTGCGAAGCCCTTCCGCATGAAGGAGGCCGGCGGCGAGCAGAGCGAGCGCCAGCACTGTGAGCCCGACGCGGACTGCTCCACGCTGGCACTGGCACCTAAAAACTTCTGCGCTTCTTGACTCCTCTTCGAAGAAACCAGGCTACAGGCTCAGCACGAATGCGAGCCAATGAACCGAAATTTGAACCACCAACCAGACATGTAAAGAAACTGCAGACTGAAACCCTGCAATTCTACAACACACTGTTTCCAGAAATGGTATAAAATAACTATACGTAAACGAAACCCCAAATGCTACAGTTTTCATATACACGTCTCTTTCTTTGTGTATATATATATATATATATATACATATGTATGTATATGTATATATATATATGCATACGCATACATACTTGCTTATACATCTACATGTATGTATATATATATATATATATATATATATATATATATATATATGTATATATATATATATATGTATGTATATATATATATATATATATACATGTAAAAATTATATGTATATATATATATAACCATATATATATACTTATTTATCTAGTTGTTTATCTATACATACATATATGGGAACCCTAAAGTTGCCAAGGAGCCCCCACCTTGCAGCTCTGGGGGCTGCGAGCTCCGGGTCCTCCTCGATGCTGAGGAGCCCGGCCTCAGGGTTCGGTTTGGAGTTTTGGTGGTTTAGGGGTTTAGGGGTTTGTGGTTTAGGGGTTTGGGGTTTAGGGGTTTTTAGGGGTTTTTAGGGGTTTGGGGTTTAGGGTTTGGGGTTTAGGGGTTTAGGGTTTAGGGGTTTGGGGTTTAGGGGTTTCCGGTTTAGGGGGTTTGGGGGTTTAGGGGTTTGGGGTTTAGGGGTTTCCGGTTTAGGGGGTTTGGGGGTTTAGGGGTTTGGGGTTTACGGGTTTGGGGTTTAGGGGTTTAGGGTTTAGGGGTTTGGGGGTTTAGGGGTTTGGGGTTTAGGGGTTTCCGGTTTAGGGGGTTTGGGGGTTTAGGGGTTTGGGGTTTAGGGGTTTCCGGTTTAGGGGGTTTGGGGGTTTAGGGGTTTCCGGTTTGGGGGTTTGGGGTTTAGGGGTTCGGGGGTTTAGGGGTTTCCGGTTTGGGGGTTTGGGTTTTGGCGGTTTAGGGGTTTAGGGGTTTGGGGTTTGGGTTTAGGGGTTTGGGGGTTTAGGGGTTTATGGATTTAGGGTTTAGGGTTTTAGAAGCCCGGCGACTTTTAAACTTGACTGTGGGCATGTAGTTCTCTAAAGGAGGGTCTCTTTATCGCCCTACAAGAAACCCGAATGTTGAGGACTCCCTAGATCGTGGCTTTGGCATTCAAGGGTGGCACCACGGTGTTTTTTCTGCACAAGAAGGTCACAGGCTTGTCGGTGCGACAGCGCCTTCTACATCACTCTTTCCGGCAGTCTATATTTAATGTCAGCTCAAGGTTCACTGAATATGAGCCATGTCCCCGACTGAACGCAGTCAGGCTCTACACCGTCCGATGCGCGGCTTCAGATCGGCGTCTGCAAAATACCGTGGATGCTGAAATAAACGTTGTCAAGCTCACCCTCCAGGACTTCCAGCTTGAATGACTTCACCGGGCGTGGAGGTCTCTTTGGTTCCAGGAAAGTGGACTCTTCGATCTCCTTGAGGTGCGACTCGTAGGCGAGGTGCCACGTCGCGCCGTCTTCGGAGCACCAGATCCGAAAGGATGTCGAGGCCGATATCTCAATATCCAAGCAAAATCCTTGGACATGAACCGAATCATGGGGAAGCAGCCACTGCACCCACCCTTGGCGGAGAGTGAGTGGGCCCCACGTCGTTCCGGGTTTGGTTTCGTTGGAAGCAATGCTTTCGAGAACTTCTGTGGTGTAGGCTTCTCTCTGCTCACGGCTCAGGGTCATTACTACCCAGCCGCCCACGAAAGGGCCCTTCTTCCCGGCCTGTCTATAGCGATTCCAGAGTGAATGTAGCGCGTCGCTAGTGTGCTTGTTGTTGGTTCGGATGTTGATCTTCGATTCCAGGGACTCGCCGTCCTGGCCTCCCCAGCTCCGGAGAATCTCCTTGAGAGCATCCGCTTGGATACACAACACGCCTGAGCCCAGGATCTCTTCCAAGAGCTCCAGTCGGAGAGCCGGACGCTCTTTCAGGGCCTTTGCAGGCTCCAGGTAGATGAGATCGAGAGCCTCAGCTCGCAGATCCTCCATGCGGAAGCGGTCGGCAGAAGCGAAGATTTCACAAGCTGTGACGGCCGTGAGGGCCTCCTCAACCAGCCGCATGCACAGCTCATGCAGTGCCTTGACCTGGTACTTGTCTGCCAATGCAGCCACCTCCATCAAAGCGCTCGCAGAGCCCTGGACACTCCCTGTGTATGGGAAACGCAAGAACTTGTCAACAGCACTAGCTGAAAAGTCTTGGATGACGACCTGCGACTTTTGCGACTCTGTATAGCTGTCGGAGCCCATCATCTTTTCAAAGACTGGAGACCACTGGGCAAGTAGAGAAGACCACACTTTGAACTCCGTGCGCTGCACCGTTGCCTCAGCGTCCTCTGCGCTGTCCGGCATGTCTGAGCGCTTGCGCTTCTTGCGCTGTGCCGTCGCGTCACTTTCCTTCGAACTCTCGGCTACGTCTCCCGACCGCTCTTCCACGATGACTGTGAAGTTGCCGTCTTTGCCATAGCATGCCGCCAGCGCACCACGAAGAGAAGGCAGATCCTCACCAACGATCGCTGCCATGGATGCAGAAATGCTGGACTACTACTCATAAAAAATAACGCTTGCGGCGCATGAGATACTGATAACACCCCATTCCTCCTAGACCGCCGCTGGGTTCCTGAGTAGAGGGGAGGGTTTGCGGTTTAGGGTTGCCCAAAAGAGTTCTACGATACTAGATTGCACGGCTGTACGATACCATATTGTATAGTTAAACTAGTACTATACTATGCATGGGTATACTTACTATATGGCTACCTATAAAATATACCTTGGATCGGGGTGTCATCTGGGCTGATAGAGAAGTTTTGGTAGAGGGGTTGGCGGTTCTTCTGTTTCAAGTAGGCTTTTGCCTGGACTTTATGAAGGGTTTGGTGCTTCTTCTGCGATTTTAAGGGTTTTGGTGTGGAGTGAAGGTTCGGGGTGGGGTGGCTTTACGAAGCAGGAATTGGGGACGGGGGTGCTTAAAGGATTGTAAGACTTTAGCGGCGGTTTGGGGCTTGAGCATTGGTCTTCACGTCTTCACTGTCGTTCAAGCCCTCAGTTCGGACTTGGAGGGTTTAGTTCAGGGTGGGTTCGGGTTCGGGATCCCTTTTTTACTGGAAACCCTAACCCCTCAACCCCGGAAGGCCCCGGCCTCGCATTCATCGGGGTCTGCGGGCTGCGCCATCTTCAAATCTTCCCCACGACAGAAGACCAAAAGGTTTGATCTCTTTGATACCTGTGAGCAAATCAAATGGCTGCAGGTGCTGAGAGTCAATATAACCATGAGGGTAGCCATAACAATGGCAGGCATGACAATCATCACAACAGTGACATTCATCGCGATAGAAACTACAATAATGATTCGGCGGCGATACATGTGTATGCTGCTGATACTGGCACTGCTGACCATCCGGAAATTATGGGTGCAACGATACTTCTGGTATTTTGTGCAGTTATGATGGAAATAACCATGACAACGATGACAGGACTGATACTACCCAAAGCTAAACCTACAAGAATAGATGATACAATAATACGGATGATTTTATTGAACCTGAAGCTTGACAAGCCAGTTGCTGGGACTCCTGCGGCTTTGCGCATCTTGGATGAGGCCGGCAGAAGCCAAGCAGAAAGACCGCCTCACAAGAATAGCAATGGAAACACCAGCAAGCCAGTTCATAACAAGATATTCGTAACGTGCCTGCAATAGATCAGAAAGCGTGGGTGATCAGCACAATCAGGAAGACGCGCCAGCTTGAATCTGCATGTTGCCCGATCGCACTGGCTGCCTCCCGGCAAGGTAAAGCTTCGAAGGATGACCTAAGCATCACTGGAAGGTCACTTCAAACTTGGCTGTCTGGGGAATTCAAAAGCGGTCATGTGGCTCGTGTATTGCGAGAAGCAAGCCTGAACGCAAGACACTGTCGCACATGTAAGGAGCGCTACGAGTCCCGCGCCACTCTTGCTGCAAGACCAGATTTCGTTGACCGGCCCCATGACCTGAGAAGCAAAAGCAAAACAGCCAAAGATCCATCCTTGTTGTAGTCCCCCGTCCAGTTGACTCTCACCGTAACCCTGGTAGTACCCCTTATAGAAGCCCTTACTTGTAACCCCTTATAGTAACCCTGCACAGCAACCCTTGTAGCACCCCTTTGTAGTACCCCTTACAACCCCTGTGAGATCTCTGGGCTCCCAGCAGGAGAACATCATGTCCTTGAAATGATGCAGCGTTGGCGCATAAACCTCAGGGCTCCAGCATCCCAGGGCCCCCAAGCCCGGTTTAAGGTTGAGTAACCCTGAACCTCAAACCCTAAAGCCTGAACCCTAATTAAAACCCTGAACCTGAAACCCTAAACCCTAAACATCCCTAAACCCCAAACCCTAAACCCCTAACCTTACACTTTAAGCTCAAAACCCGAGGCCATAAGCCTTAAACCCTGAACCCTAAAACACTTCACGTTCAGAGCTTAGAGCCCGGAAGCTTCAAGAAACAGGCACCACTGAGTCCCGGTACTATTTGCCACAAAGCTCGTGGGGTCGTCCGCCGTGCCTCGCTTCGACGACACATGGCGATTCCGGGGTTTAGGCTTAGGGTGTAGGATTTTAGGCTTTAGAGCTTGGGGGTTTAAGGGGTTTAGGGAGCCAGGTGCGAGATTAATGCGCAGTAACGATTTTCATAATAGTGATGCAGATGTATGTTGACAATCTTGGCAGTAATAGTCAGATGCATCATACAATCACAGTAACTGCAATAAACAGCATAACCATCATAATCGTTATATTCATCATAATCATCACCCTAATCATGAAACAGCAGATGGCATTTTGCGGATTGCAGATTGCATCTGACACTCTCCCGCCTGGTGCTTCTTTGGTGTCGGGACCTCGAACCCCAGACTTGTCCAAACTGTGCGATACTATAAGGGTTCCTTTGAGGGTTACTATAAGGCTTACGATACGGCATCCGATAAGGGTTATACTATAGGGGGTTAGGGTTCTTAGTAGGCTGTCTGGTGCTTAGTAGGGAATGGGGGAATGGATCCCTATGAAAGCCTCTTAAGGTCCCGTATAGTCACATCCCTACACTACTCTAAAGCCCTGAACACGCAACCCAAAATCCCTGAACCCCCATCCTTGCATTCTAAACCCCCCCAACCCCGCACCGCCCTTCCCCCTCAAAGCCCCCTAAACCCTAAACCCCTAAGCCCTAAACCCTAAACCCCAAACCCTAAACCCCTAAACCCCTAAGCCCTAAACCCTAAACCCCCAAACCCTAAACCCCTAAACCCCTAAGCCCTAAACCCTAAACCCCAAACCCTAAACCCCTAAACCCCTAAGCCCTAAACCCCAAACCCTAAACCCCTAAACTCCTAAACCCCAAACTTCCCCCTCCAAACCCCCCGGCGTGAATCCTTCGGAGCCCTCTGGGCTTCGAACGCGGAGCCCCTCAGAAGGATCCCCTGAGCTGGGCCATAGGGGGCTTAGGGTTTCCTTTAAAGGGATCTATAGAATCTCTAGTTTACCCGAGGATATTATGAGGTGTAGGGTTTCCTTTAAAGGGATCTAATCGTTTACCATAGGGTATTGTAGGCTTTTGGGTTTAGGGGTTTAAGGGTTTAGGGACAGATCACAGAGGCGAAGAACGCCTGAACTAACCGGCCTTCTAAATAGAAGAGGGTGGCCTTTCAGGGTTAAGGGGTCCTACAAGGGACATGAGGGATACGATAAGGGTTACTTGTTTAGGGTTTGTTTGAATTGAAATTCAGGGCTTGAAGAGTTCCATAGAAAGCTCAGTAGGAAGTTCAGTATCGGGAGTGCGGTTCTAGACTTACATGGAAAGGATTGTCATCAAGTTTCCCATACAATGGACGCATGCTTCGATAGGTCTGCCAGCTGCGAACGAACCCATGTCCTGGATTCTCAACAAGTGCTCACAACACGAGACTAAACTCCAAGAACAAGGCTTCGCATGAAGCACGTAACACTCCGTAGACCTGTGAAGCCTTTCAACGCCATGTTCTGAAACACCAGACTGCCCCACGCTTTCTCTAGCAGTCTGTGCGAGCATCAGCAGTTGCAATGGAGACTGTTGGCTGACCGTGGCTCACACCTCTGCTCTTGACCATCGTGGCCGTGACGGAGCCGTCGATTGCCTCCAAAATGTTAGCCTCAGGTCAGAGACACAGGTGCAGAAAGATGGCAAAGCCAGGATGACAAGGACTTCTTCGGCCAAGCTGCGGCAGATGCTGGGGCACCAAACGGGTTACCTCCAGCTTCCCACTGCCACGGTTGCTTTGTTTGGTGCACGCAGCGCAGCATGACTCAATGATTGCGTGGGATCAGATGTGCCTTCAGCTATGCTTCGTGCAACTACGCGCTGTAGTTGATGGCCAAGAGCTCCGAACAGGAGCGTCACGAGGCTTGCCTGCAAAAGAGCACGGCAAAACGCACAAGTGATGGGGTTGCCTAGCGTTAAGGTACAGCTTTACGAATGGCTCACCACAATAGACCCGCCGAGCAGCCTGAAAGAAGTCCTACCTTGCCTTCCCTGCCCCTAAACCCGAATTACACCCTAAACCCTAAACCCCAAACCCTAAACTAGACCCTGAACCCTAAACTAGACCCTGAACCGCAAGACTTCGCCCAAAGCTCCGCTGCCCGCTCCACCGAGGCCACGGTCAAGAGCACGGCCACGGCGTCCGCCGGAACACCGGTGAGGTCGCGGCACTTCGACAGGAGACGACAGGCCTGGCTATGAGAATCGCTGTCTCTCGGCTCTAACTTACTATGATATGACCTGATATCTACTATGATAAAGTATGATATACTGCAACTGTGATATACTCTAATGAGTAAACTTTGTATACAATAGTATAAGACAGTGCAATATAGCAAAATACGGAATATTGACCACATGATTACCATAGCCTCATACCCTGAGCTGATATCCCGAACTCCAAACCTCAAAGCCCTTCTTTCCAGGATAGGCGATCGGTTTCATGTTAGTGCAGGAGGCCTTACACCGTAACCCCCGAGCCTGGACCCCGATGCCTTTAAACCGAAGCCATAAACCCCAACTCCTTATTACCTGAGCCGCAAACCCAAGCCAAAGCTCTAAACCCCAACCCCTGCCCTGAATTTCGAAGTTCCTGAACCGCAAGTCCCAAAACCTCAAACCCTCATCCGTACTGAACACCTCTTGGTCATCCAATATACTACGAAAAACTGTAATATGGAATAAAAAAGGTACGATATGCTAAAATCGTATCATGCAGTATACTAGAGTATAGTAAGGTAGTCAGTTAGTGCTGCGTTTTTGATAGGCCGCCACATGGCACCGCTGAGCTTCTGAAAGCTGTAGTACTCGAGTATGCCGGACAATAATACACCATGTGACAAGTCACACTACGCTCGATGTTCAGGCTTCCCTCCTTCTTTGCACTTTCTACTTGCCTATTTGCTCCATGTATTGAGTTGTTGTTTGTCGACTTATACGTATTTGCTCGTCTGTCTGTGTTTGTCCATGTATACTGATGTATACATACTTATGATTGAATCATTCCTTCTTCAGATAGATATAGACCTGCGGAGAGGTGTTTTGGCTGAACCCCCCAACAGGGTTCAAAGGCCTTGAAGAACAGCTACAAGTAGAAGTTTTCCGCTGCAGCCCCCATCTAAAGCTACATTCGAGCGCACGCCAAAACTCCGCACCGAAGCCCTGGTCTGATCGATCACTACTGCTGATGGACAAAATCCTGCATGACCTTAAGGACCCTAAACTATGGGAATTATGGTATATTCCTTATATTGGGTCATGCACGATATTGTCCATCCACAGTAGTAAGAATATTCCCTTACAGTCCCTTTCGTTAATCTTTTAATGTACCCCAAAACCCAGTTCTGATAGGAATATTCCCTGATAGTAAGCCCGCTGACTTAGAAGGATATAGGGCCTTCACAATAAGCGTAGGGATTATACTAGAATCATGATAAGGAACCCCCAAAATAGTATCGGTAATTATGAAAGCCCCTGTACTACTTGTACCTCAAAACCCCAGTTTCGATCGAGCCTGCTGCCAAGACCCGGCTAGGGCACAGGCGCCCAAGGCAGCTCCAAAAGCCTCAATGCAAGGAGGGGGCTTATTCAAAAAATGTAAAAGCTACAGTATCTATGAGGCTGATACAAAAAGAGTGGGTTTAAAAAAAACAGCTTTTTATCTGCGGACTTCAGGGTTTCAGATTGAGGTGTTGGTATTTGGGCTGTAGGACTCAGGATGTGGCAGACTTGGGGGGTTTCGGGCTTTCGGGCTTTAGGCCACCGTCTGCGCAGGGGGGCGAGGTTGAATGCTACTGGAAGCCTCCCGGCCGAAGGGAGGACGGGGGACGGGATCTGTACCGTGACCCCAATACATTATAGTATGTTGTGGTTTTTCATAGTACATTGTAGTAGAACATACTGTATTCTAGTATATTATAGTTAGTATGGTGTACCATACTTTCTGGCACGACAGCTCTGACCCTCCCCCATACCGCGAGAACTCGGAAATCTCCTTCCAAGGCGAGGCATTGTTCCAGCTTCCCTTTGTGATCCCTCGCTGTGCCTTCAAGTCCGGCGTCAGGTGGACTTTGAACCTCAAAGCTCTTCTTGAAGATTCATGGGTGGGTCTGCTATGTATAGCACTATCAGGATCTTGCAAGTATTTACGTATAAACCACATCGAGGTACTTGAATCAAACCTTATAACTGCATCTTCGCCTTGAGGCTTGGCCTTAAACATAAAAAACATTCCAAAGGAGGGCGTCTCCCAAGGGTTTAGGGTTTAGGGTTTAGGGTTCCAAGCTTAGGCATCCAAAACATGTGTGGTGCACTGTTCTGCAGCTTGAACATCTACGCCAAGCTGCGACATGGAGCACTAGCGGTGGCACACAGCTCCCAAGCGGCCGGCTCAGCACTAACAAAGAAGAGCAAGACAGGCAATTGCGGCTACTGTTACGGGAGTTTTCTTGATTCCTTCAAAACAAGAGTATCCCCCAGCCCTCGGCACCCAGCATCTCATCTAGCAGCAACAGCGCATCCTCCCATCGCCTTGCCTGCGACAGGCAGTGCTTCGAAAAAGGCGTGGAGTCTTAGGGTTCCGTCCCATGCTAAAGCTGGTGTAAGTGCGAAGGCGGGGTCGTGTAGCTTTAGAGCTCTAGGCAGTGGCAAGCGCAAAATGCGCCGAGTTCTGCTCTGCACATGCTATTATGGAAGCAGACAAAATGCAAAGACGCTTTTGCATTCTGCAGCCCTTCCGAGTTGCAACGCCAGCACGTTCCTTCGTGTGAACCGTATACAAATCTGAGGCTCTAGAACTCTAGGCCTGTCTGGGTCGGAAGGTTTGCCTCGCAAAACTGGAGCAGACCGTTTGCCCACTTCCCTGCGCCTTCCGGCACCTTACAAGTCTTGAATTAAAAGCCGCGAAGACTAGAAGACCTTCGCGGCATAGGGATCGGCGTCTCTGGGGCTGGCGACCCCTCCCCATCGGGCTGATGGCTTGCATCTTTTCCGAACACATGCTCATTTATGGAGGAACAACTAATCGCGGATCAGTTTGCCCTAAACCCTAAACCCTAAACCCTTAAAGAGGTGGCTGTCAATTATGGAGGAGCAACTAATCGCGGAGCAGTTTGGCAAGTACACAGCAGTGGTGGGTCCCAAGCACAGCACATCATGGTGCACACGTGGAGAACTGGCGATGTTTAACCGTCTCTTGCTGCATGGATCTGACTACGAAGTGACTGCTATTCCCATCTTCTTCATTCGATTCGATGGTCAGGAGTCCCACTGTGTGTCTCAGTACTCAGATCCCAAAAAGACAAAGGCAAGACAAGGCGGCGCTCAAGGCCGCGGACAGGAAGACGGACGGAGCCACCGAAATATCGCTTGAAGCGGCTGTAGTCGTGGGCACTGCCTGACAGGCAGACGCGCGGTTTAGGGTCTAGGGTTAGGGTTTTAGGGCTTATAGGGTTTAGGGTTTAGAGGGTAGCTCGACGAGACCCTATGCGGAAGGCTGCCAGTATGCGTGCTCAATTGCCTAGAGCCCTGAGAAGAACGCCACCATTCAAGCCGAGCCGTCCTTGCACATGTCGGGATAAGCAGTTGAGCCGTTCAGCAGTGTTGCCGTGTTGCCCGTGTCATTGCCTCATGCTCACCGCAGCTATGCCAAGGACAGCAGAAAAAATCGAGGAGTATGTTAAGCTACAAGCAAGCACAAAATAATCGGGAGGTGAGCCACACGGGGAGGCCATACAACTGCCAGCTGGTGCATCTTTCCACGTCCCCACCATAGCACATGTGATGCCGAGGTCAGGATACCTGAAGGAGACGGCATGTCTCGTGGCAAGCTAGTGAGCAGTGCAAACATCAAGACAAGGGCAGCATGGCAAGCGGCATATGCTTATTCTGCGCGTTTAACATGCTGTAAAGTCAGCTGTCACAGACAACGAGGACAAACGAGGGTCGCACAGGCCGCAGAACGAAAAGAGCCGCATTTGTGGCGAAGTCATATGTTTGCTTTCCAAGGCACAGAGACTCCACCAGCGTCTTCACCGAGCAAGCCGTGCTCTCCGGTACGGTTGTCAAGTTTAGATCAAAGAGCGCATCCACTGCCTGCACAGTGGTGGCATTGAAGGTGGACATGTAACCAGAGGCACTCCTCCAGTAAGCCCAGCCCTCGGCGAGATACTTCGGCTCCATGGTACCACCGTTGTACGCCCTCCAGGCGTACTTGATGGCGCTTCTGATGGCAGCAATGGAGAAGATCTTGTACATGGCTAACTCTGCGGCTTTCACACTGGTAGCATTGTAGGCACCCCCGCGCAGGTTGATGAGGCCGTAATTCAGAATCGGGACTGCCTCCGTGTGTGTCGAGGTGCCATCGGGAAAGTCGATGTCGCGCTTCCAGTTGAACTCGTAGGGCGAGTAGAGGTTGCCAGGGGCAGAACCCGTGTAGCCATCGCCGATCACTGGATCGATATTACCGATGTAAAAGGCAGCACCTTCGTCCCAAGCATAGGCTGCTTGAGTGTCCGCCGTCTCACCATTTTCACCTTTCCAAACAGCTGCACCGAACTCGTAGGTGGCATAGGCAGTGACAACTCCAATCAGTCCCTTGTTGATCACATACTGCCGAAAGGAGTCTGTCTTGCCCTCGCAAACACCTGTCCCATCCAAACACGCGATAATGTAGTCATGCCACACAGCATTCGTCGAGCCATACAAGCTGATGGCACCGCTGTAGAAAACCTTACGTCTCAGGGTGCAGATCTTTGAAGCACGGACCCTGAACCCGAAAGGAACCCTAACCCTGAACCCTTTAGGTGTCTTTTGTTGGTCCTTTACGGACGGTTCTGCGAGGGGACGTTGGTGTACTTTCCGTCCACGGTCATGTCCTTCTGCGCCAGGTCCTGGAGCGTCTATCAAGATCGAAGAATGCAATATACTACAACACAACATACTACACTACACCATGGCATGACGTGTTATAACAAACTACAACATAAACACTCGAATACTAGAATGTAGTCAATAAAGTTTAGTATATCACAAGAACACTATAGTTTACTTTAGTATACTATAGTATATTTCTATATATTACAACATACTACAATATACTATGACAAACAACACATAATGTACTCGAATATACTATAACATGCAACACTGTTCTTTGCTATACTCTAATGTAACATCGTATACTATACTAGACTACAATATACTACATACTACAATTATGCTATATACTATAACATACGGCAGGAAGTACTAAAATATACTTTGATGAGCCATAACAGTAAAAATAGACTGTAGTATACTCATATGCTATAATGTACCAATATGCTACACAATTTGATAGAATACACTGTAGTATACTACAATATACGATAACATACTATAACATACTACCATATACTATAATATATTGTAACATACTATTACTGTAATATGCTGTCATATGCTATAACCGGCTATAGTATACTATACTGAAATAAATACTACAAGATACTACAACAAACTACTGTCCTGGAGAGTTCGCATGTTTCCCAGCCCTTTGGAAGAGAAGTTGCCCTCGGTGTAAACCTGCTTGGCCATGGCATAGTTCATGGGGGTCTCAGCCAAGTACTCTTTGATCAGCTTCACATCCCGATTGATGTCGGCGTGTTCCGTGACGTCGTTGACAGGACAGTAGAAGCCGTCAGAAAGCTTTGGACAGGAATCCACAGGGGTGCAAGCCCCTGCCTCAGCACCTGCGACCAGGAAGGCCGCAAGCATAAAGCGCATGGCTGCCATCTCGCAAGGCGCGCTTGCGTAGGGACTCAGCTTGTTGCGTCACAAGAACGCAGAATTCCAAACCGAAGAACTAAGCTCAATAGAATTTCAACCAGCATTAGACTCTCGTTCCGACAATCGTTTGCAAATCTGAGCCGACAGCCTTCCGAATCCTGCTGCAGCTGATGCAATGATGACTAAAGAGCTTCTGCAGTAACACATGGAAAAGCCGAGCACCTGGGATGGTCTTTCAGCATCATCCGGAAACCTCGTCCCCTTCGTGTCAGGTCGTCCCTAGTCAGAACCGCACCTGCTGCAGACTGAGAAGCCCTTCCGAGTACGACGTCAGGGAAGCCAGCGAGAGCCGACCTTCACAGAAGGGGCATACGCCTTCGAAGCCTTCCTCTGCCAAACTAGTTATAGATACAACTGTATGAATACAGGTGTATATATGTACATACATATGTATACTTGTACGTAAATGCGTGTGCAGGTGTGGGGGTGCGCGTGGGTCTGCGTGGGTGTGCATGGGTGTGCGCGGGTGTGTGTATTCTCACATACAGATACATGTATATGTGTGTGTGTATGCACAGCCTTGATATTATATATATATATATACATATATACATATATCTGTGTGTGTACCAGGTTGGTGCAGTACCACAGTAGCACTACCACGGCACGCCAACGCCTCTGCACCTCTGGGCCTCTGGGATCCGAGCGCATCTCCGCGAAGAGAGCCAAGGCTCGGGGCCACTCCTCGCCACGAAGGCAGGCAGCCATAGCCTCGGATAATATAATATGATATAATACAATATAATACATTATAGTATAACAACATACAAATACAATTCAATATGATGGAATATCAACCATATAATCGGAGATAATACAAAAAAGGATGATCTAGGTCGGAAAGCCCCGGGATGCCTTGAGGCGGGGGTGCTTTAAGGCGGGCAGTTCAGGCTTGAGGGTTTAGGGCTTCGCGCTCAGAAATTAAAGTTTCGGGTTCAGATCCGGATCTAACTTTATATGCCCTTCGATTCCCGAGGTAAGCCACTGCATTGATCGTGGTGCCGTCGGGGCGAAGGCGGTGTCGACATGCTGCCTTGCCAAGAGTTGGAATCTCAAAGTTGGGTTTAGTATCGGTTTTGGACTCATCATGTGTAGGATTTGGGGAGTATCGCAGTATGGCTTCAAGTTTGGGGGATAAGCGCTGCAACACCGTCACGCCTTGAGCGCTGCCCCTGCTACGGCGGCAACAACGGCGCCTGGTGCAGAATCCAAAGCGCTCCAGGCCAGTGGCGGCCTCAACAGGATCCCTTCTTTGGCCGCTTCAGAAGACCTCTGGATTCGAAGGCCAGATCCAGTCCCCAAACTCAAAGCTCTTTTAGATCATATCATTCTATCCTGTTCTAGTTTACTATATTATAACCCCGGGCCTTTTTCGCAAGCGCTGGCAACCTCAGGACACTCGAGCTCGAGCAACAGTTGGACTCCTGCTGCTACAGTAGCCTTACTCCATCCCCTTACCGAAACTTGCGGCAGCACACAGCACACAGGCCAACATAAACCCCGATCAAATCTTTAGGACCTCACCGATCGCGCGCCACTTATCCCCTAGCACCCCTAACAGTACCCCTTACGATAACCCCTTGTGGCAATCCTTTGGGCTCTGCTCGACGACAAGTCCCTGGCCGCATTCAGCAACACCACATTGGGTTTCACCTTTGCAGCCTCGCCAGCGTGATGTAAGGCCGTCTATAAAGAAGACCATGAGTGAACTAGAAGGGTTACTATCTATATAACTAGAAAGAAAAACAATATATATATATATATATATATGTATATATATATATATAGTATCTACCCTAATACATAAGAATTAGGGCTTTGGGCTTTCAAGCCTCTGGGTTCGCATCAACAAGGAGGCCTTCGGACTTCTGAGGCTCCTTCACTGGGGTCAAAGGCTGAGGCCCTGAGCGCTGAACCCTAAAGCCAAAAACCCTCAACCCTAAACCCATGAGCGCTGAACCCCGAACCCCAAAACCCTCAACCCTAAACCCATGAGCCTGAACCCAAAAAATCAAAAACCTCAACCGGAAACCCATGAGCAATCTGTGAACGTGCGTTCTTGGACCGTCCGACAGCTTAGCCACGGAACCCGTTCCTCTCTCAAGCGACTGAGTGAAAGGCAGAAGGGTCTCAGGTTCCAGGATTGAATATAGCACACTAATGTAGAAGTACTCAAATATATACTATAGTGAAATATATGTGAATATTTGATGATATATAATAGTAGACTACAACAAGAAACAAAGGCCAGCCCTTTCCCTTTCCTGGAAACTCCTAAAGAAAAAGAGGCAGGCCTTGAGCCGGACCTCCAGGATGTGGATGGCCTCTTCCCAGAGACCACCCTTCTCACACCTCGCGCAAACTTCAGGGCGAAGGGTAGGGTTTAGGGTTTAGGGCGTAGGGTGTAGGGTTTTAGCGCTTTAGATATCCGGGTTTTCCTGGCCAAAGCTGCCCAAAACGAATCCCACCCCAAACCCTGAACCCTAAACTCTGAACCCTACACCCTGAACTCTCAACCCTGAACCCTAAACCCCTACACCCTAAATCCTAAACCCTAAAATGACTGAGGAGGCTCCCTCAAAGCTCAGAAGATGCGGGCGAAGGGCGCCGTCAGCGCTGCCCCGAAGCTGACAATGTCCGGCTGAAGGTCCGTCGCCTGCCGTGCAATACCCCGTTCCGGTAGGGCCCATATATGACTACTAGTTACTATTAAATTATACTACTATATACTGTAACAATCTATAACATAACCTGATATATTATAATCTACCACATTAGAATTAATATACTGTAAACTACTGTACGATACTGACATGTACGGTAATATACTGAATGCAATATAGCATACCGTAATATACTATAACTCACTATAGTTCACCAAAAATTTCTATAACACACTGTAATATACTACACTATACTGTACTATGTTCTATTATACTGTACGAAACTAGCATATAATATACTGTGGTATACCATAATATACTTGCTATATTAAACCATATTAAACTATAGTATAATATCATACACTATAATACCTATAGCATGAAGGCAGCATCATGTCTCCGGCATCCTCAGGAGGCTCCACAGGGATGCATACTTACATCTGCGCCTGAATCTCGTCAAAGAGCTGCAGGGCCTCTCCGACACGCCGGCCCTGCCAGAAAGCAAGGAGCAATGATGCTCATAATCACAATCAACGATGATAAGAACCAATAGAAAAAGGACAAAAAGAAGAACCAGAATAGTAATAGCAATAAGAATAATGGTAATGATCATGATGTTAATAGCAACCATCATCATTCTAATAAACAACAATAACAGTATTGATTTACTGTATATATATATATATACATACATACATAGACCTAAAATAAGATCTGCGTTTCCTACGTTGGCGGAACTCGGCCGGAAGCTTCCGCAAGCTTAGTCTCGGATTTAGTGTTTTGCTCCGTCGTTGCGGGGATGAGAAGATGCATCTTTTGCCGCGAAATCCCCCAGCGAAAACTTTCCAACTGGCAGTTGAAGCGATGATGAGTTGCTCTTGCAGCCTCACCCCGCAGGCAAAAGCACGGAGATCGACTTTCGGGCGCTCTAACAACCCTAGACCTGAAAGCCCCAAAATGCCCCAAACCTTACGCCCCAAGCTCCGACGCTCAATCCCCCGAATCCTAACCCTCAAATCCTGAACCCCCTGCGCCCTAATATAGGAACCCGATTAAGAAACCTTGGGCCTTTATTTGAGTTCGTTATATGAACCCTACTATTTTGGTGCTCTAGGCCCCGGGTTTCCTGAATCAAGTTCCTACATTAAGGCGTCTCATGCTCTCCTCTGCTTCTGAATCCCAGTGATCCTAGGACCCTGGGCCCTAATTCCTAAACCCTAAACCCTGAACCTCTAAACCCTAAACCCCTGAACCCTAAACCCTGAACGTGCCTTGGCACAGGACGTCATCGCCGCGTTGAAAGCGACGAGGCCGGCGCCCTGTCGCTGGCAGAGCTCGCGCAGGAGTCGCAGGGCCTGGTGAAAAGGGTCCGAAAAGGGTTCCTTTAAGGGTCCCTTTAAAGGCATCTATAGGGAGTCTATAAGAATATATAGGGTTTAGGGTTCATGGGTAGCTATAAGTGGGGCTATAAGTCCCATCATAGGGGTTATAAGTATAGTTACCCTACTTATAACCCTACTTAAAACTTCCCATGAATCTCCAAGTACAGGGGAATTTTGAAGGTTAATGTGAGGGTGCTACATGTAAGGGTCCTAAACGGGTTCCAGAAGGGTTCTATAAGGCTGTTGGCTTAAGGCTTTGCCTTCGGAGTTTTCGATCGAGATTTCCGTGCAGTTTGGGTTTGGGGTCGCTCGGCAGAAGCGGATGATTGAAGATGCACTGCGCAGGACAAGCCCAAGAGAGAGGACAGGACCAATCGAATGTCGACCCTGTAAGCAACAGAAGAGTTCGTCTCGAAGCCTTCAGCAACTAGGCTGACCGGATGTTGCTACAACAAATATCCTTTGGATTTCGAGGCCGGGACATGCCGCCACATGATGCTCGAACCACAGGCACTGATTGCAGCCTCGTCCACAGCCAAAGTCTCGAATCCAGGAGAGTCAAAAGTACGGAAAAGCACCTTTCTCTTTGACAGCACAGCGCAGGACTCGGAAAAATTACTGCAAACTGCCTGCTGCGCATTGGCACAACGGGAATCGCGGACGACTGCAGAATATCCCAAGGATATGGACAAAATGGACGGAGACAGAACCATAGTAAGAGACGTCATAGCCATAGATGTCTGGGAGCAGGTGCAGGGAAAGCACCAAGGCCAGAGCATTGTAAGCCACGTTGCTCGGCACCTGAGCCTTGGCGTGACCGTTGCACGGCACATGGAGGAGATAATGAAATATCAGGGCTGCATGGACTTAGGATCTACGAACCTAAGGCTACGGTTGGGGCTTCTGGTTTGGGGATTACGAATTTACAAGGTTTGGTGTTGGAAAGTTTGGGCTTTAAAGGGTTGGTGGTGCTGCGCTGTTTGGAGCTCTGCACCCCTCAACCGGGTCCTGGACCAGAATGATGTCTTCATATGTGTACCATGTTATAACACTAGCTAATTAAATACGTCATGCATGTGCATATACAAACATACATATATCCATTTTTTATACACACACTCACACACATGTTAAAACAAAGTGTGCATGCATATATATATATATATATATATATATGCTACATTTGCACGTCCTCGACACACTTTCATAGCAACACTGGCCTCCCAGGCTCTGAGGCTCCAGGCTGCTGCGATCACCCTCAGAGCCCGCTGCCACTGCGCCCCACGCCTCGGGAGACGAAGGAGAGGCGGCCACTGGGATGCAGGCTTAACCAAAAAAAGGAACTACAATGGAGACTATAGGTAGGGTTTGGGGGGGATCTAGGGTCGAGGGTTCTTCAAGGGTTTGATTGGGGTTTCGGATATTTGGGGATCAAGACGGCTTGTTTAGGGGTTTAGGGCTTTTTGTGGGGATGGCAGAACTCAAAGAGTGCACTCAAAGGGGTTCAGGGTCAGGGTTTGGGGAAGGCCTATGGCTGGGGCTTCTTCAAGTCAGACTCGACAGCGAAGGAATAGGTTGCTGAGATGATGTGAGTTTCTGAATCAATCCGAGGGGCTCCAAGGCAGTCACCAGCGAGTTCTGGGTGATGGTGTCAGGGACCAGCTCCTATCTAGCATAAGCCGAAACTCACTTGCAGGGCTTTGGAAATCTCAAACAGACTCATGCACTTGCCGGCGCTCTACCGCGGCAGATATTCGGCTGCTCACATCGTTGCACGGGCATTTCATGCTTCCAACCAGGCCGTCCAAAGCCCCTTCCATGTCCAAAGCTCCGGACGATAACATTTCCAGCGGCGCCGAGTAGTCTCCATCAAGCAAAGGAAGTCTGAAGCCTAAACCCCAAACGATGTTGGATCAGTCTCAGATCTCGGGATTCAGGGATCCTTCTCCACCATGTTGCCCTCCAAGACGAGTGCCCATCTCCATTGCCTCCCCTTGCCACACCTGGTTGGGCACGACCCTTCGGGAGAAAGCATCTTACCTTTGGTTGGTAGGGAATGGAAGAATGGAAGAATGGAAGAATGGTAGTAATAGTAGCTATAGGCTATAGTTGTACCCCATTCCTCCATTCCCTACTAACCAAAGGTGAGGCATCGGGAATACGATGCTTTGCGTGCTGACTCTCTAACACGCGTCGCAGACTCTAGATCCGTGAGGGTGTCTGGGAGGAGCCATACTAGAATTCGATGAGAGTCCTGTTGGAACAAGCATATCTAAAGGAATCCGACCTTGGAAGAACTCACCCTGGGGCTTGGGCGCGCTGATGGCCGAGTTGTAGCTCGGAGTGTCCACCAGATCCTGACCATACGGCTTAGATCTCTGTGTTTCCGGTTAAGGTTCCCGAAGGAACTGATTCGAGCCTCGCTTCATGATCTTGTTGCTCCTTTGTATTGTGTCGTATGGGTCACGAAGAACATGTGCTGGCACAGTGCGAGTACTGGCAAAGAAGGTTGACACTCAAGGACGAGGTACATCATCTGTAAAGGCCCATCCGAAACAAGAACGGAGCTTGAATACAACTGTAGAAAGTGCCCCAGTCCCAATCCTAAGCCCTAAACCCGAACAATCCAGAACCCTAGAGACCATTCAGCTTGAAGAACCTTCCACACGGGCTGGGGATTGCGGAACCCAGGATTCGGCGCCTCGAAGTCAAGCAACCGGAGAGCGCTCCTTAGCCGCGGAGCTCTTCTGCAAGGATTGCTCTGTGGCTGGAGGCCTTTGGGCTTCCCCGCGTTTAATTTTTAAGGGTTTAGGGTTTAGGGTTCCGGTGTTTCCGGGGCTCAGGTATTTCGGCCACTAGACCTCCAGAGGGAAGCTTTAGGAGCCTTGTGAATCCGAGACAAGTCTCTCCCAAACGTGGCCTTTCTCGCACGCAGCCAGGGCGGCGTTGCAGCCTTGAAGGCAAGGAGCAGATGGCATGAAGAATGAATCCTTCGGGTGTTAGCAAGGAAGGACGAAGCTTTACAACCCAAGCACTGCCTAGAATCTGCAGAATATGAAAACCCCTCAACCCGAAACCGCCAGACCCCTATCGGTTTAGGGTTTAGGGTTTAAGGTTTAGGGTTATCACCCTGAACCCCTCCCTGAAAGTTAAGACCCGTCCCAAAGGCCTGCTGTCGTTTGCTTGACGTTGAAGCTGTCCATGTCCTGCCAGAGGAGTGGCTCCGCATTTCTGGCTCTCTTATGAAGCTGCTTTATCACAGCCGCAAAAATTAGTTCCTGTTTTCAGTTTGTAGTATGGTATACCCAAAAAAAACTCTAATATCTCTGGTAAAGCGAGCATAATTGCATAATCATTGAAACATTGTGGGCGTTTCCAATGATTCGGAGTGGGACAGTGTTTCGCTGAGCGGCGCTGTGAACCGGGGGAGCCGGTCCTGGAACAGGAGAAGGGCCAAGGCCCAGGCCCGCGCCTCTTTCAGCGCTCTATGGGCTTGTAAAGGGTTTAGGGGCTAGGGGGCTAGGGCTATGGCTTTTAGGTTTAGGGTTGAGGGTGTAGTTTGCGAGGGTCAGGGTTTAGGGTTTAGGGTTAAGGATTGGGCCTGGGGTTCCTGAAACTCCTCTACAGCCTGAACCCGCAAGCCTAACTGACCGTATGCAGCTAGCACTTGGGGCTCTTCCTGGGTCTGCGCACTCAGTGTTACGCTTAGATTCGCTGGGTGGCCGGCGTGCCCGCAGCCGACCATGCAGACCTCCAAAACAGCTGAAGCGACTCCTCTCCCGTTGGGAATGCAAGGCGGCAAGGCGACTGCCGCAAAGCCCAGACGTTTGCCTGAAAAGTCACCTCGTCTGCCTTGCCGTCTGCAGCAATCGCAGCCAACCTTGGAATGCAAAAAAAACGCTCAGCAAGGAACCTCCGGAAGCAAGATTCGCGACGTTTGTCCTCCCGAACCGCCCATGCCACCCGCAAACGCGAGCAGACAAGTCCACCGACGTGAGAGCCAGAGAAACGGCCCTCGGCCCAGATGGCCGTGGGCATACCCTGTCGCGCCGGCCTTGTGTCATGACTCAGGCGCACTTCCATCAGGGCCAGGGCCACCAGATTCCTCACCTCTCAGAACTTGAGCTCGAAGTACTCGGAGTTGTCCACGTCAGGAACCCCGCCAGCTTGGTCAGTGCCCGGCAGGCGTCGGCTACTCGAGGTGATCAGAGGCATAGCGGCGAATGACACGGTCCAAATAGAAAAGGATGGAGTCGTAGCCTCAACTCAAGGCAAGAGCCTTGCCTCATTCTCACAACTTCGTGGCCGTGGAAAGGCTGCAAGCTGAGCTGGCGGCCAAGATGTCTCTCTGCAAACATCTGTGAGGTCTCAGCGATGCGCCTTGCAAGTTCGTCGTTCCTGCACCGGCTGAACGGATTCATGCACTGTTTAAGCCACGGCGTTTCACCGCATCTCCTCTTCAACCACTCCAGTCGATCCACAAGATCCTGCATGGGACAGCATCAGTCACACAAATGTGCCTAAAACAGACTTTCCCTACCCCAATCGAAAACTGACGAAGCTCAGCGACCGACCGCCAGGTCGAATCGCAGTGGCACGAAGTGCTGGTAGGGCTTGAGCGCGCCCCGGCGCGTTGGCGTCGAGGGCTCCGCCAGTAGCCAGGAGACCTGGGGCGTCTCGTGGTTCAGCACCACCTGAGGGTTCGTCAGGTTGGCTACAGAAGGGGGTGGTAGGAGTGTTTGGGGCTGTTTGGGGGATTTACTGCTTGAGGGTAGGTCCTTGATTCAAACTAGAAGGGGGAGCCACAGGGCAACGCGATTCGAGGAACACCCCGCCTGACCACCCAGCATCTGCCAGTAGATGCGATCACCGATGCCTGTGCCTTCGATATTTATGCCGTACTTGTATGCCAACTGCTCCCAGAACTTCACCGAAGGTGCAGTCATGTTCTCAACTTCGAAATACTCCCACAGCTGAGGCTCCATGTTCCGTGAGATCCCAGTCCACTTGGCATCCACTGAAGCAATGTACTGGGAAAGCAAGACCAGGACGCCTCTTGGGGTTTGGTACCAATTTGTGAAATTCCAGCTGGACGTGTGCCACTTTAGGCCTTCATCACCAATTCCAAGGAGTGCCTCTCGCCAGCCCTCAACACAGAGGCTCCAGGGAGCACTACCTTCCGCGACTTCCTTCAGCGAGCAGTGGTTAACTACATGGTTCGAGTTCGTGCCACGCCAGAGGAGCTTCTCCACACGCTTTTCCCAGGGGTGTTTGGATGCCACCTTCGCCAGAGTAGCAGTGGCCTTACGGCTTTGCCACGGATGGAGTTGGTACTCAAAGGGCAAAGCAATATACTTCCCGCGTGGCGACCGAGGCCGACTCCGTGTGAAGACCGGCATAGAGGAGATGCCTCTTAGAAAACAAAGATATTCCCTTGCAGTCCCTATTTTAAGTCAAAAGAAATACAGCATAGTTCACCGTAGTATGCCGCCATACCCTTGTTAAGGCCTGCGTCGTTGTTGGTCGGGCTCACGAACATGTCGAGATCAGGCAGGGGAAGGTGCGTGCCGATGATGCGCAGCGCCACTTCCACTGCTCGCACGTAGGCACAGTCCTTACTGGTGCTCAAGCTGAGTGGGAGAGTGGATCACTGTAATACTCCTACATACTCCCTGATAGTAGTCCTCATATTGCCCCCCCTCAAACCTCAAACCCTAGTAAAACCCTCAACCCTTAACCCCAAACCCTAAACCCTAAACCACACCAGTAAGGGTCGTTGTTGGGATCCACCGTCGTCTGGCACAGCGAGTAGTTGCAGGGAATCAGCTTGCCATCTCCTGGCTTTGCCGACTTCGTCAAGCTCAGGAAAGCTTTGGGCTTCGAGGTTTGGGGGTTCAGGGTCAAATTGTATAAAAGATAAATACATACATACCTACATATATATACATATATATATATATATATATGTATACATGTGTATATACATATATATATATATATATATATATATAAACAGAGAGAGAAAGGGAGAGTGAGTGTGTATTTGTAAAGGCTTTGAGGATACAGTGTACTACATAGTATGTATTATTTATTCTATATCATACATCATATCTTATCTGATGTCTGTATATGTGATATATAGATATATATATATATATATGTATATGTATATGTATGTATATATATATATATACATATATATATATATATATATACAATCGTGCGGTCAGGCCACGCACTCGGACTCTGCACGGCAGGAGCCCCAGCTCTCCCGGCTTAGCATCGCGGTACTGCTGCAGCTCCTGCCACCCCCAGCAAGGTAAGCAAAGGCTTAGGGTTTAGGGCTCAGGGTTTAGGGTTTAAGGTTTAAGGGTTTAAGGTTTAGGGTTTACGGGTTAGGATTTAAGGGTGTTTTTTAGGTTTGGGGTTCAAGGTTAAGGGTTTAGGTAGGGTACAAGAAGGGAATCAAACCAAAGGCTTAGGGCCCAAGGCTTTAGGTGCAAGGATCGTTGCTTTTTGCCACCGCTCGCGGCATATGAATGGACTTGCACTGTTTGGGCTTTATGCTTTACAGGTACTTTTTGCCTGAACTACTCCGTTCCATGTTCGGCCTTTAGTGTCAAACCTTGGAATCTGACGAGTCGCCTCCTCGAAAGCGTCAAAGTCTGCCTCAGACCATCGAAGTCCCTCCAGCGCTTCGAACTCCTCTTCGAGGTCACCCTCAAGCCTCAGTCTGTCCAGTAGTAGTAGTAGTAGTAGTAGTAGTAGTAGTAGTAGTAGTAGTAGTAGTAGTAGTAGTAGTAGTAGAGTAATGGTACACTAGTAGTACAATAATAGTACAATAGTACCATAGTAGTGCAGGACGCAAAAGCAAAGCGCGTGGAGTCTAAAGCTGCAGCAAGAGTAGACTGCCCCCGGTTGTTACTAGTACTGGACTTGACTATACTACTCTATATATACTAATATACTACACTCCTCTGCGTATGCCACACTTTGCTGTATGATACTATACTATACTTTGCCATACTAGACTGTACCATACTGTTCTCGATTCTAGATCCCAGCCACCATGTAGCATCATCCTCCTGTGGATACAGGAGCCTCCGGCGGAGACCAGGGAAGCAGCACTCGGCAAACATGGGTGCCAGCACATCATCCTCATGGTTAGGCGCCAAGGCTTTAGGATTTAAGGCTTAGGCTTAGGTTTTAGGGTTTGGGGTTAAGCATTAAGGTTTTAGCGTTTGAGGCTTGGGTTTTAGGGCTTCGGGTTTGGGGTTCAGGGCTCATCATCCTCAGCATCGCCCCAGCAGCCCGGATGAGGATAAATGCAGCAGACCTGACAACACCGCTTGGCAAGAGCCATAGCACATGTCTTAGCCAGCAAAACCTTGCTTTATCAACCCGATGCCTTTTCAGAATCCTTAAACCCTAAAACCCTAATCCCTCAACCCTAAATCCCTAAACTCTAAACCTTAAACCCGACCTCAGAATCTTTCTCAACCCAGGGCCTCCCTCAGAATCACCGGGTAGTTCTCCAAAGGCTGGACATCCTCACCCACTCGCGACAGCAGGAAGTTCCAGTCGCAGCTCTCGTGCTCCGGCGCCGGCTCCAGGCAGCAGAAGTCATAGTTGAACCAGCCATTCACACCTGTCGGCTTGCCAAGAGAAGAAGCCCTAAGCCCCAAACCCTAAATCTCAACTCCCCAACCCACCAAAACCCTACACTCCAAACCCTAAACCACAAATCCCGCATCCCCCAAAACCCTGAACAGCCTCTGAAACACTCCCTGGCGGCATCTAGGCTGCTGCAGCAGTCAGCGAAGGTGAGGACCTTCGAAGCCGCATGAGGCTTGGAGATTGAAATCTTTACGGTTTAGGGGTTTGGGGGTTTAGGATTCAAGGTTTAGGGGATTTGGGTTTAAGGTTTAGGGTGTAGGGTTTGCCGTTTTGGGGGTTTGGGGTTTGGTGGTTTAGAGGTAGGGTTTATGCTACTGTAAGGCGTTGGGGCTTTCTCGTTTGAGGCTGCCAGGCTTTGCTTGCAGATCAGGCTCTCGGGTTGGGGTTGCGGCGTTCAAGACAAAGCAGCTCCTGAGAGTCTGGCAAAGGGTCTGGCTTAAACAATCAAGAAACAAACCTGAAAAAGTCCTCGTTCAAAAAAATGTAGCAGCAGCAGGAAAATCTCAAAACCAACCATGAATCCAACCTTGTCTTCCAAGTTCGGATAGTCCCAGCACAGTCGGTTGCCCTGCCGATGGGCAGCAGACGTGGCCAGCGCGTAATTATCTTCAAAGTTCAGGGCTTGGGGAGAAGGTTGGGCGAATTGACAAATAACAACCAGCACCGCTGCAATGACAGCGGAAGAAACAAAGATTGTGACAACAAGAGCAACAGCGACAAGGGCTTCCCAGACAATGACAGCAACAGAACAACAAGCAATATCAAACTAATAAGAGCCGTAGGGAGGCTATTATTACGAAGATCCAAGAAGCGGGACGGACAGGAGCAATACTATCAATGACGACAGCAGCAGCGGCAATACCAACACAACAAAAAGACAGCGTAACAAGAAGAAGAAGAACAACAACAACAGCAACAGCAACAGCAAAGGCAACAACAACAACAGCAACAGCAACAGCAACAGCAACAGCAGTAGCAGCAGCAGCAGCAGCAGCAAAAGGCAGAAGCGGCAACGGCCGTATACCATTTGCTATCATGACATCGGGGGGTGAAGGATAGGGGTGATGATGATCATTGATACCAACAGGAGGTAGTCGCAACTGCAGTCGTCGTCGTAGCAGTAGAAGTAGTAGAAGTAGTAGAAGTAGTAGTAGTAGTAGTAGTAGTAGTAGTAGTAGTAGTAGTAGTAGTAGTAGTAGCAGTAGCAGTAGCAATAGTAGTAGTTGTTGTTGTTGTAGCAGTAGCAGTAGCAGCAGCAGTAGCAGTAGCAGTAGCAGTAGCAGTAGCAGTAGCAGTAGCGATAGCAGTAGCAGCAGCAGTAACAGTAGTAGCAGTAGAAGTCGTCGTAGTCGTCGTCGTAGTCGTCGTCATAGTCGTAGTCGTAGTCGTAGTCGTAGTCGTAGTCGTAGTCGTAGTCGTAGTCGTCGGCGTCGTCGTCGTAGTCGTAGTCGTAGTCGTAGTCGTAGTCGTAGCAGTAGTAGTCGTAGTAGTAGTAGTCGTAGTAGTAGTAGTAGTAGTAGTGGTAGTAGTGGCAGTAGTAGTAGTAGTAGTAGTAGTCGTAGTGCTAATAGCAGCAGCAGCAGTAGCTGCAGCAGCAGTAGCAGTAGCAGTGCCAGTAGCAGCAGCAGTCGCAGTGGCGGTAGCAGCAGCGGTACCAGCAGCGGCAGCGGTAGCGATAGCGATAGCGGCAGCAGTGGCAGTTGCACGAGCAGTACCGGTAGCAGCAGCCGTGGCCGTAGCAGTGGCAGCAGTAGTAGTAGTAGTAGTTGTTGTTGTTGTTGTCGTCGTAGCAGCAGCAGCAGCAGTAGTAGTAGTAGTGCTGCTGCAGTCTCCAGCAATACTCGGTGCACTACCACAAGAATGAGATGTCAAACATCTTTACCCTCCGAGTCCTGGCGACCCGTGCCGTGCAGTGCATCGGAGGACTCTCCGATGACTTCCTGGGCCGCCAGGACGGGCACACACAGGTTTAGGGTTTGGGGCCTCATGGCCGAGTGCTTCGGGCTTTCGGAATTGAGTCTCGGTCACGCTCTGATCGGCGACCTTTCGATCAAGCCACCGTCACTTCTGCCGCACACGGTGCAATTGCCAACAGGCACTCCCACGCAGCAGAAAAGCAAACTCAAAATCAGCCGTGAAGATAGAAGACTCTGATACCTCAGCACGAAACAGCCACAGGAATCAAATTAACACCGCAAGGGGCACACAGCACTGCAGATCCACAGTTGAACTGCAACCCACTTTCATCGGGATTAATACCAGTCTTCTTCGTAAGACGTTTACGACTACCTCCCAGGCTTAGCCGTAGAACTCATTGTCCTGGTGGTGGTGATAGTGCTAATGGTCGTGGCTGTCATCGTGGTGATGGCGTCGTCATTCGACGTCGTCGTCGTCATCGCAGTCGGGTTAGTGGTGGTAGTGGTAGTGGTACTGTTGATGGACAAAATCCTGCATGACCCAATATAGGGAATATACCATAGTTCCCATAGTTTAGGGTCCTTAAGGTCATGCAGGATTTTGTCCAGCAACAGTAGTGGTAGCTGTTGTCGTCGTCGTAACAGCAGTAGTAGCAGTCGCAGCAGCTGCAGCTGTAACAGCGGTAGTGATCGTACTAGTCATAACTAGTAATTGTAGTAGTAATAGTAATGGTAGTAGTAATAGTAATCGCAATAGTAACACGAACAGCACTCGAAATATATCGGAATGATAATGGCGAATAAGTTGATTGTACCTCCTGTGCTGATGTCGGCAATAGAAGTGTTTCTGCTGCTTGGTCATTGTCGTCCAAAGTCGCTGCGTAGTGTCGTGACAATGTTGACGGTGGTAGTAATAGTAGTAGTGCTGGTGATGATGGTGGCCGTGTTAGCAGGAGCCATCACATTCCCATAACTACTACTGTTATTTTTCGTTTACTATGACTATTGCCATGACGATAACTGTATGTAGTCATTGCCATCGTTGTCAGTGGCAGAAATGCCAGCACCAGATCTAAGCTCCTGAACTCAACTCCACAAGGGAGCTTCCGAAAATAGGGGACCCTAATACGGTACCCTAAATAGTAGGATCCTTATTATAAGGACCCCAGAACAAGGTCCCCCAAATTTTCGGAAACCCCCACAAAGCTCAAGTCGTGCAAGCAAGGCTCCCGCACAGCCGCCAGGTAAATCCATGGCCGATGCATTGGGGGCCGGCTCTCGAAGCCCGGGTTCCTCACCTAATGAGATCCTGTTTGTAGCCATGAGAACGAGCTCTACAAGCGCTCCCAACATGGAGCTTATCTTGAGCACCCCTTGCATCCGGGCCGAAAAATGAACTTCGGAACCCATTAGAGTAAACCAGCTGCGGAAGTTGCTCTTTGGGAGATTGTCAACTCAGCAACTAGCAGAATACCAGTCCTCGAGCACATCGCCTTTGACTGTCTGCCCCCAAAAAGTCTATGTAGCAAGCTTTGCTGATGCTTCAGAGCTGTTGCTGATCCTGTTAGTCTCTTGACCACCCCATTACCTTGAACATCGTCACTCGCACGGTTATCGTTGGCATATCTTTGAAAGCAAAGGACACTTCTACGTCGGTGACGCAAGAGCAGCTGCGGCAGGCACGTTGATCCTCTCAAGCAGGAGGTGCTCGAGATGTTACAGACGTATTGAACAGATGCAAACGATGCCCGGACATGTTAGCGTTGCTATTTCATCTGTCGAGTTCAAGTATGCCAAGCGCTGGACGATGCCAATGCGAGCTGCCAGTGGGAACCCTGGCCACTGACAGCGTGCTACAGAGTCTCGCTGCCGAGAGTGAAAGGCACCCTGTTTGCGCATGTACAAACAGTATATATACATATATACATCATATATATATATATATATATATTCATATATATGTGTGTGTGTATCAAGCAGAGGAGCATGTAGGCCGGACATACAAGATCCCTGTTTTGGAAGGCCTCGCTGTACGCCCGCAGGACTGTACTCAACCTTGCAAGACAGCCAATGCAAGCTGTTGAAACACATGGATTCCTTGAAGATATCCCAGTCTGGTAAGCCTTTACTATGGAACTGTACTTGGTGCCAAAAAACGACCAACCTCTTTCCGCAACAACCCCCGAACTAAGCACAAAATCCTGCACCAAACCCCAAAGCCCCAGAAAGCTCTGACTTAAGCCTCTCCGAGGCAAAGGCACTTGCTTGTTGGCATCGACCTTCCACCGAACGGGAGCGTTTCAGGGTGGTCTCAGCGCTGTACTGAACCGGTTGGGGCTTAGTAACAACACTAGTAACTGTAATAACAACAATGGTAACAAAAATAGAAAAAAGTCATAATAGCAATAGCAATGATGGTAATAATTGTAATAACAACAGTTGTAACAATAACAGCAATAATAAATGTCAGAACAATAATGATATATGTCATAATCGTAGTAGCAATAATTCGAGGGCTTCGAAACCCAGGCCCTGGCCTTCCGGAGCTCCATCTGCCCAAAGATGTCCAGGGCAACGGCCTAGGCTAAGCTCGAAAACCCTAAGCTTACCTTGGGTTAGTAGGGAATGGTAGGGTTCCCTTTAAAAGGGGTCTATAAGGGCTACTATAAGGGATCTATAAGGGTACTATATTATAGGGGCCTTAACTTCCCTATATCTTAACTCTGGTTAGTAGGGAATGGAGGAATGGGGTACAATTATAACTACTATTACGGCCATTCTTCCATTCCCTACTAACCTAAGGTAAGAAGCCCCCCAAAAATTCCAGTCTTGAATCCTACGTCTTGGGGTGCCGGGTAAGCTCCAGCTAAGCCCCATGAGCCCCGAAACCCGTAGCCGCCTGAATGCTAAACCGTGAATCCCAAGCAACCTCAATGCCCGACGCTACAAGCAAACCCCTACAGCCCTGCAACCGTAAGCCCCACGCCCAAACCCCTAAGTCCGACAGAGCTCAAGAGTTGAGGTGCCGTGCAAAGGCAGGGAACTGAGGAGGCCGCCCACTTCCTGGCAGCGACCTGGAGCTCGAACATCTTTGCAAGAAAGAACACACGTGCGTATGTGCGTATGTGTGTATGTATGCACCGAAATACCTATCTACCAATCGAGCATCCATCCATCCATCTACATAACCACTTAACATACTGGTATAGCTCGACACAGCACCATGGTACGCACTGTGAGAGAAAAGTCGGTGAGACTTACGTCCAGCAAGGTCTGAAGCCTGAGTCTGCGACTGGTATGGGAGTCAAGGAGCGGCCTGCGCCCTGGTTCATTCTGAGACTCCGACGCAGGAACCCATGGCCGTGTTGAAAGCCGTGGCCTCTGCTGCGGGCAGATGGCGTAGCAGTGCAGAGTTTTTGGGCATCGCTCCTGCAGCCACTGAGCCACAGGCATCTGCGTTGTGCTCCAGCGCCTCCAAGACAAATTGTGAATGCATATAGATATATGTACACACATACACACACACACACACACATACATCTATGTGTTATTACCAACTATCCTTCATGCATATCCTTTTGTACAAACAAGGGCCAGAGTCCCGGCCTGTACGAAGAGGCTCAGCGATGCCTCCCACCTTCAAAAGCAAGCTTCTTGAGAAGGGCGGATCCTTTGAATTCGAGGGCTGAGGCTTGGAGATTTGGGTTCTTGAGGGTTTAAGGGTTTTAGGGTTTAGGGTTAAGGGTTTTAGGGTTTAAGGGTTTTAGGGTTTAGGGTTAAGGGTTTTAGGGTTTAGGGTTTTAGGGTTTAGGGTTTAGGGTTAAGGGTTTTAGGGTTTAGGGTTTTAGGGTTTAGGGTTAAGGGTTTTAGGGTTTAAGGGTTTTAGGGTTTAGGGTTAAGGGTTTTAGGGTTTAGGGTTTAGGGTTTTAGGGTTTAGGGTTAAGGGTTTTAGGGTTTAGGGTTTTAGGGTTTAGGGTTAAGGGTTTTAGGGTTTAGGGTTTTAGGGTTTAGGGTTAAGGGTTTTAGGGTTTAGGGTTTTAGGGTTTAGGGTTAAGGGTTTTGGGGTTTAGGGTTTTAGGGTTTAGGGTTAAGGGTTTTAGGGTTTAGGGTTTTAGGGTTTAAGGTTTAGGGCAGTCAGGGAAGCCAGTAAACCATGACGAGTCGCCTAAGCACTTGTCGTACTCTTGGGACGACCCCCGTGTACATCCGTACTGCCATATGGCAAAACTCATAAGCTCGCTTGCCGATCCTCCCTCGACCCCTTACCTCATCCAACCGCGATAGATTCAACAGCTGCACGACCGGTTGACAATACCAGACAAGCCGAGGGTCAAGTACCATCCTGCCAGCAGCATTGAAATAATTTTGGCAACGCAAGCATGCAATGTAACGAACTCTGCACAGACTCGCTGTAACAACTAACCCCCAAAATACATCTGAATTCTAAGCTTCAGCAGTTTGGAGCTGGCCCCATCAAGACTGGACCCTAAACTAAACTCTGAACCCTAAACCATAGCCCTCTTGGACCCGGAATTCCCGGGGCGACGGCTGGCGCAGACGGCCAGCCTCTTTCATCCGTCTCGTCAGCGACCTGAGCGGATATCGTACACTGCAAGACAATACTTCAAATCGTAGTCCACTCTCTGTATATGTGTGTGTGTGTGTCGACCTATATATATATATATATATATATATATGAAAGCGAGAGAGAGAGAGAGAGAGAGAGAAATTGTAACTTAAATAGTGTGATGAGAGAAAGATACATAATACATAGATAGGTCATGACATAGACTGATTGATAGATAGATGGGTGTGTGGGTAGGTTGGCAGGTAGATAGATAGGTGGACAGATAGATAGATAGATAGGCAGATAGATAGATTCTGGGCTTGCACTTCTGCTTTGTAGCGACGCATAGCCTAGTATAAACGCATGCGATCCACTGAAGGCTATCAAACGTTACTTGAGCTACGAACAGAATCCTGAATCTGTGCCGCCAGCAAAGCCAGTCCGAAATCCGAACGCTGACTTGACGGACGCCTGCAGCTGGATACAGGAGTTTCCGAAAATAGGGGACCCTAATATAGTACCCGAAATAGTAGGATCCTTATTATAACGCCCCCAAAATAAGGTACCCCTAATTTTCAGAAGCTCCTATATGCCTTCTTTGATTCTTTGAACACCAAACTCTTCGTCTCAGCGGCGGTGAATTCCTACACGGGTCAAGGCTGCCTTGGAGAGCCGGTCCAGGAGGATCCTGCGCTCCGGATTGACCCTGTCCAGCAAGAAGTCTACTACCGGCATGGTGATCCCGATGTTGACCAGCCGGTCCAGCAAGCTTCTGATCACGGGTGCGTCAGGAGGCAGCGTGTCCGCAGCCAAGAGCAGCACGCAGGCAAGAAATGCAACCTGATTTGCCCCTGCCCGGCTAAGAGCCAGCTCGATGTCAGATGCGGAGCAATCCCCGGGAGCGAACTCATTCTCAGAATCTGTCCCTTCAACCAGCTCGTGCAAGTATGCTTCTGCCAAGCTCCACACTAACACTTTTGGCTCGAAGGGCAGAGTCGAGTGCACAATCAAGCTATAGCATCTTGCGTAACGCGCCCTCTCCAAGAAGGAACTCGTATGCTCGGCCCGTATACCACGCCGTCGGAGAACTCTTTCTGCCTCTTTCACTAACTCTACGTCGTTCCTCGCTGCTGCTTCAACCAGGCTCGATGCCATTTCTGGAGCCAATCTCCTCACAGTGCCGGAATGAAAGGGAAGCCCACTTGCCAACACTCGAAGCTGCGCCGTGGTTCCCGCGATGACCCCGGAACGGAGGATAGAGTCAGCATCAGCCGGCTTGATCCCAGATGCTGAGAGCCTAGATCCAATCAGCTTCACAATCGCAGATGCCTCGGCACTCTCCTGCTTCGCAAAAAACAACAGATGCCGACACAGGAGCTCAAGCACAGAAGGCGAAGCCACGAATGGCAGATCGGAAAGAAGCAAGATAAGCCGGGCAGACGGCTTGAGCTTGCCAGCTTCTTCCAGGATGCCTGTTGTCTGAGTCGCTTCCACGTTGGCTCGCACGAGCCGTCTAGCGATGCTCTGCACGACCTTCACGGCACGTTCACCTGCGGCTGAAAGCAAGGGATCTCGCAAAGCCGCCACCAAGTGGACAGCGCAAAAGGGCAGAGGAGACATCAGAATGACAAGCTTGGCAGCCACGTCCAGCTTGCATGCTGCTTCGAGAATGGCGCTCGTCTGACTGCCTGTCACTCCAGCTTTCAAGAGCCTCGAGACGATGATGTTTACGAGGGAAGCATCGCAAGCCTTCGCCGCAGACACCAAAGGCTCGGTCAGGGCGCCCACCAAGTCTGAGCTAGAAAAAGGTAACCGTGAGCGCAGCACGAGAAGTTTCGCATCTTTGTCAAGTGGAAGAGCTTGCTTGAGCACATCCTTGGTTTCAGCGGACGTCACTCCTGCTTTCAAGAGCCTCGAGATGATACTGTCTACGAGAAGAGCATCGCGAGCCTTCGCAGCAGACATCAAAGGTTCGGTCGATGCGCCCACCAAGTCCGAGCTAGCAAATGGTAAGCCAGACCGCAGCACAAGAAGTTTCGCGCCTTTGTCAAGTGGGAGAGCTTGCTTGAGCACCTGCTTGGTTTCAGCGGACGTCACTCCAGCTTTCAAGAGCCTCGAGATGATACTGTCTACGAGAGGAGCATCGCGAGCCTTCGCAGCAGACATCAAAGGTTCGGTCAATGCGCCCACCAAGTCCGAGCTAGCAAATGGTAAGCCAGACCGCAGCACAAGAAGTTTCGCGCCTTTGTCAAGTGGGAGAGCTTGCTTGAGCACCTCCTTGGTTTCAGCGGACGTCACTCCAGCTTTCAAGAGCCTCGAGATGATACTGTCTGCGAGATAAAAATCGCGTGCCTTTGCGGCAGACAGCAAGGGCTCGGTCAATGCTTCGACCAGTTGCGACGCGACGAAGGGTAGCTTCGACAGCAGAACTGCAAGCTTCGCATGTCTCGCCAAGCTGAGAGCTCCGTCCAAGATCCCACTGGCCTCGTGAGACGTCAGCGGAAGATCGAGAAGTCGCTTCTCCAGAAGGCTCAAGATGTGGTAGTTCCCAAGCTCCGCTTGAGGGCAGAATGCTTCTATGAAGGCACCCCTCGTCGATGTGAGGAGCGGCAGGCCATGCAGGACATACTCAGCCGCGGGCGAAGGCAAGCAAGCTGCGTATGAAAGCAGATGCTGCTGCATCTCCAGTTCCCCGGAAGTTGCCCCCGCGGTCTCCTCCTTGGTCTCCTGAGTACCCGGCTCACAGTCTGTAAAGTCGAAAGGCAAGCCGGAAAGCAGCACCATAAGCTTCGCATCCTTGGCAAGTCGGAGAGCTTGCTTCCGCACCTCCTTGGTTTCAGCGGAAGTCACTCCAGCTTCCAAGAGCCTCGAGACGATGCCGTTTACGAGCGAAGCATCGCAAGCCTTCGCCGCAGACACCAAAGGCTCGGTCAGGGCGCCCAGCAAGTCTGAGCTCGCAAATGGCAACCGCGACTGCAGCACGAGAAGTTTCGCATCTTTGTCAAGTGGAAGAGCTTGCTTGAGCACATCCTTGGTTTCAGCGGACGTCACTCCTGCTTTCAAGAGCCTCGAGATGATACTGTCTACGAGAAGAGCATCGCGAGCCTTCGCAGCAGACATCAAAGGTTCGGTCGATGCGCCCACCAAGTCCGAGCTAGCAAATGGTAAGCCAGACCGCAGCACAAGAAGTTTCGCGCCTTTGTCAAGTGGGAGAGCTTGCTTGAGCACCTGCTTGGTTTCAGCGGACGTCACTCCAGCTTTCAAGAGCCTCGAGATGATACTGTCTGCGAGATAAAAATCGCGTGCCTTTGCGGCAGACAGCAAGGGCTCGGTCAATGCTTCGACCAGTTGCGACGCGACGAAGGGTAGCTTCGACAGCAGAACTGCAAGCTTCGCATGTCTCGCCAAGCTGAGAGCTCCGTCCAAGATCCCACTGGCCTCGTGAGACGTCAGCGGAAGATCGAGAAGTCGCTTCTCCAGAAGGCTCAAGATGTGGTAGTTCCCAAGCTCCGCTTGAGGGCAGAATGCTTCTATGAAGGCACCCCTCGTCGATGTGAGGAGCGGCAGGCCATGCAGGACATACTCAGCCGCGGGCGAAGGCAAGCAAGCTGCGTATGAAAGCAGATGCTGCTGCATCTCCAGTTCCCCGGAAGTTGCCCCCGCGGTCTCCTCCTTGGTCTCCTGAGTACCCGGCTCACAGTCTGTAAAGTCGAAAGGCAAGCCGGAAAGCAGCACCATAAGCTTCGCATCCTTGGCAAGTCGGAGAGCTTGCTTCCGCACCTCCTTGGTTTCAGCGGAAGTCACTCCAGCTTCCAAGAGCCTCGAGACGATGCCGTTTACGAGCGAAGCATCGCAAGCCTTCGCCGCAGACACCAAAGGCTCGGTCAGGGCGCCCAGCAAGTCTGAGCTCGCAAATGGCAACCGCGACTGCAGCACGAGAAGTTTTGCGCCTTTGTCAAGAGGAAGAGCTTGCTTGAGTATTTTTTTGGTTTTAGCGGATGTGACTCCAGCTTTCAAGAGCCTCGAGACGATGATGTTTACGAGAGAAGCATCGCAAGCCTTCGCAGCAGACATCAAAAGCTCGGTCAGGGCGCCCATCAGGTCAGGTCTGTGGAATGGCAGGTCGGAAAACAGCACTGTTAGCTTCGCCTTCCCGTGGAGCTGACGAGCAATATCAAACACACTGCGCGCTACCTTGCGCAACGCGGCAGTGCCCAGTCCGGCATCCAGAAGACGCCTCACAACTCGTCCGGCAAGCTCGGTTGCCTGTTCCTCCTGCCTGGGCAATGTGCGGAGCAGCCTGCACATCTCCTCCGCCAGGACGCGGTGGTCCATCGGTAGGTCCAGCAACCAAAAGTCCGTCCACTGCCGCATCGTCAGATCTCCACCCTTTCTTTCGGCCTGACCCAAAAACGTCCTGATCTCTGATACTGCCTGCATCGTGCCCTGTGCTTCCGACCTCATGATGATTCGAAGCAGCTCGGAATCCTTAGCCTTTCCAGCAATCGTGAGAAAACCCTCTGTCAGAGATCGATTTCGATTGGCAAGGAGTTCTTCGTAGCAGTCGTCCTCGTCAGAGGGCTCCAGTGCATGCCCAACGAGGGTTTGCACGAGGCTTTTCCACTCCGGGGTGTAGCCTTCGCCGTCGATGACCCTTGTAAGCTCCCTCAGAGCGACCTGACGGCCCAGAACGCTGAGGCGCTCGAAAGCCGACAAGCTTTGGTCCGCGGCCTTCCCAATCGCTCTCCCGCCTGATGCTTGCCTTGGCAAGAAATTGTCTAGCTCGTCTTGGACGGCCTGCGTCCACAGCTCGGAGAGGCCCTCTAGGGCCCAGTTGAAGCGCCTTCTTAGCCCCTTTGTCAGTGATTCGTTGAAAGCCTGAACTCGTTGCCCCCATCTCGTGACGATGCTCCCTTCTACGGAGAGCTTAACGAAGAGCTCACCCATGGCAATGATTTTGAACATTTTGTTCCCATCACTCTGCTGCTTTTGGAACAAGCCAACCAGAGCGCATTTCTGCGTGACGACCTTGGGAATGTAACTGGCCGCGCAGTTCTTCAATGTTTCTGCAGCTTCACGAACCTGCTCTTGGCTTGACAGCACGCGAAACTCCAAGGGTCCTCCCGAAACTGGCAGCGGCGGTATCATCTGCAGGTGCTCGAAGGGCTTGTCCTTTTGTGCCCTCTCTGCAGCTAACCTGACATGGGTAGTGCTTACTACTGTGAACCGGGGACTGGGTACACGGAATGTAGGCTGTCAGGTCTGCCATTGCTCAGCTGACTACGATCGAGCAGAAATACCCGTAGCTATATTCTGGAAGCAGACAGTCCAGCCCGCATTTTTTGCAATGTAATCCAGCAAAAGATATTGGGCCAAGTATGGACAGATGTTCGGAATAATGAAATTGTGAGAAAGGTCTGGTGTTTTTACAAGAAGTAAAGAGCAAGTAACATTCAATTCCCAGGCCTCTTCTTCCGCTCCTGCTCGAGGCGATGAAGCAAGAACTTGGGTTTGTTCTTCAGCTCTGTGGCATCTGCCTGTACATGATGGGAGGCCAAAAGGGGGGTTTAAGATTCTTGCAGTAGGGATTCCTTAATATGAACTGCTGGAGTGAACCAGCAGGTTGAGTAGAGGATGCAAGTGGAGTGATCAGGTCCCCTGCAAAACTCAACCCAGCCATAGCTCACACAAGGCGGAGATTTTACGCACAAGAAGAAAGCAAGCAAAAAGAAGTCTGTGCTACTTGGGCTTGGCACCTACAGCTATGGTACATGTGTTGTTAAAATGTCATGCTCAAGGCGTTCTGTGCTTGGGCCTAAGAGCAACAAGGAAAAAGATTCCGCATGTACACATAGCAAAGGCTTGCAAACGAGGCATGCACTTCAGCACTCCTCCTTCGCAGCCCCGCCAGGGAGTTGCGACCTACTTGCTACTGCAGGTCCAACCCGTCAGGGTGACGACACACCTACCCTGAACTACCTGGCAAAAGCTGGGCCAACTGCCCTCACTATGCGAGGGCTCTCAAGGCACCTCGTGCACGAAAAAGACACAGCTACGGATGAGCTCACTGAGAGATCCAACCCGTTAGGGTGGAGTAGTTCCTACCCTGTGCTGTGCTGGGTATGGTCTGCAGCGCTGCCGTGGCAGTGCTGGTACACTTGAAACTCAACAAACCTGTGCGAGTGGGCGAGCGTGGAACAGGTCTTAGTGCGGTGGAGCTTGGTCCCTTCGGGGGTTGCAAAGTAACGCGTTGGTGCTCCACCTGCCTGCTCACGCGTTCGAGTTGTTTGTGAGGGGCGGCGTCTGGGCGCTGCAGCAACAGACTGCGAGCTTGCTGCCTCCTCACGTGCAGAGATCTCGGCCTGGATGGCCTGCGCAGTTTGATCTCGAAGGCGCTGTAACTTGCGCGCCTTGCGGGGGCTCAGAGACAACACGGGTGTCCCTGCCTCTCGGCGGGAGATGACGCCTTGAAGGCACCGCTTGAAGAACTCCCACACTGCAATGAAGCAGATACCAATGCAGATGATGGATACTGCCAACATCAAATCTGCATCAAGCGACACGGGGAGAGACAAGTCTTCTTCCTCGTCCGTTGTCTGGCTGGCAGCACCTACGACCTGAAAGAAAGCGAGCAGGACAGCGAAGGCACTCAGCTGCAGGTCTTGCTGCGCCACGGTCCCAGTGCCCACAGCTTGAGTTTCACTGTAGGCCTGAGCTTCCGCCCGGCGAGGTACGCCATGCTCGCGCAAACCCCAGATGGCTGCGAGCTCAAGGATCCTCGCAGATGGCAGCGCCTTCGTCAGAAGATCTGCGGCCTGCTCAACTCCTGGGCAGTAGACAGGGATGATCTCACCAGACTCATACTGCTCTCGAAGGTAGTTGGCGCGCACCCTTAGGTGGCGGGTTCGCCAAGACCCTTGGCCGATAGCGATGGCCAGTGCAGACTGTGAGTCAACCCTCAAAGTCTTGTCGAAGCTCGAAACCCCGAACTCGCTCAGCATGGCCTCTGCTGACTGAAGGGCAACTACAGCGTCAAGTCCAGCAACAAGCTCGGCTTCTGCGGTGCTGAGGGTGACAAAAGACTGTCGTGCTGAACGCCAGCACACCGGCGACCCGTGAAGGAAAACCACCCACCCCGTGTGAGAACGATTCCCTTCCGGCGCATAGCTGGCATCACTATACGCGATCAATCCTGTGTCATCCGCATCAGCGGTGAGAGCCAGCGCCTTGGTACGCTGCACATACGCAAGGGCCTTCTCTGCAATGCGGATGGCTCGTTGCGGCGCCTTCGTGCTGAGAGAGGCAAGCACACAAGCAGTGAAAGCTAAGTCAGGCCGAGTGCGTTGGCTTAGCCACAGGATTTCTCCAGTCAGCCTCTGTGCTGTTCGAACGGTCTCCTCGGTTGGGGACTCGTCCGTCAGGAGAGTGTCAAACGAAACAAGGTCACGTGGACAGGGGACCTTACCTAGTGCAGTGGGCTTCACGTCGTTGAGACGTAGCAGCTCTTCGGCGTAAGCCTGCTGGGACAACACAAACCCAGAACCTTGCACTAGGATTTCAACCCCTAAAAACCTCAGCGGGTGCTCTGCGGTGGCAAGTGCGAGAGGCGTCGTTTTCCAGATGCCCTGGATGGCCGTAGCCAAGGCTTCGATCACCTCTTTACTGCCTGCAAGCAAAAAGTCGTCAACGTAAGTGAGCAACCCTCCTACGACTACCCCGTCAGAGGTGCGAACAACACGCCACCAGTTTGGGTCCAACCTTCCTTGCTGGAGCTGCAGTTCAACTCCGTCAACAACACACCTCAGCGCCCGAAGTTGGCAGTCTCTGAAGTCCGACCAAAGCTTAGGCGACTCCCTCAACCCGTACACAGCGTGCGTGAGGATCCAAAGCTCCCCTTCCTCTGCCAAACCTAGTCTCACTAGCAACCTAGGCGGTGTGAGAGCAAACACTGGAAAACCTCTGCCTTGCGGGATTGGGGTCAACAGAAAAGCTGAGGTGACATCTAGAGACCCGATGCACCAATTCCTCTTGGAGCTGATGATTACAAAACAACGGAGTGTCTCTGCAGCAGCACCTGAAGCGTAGACTTCAGACCCTGTGCCGGGGGCGTGGTTGCCACAAGCGACCAAGCGAGCCTTGCGTTTGTGGTAAGCTTGACCCTTCCGGGTAGCGAGGGCAGCGTCACCCTCAGAAGGGTCTGGTGGCTTGACTGTAAACACAAACTTAGACGGAACTACCTTCACTTCCTTACGCCTAAGCCAACCTCCCGAACGGACCTCTGCAGGAGGCAGTCGCCGCACAGCCTTCTCAATGACACCGATCTCTTTGTGAATGGACGGCATCCACTTCTCGATGCATTGCTCTGCATCCCGAGGGTCTACAGTGTGGACTACCTGCAGTGGTTCTTGCAACCCGTCAAGCAACAGCTCCACGTTGGTAGTGTAAACCGGCTCAGACTTGCAAAGGGCGCAAGCTTCACTCGCGTCCGAGTCGTCAGACCTGAGAACACACAGCTGCTCACCTGTCTGCGGGTCTGGAACCCACAACTCCCACAGCACTGGTTGCTCCGGCAAGGAGTCTTCGCTTGAGCTCTCCTCCTCCTCAACCTGTGTCTCGGTGTCTGGTTGGCAAGCCAGCAGGGCGTGCTCAGACTGGGTTCGCCTGTGGTCCGGCGAGTGTTTCAGGTTCCACGACACCTCCAGCTCTACAGTACCTGCTTCTACGGCTTGGGTTTCTTTCCAACCTCCGCCTTTAAGCACAGTCCCAGGCGCTAACTCAGAAGTCTTCCCGTCAGGGTGACGTGCCTTTGTCTCCTGAAGGGGCTCTTCTTCGAAGCAGTCAAACGCGTCTAGACGTCTCACGTCTTGCTGCTCAGTCAGCGGTAAACGTACCGACGCTGGGAGTGGAAAACCTAAAGCTTCAAGGCTTTGAAACTCGTGCTCAAGCTCTTTGCCTAACGTGTTGACAGTGTAGCCGACAAGCACTGCTCTCTCACCCTTCCAGGGAGTGGTGGCGTGGCGGCGAGTAGGGTCTAGGAAGAAGGGCTTACCGCGCTCTAACTTGTGAGTTGTCCCTAACCAGCGCCTGCCTTTGCCGTCTACCCGCTCCTCTACAGGGCCACTGACTAGGTCACCAGGCTTGAGTTCTATCCACAAATCCCCTCCGTTAGGCGGGAGCTTCAAAGGGAGGACTACATTTGTGGATCCCTGCAGGTTGTGGTGGTCGGCGTGCACGGGTTGAACAGTGGAGTTAGACAACCAAAGCGAGGTGTACTCTGCTGTGGGTGCAACTGCCGAAAGCACCATATTCATAAGCTCTGTCAGCCAAGGCTTATCTGTGGTACCCCCTAAAACTCCTACGACACCTCCGTGACGGTACAACCCAGCTTTGTGTTGCAGCTGGGGCGCTGCTCTGCACACTTCGGCTAACACCCACAACGCTTCATCAAGGTCCCAGTCGTCCTCGATAAGCTCCGTAGCTAAACCTTCAAGGTCTTGCAGACTCAAGCGCGCTACACGGGCAGACTCCTCCTCAACCGGTGACACAGGCCCTTCCGGGTGTGGAGCTTCTGCTGGCGGCGGCAAGGGGGGCGGCGGGTCAAGTGCAAAGACGTCGTCAAGTCTCACACCAGCAGACCGCTTGCCGCGAACCCTGCGTGGAGGTGGTGTGTGCTCCTCCTCAAGCGAGTCTCCTACAAACTGCAAGGGCGGTGGATCCGGAGAAACAAGGCGGGTGCGAACATGGAGTGTTTGCACAAAGCCGTTGCCAACACCATCGCTGCGCAACACGATGTGACCATCATTCACAGATGGTGACAACCCCATATACTTACCTTCAACCCATCTATCCTCCAAATCACCTTTCTTGCTAAAAAACTTTCGCTTCACGGAACACTTCCCTCCGAAATGGATGGCAAGTTTGGACTTCATGCCCAGCTGCTGCGCCCGTTGCTGAGCCGCAGCTGTCATGATTGCACAAGGCCACAAGGACGAGTCAACCTCGCCAGAGGTGAGAAGGGTTCGTGCTCGTGCTTTGAGCCAGCGCACGGTGTTCTCAGCAGAGCCGTTCTGCTGCGGAACGTCCCCTTCTGTTGTTGTTGTGCGGACTCCACGCTCGTGAAACCAAGCTCGAGTCCTTTTGTTGAAGAACTCACGACTGCGGTCTGTGTGGAAACGAAGCACGGGGAGGTTTAGGGACCTTAGGGTAATGTACACCTGTTGGAGGGCATTGAGGATATCATCACCCTTGTTTGTGTGAAGTGGCACTGCAAACACCAGCCTCGCCATGTCAGGCGGTGTTTCGAGTTCACACCTGGCTGACTCCCAGGGATGCTCCTCGGCAACTTTGGCTGCAAACTCCCTAGGCCCTTCAACTCCTTCACCTTCCGCCTCCTCCTCTTCTTCCGCTAAACTTGGCTCGTACAGGGAGTCCTCGTAATCCTCGCACGGGGGGCCTTCTGCTGCGGGAAAGGCCTCATCTGCAAGGTCATCCGTCCCTCCCGGGAGGAGTGCTGCATCATCAAACCCCTCGGTTTGGCTGGGGTCTGACTCCTCCTTCACTCCTCTGAGCCGTGGGAAGCGGTACGACACAGCGAGGAAGTACTTGAACGTGGCTGGTCGGTGGTTGCGGCTTTCTGGGTCTTTGCCCTTCACACGGATGGGCCCCGCAATGTCGGCTGACATGCAATACACATCCGGGTGAACTACACCGTGGTGGCGGCGGCCGTTTCCGGCACCGTGCACGCAAACTGCACAATCACGGCGGTAAGGCACGTGATTGTTCGCAACATGCTGTTCCCAATCCGCTTGGGTGAATTTCATGAGGCGGTAACATGGCCACCGTTGGAGTGCGTACACGATGGCTTGCACAAACCCCGGCGCCCACACTGGAGACACACGGTTGTCGGCGCTAGAACAAACCTGCGGCACCTCCCCCTGCAACGCTTGCAAGTCTCTAAGGTCGGGCAAGTTTGTGCCAACAGTTGTGGGTTTATCGCCAGCGTGCCCCAACGGACCTTGACGGAAATGCACCTCAAACAAACCAGCCTCTTCAGCGTAAGCTTGCCACAGCGCGGTGTTCCAAAACGACGGAGCGCTACCCACAGCAGAATGGCTTGAAGCCATGTGGTGTTCAACCGACGGTTGCTCCAACATGAATGCCACCATGGATGTTCCATTCGATGGGTTTGGGTGCACACGCCTCCCGGCGGTGGAGAGTGCATGCAACCACAACATGCGAGCATACAAACCCGTATCACGATCAACGAGATCACGCTCGTCAGAGGTGAGAGTGCTCAGGCCAAACGGTTCAGTGGGCGAGCGGAGTGGATGTGGTCCATCGGCGCGGTGCCCTGTCATGGACCACGTGCGGGTTGGTGGACCTCCAATGACCGCCGCAACTCGTCCCAACTTTGCAACCTTAGCAAGAAGCGTCCAAAGCGGATCATGGTAAAGATCTTGGCTCCTTGAGCGGCAAATGTCAAGCTCAACAACAACTGTATCCTGCGACTCCAATCGTTTGAAAGCCTTGTGCGAGCCAGGGCCCGCAAACAAGTGAACAACCCAATTGGATGCTCGATGAAGCGCCTTCCTCCTTCGCCGGTTGAGGTTTGGCATGCCTTCTTCAAGAGCCTTCCACAAAGTCTTGGAGTCCACATCTTCCGATGGGAGTATGCCTGACAATGCACGGTCGGGCACATCCTGAAAGAATGGAGCTGTTGACACTGCCATGTGGCCCGATGCTGGCGCCGACGAGCTCACATGCTCAACCAAATGATCCCACCACGTGCGCTCCATTGCGATTTTCGCCTGTCTGATGCGATCCTTCCCCTCATCCGTTCTTCGCCTGAGCTCCTCAACCTGTTGCATTTTGTGTTCTTCCAACCGTGATATCAGCGTAAGGGCTTGGCTCTCAACCAATTCCGGGCAACCATTTTTGACCCTAAGCCTCAACGACTTACCATCAGGAGGATACAGCTTGCAACTACCGGCGGACCAAACCAGCTTATACCCCAACTGCTCTATGATAGCACCCATGGGAACAATTGGCTGCACTAGGCCGTCCCTTCCGGGTGGCAGTAGGAGAGTGCCCGCGCGCGTCAAACGCATGATTGTGCTTTGGTCGCCGGCTAGACTCACTTGCACTTCCTCTGCGGTCTCCCACTCCTCCTCAGATGAGGCCTGTCGCATGGGGTGAGTGGCACCGGAGTCGAGAAGGGCGTAGCCAATGAGAGGTGGTTGGGATGCAACGGGTGATGGCTCCACAGCGGGCTCAACGGCAGGAGAATTCAAAATTTCCCGGTTTGGGGGGCCCGAAACCGGGAAACAACTTGAGGGCATGACGGAGCGAATCGTGAGCCTCTTCACCGAAGGATTAGGTGCCGAGGACTGTTGTGATGCAGTACTTAAGCCTTCCGGCTGAGGCTGAGGCGGATCGCTACGCGGTGGCTGGGCCTCGAGCTGCCTCAAAGCTTGGACTGCCTGTTGCATAAAGGACTCGAGCGTGACGGGCATGCCATTCGCGATAGGTGTAGCCTGCACTGGCGCTTGAGGTGTTGATGCTGATGGTGATGTTGCATCCTGTGCTGCTGCTGTGGTCCTTTGCACCGTGGGCTTATCGGGTGATTTGGCATCGGACTTCGCGCCCTTGCCAACGGGACAATCCTTTGCACGATGCTCCTCAGAGCCACACACCAAACACTTTTTAAACCGCTCAGCCTTAGAGAGCTCGGTCATGGAATGTGGGAATTTGCACTTAGGGCCATTTCTACACCCCTTCCGGGAGAGAAAGAACTTACACGGCTTGGCACCTGCTCCTCCCGAGCCTTTCCCCTGCCCCTGAGGTTGGTTTCCACCACCTGGTGCATCTGTGGTTGCATTCAACGCTTGGGCTTTGGGATTGGTGACTACGCGCTTTGAGTCCAGTGCCCCAGCCATGGTTTCAAACTCACCCAGCAAATGCTTGTGGTAGTCTAAAACCTCTTCTCCCGATGGGTGCAGATCAATGTGCAGTGCACTACGCACGATTTGAGTGCGGAACTGCACATCTGGGTGTTTGGCTATGTGTTGGGCTGTTACCGTGGTTAAACCACGGGCCAGAATGGACGGATCAGGGGCTACCATCCCGCACTCCAAACAACGACGATGCCAACGACCCCACGACCTCAACAAGTTTACTCCTGCAACCACTTCCGTAAACTGCGGTGGATCATGCAAGTTCCTGAGTATGAGGTCGCGCTCATTGGTTCCACCTGGCTGGTAAATCGTATGGAGGCGGAACATGATGTGTGCTGCATTTTGAGTTGCCCTGCGTGCTACGATGTCCGATTTCACAGACGCATCCAGTGCTTCCAACAGCATGGCACACGCCCTAGCGTTTACCCTTGACCACTTGCCCTCAACAACCTCCGCCCTATCATCAGGAGCCACCCTCAAACGCTCCACGGGGGACGAAACACTCCAACGGGCAAATGCATCACGCGCCAACTGCAACACACTCGACCACCAAAGTTGAGAGCTGTCCGAAAGATCAACCATCAAGCCGCTCACCAATTCAAGCCAGTCTTGAAACTCCAAGGAGCCACCCGAAGGATTAGGCGCAACGAGTTTTGGCAAGGTGGTGATCCCTGGTTTAACCGTTTCGGGCACATCATCGCCTTTAACCTTGAGCTGTTGAGCCTGTAGGCTTTGCAGCTGTTGCACCCCCAAAACCAGAGCATCCAACACTGAACTTGGGGCTTGTGGTGTTGTGTCCTGCCCTCCTGGAGTCGATGCAACCTGAGCGCCTACAGCCTGAGAATATGGCACTTGCCCGTCCCTTCCGGGCGGCGGTGGCGGCGGTGGTGGCTGCCCTACGTTGGTGGTAAAGCCATCTAAAACCGGTGGATTGGCTGGTCCACCTAAGCTCGGAGCCCTCAACTGCCCCAAACCCAGGATTTCGGGCTGAGAATGGGGGTTTGGGCCAGAAGAGGCCCGCTCAGGACCTGAAGCGAGTGGAACCTGTGCTGATTGAGCCATGGGCTCTGACACAGACCCAACCCTTCCGGGTGGTGTAGCACTGCCCGGCAGCCTTTGCGAACCTTGCAAGCCCGACCACAAGTTGGACCAAAACCCTGATGTGGATGCTGGAGCTCTCAGGGCCTCAATGACCTGATCAGCCAAAGTTGGGATGACAGGATTCGCACTTGGAGGCGCAGCACTGGGGAAAGGTTGAGGAGGGATTGGCGGGTGCCCACTAGGGGTCTGCGTTTGGATGCTCCTGGCAAGTGCTGCTTCCCTAATGGCTCGCTCCCTCTGCTCATTCGCCTCTGCTAGTTGCTGCCTTAACCTCTCATTTTCGGATTCCTGTGCCTGCGCTCTGGCCTCAAACCCTGCAAGCTGCCTGGCGACCTCTGCTTGGATAGCCTCCTGGGGTATTGACGACGTCTCCGTACGGCTAGGGGGCCGCTCAGGGGCTGCAGATCTAGGGTAGATGATGGGAGCCCGCTGCTCAAGAGCTTGCATGCGCTGCAGCGTTTCCGCATTAAGTAGCGGGGGTTCCCTTCCGGGACCCGGGGCAAAGGTAGTGGGTGTGCCGAGTGATCCCGGCTGCGGCGGCGAACTACTTGACCCCACACTCCCATCTGCCAAGGCCCTCGCCCTAGATGTTGCACCAGGGCTTGCGTGAACATGTACATGACGTGGCGGTGTCTGGGCCTGCACCTCAGTCCTTGCCACGCGGAACAACTCGGAAACACGAGACATAAAAACACCAGGGATACCCTCAACCATCTCGGTGATGGTGGTCAAACCCTGTTGCGAACGTGGGGTGACAAACCCCTCAACTCCAGGAGCTTCCCCAGTTGACCTTATGCCCCCCAAACCACCATCACCACTTTGGTCTGCAACCTCGCGGTCCTCACTCAAAGTGTCCTGACGGGGCTCAGTGTTGGCCCGTGGTCCTGGGCTTCCGCCCGGAGCTGCAAAGGCAAGTGGCATGCTTCGGGGCATACCCTGCTCAATCCCACCCTCACCGGTGGTCGACACATGTTGCAAGCCTTCTGCTGGGTCTGTGCTAACACGCGCCCTTCCCGCAGCCGAATCAACCACAAAACCCAAACCACCCTCTGTGCGGCGGTGGGTGCATCAGGTGTTGTGGACGTCGCATGCCCTGTGGTGCCATAGCCCTGCGTTGGGCTCATAACCTGCTGGAGTGAACCAGCAGGTTGAGTAGAGGATGCAAGTGGAGTGATCAGGTCCCCTGCAAAACTCAACCCAGCCATAGCTCACACAAGGCGGAGATTTTACGCACAAGAAGAAAGCAAGCAAAAAGAAGTCTGTGCTACTTGGGCTTGGCACCTACAGCTATGGTACATGTGTTGTTAAAATGTCATGCTCAAGGCGTTCTGTGCTTGGGCCTAAGAGCAACAAGGAAAAAGATTCCGCATGTACACATAGCAAAGGCTTGCAAACGAGGCATGCACTTCAGCATGAACCCTATTATGGGAACCCTAACCCCCACTAAATCCCCATAGGCTAAAACCCCTTTTGGTCACCTATGAGCACATGACTCTCGCAGGCTTTCATCCCCAAAACAGGCGACTGGCATTCCTTGCCTCCTCGACCTCATCCAAACGGCGAGCGTTTCGAGCCACCGCCCAGAAGGCATGATGCCGGAGCACGTAGGACACAAGTTGCCTGGGTGGCAAGGAGCAGTCTGTTGGTCGCAGCGGCGGGTCTTGGGCTCTCAATTTGGCACTTTCAGCGGAGACTGGAACAAGAGAGATCTACAGCAAAAGCCTAAGAGTTGGAAACCCAATAGCCTCAATCCTTAAGAGTAATGTATAGGGAATCCCAGCTCTATTTGGCCTTAATCCGGTTTCCAACTTTACGGGGCTTACTGTAACCACAAAGCAAACTCTTTGCAGTCGAATCGCTCCGAACCGGTGAGGAGAGTTCGACGGACACAGTCTGCTGCGTCCCTCTCGAGCTTCGCGAAATGCTTCAGCATGTAACCTTCCGTGCGGAGCTCAGCTACGGTGGGAAGCAATCGTGCATCCTGCTGCTGGCGCCAGCTGTCATAGGCAGCCTCTTCAAAGAAGCGGCCTGCACCGGGAACGAAGATCTGCCGCCGAAGCTGTCGAAGAGACTGTTTGCCCGAAATGTGCTGTTCGGAACTTTCTTCGTGCTCCCGACTGGCCTCGAAGGCGGCCCAGCCCCCGTAGTCATCTCCCATGGCCTTGACCTCTGAAAGGAGCCCGTCTGAGACGCTCCCTTGATTCATCATAGACTCGTAGTCTTCCTTCGAGAAGGCACGGGGGCCCAGGATGGCAGCCAGGTTGCGACAAGCCTTTCGGAGCTCGGGCTCGGTGATGGGCGCCGATGCCATGGGCTGTCGGCTCACCTCCGGCTCCGGCGACGCCGGCGTCAGATAGGCGACTGTCGGATTCAGGTAGCCGCTGCAATGAAAACCCTCGGCATCAATCCGCCCCTGCATACCGTCCATCTGAATGTTGTAGACATCCTCGTCATGCTGCAAGATCACACCGTCGCTGCAAGGGACGGGCCCGTAGATGCTGTGGCAAATTCGCACGGCGTCGTCCTTTATGTAGATGGTTGCCTGACGATCGCAATAGAGGTTGCAAAAGCTAATCTCTCGCTTCGCAGAGTTCATGTGGGAAGTTGGGGTGGGGCGCACTTATTCAAGACTGTTCTGAAGGCTTTCCCGCCGCCTCGCCATGTTCCGGGTCAGAGATGTCCCGGTAGGTGCCCAAAGGTTTCCAGCCCTCTTGTCGAAGGTCTTCCTCGCACCATTGCTTCGTCTGCAGAGCTCGCCCGTGCGGCCGCCGAACCTGAGCTGCGGCTATATAAGTCCGGAAACTAGACACTTGAAATGCGGATGACCCCCTCCGGCGGACCGAGACGCCCTTGCTTGCCTCGCTTTGAATCTGGAAAGGACCGCGCAGCAGCTGAGCATCCCAGCGAAGCAGGGGCGCACCTCGGCATGACGACGGAAAATGAACGTGAAACTGCATGCGTCCACAGGGAGCCTTTGTTACACTCGCGGACGCTGAGCCCAGGGCCGTCTGCGTGGAAGAACGCGAAGTCCAGAGTGTGGCGCTCCCGGCATCAAAGCGTTTGGCAACATCTCCGCCGAAGCCGCGAGCTGAGGGCTCTGGCGCGATGCTGGGAGATGCCGCGAGGCCGACCATGGCTCCCTCTCTCTCTCCTCGGAGGAGCTTTGTCCCAGAGAGTCGGAAGGCAAGGGGTCCTGTTGGCCTAAGGACACTTCGAGCCGAGCTCCTCTTCTAAAAACCTCGAGGGAGGGGTTGCTTCTCCGAACTCACTTCCGGCGCACGAGCTGCTTTGCCGACCCAGGGTTCCAAGACATCTCCCGGAAACTGAAGACCCTAAACCCTTAGCCCTAAACCTCTGAAACCCCGAAACCCTAACCCCCCCCTCCAAAAAAAATAAAATAAGCTAAAACCCAAAAACCCTGAACCACAAGCCGCAGCCCAAAGGGCCCTGGCCGCAGCGCCATCGGAGCACCAAAACATGCTGTCCGGGCAGTCAGCCGCCAAGCCTCCAGGTTTAGGGCTTCGGGAAGCCCGGATTCTTCGGTTGAGGGTTTAGGGTTTAGGCTTTAGGCTTTACGGTTTAGGGTTTAGGGCACAGGGTTTAGGGGCCTTTTTCCACCGCATGATCCGTAGAGAGCTCAGTGGGCTTTAGGATTCAAGGAGTAGAATTGAAGGTTTGGAGCTCAATGGCTTCGGATCTTTGCTGCCTTTGGGCTTCTCTTTTGGGCTGCAGGCACCGCGGCGAGATCGCATGTTTTCTCCAGGAGCTGCCGGGCGAGCCTGGCCGACTGTACTGCTCCAAGAACAAGAGCAAGAAATGGGTGCACTCGCTGTAGAAGCAGGATGATGATGCTGCACCTGGAGGCTCCTGCTCCCGCGATCATGAGCTTCTGATATCTCCCAGCTACTCGTTGCTACTTGATGCAGTGCAGCGGTCTGGGCCGAGGAGGACGAAGTGGGCGAAGCTTTCTAGATCGATGGAGTCATGAAGTCCAGGTGTGGCAGCAAGGAGTGCAAGATGCCAGCAGCATCCGGCATCATGACGTGGAAGTGAGCGCGGCGGCGGCTAGCCCTTCAGCCATCGTCCAGAAGCAGGTGGCGTGAATAGCGCCGCACAGCACGGTCCAGGTAGTACAACACTGCATCATAGCCTCAGTACGTCATGCTTGAAAGCTACTCTGAGCTGACACATGTAGACCCTAAGGCTGCCGCTTAAGTACTTCTCCGCAGCTTGCCTGGCTCCAGCTGCTATGGAGGCGGCTGCCTCATCATGCCTGCCAGGTATGGTAGCGCCAATGCTGACACGACTTTATTAACACAGATGATGATGGCATTAGTGACATTAGTGAGACTAGTCACTAGTCCTCATAACAGCCGTCAAGAATAGCCTCCTTCCGAAGAATGCAAGCAGAAATTACAATGCGAACAGCAGAACAACACAATAGCAATGATGACTATGTGAACGTTCAATACAGCATGCACGACAGAAATGATAGGGTTATTCGAATAATGGACATGATGGCAGCAACTGTGATCTGTGATAATGATACTGGTGGCACTGATAGCTTAAAAGCCACTGGCCTTTGCAGCCAGTCCAGATTCTCAACCAAGTCCTGGTCATCTCTGGCAAAGCAAATAACTGCAGCCACGCTGAAGACACCGTGAGGCCGGAAAAAACGAAACTGTGTAATCTGCATCGACATAGAGTTATAAGCCAGCATCGACCAGCGGAAAACACTCTACGACTGTATGCCAATCTACCAAGCTACGAAAGGGAAGTCCTTGAGGTCATAGCGCACGGGGACGTAGTGCTGAAACGGCTTCCTAAGTGCTTGTTAAGGTTGAAGTTCCTTAACCTCATTATAAACAAAATCTCGAAACACCCTTACAAAAACAGACAAACCCAAGAACACTAACTTAAGAATAAACAAAAACTCTGCAACACACTCTGTTCCTGAACACGAACCCAGTCTCAGCAGGCCTCGGCGACTTTGGTTTCTCAGGTCCACGAGCATCCAGGCCACCTGAGAGCTTTCCTCGGCTGGTTTTAGGGTTTAGGGCTTTTCGGGGTTTAGGGTTTAGGGGTTTAAGATTTGGGTTTTGGGTTTAGGACCCGCGGTTCTAGGATTTGAGGTTTGGGTATTCTTCACGGCTTCGGGTGTTAAGGTTTGGGTTCCGCATTTCGGGGTTTAGTGCTTGGAGTTTTAGGGTCAAGGGCTCAAGCTTTTAGGTTAGTTTAGGGTGCACGGTTTGGGGTGGTGTGGTTTAAAGTCCAAGGCTCTACGGCTTTAGGACATAGGGTGTCTTGTTTCAACTCCTGATCTTATGCTACTCTGGCAGATGTCAACCAAAGCGCAGGAAAATGCTGCCCTTCATGCAACTCGGAACCCCTAAGCGTTCCTTATCGGACCCTTCAAAGGAATCCTTAAAGAATGCTTTTAGACTTTTAGAGTATAGAACTCCGAAGCCCAGTCTCATGGTTGAAAACGACCTGACCGGTGTGTAGCTGCCAGTAAATTCGGTCGCCGTTTCCGGTGCCTTTCAGGGCTTTGGGACGTGTTGATGGCTTTGAGGTTTGGGTGTCAGGGTTTGGGGTTTAAGGCTTTCGGGTTTCGGGGTTTTGGGGGCTAGGGCTGAGGGTTGTGCCTTCGACGTTCATGCCATACTTGTACTTCATCTGCTCCATGCTACTCACAGGCTCCGAGGTCATGTCCATCTTTTCGAAGTATTCCCACAAGGTCGGCTCCATAGCATGCGAGATGCCCGTCCACTTGGCGTCGATGCCCTCCACGTACTGGGAGAGAAGAACCAGAGCACCACGGGGAGTATCAAACCAATTCGAAAAGTTCCAAACCTAGGTGGGGCTTTTAGAGCCTTTGAAAAATATTAGTAAATAAGATCCTCTTAAGCCCAATAAGGGAAAATATATAATGTCCCGAAGCCCTACCTAGAAACCAGCTCGAAGCGGTCATCCCAGAGCCCCAAGATCTCATCGTCCAAACCAGCGAGACAAGCACTCCAGGGCATGGATCCATCTGAGACTCTCTTCATGGAACAGGGCCGGTTCACCCAGTTGGAGTTCGTCCCTCTCCAAAAGAGCCTTGCAGTTCGATCCTCCCAGGGAATCTTTGCCATGGCTTTTTTGAAGCCGGCCGTGGCTTTCCGACTTTGCCATGGGTGCAACTGCCATTCGAAGGGCAGAAGAATGTAAAGCCCACGCGGCTCCTGCGGACGGCAGCGCGTAAAGATGGGCACTGGCCAGTCCCCAAAATCGTTTTCCGTGGGGCTGATGAAAAGATCCAGGTCTGGCAAGGGAAGGTGCGTGTTCAGTATCCGAAGGGCAATCTCCACGGCCCTGACGTAAGAGCAGTCGTTTTCCGAGTCCCGAGAGGATTGGCACTGGCGCCAGTCGCAGCCGATCATCTCCCGCCCATGATCTCCTCTGCCGGTTTTAAGAAGCTGCTGGCACGGTTGCACGTGGAACGACTGTGACTATGGAAGGCTTCTGCAACACCAGCAAATCGCGAAGAGAAGCAGGCAACGAGCATCAAAGAAAGATCTCGAATCACTCACGAATCGGAGCGACAACGGTAAAGCTGCTCTTGCTGCACATGGTAAACCTAGCCCAGACAGGACATGGATAAAGGCAAACAGCTCTCATTCCAGGTCGGCAGTTGTGCAAAGCGGGACGAGGTTTCGAAGCACGAGGCACAATGCACGTCCCCTAAACCCTGAACTTCCTAAACAGTGTATCTAAAGTCAGTTAAAGGGGAGCATCCTCATTAAACCTGGTGCAAAGCATTGAAAACATTACTCATCATATGTACGTGCCAGAAGTGTTATCATAAACCGGTCTCACCACTCTTTGCTGCAAACCGGCTCCTATCCGAACTCGACAAGGTAAGTCCACCAGCTTCCCTGGCCGCGTGGCACGGACTCGATCCATGTCCTGGCGCAGGGATTTAGAGGCCTGGGGTTTCAGGGTTTGAGGGTTTCGGGTTTAGGGGTTTAGGCTTAGGGGTTTAGCGTGCACATCCTTGGGGTTTAGGGCCTTTGGGGAGTTCGTACAGACCCTGAGTCGGGTATCATGGGGAATTAAAGGTTAACCTTCTTGGTTCTATAGGGACTATACTACCCAAAAACGGTTAAAGGTTGCCTACTCTACTACTAGAAAGCCCTTCGACCTCGGCGAAAGCATCCAGCTGGCGCTTCGACCAGGTCCTCCCTTCCAAGGGTTGGAACTCCTCCTCCAAGTCCTCCCTGGCCCTGGCACAGGGGTAGTTGTCAAAATTAAGGTCCCTTTCTTGGGTCCCCTAAATGATAGGTGCCGTATTACAACAGGGACCCAAAAGAGTGTCCAGTTCATGCAAGATCTGGACAGCCGGGGGATCTTAGCTCCTGTACAGAAGCCAGACGAGCTCACCCCCACTTAGCTACTGCATGCTTTTAACAGGAACCCCCTAATACCCTGAAAAGGAACCCTATTATAGAACCCCGTTACTGCTTTTAAGGACTCCGGTCCAGCTCCCGGCACCGTCGGGATCCAGGAGCATCCGCCTCAAGCCTGGGAAGCAGCACTCAGCAAAGCCCCTCGGCAGCACGTCGCCTGTCTCCGACGGCCAACAGCTGCCGTGAGGTAGCACACAGCACACCTGCAACAGCATGTCATCTACTTCAAGGACCTAACCCGAACCCTAGGGCCAAACTTTACACCGGGAATCCCTCCCCAAGCTGGAGACTGGAAACCTGCCAAGGCACCTCTCGAAGAACCATTGGGAAATTTTCGAGGAATCGCAGGCCCTCCTCAAGCCTGCTCTCCACCTGCCAGGAAGTCCAAAAAGTTAGGGCTCCTTGTTTGGGTGTAGGGTTTAGGGACGCCGGGATTTTGGGGTCTAGTTTTTTGGGGCCCCAACTTCTCCAAGTACCCACCTCTTCCCAGTGGCAGTTTTCATGCTCCGGAACCGGCGGCAGGCAGCAATAGTCGAAGCTGTACCTAGGGCTCCAAAAATCCACGTAGACATGGGGATCCTATGTTCGCCTGTTTTTGGTACTAGAGGTCATGATTGCTATGCCCAAAGCTTATATCCTCCTCCCCAAAACCCTAAATGGCCGTTAACCCGACTCCAAGAGGAGAACGCAAAACCCCAAAAAAGCCGAGGCCCTGCCCCCCAAAAAAGCGGTTCAAGGGTTTAGGGTTTGGGTTTGGGGGTTTAGGGTTTGGGGTCTAGGGTTTATTTAGGGTTTAGGGTTTAGGGCCCCCTGCAGTGACCATTATCTTCAACTCTAGTGCATTTCTTATGGGAACCTCCAGAACCATAAACCCTACACTCTCTGATAGGGCCCTTAACCTGAAGAGCCCCAAACCCTTAACCCTGTGATAGAACTCTAGAGCCCTAAACCCTCAACCCTGTGATAGAAGCCTAAAACCCAGGCCCTCTTGTAAGTGCCCTGGCACCAGCCATCCATGTCATCGAAGCACGCCTGAGCCGCCCCGTCGCTTCCGCAGCACTCTTCGAAGCTCAAGGCCTTGAGACGTCTGAGGCCTTTCGGGCTTATCTTGGGGGTTTAGGGGTTACGGGTTACGGTCAGAAGTTTAGGGCAAAAGGTTTAAGGGTTTAGGGTTCAGCTCCGGATCGAGCAGTCTCTGGTTTTTCGGATTTAGAAGAAACCCACCCACCCGCCCAAAGAATCACATAACATCGTCTTCCCAGAGCCCTGAGCCCTAAGGCCTTAAACCCAATCCAAACCCAAAACGAACCTTACACGAACTTTCAACAGAACCCTAAACGGAACCCTAAACGCACCCTGAACGAAACCCAAACGAACCCTAAACGGACCCCTAAACGAATCGAAAACCCTAAACGAAACCTTACCCGAAACCCTCAACGAAACCCTCAACGAAACCCTAAACGAAACCCTAAACGAAACCTGAACGAAACCCTGAACGAAACCCCAAACGGAACCCTAAATGAATCCAAAACACTAAGCGAAACCTCAACCGAACCCTAAACGGAACCCTTAAATGGAGACCTTAACGACACCCCGAACGAAACCATAAACGGAACTCTAAACAGGAACCCTAAGGTTCGGACAGGTTCGGACTGTGATTTTACGGTTTCGGACTGCTTTTTTGGAGGGTTTGGCCCCCGAGCCTTGCCCACGAATCTTCGCGCTTTTTTAAGCCCAAAAGTTTGTGGGCGAGACCCCCAAAATTCGTCTACAAGACAGGTTTTGGTAGTTTTGGCCTAACCCCCGAAATTTTGTGAACCTTGCCCACGATTTCTGGGCCTTTGCCCCCGAATGTTTGGACCTTGCCCAAGATGTTTTGGAACGTGCCCACGAATTCCACTATAGTTTACGGTTCACAGGGCAGAGAGAGATTCAGAGTTTGTGGTTTAAGGTTGAGGGTTTAAGGTTCAGGGTGTAGGGTCTGGGGCTTGAGGTTAAGATCTTAGGGGCTTTGGAGGCTTAGGGGCTTCGGGTTTACGGTCTGGGGTTTAGAGTTCAGAGTTTCGGGTCGATTCGATCAAGCTGTCGCTGGGAGCCCCCGCGCGATCTTGAAAGTTGGCTGATTCCCAGCAAAGGGGATTGCCTTCTTGCTCCTGGTGCACAACGCGCGCAAGCCCGAAACACCAAAGCCCCAACACCCTGGACCTTACACCCAAACACCCTTAAAGCCTGCCATTCCAAAACTCTAGACCCCGCAACCCCAGATCCATAAACACTCACAAACCGTAGCAAAATTGGGGTTTCTTCGGCAGCTGCAGACTGTACATCTTGATATATAAGTATTTGCTGATTTTATCCCTAGTACCAGTACAGAGAGCTCCGGCTGTCCTGACCGAGTGCGAAATGGAGAAGGGCGAATGCCAGAGCGGAGTGGCGGAGCCCGGACATCAGGAATCCGCCGGGCGGGCCCATGACATGCAAGACTACTAGCAGTCGGTAAATACTTACATGGGTTTTGGCTACCGGCACTACCACTCCTGCTCCTGCTACTACTTTTTTTGCTACTTCCGTGACTGTTGCAGCTGCTTCTCGTCCTTAGCCTCCCATGCAAGGCTGCCAGGTCAAATCAAGGTTTCAGCCATCTTCGTAGCTGCTGCACATCAGTCACCGCACGGAAGTATCTACATGAACGGCTCTCCTTCAAATGAAGGACCTGCCAGCAACCCCCATGGTCAGTCAAGTATTTAGGGCTTTGGTGCTCGGGGGTGCAAGGTTTGGAGTGGCGGTTTCGGGTTAAGGAGTTGTTCTTACAACAGCCACAGTCACCAAACCTCCAAACCCCCAAATAGACTCCTGATCTACTGCGAGAAGCTCAACGCTACATTGCTTTTCCTTTACCAGATTGAGAAAACGATCAGACTCGAACAACCTGCAAAAGGCAGGTGAATGCGTCCAAATACCTTCAACACAAGACACGAGCCTGAACCACATGCCTCAACCCGAGGCAATAGACCCAAAAAACCGTCCGAATGGACACTGCGCTGCCTTCGCATTGATGCATTCGCAGCATGGCTCTCGTAGGATTTCGTAATACGAGCCAATAGCCTATGCTGTGATGCCGCTGGACACTGCCTGTCACAAAGCCTGAGCCTATCAGGAATGGCCCAGTCTCTATGCCTCTTGCCAGAGGCCTTAGTATTGCGAGACCGTATCAACTTCCTTGATGTCAGCTTCATCCGAGCCAGGGTCCCTTTGCACGGGTCCACAGCACAAAGAGAGTGGGTAACTCCGACGCGTCTGTCTGGTTCTTGGTAGGGAAAGGGGGAATGTGTTATGGAGACTATTATTGGGGATTATATAAGGACTACTTTAGGGATCCATTTCCCCGATTCCCTACGGCCAAGTCAAGAGCCTGGAAGCCGCCGGCACCTTTGGCACGCACTTCTCCAGGTACCTTCAACCAGTCTTGAAGGTTTGCCATGATAGACTATACCGGAATGTAGCATGATAGACGATACTACACCATAATATATCGTGGTATAGCTTCAGAACCCCTAAAACCTCAAGCCCCTACAGGAGAAGGCTGGGAGCCTCCCAACCCTGCAGCCCAAGACGGGGGAGAAGGGACCTAAATCCCTGCTTCTCCCGAAGTCCGATGCCGCCACGGTTCTGGTGCAAAAGCATGGCCAGATACACACGCGACCACATTGAGACAGAGACGAATTCGAGCGGGGGGGGGCACTTGGCCAATACGATGCCTCCATCCCAAGCTCGCAAGCCCGTGGCCACATGGGACCTGCCAAACTTCAGCTTGCACAGAACTTGCGCAGCTCTTTGATGTCTGCAGTCGCATTGTATGCTGAATGAGGTAGGCAAGTATCATGGCAAATGACCATTATTGGATCATCCTCACAAAAGTTTTGCAGTTGGCGGCGTCTCGACGGCTGAACCAATGTTAGGGAGCCTCCGTTTCACTGAGACAGTGAAACGAAGGACAGTACTGGGTCGATTTAAGCAGCCGCCTCTCCGAATCCACCGGATCCACCGACAGGATCAAAGGCCTGCGTGTCAGTGTTGGTTTAGGGCTTTTAAGTTTGAAAGGTTTAGGGTTTAGGGTGGGTCGTTTAAGGATGAGTAAATGCACAGGCACTTGAGGGCAAACTGATCATCGTCGACAGCACATGTCAGAACAGGAGCGTTTAACCCGATGGTGCCACCTTCCGTCGATCGTGAAGTCGCCCTTAAAGTTGTAGGCCATCATCAAGGACTGCAGTCGGGCGAGCATAAACTCTAAACCCAAAGCCCAAAACCCTAAACCCTAAGCCCTAAACCCTAAACTTGACGGTTCGTTTCCATTTCATAAAGAACTCCCTGAGCCCGCCTTGGCATTTGTGAAAACGCGCTTGCTGGCACCTGCCAGCTGCAAGCGTCCAGAGGGCACTCACTGGCAAAATTAAGAAGTAATACAGGGGCCTTAATAATTAGAATAGGGTTCTGGGGCCCATTATGCTAGACTTAGAAATTATAACAAGGAACCCCCAAAATAGTATAGGTAATTATTTAAGCTCCTATAGTAATTGTTTTCGGATCGGATGGATGCACTCCCAGCCTCGCCTGGCAGAGCCTTAGGCACAGCAGTCGGAGCCGCAGTCGGAGCCGCAGCCGCTGTCCTTGTAGCTTTAGATGTATCGTAGACGTCCCTCTGCTCTTGGAATCCTGTCGTCTTCAGGCCTTCAGTCGTGCATGTGGTGAAGGAGGTGGCCGGACTGACATCTGAATCTTACGTGCTTCCCTTCAAGGTTTCGGCGAGTGTCCAGGTTCAGGCTGTCCTGCACTGGACACTGGGATGTGCGACGTAGGCTGGCCACTGGACCTGGCACAAGGAAAACGTGGAGCACCCGTGACATACAACGGTGACTGCAACAGGAACTGCAAGTGCTTGCACGGCTGCCAGTTGCTGATCCTACTCCTACTCCGCATGGTTCGCTTCCGCTTTTTGTGCTGCAACTACTGCATTGCGAACGACGGACTGTGATTTTTCCCGAAGAAATTATGTGCGTTGCTCTATCTTCCTTGTTCCTGTAAGCGTCTCCTCCTGCTACCGCTGCTGAGGCTGCTACTACTCCTGCTGTTGCGATGACCATTACTATGGCGATGAATAGTTAAGCCAAGCTATTTCCACCACCACTATAATCATCAGTACGGCTATCATTATCATAACGATGGTTCTTATTGTTCCAGCGGCGACGATGATGCCTGCGGTCACTACAGCCACACATCAGCATCAACTCTCATCATTACCATGTGGGTAGTTCTCTACATGAAAGTCCCCATTTAGGTCCCAAAAGTAATACAGGGACCCCTTTTAAAACGGACCCTAGAAGGGACCCTAATTTAGATAACTACCTTGCTTCAGGGGGCTTCGCACTGAGAGGTGTCCTTGGAGGCATCGCGGCGCTAGCCATGATAGTTCTTACAGCGGGGAAGCTACAGAGTGCCAGATTCTGCTGGAGCCTCCCTACTCAACTAACCCAGAGCATGCTAGATTCCTGTCCGATCCTGGGTTCTAGAACTGCATCAGCAAGGAAGCCATCTGACGCATCCTCGGACCTATGTCGCAGTCACCTTTCCTTTCTTCCGCGTCCCAGCCCAAAGCAGTCTACAGCCACAGCACAGGCTTCCCAGTTATAGGGTTTAGGATTTAGGGTCTTCTTGGACCCTGATCCTGCAACCACAGATGTTCCCGGGTGACGCAGTGTGGCCTGTGGCTGAATGGTCTTGGTCACACCAGAGAAGGCCGTCGGCGCATAGCCGTAAACCGGACCGTGTATGACCCGCACCTCAGACGAGGCCAATCTTTCGTCTGAGCTCATTCATGGAATATGCCGAATATTGGGACTCAGAGACTTGAACGTGCGAAAAGCCATGAAGCCCTAAACCCCAAACCCCATCAGCTCTAGTCTCTACGTCAATGTGCCCTTGCCCACACCCTCTGTCTACTCAGCCTCCAACAGCGGTTGGCCTGCCTGAGCTCACATCCGCCATTGCAGCAGCTTCAGCGCTCAGGGCTAGGGCGTCAGCTCGAAAGCAGTTGTTGCTGCTCTTTCCAATATATACATATCTTGTGTACTTGCATGTGCATGATTCCGAGGGTTTTTCGTTTGGGCTATCAGTAGCAGCCAGCGATACCGGCGCGGTTTGCCACGCTATGCCTCTGCATTCACTGAAACTGATCATCAAATACCAGTGTCAGGGTGGCAAGAAGGAGAGTGCCTTTCCGTCTTCTGTTTTATCATGTCACAGAGGTTTAGGAGTTTGGAGCGGTAGCTGCTTGATGTGATCTCAAGCATGTATTCTGCATATTCGATGGCTCTGATGAGAAAGCCTGGCTGTCAGATGAACAGCCGGCTTCCTATCCTTGGCCTCCACATGTTCCACCTGCAGTTCGGCACAACACCGAAGACCACTACAACCACTGCAGTACCTGGCACCCTGCCGGAGCTTTTCATGCACCTTCGATCACTTGCGGCCACTACGAATTCGCAGCGGTCGACAAGTTTGTGTGAAACGTCTCCAACGACTGTCTCTGTGTCGCCGCTCGCGTGTCCTCCTAGCAGCCTAGCACATCACCAAAGCCACACTCGTGATTTCTCCAGAACAAGTGAGGGACCCGTGATTTTCGGGGGCCGCCTCGGGCCACGCAGCAGCACAGTGTCCAGGTCTGTTGCACCTGGCGAGGACCAGCACGTGCGGAGCACGGAGTCCGCGAAGTCAGGGGACCTTGCATCCTTCACGAATCTTCACGACAGTTGCAGAGTTGCAGAGCCGCTCGATACCTCTCGCTCCGCACCCCCACCTCAGACCTCAAGCCGGAAATCCGAAGCGCCTCCGAAACCAGGTCCGGGTCTCGAACCTAGCTCGCAGCATCTTCAGCGGAAGCAGCGACAACCTGCAGAGTCCGCAAAACATCGTTCTTCACTTTCATGGCAGACAAGAGGATTCCGGGTTTAGGGTAGAAAGCAAGTTACACATTTTGGCCTGCAGCCAGCCCTAAACCCCAAGCCCCACCCCGCATCCAGCACCCTAAACCCTAAACCCCAAACACTCCCCATGGCCTCCTCCGTCACCTTGGCCTCTCCTGTCTCCCCTGCTTCCAATGCCCGCTCCATCTCCTCACATGCGACCAGATGCAGGGATAGGGGTACTATAAGGCGTCCTTTAAAGGGATCTATTAGGGTACTATCAGGGCTCTTTGAAGGGATCTATAAAGGATTAGGGCTTGGGGTTTTGGGGTTTAGAGGTTTAGGGTTTGGAGGTTAAGGGATTAGGGATTGAGAGCTTTTAGGGTTTAGGCTTTTGTGGCAAGGCCGGTTTCCCTCGGAGGTATGAGGTTTTACGATCTGGTTTAAGGGGAGATGAGGAACAGGAGGAGGAGGAGGAGGAGGAGGAGGAGGCCTTCCATGATAGCGCCACACCGGTGGAAGTAACAGTCATAGGTAACACCTTCCAGTCATTGTCAGTGCCACCGGAAGTAGCAGACGAATGATCTACCACCATATAAAGGCTGCTGCGGGGGCCGCAATCGTAAGTTCCTCCTTGTCGAGCTCATCCAAAAACGCGGCGTCTAAACCCCGAACCCTAAACCCTAGACCCTCTCAGTTTGAACTCCTGTCCGGCCCTAAACCCAAAGCCGAAACCCTAAGACTTCTTCTGCCAGGCTGCCCACATCTGCTCCAGCTTTGTCTGGCGCTGCCGGACGGCCTCGTAGACCGGACGGCTCTTCTGAAACTTTAGGGTTTAGGGTTTAGGGCCTTGTTTTAGTGTAGTGCACCGCTCCTTTGACTCCAGGGTTAAGGGTTTAGGGTTTAGGGTTGCTGTCGGAATGGGTTTCTGTTGAGGGTTCCCTTCAAGCCATTAAGGGCTCCTTTCAGGGTTCTGTAGGGGTTGCTATATCGGCTTAGGTTTAGGGTCGGGGCCTATTGGATTTTACCATGGTTCGGAGGGCAGACTGTAGTTATAGTACACTAACCTGATCCCTAGCAGCCCCGAAGCTTCGAACCTGGAGCCCTCCACTCTGTACCCCTAAACTCTATGCTCCGAGCTCAAAACCTCAACCCTAGACTTGAAACCGTAGTTTTTGGCATTATTATTGTTGTTGGTAGTAGTGTTATCATCGTTCTTGGTATGACTATGATCGGTCCCGAGGTTGCTTCGCCTCCACCTTCGCCCGCATGGCTTCAGCCCAGGCTTCCGCACAGGCCTCGTGTGCAGAAGCGCCGCTCCATTGGAGCTTTACTTGGGGTTATAAACTCTAACAGCAGCCGCATGTCCAAGACACGAAGGAGCATTTTGCGGAAGAGGTGTGCCAAGGTGGTAGTGGGGGAGGAGGGGGACTCTCGCTCTGCTATGTGCCAACTTTCGACACGTTCCTGCCGTCTCCAAGCAGAGCTTTGAACTGTATCGAAGGTCGTAATGCAGTCGGAGTGCTGATGGTGGTTATGACCATCATGGGCAAAGAGACTCCCAGAGAAGATGACACGAGTGGTCGTTGTAATGAGAATAAGGCATAGGAACAAAACTAACAATTCCCCTCCGAAGACCTTGTGAGTTAATCATGGGACTTAGTAATGCCCGCAATTCAAATGTTCACAAGCCTATGTGTTGCGTATTTGTGTATGTATGTGAGGTGGCGCGGCAGCGTGCGTCAGTCGAGTTTTCTCCTGTCGATGGTGCTCACCACCCAACCGCTGCCTTACACATGCCACCAAGGATTGCGCTTGCACATTCACTACCTGCCGGATGGTTAAGTACCTCGTTTGGGATTGCCACGACATCGAACTATTATAATCCTACTTCGAACTACACCTGAACAATCGAATGTCGACATCAGGATCTCACCATACCCCACCTCAGCCAGAAATGATGATAATAATATTCATGATGGTAGTGATGATAGTCATCGCTGCCTCGGAACACAGGCGCTTGCAGCCACCGCCAAATTCCGGCGGCACCTCTCTTTCCACCGCATACCTGTGAGGGATGCGTTAGATTTGCAAGGCTCGCAGGGTAGTCTTCCAGATGTGCAGGCTCCAGACAAGGACGTTCCAAGCATCCACGTGAACATGGACACGATACCAGAACTAGAGCTGCGCCAACCTTGTAAGACTCCCTCCACAAGCAAAAGCGTAAACGCTGAACCCCAAGCGTGACGGCTCTGCCGAGCGTAGAACTGCTTGAAGCACCTGAGAGGTCCGAGCGAAGCGGCCGCCAGGTATTTGGTGCGCGGCGAAGCGATGATGATACTAGCGATGATGATGATGATGATGATGATTCTGATGACGATGATGATGATGATGATGGTGACGATGGTGGTGGTGCTGATGATGGTCATGATAATGACCATCCTCATCATAATGGAGTGCTTGCAGTACAAACTAAGATGGGATCAAGAGTGACGAGATCTAGGTTCGTGGTATCGTACTTTACGGGCATGTGGATAGCGATGTTCCAACCTGCGGGCTGTTGCTTGAAGGCCCTCCTGCAAGACGCTAAAAGCCAGTGTGTTCGACAAGTCTGCAGTTTCTCAGAATACAAGGACCTTGCAGGGGCCTTGAGAATTGGAATCGGCTCTTGCGGTCCATTATGGCATAACATTACAGAGGCTGTCACGGAAAAATATTCATCGGCAATCCTAAAATCTCGATTTCTTGAAAAGACGTCCAGCCAAGCGGTTGAACAGACGTCCAGCCAAGCGGAACTCAATCAAGATTCCCTTGTATTATGCATTATACACTGTGCTATATTATATATATATATATATATGTGTACATATAGATATTATATTTACAAAGTCCGGCCAAAATCTGCCGAACCTACACGAAGAACGAAAGACCCTTAATTGACTGTCTCCCCTCAGCCCTAAAAACCCCAAACCTTGAAAGCCTTAACCCTGAAACCCAACCCAAAAAAACTTACCTTTGGTTACTAGGGAATGGAGGCATGGGGTACCATTATAACTACTATTACCACCATTCTTCCATTCCCTGCTAACCAAAGGTAAGAAAAGCCGAGGATGAAGCTGGTAACAACAAAGCTTCTCCCCGTTGGGTGATGCGCTGCCCTGCCTGGCAAGAGGGCCGAGGCGGGGTAGAAGACTTCGGGGTTTAGAAGGGAGTTCTCACACACTAGCACTAAGTGTGTTGATAGGTGCCTCACTAGGTGGAAGAAAGAGCCAACAGGAATCGCGAATTACAAAACTCATACTTGCCATGCAGGTCCTTGTCTTCTTCTTATTGATACCACCACTATGACTTCTACTGTCCTCACGCTTGCTGCATAGTTCTTGCCACTAAACCGACTAAGCATAACCCCTGTGTGCCATCCGAAGCACTAAACCCTGCACCCTAAACCCTAAACCCTAAGCCCTAAACCGTTTAAACAGCCCGCGGCACGTCTCTGTCGAGATGGACTCTGCCGGTGGTTTCACCGGAGTGCTGGCACCTGTAGCAGCGACGCTTGGACTCCGCACTTCAGGGATCCGGTACCATAAGATGTACTAGAGGTTCATATCAGGATTACCCATATAGTAGAATAAAGACGGTACCATAAACCTACCATAAGTGCCACTTTGAGGCTACTGAAAGTATTCCGTCAGAAGATCTGGGGGGCAGGCGCTCCAGGTTCACTTCGCTGTCACCCAGACTGGACCAGAAGGACCCGACGGCCTCACAGCGCTCGCTCTTGACAGGGCGGATTTAGGGGAGTCCAGGGTTTAAGGGGTTTAGGTTAGAAGGGGCCCCCACCCTGTAATAGTGGTATAATAGGAATATAGTAGGGCCCTAATAATTATCATCCTTATAGTCACTATTACAGGGTGGGGGCCCCTTCTAAGGTTTCGGGTTGAGAGTGTTTAGGGTTTGGGCTCGTACTATTGAGGCAAGCACCCGAAACAACAACGCCGTCCATTCCTGCCGCCAGCCTTAGGGGCTGCGCTCGGTTCCTGCACCGCGGCTGGAGAAGGGTCCGTACCTGCCGAAAAAACTGCTGCTGTGCTACATCGTGGCAGCTGGTCGGGTCGGTTGAGGTGGGGTGAGTTCGGGCTAACTCGAAACCCATGCTGGGCCTCCCGGCCCAGTCAGAGGACAGCCAACACAACACGTGCAAGAAAGTCCTCCCCCAACTCCTTTCTGCTACAAAGCCCGTAGCAGGCTTTGAAGCTTAAACTAAGCCCCTGAACCCTAAATCCTAAACCCTAAACCCTAATTCCTAAACCCTAAACCCTAAGTTCTAAACCCCAAAGCCTAAATCCCCTGTGCCTCCCCGCCAAGCCCTTAAGGCTTCCTGGAAGCTTGCGGCAGACTCCTGAGCCAGGTGCCAAAAGGTTTAGGGTTTAAGAATTTTATCTCCGAAGCAGAATCAGATGTTGGGGTTTCGGGTTTAGGGGTTCCGGGTTTAGGGTTTATGGTGTTTCGGTTTTTCGGGTTTCGGGTTTAGGGGTTTCGGGTTAAAGGTTCATAGGGTTTCGGATACAAGATGTGGGTTTCTTCGGGCAGCAGGGTTTGATGTAGAACCGGGTATTGGGGTTTAAGGCGTAGGCGAATTCGTGTATCGGGGTTTAGGTTTGGGTACTGGGGTTTGGGGTTTGGGTATTGGGGTTTAGGGTTTGGGTATTGGGGTTTAGGGTATTGGAGTTTTAGTAGTTACTCTCACTAAACGGCACGAGGTTCGGAGGTCGGCTACAGGTTTGTGGTTAAAGGTTGATCAGGACTTGTGGTTTTGGGCTTAAGGCTTGGCTCTTTCGTGATCGCTCCTGTAAGAATCCCGAAGTTAATGCTAAGCTGGCTGAGGCACTGCTGGGCCCGGCGTTGTGCTTGAGGTTTCGGGTTCGGTGCTAGGCTTGGGGTTTGGGGCAAAAGTCAGATGGACAAAGTACCACCTGAGGAGACTCCTGCGTGCTTCGTCACCAGGGGAAAACAAAAGGCTCTGACCCACAGAAAAACGGCCGGACATGGCTGCCTCCTCATCAAAGGTTCCCGCCAGCAGATTCGAGGAGTCTCCTTCCAAGGGTACCCTGGTTCACTTGGGGCAGCTTGGGGTTCGGAGTATGGGATTTACGCCTTGGACCATGAGACTACCCAAGCAGCTGAATCACGAGCGATGAACTATACACCCGGACCCTAAACCCTAACCCTGAAACCCTATACCCTAAACCCTAATTCCCAAACCCGAAACCCTAAACCCTAAACCCTTACCCCGAAACCCTATACCCTAAACGCTACGGAACACCTGCGAGGGCAGCAATACTAGTATTTCCGGAGCCTGCTTCCTCTGCGGTCTTCTGGCTGTGCACAGGCAACTGCGCCTCAACCTGCAATCGCAGAAGATACCAAAGGGGCCTTGATAGGGTTCTGGGGCCCATTATACGATCATTAGAAAAATAAAGAACCCCCGAAATGGTATAGGTCATTATAGTATAATTGGAATAATAAGGCACCCCAAAAATAGTGTAGGTCATTATAGTATAATTAGAATACTAAGGAACCCCCAAAAAGTAGTATAGGTCATTATAGTATAATTAGAAGAATAAGGAACCACCAAAAAGTAGTATAGGTCATTATTTAAAGCCCCCTATAGTATCCTTACAGTTCCCTTGTAGTAGCCTTATAGATCCCTTTCAAGGAACCGTCATATATGGGAGGTTCCCAAAAAAAGGGGACCCTAATTTAGTACCCTAAATAGTAGGATCCTTATTCTAAGGACCCCAAAATAATGTCCCCCCAATTTTCGGAAACTCCCATATTACATTATAGTACCCTTATAGATCCCTTTCAAGGAACCCGTATATAAGTTCCCGTACAAAGAGCAAAGCATCGAAGCCCCCGCGACTGCGCCTCCGCAGCTCCGAAGGTGACGCGTCGGCCTGACGTGCTCGACTTCCTGCCTGACCATGGTGGGATAAGAACCCATATAATGCAAGATTTAATGGCACGTAATCTACTATTGTACTATACTAAACTCTATATATAAATATACACACATATATATATATATACATACATATATATATATATATATGCATACATATATAACTTCTAGCATCTAACATATAATATATATATATATATATATATATATATATATATGTAATATATATATATATATATGTAATATATAGTGCGTCTCTGAAGATTGTCTTTGGAAGCTGAGCCTTCGGGGGTGCTTCTCGAGGGAGCCATTTCAGAGAGGCGCTTCCTGGCACTGAAACGCAGGCGCCGCAAGCAGTTGTCGTAATTCTCGAAGGGTTTAGGGGTTTAGGGCTTACGGTTTAGGGTTTAGGCTTTAGGGTTCAGGGTTTTGGGTTTAGGGTTTAGTTTAGGGTTTCGGGTTTAGGGTTTGAAGCACGAGCTCCTCAACTTGAGGATGTGCCCGGCGGCCATGCCCACCTGCTGCATGTGCTGCTCCTTGGTCTCAAGCCGTCATGAGGGCGGCAAGCTGTAGGCTCTCAAGATGGGTTCATATGTCCGCACATATGCTACTTGCATAATCTTGCATTTAGATTTTTCACGCAGACGCACACTTGCAGACCGACATGCCAATAGATTGTCATCGTAGAGCTACGTGTGCCACGCGATTCGACCCATGGAAGCGTGCACACAAGCACACATACCCACCCACCTACCTACCTACTTCCTTACATACATAAATACATGAATACATGCATGCATGCATGTGTACACACATGCATGAACCTGTATATAGAAATTCCTGAATTGAGTACAAATCTGGCGGTGTTTCCGCACGTATCTTTCTTGCTTCTTTCTTAACCGTATTTGACACAGGCCTGCATTTCCTTGACCACCTCCATGCAATCGAAGCCGTGCTCCTGCCCGCCAGGCATGCGCAGGATGCTTCGCAGGGAAGCTGTTCAGGCTCCCCGTTGTGCAGTAGTGGCCTGAAACAATCAGTGTAGGGCTTGAGGGGTAGATTAAACCATGGTCCAGGGCTTCAATCCGCTGCTGAATCAAGCGATAGAGCTCGGACAGCAAACTGTTTTCAGCTTTCTCTTCACACCTGTGCACTTGCCGTTCCGCCAACCTGCACCAAGCAAGAGCCGCCTCAGGGAAAAGCAGCGATCCTCGAGCTCTGATGCCTGCGTCTAATCCACCTTTGTACAATTTCCACCATAATACCACGATATAACCGATTATAAGATAATACAATACCATGACATAACCTGTTATAAGATAATATAATACCGTGATATAACATAAAAGAGGAGACTATAATACTAATGCCCTATAGTCTGATACAGTACAATGGCTGAAACCACGCAGGCATCGAGCCTAAAGTGTGTGACGCAAGTCGGTTCTACCGAGGATGCAAAAAAAGCCTTCATGAAAGTCATCCTGCAGACATGGGAGCTTCCGAAAATAAGGGGTACCTTAGGGTTCCTTTAGACGGTTACTATAAGGGTGCCTTTACAGGGCTCTACAAGGGTTTCGAGTTCCCAAAATTTATGTAGGAGTACCGTATTTTGGGGGTCCTTATACTATTTAGGATACTATGTAAGGGTCCCCTACATGCAGTCGAATTTCGCGCAAGGGAAGTGTACCCGGCTCTCCGGGCTCCGTGCCCAAATGGTCACGTGATGTTTTCAGGCTTCAAACCTCTTGGCTAAGCAAGCTATAGGGAGGTGAACAGACAAGAGGCTGCATAGTCCATACAAACATTCTTATGCGGGTCTGTTCACCTGCTGAAAAGCTTTACATGGCACTCTGGCCCTGTACAACACACAAGTAGAGTACATGATCATGGTTGGCTTCGGTCTTCAACCAAACGAACCACTCGTCAGACCCAGAAGGATTGATCGAAGAAATCTGTCTTGAGCCTTTTGGCAATGTGCTGGTCGCTGCGACTTCTTTAACGTGGATCTGCATCACACGGCAGCTTGCACGGCTTTAACCAGAGACCCGATTTGCATGCAAGAAGATGGCTGTCGTCCTACAACGACTCACAAGTCTCGTCATCATCCTCACTGCATGCTGTGTTCCAATCGGAATCATAGAGCTGCTCTGTTTGCTTGCAGCGAACCTCATTCAAGAGGCCATCCAGCACAGAGAGCGATCGCGACACTTTCTGCACCTTTCGCCACTGAACGGACGGGGACCGATCCGGCGTGGGGGTTTCACTCCAGTCCGTTGCATAGAGTTCCTCTATCTTCTTGCAGCGCACATTCTCCAAGAGCGACTCAAGGGCACGCGTGGACCACACCATCGCACGCAGCTTCCTCCAGCGGGAGGACCTGGAAAGTTGCAGCGTGCGAGGTCGAGGTTCCCTTCGCGCTCTGTACATCCGCGAGATGGCATCCCCTAAGTCGCTACAGCAGCCGCAGTTCCCGCAACCAGGAGTGCATGCTTGCAACGTTTGCCCCATTGCTCTTCAGAGCACCTGCTGAGCACTCCGCAGCTGCAGGTGTGTATAGAAGCTTCCCGTGCACTCTGGAGAGCAAGACTTCTCTGCAAAGGTGCGGTGTTGTGTGCAGTGCTTAGGACAAAGCAAGCAGACCATGCATGGAAGCTGCAGTCCATAAAGAGGCTGACATACCTGTCGAGCTTCAAGGAGCACAGGAATGCCTGGCTCAACGCAACTTGGAAAAGTCTAACACAAAAAATGCAGTCTGCACATTGAAGTCCAGGCATTTTCCCAAAGCAGCGAAGGCCTCCACCTCCAGGGCCTCTCGGTTCTGTTGCAGCATGGCGGCCTTCGGCTGGCTGCAAGGCCAAACCCTTTCTTTCGTGCACATACGATGAACCTGCTTCAGGGCTGCCATACGCATACGCCTTGATCTAAACAGTCTATATAGCATGGTCCACCGGTCGAAGAGCTGCCTGAAGGTTAGCAGCTGCCTTTCCGCCGACCTTTGCGCAGTCATGTTGTCAGCGTAGCAGCGAGAGCGAGGCTTCAGAGTCTACAGCATCCGGTTCGGCCGCTGGGACTACTTGGAGCTTCATGGTAGCTATAGGTGGAGTTATAATTCGGGTAACTACAACGATAACCCATATTTGGGGACTTATAACTCCGCTTATAACTAACAATGAATCTCCAAGCAAACGCTGCACATCTAAGTGCCTAAGGTTCAGACCAGGCGGCACAGGCTTGAACTTGAAAACGGAAGCTGCCACTCTACTGTTACTACTGCCTTGCATGCTGGCACAATCCCGAATCAGCATGTTTTCGTGCCATGTCCATAACTACTACAGCTACGGCACCGACGAGACCGAGAACGACCACAACCACGACCACGACGATGATTCCTCTATAACGAAACATTCACACGATCAGAATTTCTGAGGGTCTCTGGTTTGACTCCGGAACCTGTTCACTTCTGAGCGAGGAACGCCGGAAGGGCTTGAACTCACCAGCTTGCTGGCCGGGACAAGAGGCACCTGCAGACGCATCGGCCATTTCTGCAAAAAGAGAGCGCCAAGTGTTGCCTGCATTGGCGATCGTACATGCGACAACGACATCACCAAACTACCACACTATGACATCACTATGACCGTCCGCTTAGGAAGGACCATTCTTCCTGTCGACAGGTACAAGCAATCATCTGTTACAGTGTTCTGATGAGATGTCATCCGTGATCCGCAAATGTCTCGGCGCCAGCTGACAGCCTCTTCCTTGCCCTGTGGCGTGCTGTCATTGCCAGCTGACTCCGTCGGCGACCTGTCATAGCAGGCAGTCCGCTAGTCCTGCAAATCCATTCATTCAAGATGGACAGCACCCTGAGTATTGTAGGGGCCTTAATCATTAGAATAGGGCTTCGGGGCTCCATTATAGTACAGTTCTATTGATATCGGTCATTCTTTAGGCTTCTATATCTGCATTCTCAATCCCTCGAACTCTGAGATCTTCTACAGTCTCTGCTGCATTTTCTGAAACACGGACAGGGGTTCAATCGTGGAACCAGGATCCCGGATCTCAGATCGATGGCACAAAAAACGACGTTAAAAACCCACAAAAATGCGATGCTCGCAACTCACAACCATCAAATTGCAATTGTGTGGTCACGCAAGTGTCGAACCCTACATCAGAACTTCTTCTGAACCTCAGACGATAAAGCAAACAGCCGACCTTAGTGCACCGAGAAGCTGCGATACAACCCTGCGACAAGCACTCTCGCGGTCCTCGAAGCCCCAAAACAAACCGAAAGATTTAACCTTCAACCCAATACCCGAAACCTTCAACCCTAAACCCTCCCCTCACGCAAACCAACATTGTCCACACCCTCCCGCCCAAAGCTCTGCGGAAGCGAGGCATGGTCACTTCGGGCTTCGCTTGGGAGGCCGTGCCTTCGTAGCAAGGCTGTGATAGTATAGGTATAGTAGAATACAGTATAGCTTCGTTATAGTTGTGGTTCTAGATATAGTTCTAGTATACTGTAGTAAAATGCAATGTAGTATAGAATCATATAGTCTAGTATAATACAGTGTAGTGCTTGGTTTTGGCCTGGGGGTGTGGGGTCAGCCTCGGCCGTGGGGAGCGCTTAGGGTTTGGGGGAGGGGTTTCGGATTTCGGGGTTTAGGGGTTTAGGGTTTTAGGGTTTTAAGGCTTTAAGGGTTTAGGGGTTTTAGGGGTTTAGGGTTCTTTTGAACGCCTTTTTCCGCCTAGCAGTTGAGGTTGGCCGAATCCACTGACTGGGTGTTGGGTTTAGGGCTTTGTTCGTAGGGGGCGAAGGGCTTCGAGGTAGAACTCTGTGGACATTGGAACTTCCAGACTGTTCAGAAGCAGGCCATGATTCGGAAGCTCATTCCTCGCAGGGGAGGCGGAGAGGGACTTCAGAGGCCTTGAAACTAAGGGTCCTCATGTAGAGGTGCGGTTCATTGGCCTAGGGTGTACGGCTTCATTGTGACCGTGTCGGCTTCGGCTGTGTCGCGGTCCCTCAAGGCTCCAAAGCTGATGTATCTGAAACTCCGAAGAGGACGGTGAGGTTGAACACAAGTCTTACTTGAGAAGCTAGCAGTGCCAAATCCAAAGCGCCATTTTGGCATAATAACAAAGCTAAGGAGCCCCCCAAAGGCATGTTGCTGCAAATTGTTCAGGCCGCTTCATTGCTGCAATCATCACGACGTCATTACGTCCAGGCTAGCTGTTGCTTCAGTCATGCGATTGCTTCCTTCGCTGTTGCTGCAGGCCTCCAGCACACTCTTGATGTAGCCTTTTGTGAGGGGCTTGCCACCCGCTCCGCTACGCCACCTGCACGCAGCTTGTAGAAGCTCTGCACTTCCTAAACCCTTCTCAGACGGCACTGCGCAGCAAAGCCCAACACTTCGCACCTTCCAGCATCCGCACCTCAGCAGCACATCGTGATAAAGGCAAGGCCCGCATATCATAGTATGGCACATCAAAGTACATATGGCACATCATGAACCTTTTACAGTATTGTAAGCTGTGGCATCGTATAGTTTAGTATAGCATAGTATAGTATAGCATAGTGTAGTATAGTATAGTATACTGATTTAAGCTCTGAGTCAGGCACCCTTTGCGGACTGCTCAGCCACCTCAGAGTGGAGACGGAGATCATCTGCAAGGTACGGCTCAACACCGCTGACCCAAAGGCTCCATGTACCCATATAGTAGGTACTTAGGCCTTGAAGTACCTATATAGTGGCCCCTTTAAGGCCTATGTACCCACTATATGGGTACATGGAGCCTTTGGGTGAGCCCTGAGGCTCCAACATCCATTGTGCGTCTTAGCAGCTCCAACTTTGCCTCCATCTGCTTTGCCTGCAAGGGGTGGAGGAGTGGAAGCAAGGCGCGTCCACGAGCGGCCGAATTCAGAGGACGTGTCAACTTGCTCGAACGTCTGAAGCCAGTCTTGCTAGCACACCGAACCTGCCTCCTCCTCCATTCTTCTGGTGTCATCTCTTCGGATCGCAATGCCTTTAGCCTGCAGCATCCATGGCCGATGCCAATAATCGAGACTATGGATGCAGCGAGAATCCGCATCGCACGAACAATTCAGCAAACTCTATCGGAGAGCAAGCGAGAGGAAGGACCTTCGCCATCAGGACGTACGCTGGCCAGGCACCATCAATGCTGGGTCTTGGAAAATCGGATCTTGTACAGGCTGCTGTTCGGCTCAGGTTATGGGCTCGGAAGCTCAGGTCAGGCTCAGGTCAGGCTCAGGATGCCTCTCTCTCTACTCTAAAGTAGGCTCTACAGTTACCCACTGGAAGTGAAACGAGAAGAAGCTGCAGGCGAGCAAACACGACAGCTGGCGGATGCGACATGCCAAAAGCTGATGCCTTTTCAATGAAGCGAACGGATGCCATCTCGCTCGTCCAGAGTGGATGAGGACTCAGAACCTGGGCTGAAACGGGCAAGGCTTCAACAAGAAACAGAATCCATGAAACCGAGCAGACAGCAGCCCGCGAAGAAGCGTTTTTTTACCCCCGGGGCAGAAGCATCCTGCATCTAGATCTCATCGTCATCGATCCCGAACTTCGGGCGCACGAAGGGGATCATGGGCGCCGGGGCCGGTGGAGCCAAGCCCACAGCCATGCCGGGGGGGGGCACAGCCATGGGAGCGACCATGGCCACGCCGAAGCTCATCGGCGGCCGTAGGAGCCCCGGAGCAGCTAAAGGTGCTCCGAGATCCTGGATGCTGGTGGTAGGGCAGAGATGCATGGAGTCGGAGGTTCGGACGGCTTCGACCGCTGCACTGGGGAATTCTTGTGGACCAAACTGCACGAAGAAATCCAGGGCTCTCAGGACCTCTGGCATCGCAGCGTTGGGAGATGAGAGGACGCGTGCCGCGAGGTCCGTGCCCGCCAGCTGGAAGAGCACCTCCACACGGCCAAATCGGTAGTGCCCCGGTCCCGGCAGGAGGCGCAGCAGCGGGGGGAAGCCCGGAAGCCGGCGTAGGACCTCCATCAGCGCGGACTCGATGAGGTCCATGGGCCCGCTGGAGAGGGGCGCTTGCAGCGGTGGGGACCGAACGATGTCGTTGTAGATGTGGAAATCCTTAGTCTGGAACCCAATACGCCATTAGCAGTGATTGGTTAACAAAAAGGGACCATGCTTCTGAGTGTCGTCGCCACCCAGTGCTGGCACTCGTTCCAGGACTTGGGTGATGGTGGCGGAGGTTAACACATGACGCGGGAACGTGTCCTCATCAAACAAGTTGATCAAGTCCTCGGTCCAGTTGTATTTTCAGGAAGCTGGCGAAGGCAAACAACTCTTGTACCCACCAACCAAGGTGCTGTCCACTCTAGACTAGACTGCAAATCTATCTGGAGAACACCCCCCAGCTTCCCGCAATTCGCCAAGCCGCACCCTCCAATCTCGGGTCGCAGAGGAATATCCACCGGCCGGGCCTTGTCAGCGTTTCAGACTGAGGCTTCAGACAACCTGTGGACAGCAGAGCCCTCATCCTCCACGCACTTCAACGCAACACTCCACATGCACTCGCGTCGTATAGGGGCCGTCATAGTTAGAATAGGGTTTGAGGGCCCATTCTACCAAAGCTATAATACGGAGCCCCCAAAATAAAATTGGTAGTTATTTAATGCCCTATGTTACTCCCTTCTCTTTCGCCGTGGCTCCTGAAGATCTGCCGCAGCCGAGTGAGCACTGCTGGCAGGCTGTTCCCAAGCATGGTCACGGCGCGTTGCAGGAAGTCCTGCCGAAAGCCAAGGCCACATTCCCGCACCTAACTTTCTTCAACCCAGGTTCGAGGACGAGGACACCGGCAATTCCTGGAAAATCCGGCTCATGCAGAGCCCAACAGCGGGAACAGGACCAGTTTGGTGTGAAGGGCGCACCTCCTTCAAGCTGGGTACAGCATTTGAGTACAGGTTGCTGGGACTTCAGCTGTTTTGATCTCGCCTTCGCACCCGCTGCCTACCTGACCTTCACGTATCGTGGGAACGGATCGGGGTTCGGGGGTTCAAAGTGCTCAAGACTCAGAGGTTCGGGTAGACCAACTGATAAGACCACATAGAACACACCGTCGCTGCAGCATCTGACGAGAAACGGTGCATCTGTTGAAGTACACTCGAGATAACGGCCGCTTAACTTCATAGGGCTCGGATACTATATGTGAAGGCTTCCAGCAACACGAGCGTAGGGGAGGTTCGTGGGTGCATTCACAGGCTACGTCAAGGCACCATACTCCGATCCCGCTCAAGCCCTAGAAATGCTGCTTCGATCTTTAACACAGATAGGCCCACCTCGTTCAGCTTCTTGACCCGGCTCTGCAGCCAGTCGTCCATCAGCTCCCCGTAGCCCTCGACCTCACCGACTTCAGCTTGCTGGGGATCGGGCTCCGAAGCGCACAGGCCCGGGCATAGAAGAAAGATCTGCGCAGCTTCCCAGCGAGCTCACTGAGCTCCGGCCTCAGAATCCCAAGGCCACGACACGACGGCGCAACAAAGCTGCCTGGGATCCCGGCTGGTCCCAGTAGTTGTTCTGGCTGCCCCTTTTCAGGCAAAGCGCCGCTTGGAGCAGGAAGGCCTGCAATGAGCCAGAGACGACCGTGAAAAGCACTTCGATGCAATTCATCCCAATACTGAAGGAACAGCTGGAGCTAAGCAGCTCAGCACAAACCCCTGTCATCATTCATTCCTACAGTCAACTTCTACTCGAAAAAGCTATAACGTGTCCTTAAATCAGCCCTAAAGGAACCCTGACAAGCAAGCCACACCCACCTCCTTGGCGCGCTTCGCCCCACCAGTCAGGTGGCGAAAGGTGGCTTGAAACGGCGGACTCTGAACGGCCTCCGCGCTCACATAGGGCCCAGTGTTCAGGGCTTGCAGCGTCGGGTTTGGGGTTCGGGGCTTAGGTGGCAATGACATGCGTCCTGGACTAGACCCCATTGAACCCAGTGGATGATCAGCTATCAACCGGGTTAGAAGTACTTCCATCGGGAATGGAACTAAGGATACCTTTCTTCGAACCCTAACCACAACTACCCTAAACCCTGAACCCTAAACTAAATCCTAAAACCTTAAAGCCCTAAACCCTAAACCCTAAACCGGGAGACGTCTGTGGCTTCTTTGGGCATGGCATGCGGGGCCTGGAAGAGCGCCTTCACCTGTGCCAAAAGCGTCGCCTGCCCATCGCCGCTCAAGGGGACAGGTGTTGGGGTATGTACTAGGTACGGCCCCCACTCAGTAATAGTTGAATAATATTCATAATATAGATATATTTGGACCTTAACAGTAGCCCCATTTTTGACTCTTACTGTATCGGGGCCGTACCCAAGGTATGTATAATATCCAAAATAAAAATTATGTTCAAATTGCATTATATGGTAACATACTGTAGTGTATTATTTTGTTTTCTATAACTGTGAATATTATGATATAGTTTTATGTAACTCTACATGACTTTATATAACTTGGTATTATAATCATACTTGATAATAATAACCATAATAATAACAATAATAATATTACTAGTAATAGTAATAGTAATAGTAATAGTAATAGTAAGAATAATAATGGTAGTAGTAATAATAATAATAATGATAATAACAATAATAACAATAATAATCTATAACTATCAAAGGGAAACCTAAAGGAATAATAATGATAGTTATTGAGGGCCCGATACCAGGCTTCCCGGGCTTGACTTTAGGGCCGTTGGGACTAAGGTTTGGCTTTTGGATTGGGGGATGAGGTGCACCGCTCACTGAAGCGCCCTCTTTCTTGCCTTGCAAGGCCTGCGCATCGATGTCAAGTAGCTACGAGATCTCGCACTGAGATTCGAAGCTCCATGATACAGGCAATGGGTCCAGCCCTCTCCCTTCCCTTTCGTGGCAAAACATGCGAAGATGGTGCACTTCTGCTTGCCGGAGACTAGACTTGTCATCAAGTGACAGGGACAAGGGAACCAAGCGGAAGCCCAACTTGCAGAGAGACGAGCTTCTGCTCAGCTGCCACCACGCAAGGTCACTAGCTGCTGCTCCTCTTCTTTGCCTTTGCCTTTTCGGCATCTCTGCTACGAGATGCTTTCCCCTTCTCCTCATCGCCTTTCTCCTTCTTCTCTTTCTCTCGGCTTCCCGAGCCGGATTTCCGAGGTTTTTTCTCGCTCCTATCTCGGCTTCTGCTCCTCGACTTCGCCTTCTTCCTCTCACTCCCGGAGCGATCTCTCTTCGGTCTCTTTCGGTCGCTGCGGCTGCGGCTCCGCCGCTTCCGCTCACTTCGGCTCCGCGATCGCTTCCGACGGCTTCGAGAGCGGCCCCTGAGCTCTGAGAGCCACGAGAAACCCAGTCTAGGGGGCCTCAATAATGAGGTGTTGGGGTAGAATCATTATACTATGACCATAACAGGGAGCCATCAGCTAGGTCAGAACACAGACGCCGACATCAGTGCTCTGTCGAGGGCATCCTTTCCGCAACAAAACCCTAAAACCCTAAACCCCTAAATCCCTATAATCCAAAACCCATAGAGCCTTAAAAAAAAAAAAAAACTAAAACCCTAAAACCCCGTCTCTGGAAGCCAAGTTGCGGTGAGGAGCGAGGTCGCTTTACACTCGGAGAGCCCCTCCTCTTCACCTCTTGAGCTAAGGCTTTCAGGGCTTTGAAGGGTTTAGGGGTTCCTTCAAAGGGATCTATAGGGTTACTCTAGGGCATTTTAGGGCTAAGAGGTTTTAGGGTTTAGGGTTTTAGGATTTTAATGTTTCTAGGGTTGAGAGTTTTTAGGGTTTAGGGTCTTGAGATTTAGGGCTTAGGGCTTAGGGTTTTAGGGTTTAGGGTTCTAGGTTTTGGGGTTTTAGGGTTTAGTTTAGGGTTTAGGGTTCTAGGGTGTAGGGTTTTTTGAAGTGCATGGGTTTAGGGTTTCAAACTAAGGCTTCGGACCTTTGGGCCTAAGGGCTGAGGATGTTAGGCTTTGAGGATTAGAGGCTTCGTGAGGCGAGGGTCTCTGAGTGTTCGGATCGCTTTAAGGGTTTGGAAATTAGGAGGGGGGGTTCCTCGTCACTACGAGGTACCCCTGGTCCAAACCTAAACTCCAAACCCGGGAGTGCCTCATATCCCAAGCAGAACTGTCCCCGAGAGCCCCCACTACCCCTCAGTCAAGTACTGTGTCTCAACTGTCAAAACAAGACTTACCGAAGCTGAAGCTACAAAAATTCGTTCTCCCCGCGCCCGTCTTAACCCTTATGATCCGTGCAGAGCCCTCACAAACCTCAAATACGCCCCTTATCAACAATAACAAAAGCCGCGACAATAACCCGGCTCACAAAACCTTCTAACAACCTCTTGTTTCCGCAACCGTCAGAAACCCCTCACATAACCCGTGAGAAACCCATACGACGCTAAACCCTAAACCCGAAGCCCGAAACCCTAAACCCCAAACCCGAAACTCCAAACCCTATCCTTACGGGTTTTGGGCTTTCTGGCCACGAAACGCTTGGCGACCTCCGCTTTCTCACGCTTGGAGACCGCTTCCTCCCGTAGTAGTGGGCTTAGGCGCCTTTTGTTCTATGGGTTTGGGTGGTTAGAGTATGCTAGATCGTCTGCGCTTTTAAGGTTGCAGGCAGTCTTGGTAGTTGGGGGATTGTTTGAGGGTTTGGGGTTTGAGACTAGGCAGGGCCATAAGAAACACACTGGTTTTGCACTGTTCCACTCATCCCGGCTTGAGAGACCTATTCTCCCTGAAATCAATAGCACAAACAGCATTATCTATTGTGCCTGGTGTACACCTAAGTGTTTTTGCTCGGTACCTTCAGCTTCGCTTCAGACCTTCGACGTGTCGGAAACTGAAACTGGGACCCCTTCTCCTCGCATGGGGTTGTACTTCAACCCTGGGCCTAAGCAATATGCTCGGGGCATCTCGCCTCAGAAGGCCCATCGTCCAGGAATGATGATGTGATGTCGTGGGACCAATGCATCCGTTCTCCCCAGAGCACGCCCCAATCACGATGACGTCCGTCGGACGTGAGCATCCGTGACGTCTGTTTGACCAGTGCGTCCAAGGCATGATTTTCAACACCATGCAGAGCCTGTGACACAAGTATTGCTCCTCATGTTTTCTGATGGCGCTTCCGGTAGGTTCCTTGTGGACCCGCCAGGGCTTCTGTTCCGCTCGCGCCATCATGTAATGTAGTGCTACATTGAACTTAAACAACTGTGTGGATCATGCTTCTACTCTTCATGATCTATAGAGCCGTAGAATGTCATAGTCTCTTCACGTGAATACAGTTTTGCATGTCATGTCAGTCTATGTTACTTATATAGGATGTTTGAAATTTATGTCTTGCTGCTGTACATGTTTGTCGCATGACCTGAATGTTACGTAGCTTGGTTGCTATAGTTTTCTGAAGTTATCTGCATTCTGTACGTATGGGGATTTCCGAAAATAGGGGACCCTAATCTGGCACCCTACATAGTAGGAGCCTTATTACACGCACCCCAGAATAAAGTACCCCCAATTTTCCGAAACTCCCATATATCAGCCTAGCCCCAGCCTCCGATCAAACTCGCCCCGGGAAACCTCGACGAATCCCCAACAGCCCCCACTCATGCCTATCTACAGGAACCTTGTGGAACATCTTCCGAATGGCTCTGTAGACTGCTCCTCGTGGCCTACACCCTAAACTAAAACTGTAGGGGCCTTAACAATTAGAATAGGGTTTGGGGGTATATCAAACTATGAGTAAAACAAGGAACCCATCTAATCAACCCTTCACCCCAACAAACCCGAAGGCCTTCGCGGGCTGGGTGACTTCCGGCGTCCGCGGCTACGACTCGGGCTCTCGGAGAACTTGGGCGGATCAACCAGCTCCTCAGCAGAAACTCTGGGGGCTGGGGTTTGGATCGAGACAAAGGCAATTGTATAAGGGTCTTGACAACGGTTTCGTACGGTCTCACTAGAGTATAGGATGGGTATAGGGTTGATAAGACTCCTGTAAAGGATTTGTAAGGGTAGAGGTCTTCTGTGTTGGCAAGAGCCGAAGTCTGCACATGCAAGTGTTCAAGGTGTACGGTTTTGGCGAAAACGCTCTACAAACACCATGCGCAAGTATCCAAACAACTAAGTGCCATGCCCAGTTGGCGGCATAGGGCCTCCCTCTGTTTTCCTGCACAGCCATCATGAAGCATCACGGGAGCGGGTCAGTCGTGAACATGCCGGGCCGTCAGCCAAAGCCTGTGATACCCGACCCTGCCTAGTCGGTCCTACGTAGTTTCTTGGATGCACGTATGGATTTGCTTCACGCGAAGCCTCGAAGTCGACGTCAAACTTCACCCTGACGCCCGGCGCGACGCCGTTGCGTCGGATGTAGTTCTTGAATCGCTCCCCCTTGGCGTTCGCGACATGGAGCTGGATGTCGTCGTTGTGACGACCCTCGCGCTTCACGAAGCCATAGTCGGCTGTTTTCCAAGCAACCACGGTACCTGGGCGGGCATGCTTCAGCGCACACAGGGCCGAGACCTCTGGCTTTGTAAGCTGGGCACACTGCGTCCACCGGAGGGAGAAACCCTCAACCCTGATTCTTGCAAGCTGAGAGTCCCCTTTCACGAGCTTTGCCATTTCTCGGTGGCATGGTGAGCACCCTCAAGTCTTGAGCCAGAGGCCGCAGACACAGCGCCTAGCGCACATTCCTACAATGTAACAAACCGGAGACAGGGAGAGGCCAACACTAAGATGACTCAGAACAGTGTGGCCAGTGTGGCCTAGGGTTCGGACCTATGTTTTTGGTGACAGTTCTTGACTGTAGGATTAGTGCAAAGGCTGGCCTGCTTCGCCTGATCGCGCCAGGCAACAGCGACGCGCTCCTGCTTTCAGCACTGCTACGCAACGGTTTCGAGTTTGCTCCAAGTTGTATTCCAATGTCATCTGCATGCTGCAATCATCTGCTCCTCGTCGAGCCAAGCCGCAACTTCCTGTCGTGTTTGAGCCATGCAGAGTCAGCTACGTAGATCAGACTCTTGGGAGGTTTTGAAGCGTTGCTGCGTCGATAGAGCCGAGAGAGCGCTGCTTGAGCAGCGGGCTTCTTGCACGGGGCAAGAGCAGAGCTTCAAGGCCCGAGGTAAGGAAAATACTTGAGACAGCTTTGGCAGTTTCCTGTATTCCACTACCTGCTGCTCAACAAGCATTCGCTCAAGCAGCGACGAACGACCAACAGGACACGGCTTGTCAAAAGCAAGCTTGAAAGCCGGACCATCAAATTCTTGCACAAAAGAACCGACACAGCACAGTTCTGTGCCTAAAGCCTAAGCACTGTCATTTGCAGGCACCACAACTTTCGGTTCCGGGGCGGGCTGGGAGTTCAAGTAACTGATGACGCGGTCCGTCACCAACCACGAAGCCAGGATCAGCACTACGCAAAGGCCGAAGGAAAGGCCAGGGCCCCAACCTCCCACGAGGTAAGGGACCATGCCTGCCAGCGCAGGTCCGGGGCAGATGCCGACCATGCCCCATCCGAGGCCAAAAAAGGTGGCACCCAGCACCAGCGATCCGTAGTCTCCGGTTTTAGACGGCCGCTCGAAGCTGCAGTCCTCTCCGCAGAGGGGCTTCCTGTCCTGTCTCTCTGCGAGCAAGAACGCCGGGAAGGAGACGCAGAGCCCCAAGCCCATCACGAAGGCCAGGCTCGGATCCCAGGTACCGCCAAAGTCCAGGAAGTCCAAGACCTTCGCTTGACTGGTCATGCCCGAGACGCCGAGGCCCAAGCCGAAGATCATCCCGCAAGCCAGCGGTGACACGAAGCTGCGAGGCTTGGACGGAAGGAACGCAGCCAGAGCAGCTAGTACCAGGCTGGACAAAGCTGCCCCAAGAGGGAACTCCCACTTGGGTGGCCACTGGAGCTCTGCCACTCCCCAGGGACCACTGGCATCCAGCTGGGCTGCATGCCGGGTCACTGCCACGGTTACAGCAGCTACGCCCATGAACGTCGGCACCGCAATCCAGCTTCGAGGCGCAAGGCGTGGAAGTCCACAGATGCCATGTCCACTTGTGCAACCCCTCCCGGCTCTGGTGCCGATGCCAACGAAGACACCGCCCAAGCAGTACCTCGCCACTGGGATGTCCAAGGCCTGAGGATAAGCGAAGTCTCGGTTGAAGGCCAAGTTCAGAAGGCCACCGGTGACCAGCCCGACCAGGAAAAGAGCTTTCCAAAGCTGACCATCCTTCATTGGCTGGCACTTTCCGACTCCACGCAAGAAGGGCCCTGCGATGCCACTGATCCCTGTGATCTTGCCGTCGCCCAGGTATGCCAGTGCGGCCGACAGGCCAATCAGCAGGCCGCCCACACCAGACTCGATGGGAGTGAATGCCATGGCTCTAGAATCAGCTAGAGAAGATGGACGCTTGAGGGCTGTCCTCAATCTCTAAAGCAAGCGCGGTTCTCTGCAGTGCAGTGCTCTTGAACCCGGATGCAAGCAGCAGTTGCCCGAAGTCATGCAGTATCCCAGTCAAGCCGCAAATCAATCGTGCCTGCGTCGTCGAGTCCACCAACTTCACCACTTCAGCCTTCAGGTCCGTGAAGGTCTCAACAAGCTCTTTCTGCGCTGTGTCCGAAAACCTGGCACAGGAACCTACTGGCAAACGGCGTCTGGCTTCTTGGCAGCTGTCAATCCTCCAAAAAGGGAACAGCATCATGCAAACACAGAGCGAAAGACGTATTCACCACACAGACCAGGCACGTGCTGACATCTGTGGACTCTGCTTGCAAAGCCACGGCTAAACCTAACTGAAATCGTATTCGAAGCAATGACTATCGAACATCTTGCAGAGCGCTGGGACGAACTTTGGGGCTCAAACCGGGCAGTGGAAACTTCCAAACACAAAACGAACCGAACCCCATGACCTGCCTGAAGAGGTTCAGACGAACTTCGGCAAAGAATGCTGCACGGGCCCTGACGTCGATGGCCTGCCAGGGCTCTCGACTTCACTTAGCGTTTTGAAGCCACATCCAGAGAGTCCAGGATACTCAAAGCAACCAAATCCTAAACCCGAAAGAATCCTGCAACGGCCTTCAAAGCTGAAGTGGTTTGCTCCTCCTTGAACTTGTGCACCAGCTCCTGCTTTGATGGAGCTGTGGGAATGGGAGGAGGAGACACGGTCGGCATATCTGACAGTTACATTCATGACTTTTGCTCCACTCGGATGCTCCATCTTCCGTACTGTTGCACCCTAATGCCGTCAACTGACACCACATTTTGATGCTCGAGATGCTTCAGCTACCACACGTTCCGAAACCTAGGACCAAAATCACCTTGTGTTCCGAGGGCTTGTGCCGGTAAAGGAGTTCCGAATGGTGAGTTGTGAGAATTGTCGGTAATGTGTTGGTCCAAAACTTTGGAAAGCCCGACGGATTTTGGCAAGGCCTGGTGACATGGAATTACTTATATCTGGTGCCTCGCGATGCTGCCCCATCAGACCACAGAATTGAGGCAGGAAACCTATTGATTGAATCAGGTTTGACTCGCAAGCTCCAATCGTTGGGGTTGTCATGCGTGCCCGTCTGGATGTCAAAAAGCAAAAACTTCGAGCCGGTATGTTGCTCCAAAGCCCTGGATACGAAGCTAGGCCGTGTGTTTGCCGTGTCGCCCAGACCCCGGTGCTTGTGTCAAGACTTCGCAGTGATGAAGTCTGGCCCCGTGTTATCACGTCGCTCCCGGAATTATCCAACGGGCCGTGACATTCCGGCTGCAGTCCGTTCCGGGCGCTCCGCTCTGCTGCGGCTCGATATGTTCCTTTGTCTTCCGATCCTCTGGATCCTCTCCTCCTCCTTCCAGCATGCTCTGTCGGCTCTCTTCCGTCTCGTTCCGGCTCATAAACGAAAACCTAAACCCTAGTCACCCTCAACTTGACGACCGAATCGAATCCTAGCTTGAAAATGTCAGCGGCTGCAAATCTGTCGTGCAAGAACTCGAAGCAACAAACGCAGCGAAGCTGCAAAACCTGGTACCTAAATCAGGAGAACCCACGAAAACGCCCAATTCCTGCCTCAAACCTCCCCTCAAAACTTGAAACTAGTTTAGCATCCGTAATTTTGAGTTGAGAGTTTCGAATTCAAGGTCCTGTAACCCTAATATTCCCCGAAAACCCTGCTAAACCCCGGAACCCCTAAACCCGTAAACCCCTAAACCCCTAAACCCCAAAACCATAAAACCCTAACGCTAAACCCTGAACCCTAAGCCCAAACCCCTCTACCCTCGAAACTCGGCTCCCCCGGTCTTGTTGGGCCTCCGAGGTCGGGCCCGGCTTCTGGGGCAGCGCACCGAGGCGCCTGCGAAGTCACGGACATGGGCTCTGACGGCTTCTTGGATTCCTTGGGGTGTTTTGAAGGCTTATAGGGTTTAGGGTTAGGGCTTAGGTTTAGGGTTTAGGGTTTAAGGTTTAGGTTAGGTCTTTTGAGGGTTTGGGGTTTGGGGTCTTTTGAGCGTTGGAGGGCTCAGGGTTAAGGGTCAGGTCTGTTGAGGGTTGGGGAATTGAAGGTTTGGGCCCACGCAAAATGCAGGTTGTACAAACTTTGGTAGAGTTTTACAAGGGCTTGTTGTGGCGTGCACGAGCCTGGTGAATCGGGCTTGACATAAGGACTTTATGCGGGGTTTACGGTGGGGCGATGTAGAGTCCCGAAACCAGCAATGTCCTCAACTTCGAGGCACTTCTTGGCACTTCTGCAGAGGTCCGAAGCACCACTGGAGACATTGGTACAAATCTCTCCGAGCTCTTCTTATCAGCATCAGGATTTTTGCTGTTTCCGCCAGAAAAACGGGCAATGGTAATACTTTGGACTGCAGTCAAAGATAGTCTATGCAGCTGCCATGCCCTTCGCATGCTTTTCTGGGTTGTTGTTCAAAAACTTGGATTGAGTTACCATGCATAATGAGATAGGGACCCTAAACCCTAAAAACCTAAAACACTAAACCCAAAAATCCTAAAACACTAAACCCAAAAACACCAGCTATGCTCTTTAACGGGGACCCAGCTTTGCATTGAGGAGCCAACGAAAAGTTAAAGTCCAACCACCTCTCATGGTTTAGGGTTTAGGGTTTTGGGTTTAGGGTTTACAGTAAAGTCATCAGCTGCAATTCAAAAAGCAGGAATCTTGATCTAGAAAGCAGGAATGCTAGTGACATTGACATTGGCAAATGTCAGTGAGAATGATGCAGGTCGTGACATAAGCCGTGCTTATAATCTTGATAACGGCTTTCGCAGCAGCAGTAGGCATAGCAGGAGACACATCAATCGGAGGGGCAAGAATCACGAGAGCAACACGAGTCACTGCCACTGGCACAGAAAGAACCAGCATCCTGAACCCTAGACCATGAACCCTTAAAAAACATGAACCCTAAATCCTAAACCCTTTAAAGACATGAACCCTAAACCCTTTAGAAGCATGAACCCTGAACCCCGGATTATGCCAGAGTTTGGCGGTCCTCCGCAACTCTGACAGCGCCGGAGGGTCCGACGTGCCGGAGGTACCATTGAAGACCTCATGACACTGTCCCGCCCATCTCTGGTTTGGCATCCAGGGCGGAGGCCCTAAACGCTATACTAGACTGTATTTTGAGATAAATATACGATATTGTACCACAGTCTTCTGTGTATACCATACTATACTTTAATTGACTATACTTTACTATACTTTACCATACTTTACCATATTCTACTATACTTTACTACACTATATTAAATTTTACCATATTGTACTGCATTACACCATTGTATACCCTCTGGCACGATTTTGTACTATACTATGCCATGTCATACTCGATTGTCCTATCGTGTTCTCCTGGTCCCTTTAACCCAAAAAACCGAAACCCCTAAACCCTAAACCCCACATCTTTCGATGGACGCCTCGACCTTCCCCCCTTTTGTCAAAGCCGAGCTCCTGGCACGGCCGGCGCCTTGGTGAGTATTGCGGGATTGCGGGAAAGAGGCTCAGGGTTTGGTGTTTTGTTTTTTGCACCTTTTTCCATCCGCCTACAGGTCTTAGGAATCTGGAATTTGGGGTTTAAGGTTTAGGAATCAGCTTAGGGTTTCGGGTTTAGGGTTTGGGGTTTGGGAACCGGATGGCCCAAATGGGACGTTTAGAAGACGACGGACCCTAAGGTAGACCTTCAACACCAAGATCCCGATCATACCTGCCCCTCAGCTCCAAAACCCCTCAAGGGCGGACCGAGCCCACGACTCGGCACCTGCAAGGCACAGCAGAGTTTCTGTTCGTGGCAAATGTGCGAACAGATGGCCCCTTTCGTTACCTTTGGTTAGTAGGGAATGGAGGAATGGGGTACAATTGCAACTACTACTACTACTACTACTACTACTACTACTACTACTACTACTACTACTACTAATACTTCTACTAGTACTACTACTACTGCTACTACTACTACTACGATGCTTCTCTTCCCTACTAACCAAAGGTAAGTTTCCTGCCAGTCTACTCCACTGCACCTCCGGGTCTCCCTCCGTCGCAGACTCGATGAAGAAGGACTGAAGATTTCGATACTCCGAGCCTCCGGGTGCTGCGACCCCTGCTTCACGCACTGAACAAAGCTTGGGAGCAGCACTTACCTTTGGTTAGTAGGGAATGGAAGAATGGTAGTAGTGTAGTTAGAATGGTAGCAATAGTAGTTAGAATTCTACCCCATTCCTCCATTCCCTACTAACCAAAGTCAAAGGTAAGAGCAGTAAGCTCGGGACTGATTTCAACGGGGTACACACGGGAGAGCGAATACTGCTCCTGCAAAGAGATTGGCAGCGGAAGAGGTGGGAACGCCGAAATTTTAATATAGGGGCCTTGATAATTAGGATAGGGTTTTGGGGCAAGGATCCCCCGAAACAGTATAGGTAATTATGAAGGCCCCTATATCAGCGTCCAAAACTTCTTCATCTTAAGGTGGCGTCCTGCAACGCGAACTTGTGGATATTGGCAGCTAATGTCTCCTCAGCAAACATGCCCAGGACCGTAAAAGGACAAATGACGGAAACACCTGCACTCATGATCACGAGAAGAATAAACAGCCGGAGAGGCGATAACGGCAATCACTGCATAAAAACCTGCGAAGTACTCTTGTTGAACATCATGGTTGCCACAGTTACAACTTGCTATGTGCTCTAATCCTGTCCATAGCGTGTTCAGAACTTCTCAGGCGAAAATGTTGCCGGTCAGAAAAACGACCATCTTCGTGGTCATTACCACGATAACCACCATCATCATCCACTCATAACAACAATAGTAACAGTAATAACAATAATAACGGTAAAAATAACAATAATAAAACCAACAATAAACATATCAATAAAGAACAAGGCTCCAAGAAGTGCTTCTTGCAAACATCGCCGCCGATGTCCAAGGCCCGGCGCAGGCCGTCTGCGAGGAGCTCGCGTGTAAGCTCCTCACATGGTTTGGGGTTTAGGCTTTACGGCCCTTAGGACTTTTCGACATACGGATTCCTGTTTAAGGGTTCTTAGATTCTTCAGCACACAACAAGTCTAAGTCCGAAGTCCAGAATACGAGGAGAATAAGAGGGAGGGTGATGGGAAAGAAGAATTAGCTGATCGCCCTCTCGGAAGTGGAGAAACGGACAGCTTAAGTCGAACGGCTGGCATGGACTTGCCGACGCGATGCTTCCGGAAAAACAACTTACGGCCTCGGCAAACCCGATTGGTGCATGCAAGTACTTGTACAGTATGTATGTATGTATGTATATATGTATGTACACATATATATATATATATAGACAGATAGATATAAACATATACATACACATATACATATACATATACATATACATATACATATACATATACATATATATTTTTCTATACATATGCATATACATATGCATATAGATGTGTATATAGATATGTGTACATATATATATATATGTAATTATATCAATACGTTGGATACAGCTACTCCGGGCCTTGGATGGGATGCCGTCACCTTCCGCCAAAGCTTTGGCTAAGGAGTCGGTGAACTCATTGATGGATTTGACCTGAGGGTCTAGGGTTTAGGGTATTGGGTTTAGGGTTTAGGATTCAGGGCAGAGTTCGGGAGTTTTGGGGCCACATGCACTCGACTTTCATTGGTGAACAAGACCCGGTTTTGGGCTTCCAGGTTCATATACCGAAGGTCGTTTGCTTGCAGCCGGTCGGATCTGTCCTGTGCACACCCGGCAGAATCTGCGCACGTCGTTGGCTTTGGCTTGAAGAGTTCGGGGTTGGGCGTCAAAGCAAATAAGACATGCATAACGGTTTAGGGTGCAGGGCTTACGGTTTAGAATTTAGGGTTCACTTTCCTCGTTGCCAAAGGTCGGGCTTCAGCTAACGTAGTTGAGGACAGATCCGTGTCGATCCGGCTCCATAGCTACATACATACATACCTACATACATGCATACGTACATACATACATACATGCAGCTAACCTATCATAACATAACATAACGTAACGCAACATGACATGACATGACATGACATGACATACTAAACCCATGCAGAGCTTATTCACATCATACAAAAAGGACATGAATGCAAGACATGTAACGCATATGCACATCACGACTTTATTATCAGAAGACAGCAAGTTGCAATACCATTGTGTCCGATGATTCAGATGCCAGAGATGAAGGCATGACGTGCGTAACCCCACTGCCAGAATATGAAGCCAAATTGTCAGAACGGAGCACTGGGATAAGCTGCAGCCTAGAGATACGAATTTCCAACACGACGACCCCTTACACCTGCCCTCTTCAGCTACGGCCTGGGAAGCATCTTGAACCGGAAGCATCCGCCTTGCAACGGCACTTGCCAGGGTCTCGGCTAGCTGGGCACTAGTTCGAGACTGGACTTCCTGTATCAACCTACGGGACATGAACTGGTTCGCACCTGCTTCGCTACTCCTCAGCAGTCGAATGCCACTTCCTCAACGACTTGAGCACCTCAAAAAAGCCTGTGGCGGCCGCTTAGAGTGAGAAGCAAGCCCGAGACCCTAACCTGCCAAAGATCTGGGTCGAAAAACGGGGACCCTAATATAGTACCCTAAGTAGGATCCTTATTATAAGGACCCCTATAAATAAGGTACCCCATTCGTCCGCCTCAAGCCGAACAGTTCCAGCTGCCGCGGAGCGAAGCATGACCCGTTTGGGGTCGTTGGTTACGGCTCTAAGAAGTCTAAGTTTGGGGTTCGGGGTTTAGGGTTTAGGGTAGATGGCTTGAATCATCAAGGTGCGTATCACAAGTACGCTGACCATGGAATGCAAGGCGGTTCGCGCTCCCTGCACCAAACTGAAATCAAGTTCACATCTGTGGTAAGGGGAGGCACTTTACATACCTGCGGTGGAAGCTCGGGTCTGTAGTGACTGTAGTGTTGCGTGTCAACACGTAGGTGGACATCATTGACGAGGCTTTCCAACGGTGCATGCCAGCAGTTGCGGGTGTTTGCCACATCTACGGTACTCCTTGCTACAAAGACCCCCAGCATGGGAACCAGAAGCTGCGGGCAATGCCGACAGGACATGTGACACGTTGTGCGACAAGGCTTCCAGCCACGATGCTCGAGCCTTCAAAAGATTGCCAAGACGTCACTTGCGGCCCGGAAGCAAAGGACGCACACAGTAGAAGTGGGAAAACCATATAGCAGCTTAGAGCCCAAGCCAGACCAGCTAGCTATCCGAGCGCTGGAGCAATCCTCGAGTCCTTGGACAGATCAGAACTGAGTGTTGCGAAAGGGTCTGCTCTATGTTCGGGTATCGTCGCCTTTCGGGGTCTTGGGAAGCGGCCCCGGGTGCGGCTCCGGGGCTTCTGTTCGTGGAGGCCTTTCGGAACCGAACTCAGAGCCCACCAGGAACCCCGAAAGTCCTAAAGCCCAGTCTCCCAAAAGAATCACCCAAACACGTTGCCAGCAAAGCTTCTTGTCTTGTGTGCTTGTCGAAACCAGAACTCCATCTACTCCGCTGCTGGAAAGGGTGCAGCAACTGCGCAACTGCCTCGAAAGCTCGCTCTCCGAAGTCCAGCCCAGTCAAGACGACGTAAGATGATGATTCCGACTTCCTGCCTGCTCAAGGACTTGCATCTGACATGTGTGACGCCCCTGTATCAGCAGCAACGCCACGGGGTCAATGATCTGCAAGTACGACGACCTAGATGCGTAGCATCGCCACCTGCGACAAGATGTCAATCAACCTAGTGCCCTTCTGCCAATCACCTTGACGTTCGCAGATGTTGACATCGGAGGCACAACCGAAAACGTTGGGCTTCGCGCGGGTTTGAGGCATACATCTCAGGAAGTCGAGTGCTTGCTGCCACTCCCCGGTTGTTTCCAGTGCCCAGACAGTGGAGGTGCCTGTGAACAAGTCAGGTGCCAGATGTAGATCTAACATCTGCGAAAGGATGTGCAGAGCCAGCTCCCACTTCCCACCACGAGCACAAGCGATGATGGCACTGTTGAAGCTCACATCGTTTGGCGAGACCTTCAGCTTCAACATCAGTACCAAAGTAGAGAGCGCAAGCTCCCATTGATCACCTTTTTCTGCTGAGCTGATTGCAGAGCTCATGGCCACCACGTTTGGAACGATCCGACGTCCCGGCATGACATGCAACAGAATGTAGGAGTGCTCCCACTCGCAAGCACCGATGGATGAGGTAAAAGTCACTACGTCGGCCCGGACGTGCTTGCTCGACATCCTTTCTTGTGATTTGATGTTTCGCATGAGCCCGATGTTTCCAAACAATCAAAAAATAATGGGCCGAAAAGGCACCAAGGGACAATGATAGGGCACTGAGCCCTTGCATCCACAGGCCGCACTCCTCATAGGCACTCATCAATGAGTTGTACCTGACAGTTTTACGTCGAGCTTGAGCCAGAACTTGCACCTCACACTGGGACATTCGGCTGCTCGGGACCAACAAACCCTGGCTCGAATCCTCAAAGCCACATTCCGAACCCCAACCCCTACTGCACACCCTGTTCCACAGTCGCAGCAAGGTCACGCGAAAGTATCGCCTGCCACACGCAGCTGCCCTGAGGAAAGTCTAGGCCAAATAAATAGGATAGGTTTTGGGTTCTGGATGTTGGGTTTGGGGTAAAGTTGCGCAGATGAATCGATGTTTATAGATGTCAGGCATGGTAGGTAGCTTTGTGACCGGCCACGGCCTGAACATGAACTTCAGAATGCAAGAAAAAATCCTCAACGTGGCCCGAAAGTCTGATGCCGGGTAGTATTGTTCCGTCTTACTTCAGCCAGCCGAGGAGAAAGCTAGCCGGGAGTTGGAGTCTCGCACGGAGCAGCTCCCAATGCCGACTAGCAGCAAAGACAGGGCATCAAGATGGAGCTTACACGTGGTGACTCCGCCACTCGATCCTATCCTCCCTCTGGCCTGCAAATACCTCAACAGCACATGGGCACGTCCCCGTCTTGACTCGCTCACCACACCCGGGTGTATCCGAGTATAAGGGATTCCATTTCTGGGTTTGCATAGATTCAACGAAGTCCTGCTCCATCGGGTATGCACTGTCGTATCCAAGACTTCCATCAAACAAAGAAAGACGGAAGGAAGTAAGAGGCAAGAAAAAGCAAGTGTACGTACGTACGTACGTAGGTAGGTAGGTAGGTAGGTAGGTAGGCAGGCGTGTTTATATGGATATATATATGTATATATGTACATAGATGCACATAAATGTACATATATAACCATATGTTGTATACTGTACATATTTCATATAACTAATGTGTATGATGCGTTGTTTGAATATCACATTATGTTACATATTATACTACGCTACATTATGTTACGCTATACTATGCTGCATTATGATATATACTGTATCTCATTATTCCTTATATGCTAGAAATTGATAGATCTTTTCATATTATATTATGCTGCGTGTATGTACATACGCACAAATATATATATATATATATATATATATATATGTGCGTGTGTGTATCTCATGTTGTGTAGTACTGTATATAAACACAGGTATTATGTACTGAGTACATAATACCTGAATTTATATACATGTACCCTGTACATACATAGACATACGTACATACACTATGAGTAGCTAAAAAGAGAGAGGTAGCGACAGAAAAATGATCACAGAGAAAGAGAGAGACAGAGACACTTTCAGAGACAGATAGAGACAGACAGAGAGGGACAGAGAGAGACCCGGGGTAACGAGGTGGAACGATGCTCGCGGTACGTAAGATTGCTGGTACTCTCCGGACCCAGAGGTGAACTTGCCTAACAGTACCTCGGGAATCGCAGACTCATAATTGGGTGTGCATGTAACAGCACAAGTTTGTACGTGATATCATTGGCAATGCCAGGAAGTTCAGCAACAGCAACTCCCGAACCGTAGAAGCCCATGGCATGGCTTGCTTCCGGTTGGCCTGATCCACAGTCTGATGGACGAGTGTACAGCAATGACTCCGCCCGCTTCCACTGCAAGCCCTGACCAGATTAGTACTGCAATGAAGTGTAGGGAACGACAGGTGCCCTCCCCCTTCGGAATGGTCCTTCTCGCAGGCGCTGATCACAGAGTTGACCTAGGGCTAGGTCAGGGTTGAAGAGTCTCTCCTCGCCCGGGACTCTCTGCCACCCGCCAAGAGAGCGACGGTGATTTCAGTGGTCTTCAGATGCGACAGACCTCAGCCCATGCATTGCAGCAATCCAGCTGCCATGTACATCGGCTTCTCAAACAGGGCAGTACTCATCTGGTCAAGAAGACTGATCGCGACGGTCCACTGATTGCCTCAACTTCCCAGCCACAGCCTTCATTCTGACTCCTCTGTGACTAGCGCTTAAGACCTCGCCTTTTTCCATGGCACTGATCACTGTGTTGCCCAGGACAACATCTGCCTGCAAGCCTGAGAGGCAGGTGGCGCCTCGGCGTCCCAGTGACCCTGTGAAAGGCCTCGTTCGCGAAGTTGGGAGCGGATGTCCACCGCCGTCCTAGGCCACTATGATATACTAGTTGTAATTATACAAAGTGCATGATGCTTCAAATTAAGTTAGCGTCATATTATACCGCTGACTGAAACGTATTATCATATAGTATTTATACTACATGGTACAATATGGCGTTATACTTTCTTATATGTTTTTGGACCTTACAGCATAGTGTGTAGCATAGCGTACTATACTCTAACAAAGTACAGTAGAGCAAAAATAATTGTGTACTAATTATTGTCTTGAACTACAACATATTAGGTCATAGAACTAGCTTACACTCTTTGCGACAATATTCTGTACTATGATATGATGTACGATGTTGTATTAAACCGTGTTGCAACAATATCATACTGCTTGCCAACTTCTATATCGGACTAAACTAGGTATTATACTCTTTGCTATTGCAGAAATACATATATATATATATATATGTGTATGTGTGTGAGAATGTAAATACGCGTTTACGTATATATGTATATATGTCTATATGCACGTATGTATATGTATGTATACACATACATGTTCTTCTATTTCTCATGTACTGTAACGTGCTACATACTACAATATATGTGGCATTTGTTGTATCATCATGTTGTACATCAGTTATGTCGCATAATGTTGTGGCACAAAGTTGTAGCCAAAACGATATGCTATTTCCTCGTATACTGTATGATAGTAGGCTCTCTCTCGCTCTCTCTGTCTCTGCCGTGCCATTATCAAGAGTCTCGCAATGCAAGGGCACGAGGACGCGGGCTAGAATATCAGGAAGCATAGTAAAATAGTAATGCATATCATGTTGTTTCGAAATTGTAGTACATTTTGCTGTATATTGCCGTGTTGCAGTTAATCACAGTGGACCACAGAAGGCATGACATGACACGAATGGTGTGAAATCACAAGAGATGATACCTGATACCGTACTATATTGCACATGAACTATATATACATATCATACTCTATATGATATCATGCGTATAAACACCGCATCTACATATACATATACATATATACATATATACATATATATATGTATTCACCTAGTGTATATATCTGTAGATTTCTTAGATACGACATACTCTACTAAAACCTGAATATTGTATGTAAAGTGTAATACGGTAACTGTACATAGATGATATAATATGTAATATAATGGAGATAGTATAACGTACCATGAAAAGACGCAATATACTGTAACGTTATGTGACAGAGTATTATATGACCTATGTGTTATATAAGACACGATTTAAATTATACGTTATATGTCTTAAACCTTGTCCATGTAAAACTAAACACTGTATCTTGCATGCTATCTTATGAAGCATGTGCCCCGTAATAATGAGTCCTACACAATACTATACGTTATGCTGTTTGCTGTATTGTATCATATACTACACACGCACTGTACAATCCTGTATCGTAGTACGTTATACACTACGACTTGCTCTGACGTTTGATTTTGTTCTGTCATATTTATCATCCGCTCAGACTCCCACCTCCAGTATCCTTTTGCCTCCACCCCGTTGGCTAACGCGCTGTACCTGCAGATCAAGCTTGCGAGGTCCACCCCCTACTCACCACGTACTCCACGAGCTGGGCACGTGATCAAATCTGCCTCTACCGTTACCTTGGAATTCTTCGGTTCTCGCATGCCTTCAAGTGCATCAAGTGCATCTTGAGAACCCCGCCATTGCCATGCGATCAAACATTTCAGCAGACTGCACCTGGTCCACAAACAGGACTAGGGGAGAACCTGCCTGCGGCAACCTTTGAGTACATTCAGAGGTCCAACTCGTCAACCCGAGAGCTTGACCCACGAAAAGGCTTTCTCGCACGCACTCAGGCTTGAGTTGTAGTTCACAACCTCGGGGATGCAGACATCTTCCAGAATGCTCCGGCACTCGGCCTTGGGCCTTGAAGCCTTGGGCCTCCTGCATTTGCTTCGGTTGTCTGCTCCCGCATGGTGGCGAGCAGCGTCGATGCTCCTTTGTGCGGAACGTTACAGGCAATCGTGAAACTCAGCCCCCAGACCCGACCATCTCAAGCTCTGAAGACTGTACTGTAAAAGGACCACAGAGCCCTAGACGCAATGCCGCTGAATGATGGGCCTTCCCATCTTCCACAGGTGCTAGATGCACTCAACACAACCTCAACACGGCTTACAGCCAGAATGTAGTGCGCGACAAACGACTGTCAGCCCGCATGCAACAATCGTGCACGAAGCTTTCCATAAGCACTCCGCTCCGCATGCCACGACGTCAAGCTCGAGACCTGGACTTTGCTATCTAGTATCTCTTCTCTCTAGCACAGATACACGCATGCATGCACACACACACACACACACTCACTCTCACTCTCTCTGTGGAAGCCCGCCGGCGGTCATCATGTGGGAAAACTCTTCGATGGACCATGGCCATTGCTTCGCCTGGGCTGTTCCGTCGTGTGCATTCATCTGCCTTTGAAATGTCCCTGCACCGCATGCCTTGGCGCAGGTGCCGATGCCTGCAATGCGAACAGCTGCGCTGCTTTCTGCGAAGGCGAGCGATACCGAAGACGATGCTACAGCAAAAGTGCCTAAGCTTTGCAACTAGGAAAAGGAAGCTAGTTTTGTTCCAAGTGACAGGCGGTGCAGATGACCTCGACATGCGGAAGTACAGGTTTTCGCTCGATGAAGGCAGCAAGAAACTGCAATAGGCCACACTCCGAGGGCGATGCTGCATCTAGTTTTAGCAGACTCTCGCACAGTCCGCTCAGCCTCGGAGCATCTTTTGAGAACGGAAACGCAGGCATAGGCTCGCATATAGAGTCAGCTCTGGACAAAAGCCTTGATTCCTGCCATCGCCCGCTTCGCCGACAGGCCAAAACCGCGCCTCTTCTTCACTCGCAAGTCATACGTGATGCAAGCGCAAGCAGCTGCACCGTGCCTGTAAAGTCCTGCAAAGTGCTCAGGTCTGACCTTTCAAGATGGGAGCATCGTGTACCAACTGCATGGTGCACAAGACGGCCTGCTTCTTTGAAGAGGTGTCCGAAGCAACGTGCTTTCCATTGCTGCAGGATCGCAACTGCATCATTGCACAACATGACTAATGACTGACATTGCAAACACGATTCAACGAGTCAAATGCCAACATGTTGACTTGAGCTAACAATGTGAACCTCGTTTCACGGATCAAGATGCTGCTCCACACAATCGTTATTGTGTTTCATATACTCGGCAAAGCAATGTAAAGTTCCAAACAGCAAAAGCGCAAAACAAATGTGAAAGACTGAAACTGAACACTGTGGGGCCTCTCGTATAAGACTTTGTCCTATGTGTATGGACAAAAACCAAAAATCAACACATCGAAAACTCTGCAACCTGCATTCCTGGTTTTTTTGTACTGGGAAACTTGTTTTATCGGTAAGAATTTTTGCCAGTACGTGTCTGATGTTGTTTCGTCTGTGGTGAAAACGCATTTGCGATGCGATGTGCCTGGTGTTTGATGTTTTGCGAACTCTGCCGATTCTGGAATAATTACTACTGCTGCCGTAGCGTGCGGCCCTTCAAGCACGTGTTTACAGTCATCGCTTGCTGAAACCTTGCAAGCTCTTCGCAGACAAGGTCTGTGATCTCAGCCAGCCCGGAGCGAATGAACCTGCAAGCCAAGCGACCGACAGTTTCTGATAAACAACTGGGCCTAGCCTACAGCAGTCACCATGTTAAAGGCGGTGCCCCACGCAAACAATGCAAGAATTCCCTTGCGGATGAGATTACCTTTCAATTCCGGACAAAGTCTGGGCCTGTGGAAGCGACTGCTTAGAAAGAGGGTTTTTTCAGCCTCTCTCGATGCCACAAGTCGGAGAACACAAAAAAGGCTGGGGAGACGAAGCCAAAACAGCCACAACCTATTGGAGTACACCGTGTCTATGTTGGGATTTAAGATTTAGGCTAATACGGGGAGGAGCCCCATATGGCCTTACGGCTGTAGAGTCAAATGCCATACCGTGTTCAGAGTGTCGTGCTCTCTTTGCAGATGAAGGGAAATCCACTGCCCTATGAAGTCTGATGCATTTAAATTCTCAGCGGGTCTGAACAAACTTCATTGTCACGGTGGTATTGAGGCTCCTTCTCCTCCACCTGGCACTGCCTGTCCCAGGCCTGGCTCGATCGAGAGCTCTTGCGTGATGTCGAAGCAAGATGCAGGCAGCGCATTCTCTCTCTCTCTCTCGCTTTATCGTCGCAGGCTGACGGCACAAAGCATTGTCCTTTGCAGGGCACAAAGCTTTTCTCGCGGCCATCCCGGGAGCCAGGTCGGCCCGCATTGGAGCGGTCTTCTGTGGAGCGAAGTTTCTCTGTCCCAGCCCTTCCGGTTTTGGGCTTGGGGCAATAAGTAAGGGCGCCCGCGCCGTGCCATCAGAGAAACCCGCAACCCTGAATCCTGAACCTTCATCCTAAACCCTAAATCCTAAACCCGGAACCCTACATCTACCCCCAAAACTACTGGACCAGACCCTAAACCCCACTCCAGGGTGTAAGAGCCACTGGCCGTCACTTCTTCGCCGCGGTCTGGTTCTTCGGCGGTGCACAGGGATCCTGATTTAGGGTCTAGGCTTTAGGGTTTAAAGCAGCACAGGCTTTAGAGTTCAGAATTTTGGGCTTAAAGAGTACGGAGCACGGCAAGGGGGCGCAAGTCGGGACTCCAAATGCGTACGTGCGGACACATGAACCCGCCAAGAAAAACAACCTGTGCTTATGATGGTCATAAACCCAAACCCTAAACTATTCACCAAGAGCTGAACCCTGAACCCCAAGCCCTTTAAAGCCCATGGACCTTAATTAAACCCTTATAGACCAAACTGTGAATTAGCTCAAGCGGCCATTTCGCTGCAATCCTTCTTCGCGTCTTCGCACGGCCTGCACCTGAGAAGCACAAAAACATCTACCTTGCGCGCAAAAAGAGTGGGTTCAGGTTGCAGGGTTTAGAACACCCTTACCGTTACCGATTACTCGAAACCCTGGAAGCCTAAGGTGAGGTTAGATTTGAGGGGCCTCACTCAAGAAGCAGTCAACGCTACACTTAAACTGTTGGCCAAGACGCTGAAGGAAACCATTGCAGCACTTCCTTGCTGCTCGGGGCACAGCACATGAAACCCCACACCCTATAAACTCTACACCCAAAGCTCTACACCCAAAGCCCTTACACCTAAATAGTCAACCCGTTATGTGCCAAGCGCTTCGTCGAGCATCATGTACACGTGCGTGATCGTCTTGTATTGGGCGCACGTCTTGATGCTCTCTCCCTTCATCACATAGCATTCGCAGCCGTGTAGATCCCTGATCAACCACTCCGCCCCATCCCGGTTCAAGGAGGATGAGCGTGGGGATCTGAACCCTAGAACTTAAAGCCCTAAGCCTTAAGCCCTGCATCTTGACATTGCGACCCTTACAAACGGGTAGGTAGTAGATGAATGCGGGGTCTTCAAGCATGAGAGACGATCACCTGCTCTGCTGGGAATCGGGGGCGTGGTTGAAAGCCTTGAGGGTTTAGGGCTTGGATTCAAGGTTTGGGATTTAAGGCTCAGGATTTCGTCGCTCACTCTCGTAAGGCTCAGGGTTTAGGGCTTGGGGTGTAAGGCGGCTTGGGCTTCAGGGTTCGGCACGTAGGGCAATGTGGGGCTCAGTATTCAGGGCTTGGGGCTCCAGGATTTGGGATGCAGGGCTTGGACCTACACCACGAACACCCTTGAACTGGGTTGGCGGCGCCTGCAAGTTGTAGTTGCAACAGGATTTCTGATTCCGTAGCAACTTGGAATGCCCGTGTCCCCGGGTTTCCTTGGCTGGGGCTGGAGAAGCTCTTGGTGACCAACAAATGTTGCAAACCCCTGAACCCTAAAGCCTATGAAGCTTTTTTTGCACAAACTAAAGCCTATGAAGCTTAAAACCTAAACCCTTCCACCCTAAATCCTATACATACCTAAACCCCAAACCCACAGCCTCTTGTCCAGCTTTGAAGGGTGCAGCGTCTGCATTTGAGCTTGCGGGTTGTTCGGGGCTAAGGGGTTCATAGTCAGGGGAAGCAGCGTTTGAGAGCATAGACATTGTCAGGTTTAGTGTTTCGGGTGTAGGCCGCCTGGCACACGCCACATGCCAGGTGCGGTGAGGTACCTCATACGGGAGTGTAGCTTGGTTTTCAAAACGACGTAAAGTGATAGTGCTCTCTGATAGCGGGTCTTGGCGGAAAGTGTCGTCATCCACAAGGAATTGCCCATAATTGCCCTCCGTTGGCAACGTGCATTACAGCAGGGAAGGCTCTGGATTGTGTAGCAGCACAGCGACTACCAACATCCCGAACTACTTTCGCCAGGATCCTGGCAAGTTTCATCCATCCGAACACCTTCAGACACCATGAACCCTAAACCCCAAGCGCAGGGCTTCCAGGAAATGGCCGCGCAGTGAGTGTAGAGCATGCGAAGAGTTCAGCGAAGTGGCATGCACTTCTCGCACTCATGGTGCAACCATTGCCCGTGCCTGATTGCAAACAGGGTTTAGGAGTTCAGGGTTTAGCGTGCGGGTGTAGGGTCTCGTGTTTGGGTGCTGCAGTCTGCAAAGCACACTACCCTGAACCCTTTTTTTTTGCACAGGCTTGTGAATACCCGGCTGGATCTCAGAGGCGCCGCACTCGTGGCAGAGACTCTAGTCTAAGCACTCGAAACATCTGAAGCCTGCAGCAGCCTGCCGAACCTGGAAGCCGTGTGAGCGTAAACCTTAAACTTAAACCCAATTGTGGGTAAACACTTTTTGCAGCTGGGCCATGAGTGTCAGCCAGCGAGTCCGCTCATGCACTGTAGGCAAACCCCAAAAACCCTGAACCTAGACCCTAAATCCAGAATGTTAGACGTCTGAGTCTGAGAACACGAAAACAGCGGAGTCCCGACGCACCATGCCCTAGGCAACACGCTAAACCCTAAAGCCCTAGGTACCTTGAAGCCTCAAGACTCAAAACCTCAAGCCCAAGCGAGAAAACTAAACCTTAAACCCTAACTAAGCCCATAAATACCCCAAACAGCACTAAACCCTGAACTAAACCCTGAATGAAACCCTCAACAGCCTAAAGCACGTCTGAGGCGACCGCTTGCCAATCCAGCTCCCATAAGATGTGTATTCCTCCCATGCAGTGGCCACCGAGCCTCCCTTGGTGGGATTTTTTTACGAATTTAGAGTTTGGGTTTTACGCTCTCGCACTTGGACAAGCCACCCGAGGTCTATCGGCTTGCGAATTTGGGGTTAAGGGTTTGGGACTTAGAATAATGTAGAGTTTGGTGTTTAGGTGGCTAGGGTCTTGGTTCAAGATTAAGTCTATTAAGGCTTAGCGTCTTGATGGGGTTTAGGTTCCAGGGCCAGAGGTATGCAACAGGAAGCGTTTTCGAACGGCTTCAGCTAAACCCTAAACCTTGAAGCTCTGAACCCGAAACATTAAACCCTATAGCCGGAACACCCCTACACCTTATGAGGTGGAAGCATAATCATGCAGATCCTCCACCAGATTTAGCAGGCAAGTCTGTCCCCCCCACACCTTCACCCTAAAACTCGGAATCACAAGGCCCCCGAAGCCCTGAACCTTGAGCCCTGACTCCTACACCCCAAAGAGCAAAACGAAACCCTGAACCCCAAACCCCAAATTCTAAACCTCAAAACCCAAACCCTAGACACTCAACGACCCTACTCCCTGAATCATATCCACCTAGACTGTGTGCCACCAAGCCGCGGGGACCTAGACACCCTACAGCCTAAATGAGAAATCCTAGACCTAAGCCCTATAAATCCTAACCCCAAACCCTAAATCCTAAGACTAAATCTTAAACCTTAAACCCTGACTCTCTCTAAGCTGTCTGCCTCCCAAGCTGCAGGGCACTTGGGATCTGGTGCATTTTTCAATTCGTAATTTCTGGGCTGCGGCTCGACTTCACGGTCCTTCTCTTCAAGGGCAGGACGCACCTGGATCTAAGCTACAGTTCGGTTTAGGGTCGAGGGTTGGAGGGTACAGGCTGAGGGCATCGTTTGAAAGCCGCGAGCATGAATCCCAATCCGCCAGATCCAATCAAATCCAAAACCCTAAACCTGAACGCAACTACCCCTCTTCAACCTTACAATGTGACTGGTTTAGGGTGTAGCCCTGCACCAGAGAGCAGATACCGCCACGCAGCCCAGGGGCCGCATGGACTGTGTGAAGGAAGGTCATGGCGAGCAAGAACTGCTCCAGGATGACCAGAGATGGCATCATAGTATCCTGCGAGGCACGATCAGACGATAAAGGCTTATCAGGGTTCAGGCAAGAAGGTTATGGGTCTAGGGTCCAAGACTTAGGAGCCACCCCGTATATTTTGCAGCCTAGGCTGCCTTGCAACAGGACACCCTGGCTAAACGCTGAACCCCAAGCCCTAAACCCTGGCCCGCAGATCCCACCTCCTGCGTAAATTTCCCCTCAGCACCCTTCGACTTCCCTCCGTACCAAAGACATTCCAACCTTGAGCTGGGTCGCCCATATGTTCGTTTTTGGGCTAAGGATTCAAGGCTGAGGGTTGAGGGTTTCGGCCTTCCGTACAAGGTCAGTCATCACAGTAACAACCAAGAGAGCGCACGGTGCGCGGGGGGTTTGGGGGACTGCTTCAGCAGGAAATAGCCAGCCCTAAACAAGAAGGCCCTGCAGCACGTGTTGTGGGGCGGGGGGCTGTCTTTGAGCTAGGGGCCCGAAATACCATCTGCAGCTCAAGGTTAGGGGTTTAGCCTTTAGTAGGGTTCAAGAATGACCCGTATTTCAGGCAACCATCCACCATGACAAAGTGCGACAAAGGAACAAACAACGGAGATAGCAAAGGATGGATGCTACGCGCAAGGCAGGGCTCTCTCGCTTGAGCCAGTGTTTCGGCCTTCAGTTCCTGGCGAAGGGTTGAGGGTTTGCACTGGGGCTTTAGCGATAGTGGGGGTTTAGGGTTTGGGGGTTCGGGCTTAGGGTTTGGGATTTGGCGTTTCGGGTCAAGGGCTTATGGGTCATATAACGAAGATGGACAAAGCTCGTATGGGGTTCCCAAACTCAGACTCCGAACGTTAAGTGTCCCTGCAGATACAGTCTAAGTCTAGAACCACCCAGAACGGCCTGAACTCTGCAAGCTTCCATCCTTTACAAGTAGTTTTGACAGATCCGCACATGCTGCTTACAGTCTGCTATGCAATCCTAAGCACCACACCCCTTTTTGCACAGGCTTGCTCATGCCCGCCCCAAAGCTTTTTTTTTGAACCCGCCCCAGAGCCTAAACCACTCCTAAACCCCAAACCCTCAACGCTTACCGGGTTCGGGTTTGGGGCTCAGGATCCGCGGCATCAAGCTCAGGCCACGGGCCTATATGAGCCAATGGGTTGCCGCTGCAAGGGGTCCAAAGCTTAGAGGGTTTCAATCTCTTCTTCCTGGTGCGCGCAAGAAGGAACCCTCCAAAGTCCGGATAGCCAGGTTTTTAGGTTTAGGCTTGGGCTTAGGGTTGAGTGATTTTGCTTAGGACTTGGGGTGTAGGAGATGCATAATGATGGAAGAAACTGCGGATCTGTATCAACCTGAACGACTTCCGCATGGTAATAAATTCTCATACTGGTAGGTGCCTCACTGCGGAGATCGGTTTCCCCTCGATTCACTGAGGCAGCGATAATGATCTTGCTTCCGAGCATCATCAGCATCAGCTGGAAATCTCTTTGGTCTCAAAGCACCGTCTTCGGGTCTTGCAACCCGCAGCAGCGTAGCAGTTCGGCCCTGATACTGCGACTTGAAGCGCTTTGTTCGGGTCATTCAGACTCAACCCACAGCAGGGTGGCAGTTCGACGCTGTCACTGGGCTGCCTGTAGGTTGAAAGCCCCGGAGATGGGGTCGTAAGTCCAAATGTGTTGTCCAGTTTCTGCTGGTGATGCTCGCCCCACGTTTCCCTGAATCCGTACAATCACATGGTCGAACTTCTACCCTGCTGCGGACTGAAAGACCGGACATAGCTTCGTGAGTCCCAAATCCAAGATCTTTATTTGATGCTTGTTCGCTAAATCCGTCCAGTGACAGGGGCGAACTACGATTCATCGGCGGGTTGAAAGTACAGAAGATATGGCTGCGAGTTCAAAATGATTTCCAGCTGATGCTGATGATGCTCGCCCCGCGGTTCGCTGGCCCACGGAGCAGTGATTGTTCATGCGTTCGGGCATCCGGTGGGCGTGTCCATCTGTGCTGTCGGTGTGAAGCTAGCCGGACGTGGGCCTCCTCCCGTGTTGGTAAGGACCTTCAGCTTCGGCACGTTGCAAGCGCTGCAAGGCACAGACAGGACTGGGTGTGGAGAATAGGCCCTCCTATGTTGGCAAGTCTGAGCTCAGTGATTCAATCACTGTGAGGCCGACAAGCGCGACAAGAGCTTCATCGAATCTCTGCCACAGCAGCTGAAATTTATCTGTATCTCTCGCTCCCTCTTCCTCGCTCTTGTTGTCCCCTGGCTTTCGTAGGTATGAATGGACATGTGGGGAAGCAAATGAGGGCCACAGCCAAACCAGGCACGCAGGCGGGTAGGTACTGGTATATGGTCGACGAGCGGAACATCACGTCAAGTACGCATGGCGGCCGATGTTCCGATCAATGAACAACAAGCAGGAGAGCGAAGGCGCATGTGTTGAGTTCACAAATTCACCAACATGCCTCCATGCCTGCATGAGCCAACGAATGCATGAATCAATGAATCTGCATGTACGTAATGTATATGGATCTTGAAAACTTTCTTCCGCCGTGAAAATGGTGCAAAGGCATGCGAATACCAACGCATTACACCACTACATCTGCGAGAATCGCTGTCACTGTGGAGGGTTTGAAGCTTCGTAATGTGTTTAGCCTCTTAGCCGCACTGGGACACTAAGACAGCAGCGGTTGCATAGCTTTCGAAGTAGAGCGGAAAGTATTCCGTAGATAGCACACCTATAATTTAATAATATCAGCTTTCACAAATCACGGAAAAAATGTCCGACTGGTCTGCGTTGGCGTCGCGAGCCTGCTGGATTATCCTGGTTCGTCGATGGTCCATCACACGAAACGGTTCTCAAATATTGTGATTGAGTGTAGGTGGCGCATTCTGCACTGTGAGCGCGGGATTGTTCGGCGGGCCGCAGGGCAGCAGGAACGTTTTGGCAAATCCGGCGTCGGTTGCGGCTTCCGAGTGCCAGGGTTCCAGTTTGATCAGTTTGGCTGTTCTGGGAGAGTTCCGGGGTAGTGAGCACCGACTGCATCTGCTTGCTTTTTGCTGAACATGTTCGGGCATTGATTGATCCGTACACAAAGCAGTTGTGACCCGAATAAGCGAACTAAGCTCATAATTTCATAGCATGACGCAGAACCTATAGATGACCTGTGCATGGGGTTGCGTTCAGTCAACTGACCTTACAGGACCTCATGCCACAGGGCCAATGCTCGGCGTGAGAGTGGAAAATCAAGAGACAATCGAACTGCGACCAACACGCGATTTTGGTCCTGGAGGGATGGCCTGCAACAGTAGCCGATCTGAATGCACCCCTATGTTCTCTTGATGCGATTAGCGACAGCCCCTTTCGCGATGTGAGTCGAGTTCGTCGAGCTCTCGGCTGGCAAGTCCTGTGCATCTTCTGCAAAGCTTCAGCATAGGCCGTGTGATTTCGAACTACTGTTGGCAGCTGCAGGACTCTATTGGGCATCCAGATCTCGTGATGTGTTCGGGTGGAGATGCGAGTCCTGCAGCAACCTCGCACAACCTCCAGGGCAAAGTTGGCTAATGACACAAAAACAGATCCAGCATCAACAGCTACTCCTGGATCTGAGCTGGGCCCTGTCGCATTGACACATGAAACAGAATGAGCAGATGCAGTGCATGCATTTAACTCCTTCTCCTGAAGCACCGAAGCTCTCTCTCTCTGTGCGGTGTGTCCAACTGCCGTCAGAACACAGCACAAGCTGAAGCGATTCTACGATCGAGGTGTACAGTGTACAGTCCTACGCGGCTTCGAGTCTAAAACTTTGTGCAGGGCTGAGAGGCCTCAGAGACATCGGAAACTTTTTTGGCTTGAATGGGCCTCGTCGACTACGGCTGTAGCTCTCGGTCCCTACAAACAAGCGAAACTACAATCCAAACATCAAACTAAACAAAACGGTGAAACAGAAAGCGAAGCTCTACAAAGGCTGCGGCGCACAGGCTTTGCCGGTGTTAGCCGTTCAGCGCAACTACGGAGCCTCAGCGACCGGTCAGGAGCAACAATGAGCCGTCGCTCAGAGCCGCCCAAAACACAGGTGGAGCCAAGTCCAGACTCCGGCTGCCGTTCTAGTCTCGTCAGACAACGGACAACCCCTGTGTTTTGTTCCGATGTCAGCCGCGACGGGAGCACGCGATTGCGTGGGCCGCCCCCCCCCACAGCTCGCCCTGGGTCCCTAGCCAATGGCGGCTAGCCCCCTCAATGCCTCAATGGAGAAGCATCGGGGGGCTAGCCCCTGTCGGCCAATCACCTGCAGAAGGCGGCAAATCATCTCGCTTTGCCACGCGGCTGCCTATCGGGGATGTGACTTGAGGTGCCGGCGGCTCCGAATGAATGTGTAAGGACGCTCCCGGCTGCAAATACACCACGATCCCTGCAGCTCCAAGATCATGTCCGACCGTGGCTGCCTCGAAAATTCGCTGCTAACTGCCGTCCCCTCGTCAGCGGGGCCAATGGCCCGCCGTGAAGCTGACTGGCCATCGTGTTGGCACTTCGGACTGCAAAAGATGCGGCCTGCGCTCCAGCCATCAGGCGCTCGAAGAGTAAGCTGGACAGGTCGGCTCTCCGCTGGAAAGACCTCCTAGGCGTGGAAGGCGCCCCCGAGCCGGGGCCCTGCTCCGTCGTCCTGTGCCTTCCCCAGGGGGGTTAGCTCGCTTGGTGTGAATCCGCCCTCCTATCGGTGCTCGAGGTTTGGCGGCGTGCCGCGGAGCCATGACTACCACCTATCCCGTGAATCCGGGCCCCCTGCCCGCCTGACAAAGGAACCCGAGAGACGCCAAGCTGCAGTGGGAAAGCCAGACTGAGGCGCCGGCAGGTCTCCCTAGTTGCCTGCACCCCCCCTGCCCCCGCCCCTTCGGCCGGCTTTCAATGCATGCTGAGCCAAGGCCGCGGTAAAAGCGGAGAAAGAAACAGTCACCCTGCTAACAGTACACTCGATGCGCGAATAAAGCCACGTGGGCGTGAAAGCATGATGCAAAAATGACCCTGGAGTTTTGGGCTGGACGTGGGCACCTCCGGTGCTACCCCAATCAACCTGGCGGTTGAAGAACCCCCCCTAGGGCCGCGATTAAAGATTCTCCGGCTGCAGTTGAACCCAGCACTGTTTGCAAAATAGAGCAAGCCAATTACCGTCAGCAAGGAGCTGGGGAACCATCTCCGACGCCAGAAGTATCGCCTCGTGGTGTGGGAGTGTACCCACACTGTGCAGCAAAAGAGCAGCAACTCGGCACGGGTCACGTCCATAGCCCGACCGATAAAAGGAGCTGGACACTAACGGCTGCAAGTCACACAAGCGAGTACTAATGCTGGCGCCGTACTCCATCAGTAATGCCACAAGCGCGGCACTACGCAACGCCACGCCAAGACAGGTGTGGCCCAGAACCAATTATCCAGGCCGAGGAGCAATTCGTTGCACAGCTCGGAGGGGCTACTGCCCACACGGATTCGCGCAAGTTCGCGTTGAGCCATGGCGCCGCTACCTCCCTACGATCACAGAGCAATAAAAAACGGGGAGTTAGTATTACTCACCGAGGCTAAAAAGCCTATCGAGCCCACGGCAGCAGCATCAACAAAGAATTAGCGGAGCTTAATGCATGGACAGTAGATAAAAAGTGCTCCAGGCAACTTCCCTGAGCCTATGCAATCGAATAAGCCCTGAGACGCTGCCCCAAAAGGAGGGACACGAAAATACGCCCCGACTGCTCAAAATGGAATATACCTACCATTCCCTAAAAGAGATTAAAGCTCGCCTCCTGCAGCTGCGCGCTATAGCAAGGGGGCAAGCAGCACCCCTCGCGAATCAGAACACCGACACAGAAGCGCCAGCCTCACGGGTTAGTCGCGCGGCGAAAGAAGGCGTGCAGCCCGATGCAATGGCGTTTGGCTGCCCCCTGTTCCTTTGTAGCCGTGCGCTTGAGGTGCGCCCGGCGAGCGGCGTTCTCAGGAGCCGGCAAGAGGCCAGCCCCACGGCGGCACACGGCTGGCCGGCCTGGTGTGCGAGCAGTGGGGCGATGTGGGCAGCGGTCTAGGGAGGTGTGCAACCAGCTCCTGGTGAGGTTTGGCGAGATCTGAGATGCGAACAAGTTCCTCAGGGTTGGGCAAATGTCGCATAATGCCTCCGGTCGCCTCAGCGAGGAGTTGACAAAGTTCGGTTGCGACGGCTTGTTGCAGTACTGGTATACAAAGTTCACTGCCCGCTGTACGAACGTACACACCGTCGTGGAGCCAAACGACACCGTGGGCGACGTCGGGCAACAAGGCGCCAAGCAATGCCCGAGCTAAGCGGGCCTCAACGGCCCAACGGCCTCAAGTACGAAGTAGACCCAATTACGTGAGGTGGATCGTTGGTCTCGGTGATACCATTGCAGCCGATGCATGTTGGCGGCAAGATGGTCCTTAGCAGCGTCGATGGCGTACAATACGCGCTTCGCCGCCGCCGAGGCAAAGGAGAGACCGCCCTGGTGCAACTGGCCCATGGCATTGGCGGCAGAGCTATTGATAGTGTAATTAAGAAGCCGCTTGGGCGACAACGTAGCCCAGGCTTGGCCTTGGGACGGACAGCCGCGACTCAAAATCTCCCGAGCCTGTTGCACCGGCGGGAGCACATTGACCTGCTCCAGGGAAATGGTTAAAGCTCGTAATGCTTCATAATAATGCGCTCCGACAAGGTCGATTTCGGTAGTCTGTGGGCCTAACGCGAGAAGGCGCATGGGCCTAGTAAGGTGTGAGGTGCCGACTGGACAATAGTAACGGCCCTACACAGCTGTCGTGCTGCGGTGGTGGTCATTGGCGACGATTGCCCTCGAGGGGACAGCTTGCCAGAAGTCACGGAAAGCCCGTATTCCACGCAGATGGTGAGGTCCGAGCAGCGAGGGCTCTACCAATAAGGGAAGTGCAGAGGTTCTGGCTGCGGCAGAGTGACAACCTCACCGCTCTTCCGCAGCTGTTGTAGTGTTGCGGACAGTTGTATCTCCGTCTAATGTCGCGCACTGGGCTGCAAGGCTGCTAATGTCTCAGACAACCCGACCGTCGGCGGGGCAACCGAGGGCGGGGCATCGAAGATGCTGTCTCTAGAGTTGTGGTGTTTGACCTTCATGCCCATAAAGTCGGGCTGCTTTATCATGCGGTATCGCAGCTAATGTTTCGTGTGGTGCTTCGTCACTGCTCTTTGCAGCATTTCCGCGGGAGCTTATCTTGCTGCTCACATGCAGCAGTTCCCCGCCGATGCCTGTACGTACAATTTGATGGGGGATGCAAGCGGCACCTCACAGCAGGGGGAGCGGGAGTGTCTTTCCTTGCCATTACCGGACTGCTCGGATGCAAAAGAGGCTGAGACGGAAGCGGTAAAAACTCGCCGCCGTTCTCAACCAGGTCGACTGTACTGGTGACCGTTAGGCAGTAGCCCGGTGGCGCGTGCAAGAAGGAGAGATCCAGTCCGGCGCCACATGGCGCCAAGCTCGCAGAGGTTTCGCCGAGGCGAGGCAACAAGCTCTGACAAGGTTGCAGCATGTTTCGGCAAGCTTAAATTCCAAAGGCCGATCGAGTCCTTGCAGTGGTCGCCACCGCCCCAAATCAGTCACAGGTTCATTGCATTTCGCAAGCTTTACAAGCGCTGCATTCTTAAGACGAAGACTCTCAGGCCGCAATCATTGCGGCCTGCCATGGGTCTCGAGCCTACTCTTCTGCCTCGCCAGTCTCTCTAACACTGTGTCACGCGCGTATGCCCTTCGGTGGATTGTCGCCGAAGAGGCCGACGCGGAATTTGTCTGCGGCAGCATTACACGCGCCCTGTCACCTGTGCGCATCGTTACAACCCCCATCCTCTAACCGGCCTGCACCGTCTTGGGCACTTGGGACAGTTGCTTTTGCCCTTGGCTGGGGAAAATCGGTGCCATTCCGCCAGCGGCATCTCACTCTTGAGCATCCGTGCTTGTCCGGCTGGGCGGAGAACTCGGTCAGACACTGGCTCCACGAATGCCCCGTCATTGCCCATGCAAAGACAGAGTCAACAATGCAAGCAGCAGTGTCCCGCATGTCGAGGGCTGGAAGTCATCTGCGCATTGGCCCGCATCAGCTCAGCTTGGAGATAAACGTTAAAGCGGCGGGGGCACTCCAAGGATGATGTCCACAACAAAGTGGAAATGAAGAGCGCAGACTGAGCAGGCAGCTGACAATACACTTGCAGCAACGTCCGTCAAGAAAATCAACCCAACGGCCAGACTAAAACTGCTTGAAATTGCAGTTCTGCAGGCATGTGGCTCTGCAGCTCCCACATCTCTGCAGGACTGCGATTGCTGCTCGCAGTTTCGAGTCTCAGCGGTTCCAATGATTTTCATGTGTAGCCGGTGACCTTGAGCACACTTCTGGTGCGGTTTGAAAGGGAATTATATTGCGAGCATCATCCTGCACCGTTCCATGGATTCTGCGTCCACGAGCGGAGAACGCCACCACCGACCGACCGCAACTTGGCCTGCCGCTTGCACTCACGCGCTAAGCCAGCCACATGTGGCTCTAAGCGACCTCTCTCTGGGGAGGGTGTTCCGGCTCTCCAGTCTGTGAGGCTGTTTCGAGACATGGGGGTAGAATTCGGTACTTGGAGGGCCTGTCGATTTTGCGGGCTGGAGGCTCTAAGGCTCGCGATCTTAGAGGCTCTAAAGTGCTGGCAAAAAACGAAGGCGTGCGGCATCGGAGGCGCTTTGAGGGGCGTGCGGAGGGCTCGCGAGCTGTTGGAGGCGCGCCGTCGTGCCTTACGCGCGCTTGTTCGGCGCGGAGGGCGTGGGAGCGCTCGTAGGTCCCGTCGTGCTTCGGAGCTGTTTGGGGAGCGACGCGCGCTTGCGCGCGCTTGTTCGGCGCGGAGGGCGTGCGAGCAGCTCGTAAGTTGCTCGTAGGCGGCTGGCAAGTGCTCGTGAGTTGCAAGCGAGCAGCTCGTAGGTTGCTCGTAGGCGGCTGGCGAGCAGCTCGTTGCAAGCGAGCAGCTGGTGCGTTGCTCGTAGGCGGCTGGCGAGTGCTCGTAAGTTGCCAGTAAGCAGCTCGCAAGCTGCCGGCGAGCACTCGTCGGCTGCTGGCAAGAGGCGCGCACTTAAAGTTCGTCTAAAGCCCGTTTTGCAAAGACTTCGGAGCCCCTAAGATCGTCCAAGCTGCGCGCCGTAGGCCCGTGAATCGACAGTGCTCCAAAGTACAGAATTCTACCCTATGTCTCGAACTGAGGCCTGTAGCTATCACAGAGTGGAGAGCTGGAACACCCTCCCCAGAGAGAGAAAAAAATCCTCCGGGCCCGGCCCCGTACTGGTTAGCTCGGCAGCGGGAAGCCCGCTTCTCTCAGCGCCTGCCGGTGCTGCTCCGTCGCCCGAGCATAGGCTTGCGGAACGTAAGCAGCGAGAGCCCACATGCTGCCCTCGTGCGGCTCGACCATGTGATAGCGGCGAGCATCAAAGCTCACTGGCTTATCGTGCATGTCCAGCCACCGCCCCCGGAGCTCTTGCTCCCCCTTCTTGCCGGCCAGCAGTGCGGTAGAATCCCCCTCGTGTCTTCGATCCACACCCGCCCGCCTGTGTACTCGCCCAGAGCAAGCGCATGATTCAAGTGCCCGGCCATGTTCTGAATGTCGCGGTGCAGCCCCATGCGCGGATTGAAGAGCACAGCTATAGACGTCCAGGTGCCGCTCGGAAAGCGGCTCTTGAGAAAGCAGTTCACGGCTGCGCAGGCCGCCCGCAGGCCGGTGGCATTGGAGACCCCGAGCACCCCGCCGTGGCCGAACAGCCCCAGCGTGGCATATCTCTCATAGGCCCCCGGCCCCACGGCCCGAGTGCGGCCCCGGTGCTTCCAGTCGGCCGACCACAGATCCAGCAGCCGCACGAGATTGGCTTCGGTCGGCTCCTCCGTGGCGTTCCGGCACGCCAAATCCATTTTTTACATTGACAGCATTTCGCACCAAAAACACGCATGGCCCTAAAACACCATGCCGCACCCCAATTTTTCGGGATTTTGAAGCCGCTCGGGGAGGGTGCGCCCCGACGGCCCCCGGCAGCCGGCCGTTTTGCGAGCCGACCACGCACCAGCGAGAGCCCGATTTCGGTGTGCCCCCCGCCTAGGGTTTGAGCACGTCTTCGGCCGGATCGTCCCTTTCCTGTCGAATCGGTGCCGGCCAGCCCCGGAACGTGGTCCGGGAGGGTTTAGGATGGGTCGAACACAGCCACACGGAATCGCCGAACATCACGGAACCGCCGCGCCTCCGATTCTCGGGGTGCGCCCTGCCTATGTTTCACACACCCTGCCGGGCCCGCCGGCCAAAAGCGACACAGCCAGCCTCGAGAAGGCCCGCGCATGACCCAAAGGGCTTTGCCGGGCCGTTTCACACCAAACTGTGGCGAGAGCGCGATTTCGGTGGGTACGTCCCCTAGGTTTGGCTCAAGTTTTCGTGGCCTCGGCCGCTCAGTGTCGATTCGCGGCGAGCCTGTGGCTATCGCCGACCTGATCCGTGGGGGTTTAGGATGCTCACTGATGCTCGGTGCTGCTCGCCTTTGCTCACTGATGCCTTTTCTTTTTGATTTGTAGTGTAGCTAGGCCTGCCGACTTTTGCAGTAACATTTTGCTAGAGTGCTTTTTGCCGGGGTTGCTTTTGGTTTGGTTCAGGGCACCCGAACCCCTTCGGCCCCCGAAGTAGGCTTTGAGACCCAGCGGGCCAGTCTGAAGCTTGGGGTCTTTGTCGAGTGCCCGCTCCTATCCCCGGCAGGTCGCTTTCCACCATTTCCAGGTTTTCCAGGGTTTCCAGGGGGGTCTTGGGAGGGCCCAAAGCCACCCTGGAAAGCGTGGAAAATTGAGTCTAGGAGCTTCATTTTTCCACGCTTTCCACGTTTTCCAGGGTGTTCGGAGTTCGCTTTTGAACCCTGTCCTTCCAGCCCGATTCTGATGTCTAGGAGCTTCACTTTTCCACGCTTTCCATGTTGGCTTTTTGGGCCCTCCCAACACCCCCCTGGAAACCCTGGAAAACCTGGAAATGGTGGAAAGCGATCTGCCCGGCATAAAGGCCTGGGCCTGTTGTGCAGCCTTGCGCGCGTCCCAGCGAGTGCCCTGCGTCCCTAACCCGTAGGCTCCCGACCCCTTGCTGCCCTGCGCTCCTTGTCTTTGCCGCTTTGCCGCGCTCGCAGGTTCAAGCTTTGTCGGGTCGGGGGGTTGCCGGGCGGTCGGGCGGGCAGGTGGGCTTGCGTCGGGACCTCAGTTTGCTTGGGTTGCTTCGGTGTTCGGGTTTCCCCTTCCCTAACCCTTTCTGGTTACCCTGCCCTGCCTTGCTCTGTCAGCGCGCCTCTCCCCCTTCAAGGCCCTCCCCAACCTCCCGCCTCGCCCAGGTCCTCGCCTTCATGTTCCGTGGAGCTCCTCACTCAGAGTGCTGACCAGGGTGTTGGAAGGGTTTGTGGAGTGTCGTGCAAGTGCACAGGAGGGACCTGCGCTGCTTCCCGTAAACCTAGAGTGCCCCGCATTCCCCCTTCCCGGGAGCCCCGGCCCCTCCTTCGCTTCGCCCAGGTTTTCCTGCGAGCGTCTTCGCCGACTTCGAAACGTCTGGAGCCCTGTGCCTCTGCAAGAGTTGCCTCTTTGAAGCCGGCTGGTTGGCATGTTTCGATGCTTTGGAGTGCTCTTGCTCGACAGCATCGGGGCCCCACTGACAGGGGTGAGCATGCTTAGCGCCGACGCATGCCTGGAGAATCGAAGTCAGTGCGAGAACTTCATTCACATACTTGGTTAATGTGGCTAGCTGCCAAGCTAATACCACGAAGCTATCATCGTTCACATACTTGGTTAATGTGGCTAGCTGGTAATACCACGAAGCTATAATCTGTTGCCATGGTTCGCGTCGTATCACTGAGCGGGCGAGAGGTCGACGTCCGCTCGGGTCCCGAGGACACCTTGGGCGATATCGCCGAGAAAGCCAGAGTGGCACTCGGCACCTGCCGCGGACGGCTTCTCCTCGGCACCGACGTCCTCGACTTCGACAGCAAGATGAAGGATGTGGGGGATGGAGTCCTGACGTTCCAGTCAATTTTGCCCCGCACGCTGGCGAGTTTGAGGGCATACACGATCCTGTACGGCGACGGCACCGCGGAGGCGGTGGGGGACCCTGATCTCGGTGGCCGAGGTGGCGCGCAGGGGGTGAAGGCGGTGCAGTGCACCTGCCAGGCCTTTGCAGCCCTCTTGGATGATGGATCGGTCGTGGCTTGGGGACAGGAACTTGCCGGCGGCGATGCGAGTGCAGATTTTTACCAGGAAGAAATCGTGCAGATCCAATCCACCGACACCGCCTTCGCGGCCATAACGATCGACGGCGCGATCGATTGCTGGGGTAACCCGCACACAGGCGGGTTGGGGCCCCTTCAGCCTGGCGATGATGGTGAACCTGTACGGCTTGACGTGGAGGCAGTGATCGCCATCCAGTCCACTGAGGGCGCCTTCGCCGCGATTCTCCATGATGGCAGCGTCGTGGCCTGGGGTGATGAAGATGCGGGCGGCGACAACCGCCTGGTCCTACCGGCGCTGAAGAATGTCGTGAAGATCCAGGCGACGGCATCGGCCTTCGCGGCCATTATGGCCGACGGTAAGGTGTCTTGGTGGGGTGACCCGGAAGCAGGTGGCGACGGCTTCTGGTCCGAGGATGGGGAGGACCTGTGCGGGGTCGTCGACGTACAGGCCACCAGGTTTGCCTTCGCCGCAATCACGTCCAGCGGCTCCGTGTACGCCTGGGGTCACGAGGCGGCTGGAGGCGACCTGGGTGGCCGCGTCATCACGGACGACGTGGCCATCCAGGCAACAGACCAGGCCTTTGCCGCGATCCTGAAGGACGGCTCCGTGCGGGCCTGGGGCCATGAGACCGGCGGTGGAGACTGCGAGGCCGTGCGGGACCGCTTGGTGAAGGTCCGAGAGATCCAGGCCAACGCCCAAGCCTTCGCGGCCATCTTGGAAGACGACTCCGTGGTGACCTGGGGCGATGCCGACTTTGGTGGCGATGGGCCGTCATTGCAGAACGTGAGGTGCATCCAGGCCTCGGCAGACGCCTTTGCAGCAATCCTGTATGATGGCTCCGTGGTCACCTGGCGGGATGCCGCGGCGGGAGGAGATAGCAGTGGAGTGCAACATCAGCTGCAGGATGTCATCCATGTGAGTTCGGGTACGGGCTTCTTTGTAGCAACTTTGGGCGATGGCACCACCGTACATTGGGGTGCGATCTGAATCCCCTGGCATGGCAACGGCGCCACAGTACAGAGGCGGCGCATGCCGGTCGAGTTAAAAGAAGTGCCCTGTGCTGCAAGTTCGAGAGCCTGCAGCCCCGAGGGCCCTGCCCTCTTGCTCTGCCCAGGTCTCTTCGGCGCGGCGCCTGGAATGCTTGTGAAGGGCTGATCTAAATGAATCACTCCCCCTCGCTCCCAGGCCTGGAGTCTTCGGCACGGCTCGCGACGGCTTCGCGCATCGCCTGGGCCCTGGTGCTCTCTTTGCTGCCTCTTCGAAGCCGGCTGGTTGGCATGCTTGTGCACTCGTCGCAGCTTTGTTGATTTCCCGAGCCCCCCAGCTTCAGGGCTAGGTGCGATGACGCACTTTCGCCGCTCGACGGCCGTGCACGTGGTCCTCGACCCCGCGCTGCCCGACCTGGCTCGGGTCGGCGCTCGCCTCGGCTTGGGCGACTATCCGGCCTGCTGCGACTGCCTGCTGGAGCTCCTGGACGCGAGCCGGTGCTCCGAGTCTGACCGGATCACGGTTCAGCGAGCCAACGCTGAGTTGCAGAGGCTCCGGAACAAGCTGGACCTCTTTCCCGAGTCGGAGCTGTCCAAGGCTCGCCAAGAGGCGCAAGGGGCGCCATCTGCCGCGGAGCAGATGTTTGTGACGCTGCCTTCGCAGTCGGCATCTGCCAAGAGCCGCTCCGTTCTTCAAGGGCGAGGTTTGGGAAGGGGCTCCTCTGCTCCCAAGGCCAGTTTGGACAAGTTCATGAAGCAGATGAGGAATACGACCGAGGTTGCACAGCCCAGCGAGCCGGTTGCAGAGCCCAGCGAGCCGGTTGCAGAGCCCAGCGAGCCGGTTGCACGCAGCGAGCCGGTCGCACGCAGCGAGCCGGAGGTTGCAGAGCCCAGCGAGCCACAGTCCAGCGAGCCGATTGCACACAGCGAGCCGGTTGCAGAGCCCAGCGAGCCGGTTGCACAGCCCAGCGAGCCGATTGCAGAGCCCGCGGTTGCACTCAGCGAGCTGGTTGCAGAGCCCAGCGAGCCGGCGCAGCCCAGCGAGCCAGAGCCCGCGGCGGCGCAGGTTGCATTCAGCGAGCCGGCACAGCCCAGCGAGCCGGCGGAGGAGGCATCAGCCGAGCCGGAGCCCTTCATGAACGGAAAGCTGGGCGAGCCGCTCAAGGAGTACAGGGACCACGTGGTTGCGAAGCAAGACTTTGAGCACTACGGCCCGGACTGCCCGCTGGAGGAAGTCCGACGCTTCCGGGAGTGCCTCTATCGCGACGAGAAGGACACGGCGAACTTCAACCCCTACTGGGTCGTGCTGGAGTTCCCCACTCGCACTGGTGTGGGGCAGCTGCCAGAGTGGAACGGCGCGATGGCCTTCTGTCTTCGCGAAGGCGATCCCACGAACTTCATGCTCGTGAGCAAGAACAAGGGCGTCGCGGTGCGGGCCGAGAACGTCTTCAAGGTGAAGAAGGATTGCCTGCCCGCGCTGTTCTCCGCGATCCTCCAGGCCGGCTGGCAGCGGGGCAACATCCGCATCTTCGACAAGGGGGGCCTACTCGCGGCGGAGTTTTCCCCACGGGCGGCGCTCCGAAGCCTGGAGCACCTCGACCCCGTCGGCTACATGTCCCACATGGCCAAGCTGGAGGACCGCTTCGGAGGCGACACGGCCCTGCGGACTCGCAAGCGCAAGGCCACGACCGAGGATGAGTACATCTACGTGCAGCGGGAGGCCCTCAACAAGCTCCGCAAGGCCGTTGATGAGGAAAAGGAGGCCAAGGCGATGCTTGCGAAGTCCACGCTTTCCATCGCAGACTTCAACTACGAGACCTGCCAGTGCTGGTATTGGGACGAGCCGAGTGGCTGCAAGAAGTCCGTGCCCTTGGACGAGGCCGTTGCCACCGCCATCCAGACGAGGAGAACCATAGTGCTTTACGGGCCTCCAGGTCGAGGCAAATCGCCCTTCGCCAAGGCACTGGCCGGCTGGTACATGCAGCACGTCCTGGAAGGCAAGATCGACGAGATGATCTTCACCGGCACCGTGGACAGCCTCCGCAAGGCGTACCAGTTCAACCTGCTTCAGGGCGGGCGGCCCCTGGTTTTCGATGATCTCCTTGCCAACCGGCAAAACGTGGGGAGCCAAGGCGGAGGACCGGACTTTGTCAAGCAGCTCTTGGGCATCTCCCGGGATGATCGAGCGACTCTCCAGAGTCGCTACGCAGACATGCAGATCCCGCAGGATTGCCTGAGAATCATGACAGTTCAAGATGTCGACAAGGTGCACCCGGGGCTCCAGGTCATGCACAGCGCCACGGAAACCCACATCCCCAAGGAGTTCTGCGGGGACTTGCATGACATGCCCATCAAGGAGCATTTCGACGTGGACCGCCGGGCAATCCTCAAGAGGATGGTCGCGATCTTCGTCCCCGATGGCATCCTGAAAGGCGAGGTGCTGGGTGGCCGCGTCGAGTCTGATCAGGAGAACATCGCCAGGCTGCGGGAGCTCTGGAGTAAGACCGTCGGCTGAAGCCGCGGCGATCTTTTGGCACAGCGGTCAGTACAGGACCCCAGCTGTGCCCTTAGGGCCTCAGGGCCTGCGCGTTCGGCGCAGCTCCGTACAGGATCCGCTGCCGCGCCCGTGCAAACAGTTTCGCAGCTTCAAGCCTTGTGTGCCGTGTTGTAGGATGCTGCAGGTCGCTTCTGTGCTTTTTTAGCTCCGTCACTCTGAACCCCTTCGCCTCGCTCAGGTTCGAACCTGCGTCACTGTGCTGGTGCCTCTGTTCAGGGTTTTTTCGGACTTTGCGATTGTGGGGGTTGTTGTTCCGTGCGCGCACAGGAGGGCCCTGCACTGCTTCCCCCATCCCGTAAAGCTAGAGTGCCCTGCGACCCCGGCCCTGTTCCCGGGAACCCCGGGCCCCTGGCCCCTCCACAGGTTCGCGGATGGTTGCGCTTCCAGCCCGCTTCTATCTCAGGCAGGTCGCTTTCCACGCTTTCCAGGTTTTCCAGGGTTTCCAGGGGGGTCTTGGGAGGGACCACAGGCCACCCTGGAAAGCATGGAAAATTGAGTCTAGGAGCTTCATTTTTCCACGCTTTCCACGTTTTCCAGGGTGGCCTTTGGGCCCTCCCAACACCCCCCTGGAAAGCGTGGAAAATTGAGTCTAGGAGCTTCATTTTTCCACGCTTTCCACGTTTTCCAGGGTGTTCGGAGTTCGCTTTTGAACCCTATCCTTCCAGCCCGATTCTGGTGTCTAGGAGCTTCATTTTTCCACGCTTTCCACGTTTTCCAGGGTGTTCGGAGTTCGCTTTTGAACCCTATCCTTCCAGCCCGATTCTGGTGTCTAGGAGCTTCATTTTTCCACGCTTTCCACGTTTTCCAGGGTGTTCGGAGTTCGCTTTTGAACCCTATCCTTCCAGCCCGATTCTGGTGTCTAGGAGCTTCATTTTTCCACGCTTTCCATGTTGGCTTTTTGGGCCCTCCCAACACCCCCCTGGAAACCCTGGAAAACCTGGAAATGGTGGAAAGCGACCTGCCCGGCATTGAGGCCTGGGCTTGTTCAACTCGGCGAGCCTTCAGCGGTGATCGTCCGGAGCCCAGGTCCCGTCGTGCTTAGCAGCCTTGTGCAGCCTTGTGCGCCGCATTGCACGTGCCTTGCGCGAGTTTTGTGCCCTCTCGAGCCCCCCCTTGCAGCTCCCTGATCACGCACGATGCCGCTGGAGATGATGTGCCGTTGGCGCCGCGCCGCATGTGCGCCCAGGCGCTTCACGCAGTTGCACATGGTGCCTTGGCTCCTGGTGCTGGACTTCTTGATCGAGGTGCCCACGGAGCTGGACGAGGAGGCCGCCATCGGCATGGAAAGCCTCGGACGGCTCAGCAACTGCAGCCGGCTACTTCGCAGCTGCATCCACGACCGGGTTCTCACCTGCTACTCCTCCGTGCTTCATCAGTCCCGGCTTTTCATGAGCACCCGCGCGGCCAGCCTGGGTCGTCATCCGAACTTCGTCCTACGGGGACGAATATGGCAGGCCTACGAGGAGGAATCCCGATGGGAGCGCGACGAGATGCACGTCACTCTTGGCGAGCAGATCCAGGCGCAGCAGGAGCGACTCCGCGAGCTTGGGGAGCGCATGCTTGAGGTCAGAGGCCCTCGATCAGCTCGACGACTTGTCGCTTTGACGGTGAGGGTTTTCCTGCAGAACGAACTGTTGGACATCAACTGGCACTTGCGACTCCTGGAGATGGACTTTGCATAGGGGGCTCAGGCCGGCGTTGAGCGCCGCGGCCTACAGGAGCCGCGGCGCCCAAAAAACCCAGTATACAGGCTGGTGTCGCAAGGACTGGCTAGCGAGCCGTTCCTCAGGAGAGGCCTCGCAGCTGAGCCGTGCGATCTAAAAGTCCTTCTGCTGTTCTCTGCATGCATCGGCCTGTTGTGCGAGCTGACCCTGGATTCAGGTCGGTTCGACGCCTTCGAGGTTCGTTTGCAGCCGCCGGTTACCCTAAGCCCCGAACCTTTTGGCCCGACCCTTCTAGAACCCTAATCCCTACTAGGCTGCCCTGTGAGTGCCCTGCGAGTGCCCTGCGTGTCGTGTGGGTTACCCTAAGTCCCTGGCCCGAACCCTTAGAACCCTCCCTACTAGGCTGCCCTTGCATCCGCCCTGTGTGTCGTGGACGGGAACGGGGAAGGCTTGAAGCTCCGGTCGGGCCCAGAGGCTTTTTATTTATATAAATAAAAACTTCCGGGCTTCCCGGCTCCCGCAGATCCCGCCGAGGCGATCACGGCGGCGCCGTGGGCCCGGGATTGAAATCTCTAAATTGCCGCACCGCTAAAGGTACCGGCCTCCGAGTCAGCCGAGCTTTAGGCTCCGCGGAGCCGCGAGGCACAGGAAGCGCATGCTTCAGCAGGGTCTCCGAACCGTCGGTGGCCCGCACCGTCATCGAATCGTAGCTCGAAACCTCCCGCACCGCCCCGTACTGGGGCTGGAAGCTCCTCGCCGCATTTGTGGGGGCCCGGAACGCCCCCGCCTCCTCGAGCCGCCGCTGACGGCTCCTCGTCAACTCGTCGTTGTGCTTGAACTTGGCCGCATTGTCTTGATAGACCCGGAAGCTCGCGGCCGGCATCGTCTCCACATCCTCGGGGGCCACCGTCACGGCCGCATGCGGCCTGGCATTGTAGGCTTCCGCCGCCTCTTCCACATGGTCGCCCCAGCCCCCAGCGTCCCGGGCCACCTTCCCCGCGAGGTCTTTCTTGAGCGTTTGGATCGCCCGGTCCACCACCGCCGTCGCATTGCGGTCCGAGGGGTCCTTCTGGCGGTGCACCGCGCCTCCGGGCAGCGCCGCCTCCAAACCCCGAAATTTGTTCCCATGTCCGTCGTGACCACGACGTTGGTTTCGTCCTGGACCAGCTCGGGGATGATCTCCGCGGCCGCCCGGGTGACGGTCTCCGCCCGCTTGTCGGGCAGGGCCTTCGTGGCCACCTCCCGGGTGAACACATCCGTGACCACAAGCCCGTACTTGTTCGCCCCCCTCGTGTTCTGGGAGAAATCCACCAGGTCCGCTTGCAAGCGGTCGTTCGGCCCCTCCGCCGCGCTCTTGCCCAGACTCCGCGGCTTGGGCGCGAGCACCTGCCGCGCCACGTCGCTGCGCAATGCCGCCTGGGCCCGCGCACTCGTGAGGTCCCGCCGCTCCGGGAACTCCCGTCGAGCGATCTGAAAGAGCTTGCGGGGATCCCGCACGTTGAAGTCCCGGGCCAGCCGCCCTAAGAGCTCCACCGCCCCGTCTTCCGCCATTTTTACGGGTGGTGCGTTTGGCGTACCCATGTTTGGGCCCAAAACGCCTTCGCTTCCATCATGCGTGCGTGAATGAGTTTTATTTCCCGCCGAAAATGTAGACAAAGTTTGTCGAAAAGGAAAACAGTGTTTTCACTGCGTGTTGAGAACACTAGACAACACTTTGCCGTGCAGCTTTCGGCTTGAAGTTAGGATCTGTGATCCTAAAAATTTTTCTGGGCTAGTAGCCCCTGATCTAAAATGATTTTCTGGTAGAGTAGCGGTGGGCTAATTGCCCTTTTGATCCAAAGTGATCTCCTGGTAGAGTAGTGGTGGGCTAGTAGCCCCTCTGTCGGGCCGGTAGTTTCTGTAGTGCCATGGACGGTGCCGTAGCAGCGCTACTGGCAGGCAGGCAGCAGTGCTGCCCATGCCTCTCATCGAAGCTTCATGGCAGTGTCCCGAAGCTTGAGACCTTTATGCAGTTTACTCACTGTTTAGTAAGCAGTGCTGGCAATCTTGCTGCCGGTCGGGATCTGAGTGCAGTGTCCAGCTGTTCCTCTCGCGGGGCTCCACCAGTTTTGACAGCAGGGCTTCGGGCAGGTAGGCAGCAGTGCTGCCGTCGCTTCGCATATCTTTGCATCCTAAACCTCAGGGTAGCACCCTGAGGCCTGCTACTTTCATGCCTGCTTTGTGCTGTTTAGCAAACAGTAATGGCCAGGCTTGGCCCCGGTCAGCGTTCAGCAGTGCTGCAGGCATGTTGGCAGGCAGCAGTGCTGCCCATGCCTGTCGTCCCACACTTCAGGGCAGTGCCATGGTTGGTCTAGGCCGTGCCCTTAATGTAGAGTCTGCATTACATTGGCACCTTGGCCAAAGCTGGACGGGTTAGTAGCCCCCCCTTAGCTTCGTCAGTGACGCTCGCACGGACGCAGCAGTGCCGCATGTTCTCGCAGAACACCTGCTGTTTAGACAACAGTGTCTACGGTGCTGCGCTGCTCGGTGTCGCTCTGCAGCGGCGCTGTTGGTGGCTCTGCAGTTCGGCTTCTGCATGCAGCAGTGCTGCACGTAACCAGGCAGCAGTGCTGCCGATGCCTAGTATCATATGCCTCAGGTCAGTGCCCCGAGGCTTCAGGTTCATGTTTTTCGTTCTGCAGGCAGGCAGGCAGGCAGCAACACTGCCTACGCCCTGCATCCTAAACCTCGAGGCAGTGCCCCGGGGTTCGTGGCCTCATTGCAGGCATCTGCTGTTTAGTTAATAGGGTGGTTCTGCAGTGCAGCTTCTGCAGGCGGCCGTGCTGCGAGTAACCCGGCAGCAGTGCTGCCGAGGCCTAGTATCATAAACCTCCGGTCAGTGCCCCGAAGCTACAGGTTCTTGTTTTGGTGCTGCAGGCAGAAGGCAGCAGTGCCGCCTACGCCTCGCATCCTAAACCCTAGGGCAGTGCCCCGCAGTTGAAGTCCCTGCAGGCTTCTGTAAACAGTGTCCTTGCAGCGGTGCTATTGGTGGTTCTGCAGTTCAGCTTCTGCATGCAGCAGTGCCGCAAGTAACCAGGCGGCAGTGCTGCCGATGCATAGCATTATAAACCTCAGGTCAGTGCCCCGAGGTTCCAGGTTCATGTTTTTGGTGCTGCAGGCCGGCAAGAGCGGCACTGCCTATGCCTCGCATCCCGATGCCCAGGGCAGCGCCCCGAGGTCTGAAGCCCCCTTCCCGGCATCTGCTGCTTTGTAACGGTGTCTCTGCAGCCGCGCTGTTGGTGGTTCTGCAGTGCAGCTTATGCATGCAGCAGTGCTGCGAGGAGGCAGGAGCAGTGATGCCGCTGCCTTGCGTCCTTAGCCTCAGGTCAGTGCCCCGAGGCTTCAGGTTCATCCGTTTAGTACTGCAGGCACGCAGGCAGCAGCACTGCGTACGCCTCGCGTCCTAAACCCCAGGGCAGTGCCCCGAGGTTTCCGCCTTGCAGGCATCTGCTGGTTAGACAAATCTGTCAACAGTATTGTGGCTGCCCATTGCCACTTCTGCGGCAGCGCCGTTGGAGGTCTTGAGTACAGGTTCTGCGCGAGAAAGTGCTGCGAGCAGGCAGGCAGCAGTGCGGCCGATGCCTGGCATCCTAAGCCTCACGCCTGCAGCCCAAGGCTCCAGGTTCTCATGCATTCTTCTCCTGTTGGGTGCACCTGCTGGCTTGTGCCTGTGGCAGTGCTGCAAGCACGCACAAGCAGCGCCGCGCGTGCTTGGCCCCCCCAGTGGGTAGGAAGATGACACGCTAAGTTACGGTGGAGGCTTAACCACGTCCTGGCCTGAGAAGGGCGCGTCAGAGAGAAAATGGAGGCCAGTGGCTACGCCTACCACAAGGATGGTAAAGACAAAGGCACGGGTAGTTTTGTTCGCACCCTCAGCGAAGGGAGTAAACACAGGAAAGCGCAGCTTCGGGCTGTGAGTGGGAAAGCGCAGGCCCAGCGGCTGCTGCAGCCTCCACGTACGTCGTCGGCCCCGGTGCAATGCCACCTCCTAGCATCACTGTCCGGCAGAGCCATGGGCAACGTAGGGCGCACGTGCAACCGGAGTCCATACTGGCACTGTAGCCTTGCAGTACTGGGGTTAGTAACCCTTTGGCCAGCGGCATGCACCGAGGCGTCTTCGGCAGGGCCGTGTCGCTTTGCTTTTTGCTCGCAGCGCAGTCTGCCAGATATCCTCGAGGAGGCCTTGCTAGAGGTATACAATCAAGAGGTAAGTTATCTCTTGTGGGTTGTGAGCCGTGCCACCCGCGTCGGTGCGGAGGACGTCAGTGACGATCACTCCGATCTCGCCGTTGACTGAGCTCTGGGAGGCCTCGGTGGGGTCTGTTGTCCGCCGTGTCTGCCTCACAGTGCAGGCAGGTAGTTTCAGGCCTAAAGTGCTCGTAAATGGTGTGCCTTTTGGTGTGAGGACCCGCTGCGAGTCCCTAAGGGCCCTTGCGAGCTGCTAAGGGCCCCCTGCCCGCCTCTTTTCTGTGGGCTCGCATTAGTAATGACGAGCTTCTGTGTTGCCTTAAGGCAGTGCCGTGCAGTGCACGCACAAGGCCCCGGAGCCCGAGCCCTTAATGCTAAGTTTGCATTGGCACCTTGGCCAAAGCTTGGCGTCGCTGGTATCCATTCGCTTCGTCAGTGACGCTAGCACGGACTCGGCAGTGCCGCTTGTCCCTCGATTCCTCCAGTGTGCTCATGTGGATGTTCGTGAGGATGTCAGCATTAGGAGATAGGTTATCTCCTTTTTCTCAGTCATAAATGCTGGATGTCAGCTGGGGGGCAGTGTCCCGAGGCTTGAGGCCGCCCTGCAGGCTTCTTTGTTTTCAGTAAACTGTGTTGTGAATGCTCCATGCCGTCAAGTTTTGGCTCGGACTGCTCCCGCAGGTCCTTCAGTGCAGCTTCGGCAGGCAGCAGTGCTGCCGATGCCTCACTTCCTAAACCCCGGGGCAGTGCCTCGAGGAGTAGGGCCCTCCGCTTGATTCTTAGTGGTTAGTGCACTGTCTGCCAATGCTTGGTGTGGGTCCAGGCTTTCGTGCGGAGTCCGCAATAAGCTCTGAACCTCTGCTCTTGTTTTCCCCCAAGGCAGCCGTGCGTGTAGCAGTGCTACAGGCACGCAGGCGGCAGTTTTGCCTGCGCTTCCTACACCTCAGGGCAGTGCACCGAGGCTTGCACTCCTTCGCCTGCTTCTTGCTGTTTAGTAAACAGTTTGTCAATGCTTGGTGTCCGTCAGGATCTTGTTGTTAACTCCGCGCTAGGCCCTGCGACCGCTGCTGTTGCAGTGTCGGTCCCCAAAGCATGTTGTTCGCAGCGCAGTGCTGCAGGCACGCATGCAGCGGTGCTGCTAATGCCTCGCCTCATACGCCTGGAAAAAGTGCCCTGAGGTTTGAGGTCTTCAGACTTTCGAGTGTAGCGTGGTTTGTAGCCGTGTTACGTGTCAGCATGCAGCAGCGCTGCTAATGTCTGGCATACTTATCCTCAGGGCAGTGCCTTGCCCAAGCAGGAAGTGTTTTTGCATGCTTCCTACTGCTTGGTCCACAATGCTGCGACGCTTCGTCCCAGTTGGGATTTTGGTGCGAAGTTCGCGCAAAGCCCTGTGGATGTACAGTGCTACAGGCAAACAGGTCGCAGTGCTGCCGTTGCCTCTATCCTAAACCTCAGGGCAGTGCCTCGAGGCTTGGAATGTTCACGCGGCTCCCTGCTGTTTCGTGAGCAGTGTGACAACGATGTTGCCGGCCTTGGTTTTAGCGCGGCGTTCGGTTTGGTAAACAGTTATGGCAATGCTTCGTCCCGGTCGGGATTTTGGTGCGAAGTTCGCGCCAACCCTGCGTATGCAGCCGTGCTACAGGCCAGCAGCAAACAGGCATGTGATGCGGTTTCTTTTCGTTTCGCAAACAGTCTGGCATCGTTGGTTTTGGTGCGGCGTTCGCGTCGAGCACCGCGGCCGCTGCTGTCCTACAATGCAGCGTAAACGTACGGCCGCGCTAATGCCAAGCATGCAGCAGTGCTGCTGATGCCTCGCATGTCAAACCTCAGGGCAGCGCCCCGAGGAGTGCAGGCGGAGCGTGCGGTCCTCATGCACGTTTCTCCCCGTTTAGTAAACAAACGGCCAGGTTTAGTGCAGGTCGCGTGCCTCATGGCTTGAGCTCTTCATGCATGCTGCTCACTGTTGAGTAAGCAGTGATGGCGGTGCCTGTTGCCCGTCAAGATCTTGGTGCGGAGTCCGGCTGTTGCTGTCGCGGGCTCCCAGTTTTGTGCAGCAGGGCTGCCGACAAGCAGGCAGCAGTGCTGCCTTTTCTTCGCATGTCTTCGAATCCTAAACCTCAGGGCAGCGCCCTGAGGCCTGCGACCTTCATGCAGGCTTCGTACTGTTTAGCAAACAGTTAGGCCACGATTGACGTCGGTCAGGGTCTTTGTGTGGAGTACGCGCCAGGTCCTGCTGCCGCTGCGGCACATCCCAGCAGTTTCGAGCAGTGCTCAACCTGCTAGGGAAGCGATGCAGTGGTCATGCAGCCATTTTTCGGGGCAGTGCCCACAAAACACTCTCGGGTCGATGGGCAGACAGCGTGCGTTCCTGTGGCAGCGCCACTGCTGCACGAGCGGGCAGTTTGGTCATCCCAGGGCAGTGCCCGGGACCGCAGGCATCTCAAGCAGGCTTGGCAGTTGAAGTGCCTCATGCCCTGCCTTGACGAGGCGTGTCGCCCCAAGCAAATGCTGGCCAATGCTGGCTCGTAAGCAAACTCGCCTCTCTGTGCTTCCTGGGCTACCGCCGGTCCAGTGCAGCGTTCGGACAGTGTCTGCGGCCTCTGTACGCCCGGTTTTCTACCTGGACAGTGTCTGTAATGACAGTTGCAGATTCGGAGGGCTCCAGCAAGCAAGTCCTCGCGCGTCCGTGATGCGCAACCCATACTATGGGCCACTCTCTTGCTACGCGCCCTCTGAGTCAGTGACGTGTGCCTGTGCGTGCTTCCAAGATGCAGGTGGCACCTCTGACTGCAGCGCAGGAGCCGTTGCTTCTCAGCTCTGAGCAGCACCAGCAGAGATTCGATTTCACCGCGTGACTCACAGTGTGAGCAGGCAGTTTTAGGCGTCAAATTGTGTGCGAATGGCCGACTTTTTGGTGTAAGGGCCCGCTGCGAATCCCTAAGGGCCCTCAGATGCACACAGACAGCCTCGCAGACAGTGTCTGCTGCGAGCGGCCTCTGTCCACGTGCCGAGCTTGCGTGAACCTCAGCTTTTGCTTCAAGAGACGAGAGCCAGTGGCTCTTACATAGCTTCCTCATCCCGCCAGTTCCTTTCAACGTGGGAGCGCACTCACACAGCGGGGACTCACACAGACAGCTCTGCGAGCGGTGTGTGTTGCACACGGCCCTTATCTACAGAGATACTCTATAAGATGCCTGGTTTCGTTTCAAGAGACCAGCAAATGGCCCTCGCATAGCCCCGTGGTCCCGCACAGTGCCTTGGAAACAGGAAGACGCACACGCAGTGCGGACGCCGCAGACACCTCCGCAGACAGCGTCTGCCGCGGGCGGCCTCTCCACGGGACGACCACGTCCACGCAGGCACTGCAAGAGCGCACACACAGTGCGTATGCACGCAGACAAACTCGCAGACAGTGTCTGCTGCGAGCGGCCTCTGTCCACTAAAACACGTTTTCGCGGAGCTCATTTTTGGTTTAAGGATAACAGAGCCAGCGAATCTGGTGCAGCTGCACTACAGCATGCTCAGAGATGCAATTGTGCGGGCCCTTCCATCACAGACACTGCGCGAACGCGTCAGTGTACGCAGTTACATGCGCCACTTTGTCTGGCGCACTCGCCAAGGCGGACTGCAGCGAACGCGTGCTTGCAGACAACTGCAAAGTTTGCAGTGCAGAAGGCCTCCACAGCCCGACAAGGCTGCCGCTGCAAGGCAGCCAGCGGGTCAAATCACGGCTTCTAGCTTTCTGCTGGTTGCCGTGGGCAGTAGCCACTTCTGCCAGTGGTTTCTGCCAGTGGCAGTTAGTACCCTGTGCTCAGCGTTCTCTGGCAGTCATCCGGCACCGGCTAGTACTGCGCAGTGCGCAGTGCAATCGCAGTGCCTCGCTGCCTGCTGCTTTGTCGTTGTGAAGTCACGACATTACATTTGCCTTAGTAAGGCGGTCCCAGAGATTACTGAGAACAAACAGCAGGCTGAATGCAGTGCGTTCCTACCTGCCCATAGGTGGCTGCTACAGTGACCTATCGCCTCAGTGAGGCAGACCCAGTGAACACTGGGAACAAACAGCAAACTAGATGCGTTGCTGCCTGCCACTTTGCGGTTGCGGCAGTGTAAAGTTGCTTTCGGAAGGCCGCAGCAGTAAATTCTGTGTACACACAGCAAGTTCAGCGCAGTGCGTTGCTACCTGCCACGTCGCGGTTGCTACGGTGGAAACTTGCCTCGGTAAGGCAGCCCGAGAGGCTACTGGGAAAACAAACAGCACGCTCAGTGAAGTGCGTTGCTGCCCGCAATTTGGTGGTTACTGCAATGAAAAATTGCCTTAGTAAGACAGCCCCAGAGCCCACTGGGAACATACAGCAGGCCGAGCGCAGTGCGTTCTTGCCTGCCACTTTGCGGTTACTGCAGTGAACCCAGTGCACTCCTCTGGTGTGTGCATTGCGCTGCCTCTGTTGGTCTTCGTTCTGGTGGGACCGCTTGCGTTCCTCGCGTGAGCGCTCTCATGTAGAAGCCAAGGCCAGTGGCTCTTGCTTCTTCCCAGGCCCCGTGCCAGAGTCCGGCCGGCGCAGGCAGTCTTCTAGTAACGGACTTGCTCTCGCCGAACACGGCTTGGCGCTAGACACGGCCTGGCCCAAATCCCTGCCAGTGGCAGCCCGCCGGAAACCTGACCCCGGTCTAGTAGACCACGCGCCGAACTCAGAACAGAAACTCAGTTTGCCGTGGGGCAGCTCCAGTGGCCCAGTCGGCCCCAGCCCCGCCTGGAGCTTTCGCCCAAGCTCGTGCCGGCAGTGCCGACCACACCGCAGGCAGCTGCTGCAGCAGATGCCTTGCTCACAGGGGCTTCTTCCAGTGGAAGTCGTGCGGAGCCCGTGGTTCCCAGCCCAAACCAATCGTCAGAGACGGTCTTGGTTTCGGCTTGCCCATCCTGGACCGGGAGCGGTCTAGGTGAGGTCTGGGACAAAGAATGTCTTGGACAAGGCATGCAGCTGTCAGTGATAGACGTCGCTGCGCGCTCGTTTCTACACAAGGCCGTGATAGTATCACAGGCAGTGGACATGGAGGAAACTTTGCAGTGCAGAGCGGCCTTCTTTCGAGTCCCCGCCGACAGCAACATAGCTGACGGTCCTAGCCTTAAAGGCTAGCAGTAGTGGAGAACAACTGACTCTGTGACCTCTTAGGTTCACAGTTTTCAGGCCTAGTAGGCTCTGCTCGCGCTGTCTTCACAGTGGGTTCACATCATCCGGCTTAGTAGCCTCTGTTTCTGCATCTGCCTCGTAGGCACGCGCCAGTGGCGGAGAACAGCTGACTCTGTGACCTTGCAGGCTCACAGTTTCCAGACCTAGTAGGCTCTGTTTAAGCTGCCTTTACAGTGGGCACCAATAGGCCCTGTTTTTCTTTCCCTTTGATAGGCACTGGTCTGAGTAGGCTTCTCTTTTGCGTGCCGGGCAGGCAGGATATTTTCAATCAGGCCTATTGGCCTCTAGCCTAGCAGGCTTGTCGTGTGTCTCCTCGTCGGTGACAGTGCACTGACAGTAGACTCTGTGACCTAGTAGGCTCGCAGTCTTCAGGCCCAGGTGCCTTATTAAGCCTGATAGGCTTCACACGCCGAGTCGGCATGCGATCGTCAGTGGCAGAAGTTGCCAAGGTCTATTGGCCCGAAGCCTAGTCGGCTTCTCGTTGACGTGCCTGGTGGGCATGTTATCCCAAGCAGGCCTGGTGGCCCCCAGCCTAACCGGCTTCTCGTTGTGTCATCGCGATGTGCATCGTCGCTGAAAGTGATGACAGCAGACTTCTGGGCCTTGTAGGTTCCCGGATTCAGGGCAAGCGGCCTCAAACCCAGTAGGCTTCTCCTTTGTCTGCCCTGTCGGCATGTGGTCACCGCTGGCAGAGAGGTCCTCGCAAGTATCCCTGTGGCCTAGTAGGCCTCTTGCTTTGTCTGCCTGGCAAGAGCAGCGCCGACAAGTGACTCCTCTGGCCTTGTAAGCCGCCAGGCCCCAGGCCTAGTAGGCCTGCCCGGAAGCGCCGTCACACGAGGTGCTGCTTAAATCGCACTTCAAATGGTCGCGTTTTGCTGACTTTCCTGTCCCAGGGTCAACTGCGAGTCCCTAACGGCCCGCTGCGAGTCCCTAAGGGCCCCACAGCGAGAGCCCAGTGGCCAACCATGAGGTTTTCTTGGCGGCAGCATGCGCCGCTTGTCGTGAGTTTGTTGTTTTGGTCGACAGTGTTTTCGGTAAGTACTTGAGCTTGCATTGCTTCGCCTTGCGCCGCACTGCTAGCTCAAGCTGTCGACCCGGATCGCTTTCCGATTTTAGCTTTTTCATGCATTGCATTTGCTTAGCTCTACATGCAGCTTTTCATGCAGCTTCTTACACAGCTTGAGTTTGCATGCATCTCACTTTTGCTTCTTTCGAGCTAGGCTTCTTTTGCTCCGCTCTGCTCCGCGCCATGGGCCGCCGAGGGCAGATCAAACGGCCGCGCACCGAGCCTGCAGTCGCTTCTGCCAGCACCGCTGTGCAATCGCCCACACATGCTCAGCTCGTTGTGGCTCGCTGGGCCCTTTGGCGCCGTTCCCCAGGGTCCTTCGCCATGCCCAGCACTGCTTCATGGATTGCATGCCTTGAGTCGGCATGCTCGGCAGGTTTCTTGCTCAGCTTCCTCTGCTTCTTTGACTGCCAGTGCCTTGCTCAGCTTTGCGTCGCTTCGCACCGGCATCTTTGCACTTCTTGGGATGTGTCTCCTTCTTGCAGACGCATTCTGCTCAGCGTGGCCTTCCGCAATCGCACCCAGCCCGAAGACTTTTGTTGGCGCTATCAGCAAGCTAGGCCCTGCCCCATCAGCAATACCCCGCCTCGCTTAATTCTCGTCAGGCGCCGCCTGGCACTCTGGTCTTCATCGCCCCGCGTTTTCTTTCAGGCGGACTCGACTCTGAGCGTTTGCTGGTTTCAACTCAGAGTCGCGGGTCACTTCTTTAGTTGCTTCTGCACGGCTTCTTTCCGCAGCTTATCTTTAGCAAGCAGAGAAGCACGCACTGCTCTTAGCCAGCTTTACCATTTCACCCCAGCCGAGATTGCAACCTTAGCTTAAGTCCTGCCCCGCCCCTGTTGTCATGTCTTCAGGGTCCGAATGGCTCCGCTACTCCGCTCAGGAACTGCTCCGCAACGCACCGGCTCCTGTGTGGCGCGCCGATGACAGCCCGCCCAGCACTGCTTCAGTTTGGTCTAGCACGCCCAGCAGTCTCCGCAGCAGCGTGGTGGCCGCGGCATGTGCCAGAGCCGAAGCTTCCGCCTCGCGCCGAGCTGAAGCTTGGCTTGCCTCGCAACGCACCGCCCATGCCGCAGCATCTCCTGCATCGCACAGCTCCAGTTTTGTGGATCTCGCCTTGGAGGAGGACACACTACTGGATCGCCGCATTCTGCACCGCATCTGCTCTGCATCGCTGCCGGAAGAGATCCGGGCACTGCACTGCTGCTCCCAGGCACTCTGGGAGCAGTGGTCGGAGATACGGCAACGCGAGCATCTCTTTTTGTTCTGCGATTTTTCCAGCAACGCACCGCCCTGCGCTGCCCTGTGGTACCGCAGGCCTCTGCTTCAGCTCGGCATTTCTTCTGTGCCTATTTATTCGTTGCGCGAGGCACAGCCCAGCAACGCTGACGTCATGGTAGATTTTCTACCAGGTGGTTTTTTCCACCCATATGCAATCGCACCGCGCCGCAACTGCTGTGCCGCAAGCCCTGTTTCACGCACAGCACATTAGCACAGCACCGTTTTTTGTGGCTTCTCTACATTGCACCGCAAAAGCATTCTTGCCAGCATTCTTTGTTGCATTTCGGTTTTCAGCCTTTTGTTCAGCTTTGCCTTTGTGTTCTTCGCGTCTGCCAGGCACTTCTTCTTCGACTTCGACATCTACTTTGGCTCGCGGGCCTGCTGCTTTTCGGTCGGGGCCGCCCCGCCTCAATCTTGCAAACCCTCGCTTGGGTCGCGGCTGCTCCGCTATGTCCTGCCTCAGGTCAACCAATCTTTGGGCGACATCCCTTTTTTCGGCACCGCTGGCTGCTTTCAGGAGCCGCCTGCCCTGCTCTCGTTTTTGGCTGCGCTTAGCTCGCCTGGACTCAGGTCCTTCTTCGTCTTCTGCTTCGCGATCGCTTCGCCTAGCACTGTGTTCGGCAAGCTGCCCTGGCTGCTCTCGCCTCCTTTGCTTTGCCGTTTTTTCTGCTCAGGTCTGCACCTCTTTTTCTTTGCGCCCCGACGGTCTTGGCCTCAGCTCTTTGCACGCCTTGCTCTGCCTCGCTCTTTTTCAGCATTGGCTTGCCACCTTGTTGGCTTTCCTCCGCGCTTCGGCTCAGCGGGCTACGCAAGGCTCGTCGCACAGCTTCTCGGCCAAGGACTCATTTCGTCTTTCAGCCCCGCTAGTGGCCCAGCCTCCTAAGGCACAACACTACAGACAGCTCTGCTTCACCTCAGCTCAGCATACTTAAGCTCACATCCGATCATTAAGAGACTGACTTTTTCACTCTTCTTGCCCTGCACCGCTCCTGCATCATGTCCGGCCTGGGCGCTGCCTGGGTCGCACTCGCCTCTGCGACCAATGAGGAATTGGTCGAATCTGCACAGCGCCTTGGGCCCCTGCAAAGCCTCAGGCTCAGCGCCTGCCTCACGCACGGCGCCTACCTGGCCGAGATCGAAACGCACTGCAAGGACAAGACGCCCCGCGAGCCCCTGCAACCTATTCCGGAACCCCCGGCCAGCTCTGCACCTTCCGACCCCCCCGCACAGCCAACGCCTGTTTCCGCACCAGCACCGCAGGTTCCTCCTGCGGCCACTGCCACACCTGAGCCTGCCGTTGCTCAGCCCTCCCCCGCACCCGCCGCCTTTCATGATCCCCGCGGCACATACCCGCCTATCCCAGCACCGCCACCGCAGGCCAAGAGCTCAGTGCCTGTGAAAGCAATGCCTGCATACCCGCCTGGTGCATTCTACCTGACACCAGTGGGAGACCAGTTTCTCGCAGCCCCGCACCCTGCACCATGCGCCGGCCCCGCTACCCAGTCTTGGGCCGATATGTCGGATCCTGCACAGCAACCACCGCTTGACTTCGTCAACCCCGCACCGCCACCAGCGCCAGTGTGGCCCAAGCAATTCACGCAGCCAGTGAGGCTTCAGAATCTGCTGACAGTGAATCCGGTGGCCCCGCTCCAACTTCAGCTGCCTCCACTTGCACCCCCCCAGCCCGCTATCTCCTCTATTGGCCGCCGGACCTTTTCCAGGATGCCAAGCCAATCAATCAGTCCCTGCACCGATTCGCTTCTCCACCTGCTTTGCAAACCACGGAAGGTAATTGGCATCCGGACATCTTAGCCTCCATGCAGGGAGCGGCTTGGTCTGGCATCCTCGCAGTGCTATGCATTCTTGGCGACACCAGTTCCTATTCAGCATCTTTCCATCGCAGTCTCTGCGCCCTGCATCGCGCTGCCCACCTTCAAGGTGCACATGTCATCTTTGCATTTCCGCAGCCCTCTACAGAAGACATTTTCGACATGTACCTTCAACTTGCCCAAGAACTCGCAGCCACGTGCACATGGACGCGCTCGCCTCATCGCATGCTCCTAGGGGTTAGCTGTTCCCTGCACAGCAAACTGCAATCGGACGGCATCCCAGACTTGCATTCCTTGGCTTCCCTCTGCACCACAGATGTGACGTCACAGTCGCCTTCGGCTCCATTGCCCCTGCACGCTCTGCACAGCCTAGGAGCATCCACTTTCCACTGCAAACGCTCTCCTGTTTGCGACGGTGCGGGCAATGTCAGCTCCGCTGACCACATGCATTGCATCAATAAGCCCAGCACCCCTCTAGCTTCGGTTGCGCAATCCATGCTCGAATATCTGCGTCAAGAACAACTTCTTAAGCCCATCCTTGCTCACCTGCACGCGGGTCTGCCAGAGCCGCCCCTTTCGGAACAACATGGTTCCGTGCTTGCAGAAATCATCAGACTCCACCTTGCCCGGCACATGCCCGCATCCGAAGCTCTACGCATTGAACCAGGCCAGCCTTTTCGCCTCGAGATCCTTGAAATGCTCGCGCGCGCCATTGACGATCCTGACACCGGCCTCGTGCCAATTCTCAAAGAAGGCGTGCCCACAGGCGCTTTCTCACCGCTGCCGCCCAGCGGCCTCTGGCCTTCCGCACCGCAAAACATTGATACGTCGTCCGATCTTGACCCGCACCGCCTTGAGCACTGCGCGGGAAATTGGACTGCCGCTGAACGCGATCCCACCTTGCTTCAGCAGCTGGTGGACCAGGAAATTTCGGCGGGACACGTCGCGCCTTTCCACGGCTCCGCAGAAGATGCCGCAAAGCACTGGCCGCTAGGCACCGCTATCGGCAAACTTAATATAGTTCACGCAGACGGCAAAGATCCCCGCCTAGTACTAGATAGTTCGGTTTGTGGGTTAAACCCTTCCGTGCACTTACCGGAGCGCGTATCCATGCCAAGCGCCCTCGATGTGCAACGCACTTTTTTCGCCTCCGATCCTTTTGCTCGCCTGCAAGGCCTCTCCTTAGACTTTAAAGCGGCACATAAGGCACAAAAAGTTCGCCCCGCAGAGCAGGGCACTCTGCTTTTTCGCATCGCTGACAAGCTTTATCACTACACCGTGTGCCATTTCGGCGCCCGCTTTTCCGCATACTGGTGGCAACGGACAGGATCCCTTATCCTGCGCATCCTGCATTCACTGCTCTGCAAATACCCGCACAAAGCCTGGCTCTATGTTGACGACATCCTCGCCACGCTCCTGCGTGACAAGCTTGACCAGCCGGTCGCCCTTATCGTTGCCCTGCTCGCCGCGCTCCACGCACCCATCAGCTGGAAAAAGGCACAGCTCGGCGATCAAATCACTTGGTGCGGCTGGACCTTTTGCTTCCGCACAGAAACCGTCGCCTTAGTCCAGAGCAAACTGGAAAAACTCCGCCAACAGCTCCGCAAGCTTCGCACTGCCTCCAAGATCTTAAAGAAGGACCTGGAAGCGTGCCTTGGACTGCTCAACTGGGCTACCGCTCTTAGCCCGCACATGCGCTCCTTCATGTCATGCCTTTATAAAGACTTGCATAGCAGTGCCGGAACCCTCCACAGCATCGCCCCGCAGGCTTGGGCGCCCTTCTACGAGTGCCTTGACAACACCGCCAAGCTTTCTTCCACGCCTCTTGGCTCCTGGCTGCCCCGCAATGCACAGCTTCTTGAGGTTGGCTCTCTTAAGATTCACTCTAAGTCTGACGTGCCCCGCGTTCCGCCCTCCCACAAGCACCAGTGGGTCCGCCTTGCTGACCCTAATCGCACAGAGATCCACCTCAAACAAGACAGTAAATTCTGCCTCGCCTGGCTCGAGCTTTGCTTTAAACACGAGCAACCACGCAGCCTCCGCACTCCTCCCGTCGCGCCCTGCATGAGCGCCGCGGATGCCTTTGCCGACACTGACCGAATGGGCATCGGCGGCTGGCTCAGCACTTCCTCGCACTTTGTTTGGTACAGCGAGATCTTTACTGCCGACGAAGTCCGAGCCGAGTGGCCTCAACTGCACGGCTCCATGCAAAGCTACATAGCCTGCTTTGAGGCACTGGCACAGCTCGCACTCGCCCATTGCTCATGGGCCCTCCTTCGGCACAAACACACGCGCTTTGTCCTTCCCAGCGCCAGCGACAACACCTCTGCTGAGAGTGGCGTCAACCGCCTTTTTACGACAACAGAACCGCTCAGCACCTTCTTGCGCCTTGCCGCCACCTGGGCGCACCTGCACCGTGTACAGTTCCAAGTCGAGCACTTGGCCGGCGAAAAGAACTCGTGGGCTGACGCCCTCAGCCGCGGACGCCTGGCATTCATTAAGCACCGCAGTGCCGAACGCGTTCGCATCAGCCTAGCACAGCTCGCATCTGCTTCGCACACAGTTTCACTTCGAGGGGAGGAGAACACCTTCCCCCCTCGCCTCTGCGAGGCACAGCGCAGCCTCCTGCGTTGATTTGCTCACCGCTCGTGAACCGAGGCAAAAAAACTCTGCATCAGAGCTCCGCCACTCGCACGCCCTGTGCTCTGGCACTTTTTTACTGCTTCTCCTTGTCCGCCTCGACAGGTCTCCTTCTACATCCTCATGCGAGGGGGGTTTCTGAGCCCGCGAGGCAGAGGATGCTGAAGTCGAACTAAAGAGGGGGAAAAGAGCTCGGCAACGCATTGCCCCGCACCCTCAGCCCCGCCCCAGCACTGCCAAAGAACGGCGAGAGAGCCGCCCCCCGCCCCGCAACGAAGACTTTATCGCTGCTAGCGATGTTCCTGCAGAAGACGATTTGACCCAAGCACCGCAGATCGGCACCTGGAGCCAAGCTTCGCACCGCACACCAGCAGACGTACGCTGGACCCGCCAGGCCCGACCGTGGTATCGTGATCGCCACGGTCGGGCCTGCTGCGCAATTCAATGCGACTCCACGCACAGCTCCGGAGATTGCTTGCCTTGTGGCAAACCGTTCCGCCTTGCACAGCCTCTGGCAACAGAGATGCATAATAAGCACCGCTGCTCGATTTGCAAGAGCAAGGAGGAGAGGGAAGAGCAGTGAGCTCCCCTCCCGCACCCGCACAGCACCGCACTGCAAAAAAGTACGGCCGCAGCCCGCCTCGCCTTCTTCCTGCAGTTCTGCCGCCTTCTTTGTGTTTTTTTCCATTGCTCTCTGCGCTTGCTCAGGTCCATCTTCAAGCTGTTCCAGGCACGTTCTTGCAGCGCTCTGCTCAGCACAGTTTTTTGGACGCTCGCTACGCTCCCGCTTGTTCTGGCTTGTCAGGATTGGCCTCGGCTTCCAGTGCCCCGCCTTGCTGCACTCGCATGCCGCTTCTTTCAGCCGCTTCTCTTTCGTGCCTTTTTCTGCTTAGCCTGCGTTCAGGTTGCATCAGCCGGCTCTTGCTCAAGGCAGGTCCCGCTCGTATCTTGCTCGGGCCGGGCCTCTGTGTCCCTTGCCTTGCCCCGGTTCCGCTTGCACCATATGCGTCAGCGATGGAAACGAAAATTCGGCTCCTTCGAGGACCCTGCACCTTGCACTGCACCACCGCCCTCGGCAACGCACTCTCAGCCAAGCTTGGCAATAACTCCACACGCCTCGGGGTCAGACGATGAACCGTCGCACCTGCCTGTGTTCTTAGGTTTCTTTGAAGTTGGCGACTCAGCCTCAGAAGACGACTTTAGCTCGCCAGGCACACCGGCATCGCAATCAGCTCTGCCCTTTTGTCTCGCTAGGACCCTAAGCCCTCTGCCCGAACCTACTTTGCCGGATACCCCTGCCTCGCCCCAGGTTATGCCGCTAACCAGTAAAGCCCCACAGCGGCCAGCAATCGCCATACGTGTGGACTTCTCAGGTAACCTGCCACGACTGCCGCATAGCATCACCCAAGGCCTTTCGCGCCCGCCCCGTCGCGTGGTCAAGTACCCAGCCCCCGCCTTGGGTTGCCCTAGTCCTAATAAGCCTCTCCCTAAGTCAGGTTCTGCACCGCCTCTTCCCCGTGGGGGCCGCCCCCCGCCGCCGGCCCGAGCCATGCCACGCAGCCTCAATTTTCACAAGACCCAGCCGGATGCCCCGGCGCACAGCTCACCCTCTGGCTCTATCGCCACCGCGCCTTCGCCTCCTCCTGCAGCCCAACCGCCTATCCCGGTCCCTCGCGTCCAGGGGGTACCCATGTCTTTCAGCCGCCGCCAGCACGACGTGCGCCGCCCACTGCCTGGACGCAAATTCTGGGGATCCTGGCCGGGGCTTCCTCTCTTTGGCAATCCTTGCAGCAAAGCTCCCAAGCACAACAGCACATGCTTGCAGTACTTCGGCCTTTCTCCCCAGGCACCTTGGAACGCTACTTCCGGGTTACCTTTAATTTCTTCGCCTTCCTGCATAGCTCCTGCATCCTGCCAGCTGCTCTGGCACTTCACGTCATCTTGGACTTCATCTCTGCGGCCCGCGCCTCAGCCAAGCAAGATCGCGAAATCCATCAGATGACCGTGCCTTCCTGCATTAAAGCTCTTCGATGGCTCGCCAAGCATGCTCAATGGCAAGCCCTCGGCACCGCCCTTTGCAGCCCTGTCATCACCGCCTACACGTTCTCTAGCTCAGCCAGGGATCGGAAAGAGGCTCTACCCATCCCTCTGTCGCTTGTTGTCAGTTGGGAGCGTCGCGTCTGCGACCACCAGGCACCGCTTACTACGCGCCTTATCCTTGGAGCAGCGCTCCTCGCACTACACTGCAGCCTGCGCTTTGCTGACCTGCAACGCATAGACCTCTCCAGCCTTTCGCTCACGTGCCAGGCCCTGCACGGCACCTGCTACGCCACAAAGACTACCTCCCAAGGTCAGCCTTGGGCCTGCCGCCTAGGGGGACTCTCTGGGCGTGATGTCGGCACCGCCTGGGTGCTGCATTGGCTAGACGCCATCCTGCAAGCCACGCACCGCTTCTATGACTCTTTCGCGCAAATCGATTTCCTTTGATTCCATACACCACCCAGCCGCCTTTGCCTTGAACAGCTGGCGCCAGCCAGCTACTGCACAGCTCTGCTCTCTCTTCGGTGGGCCTGCACTTGCAACTGGCCTTCTGGTGCCGGGCTGCTCCCTTCTGAGGCCAGGTCTCTCACCTTGCATAGCCTCAAATCCACACTTTTAGCGGCCGCGGCACAACGCCGTGCCCCCAAAGACTCCCGCCTCGCACAAGGCCACCACCGCGACAGCGCTGCGCTCTACTCCCGCAACGACACTTTTGCCAGTCTTGACGTGCAAGAAGACCTCGCCACGGCCGTCAGCACCGGCTGGCGCCCGCAACGCAGCATAGCACGTGGCGGCCAAGCTCCTGTTCCCGAACCGCCGTTCAGCATTGCTCCGGGCCCTGTGCTTCACTCGGTCCGGCCCGAGGACATCCTTAACGGCCCGTGGTCCCGCTTCGCCACTCGGCATGAGCACCTGCACGCAATGCAGTCGCCTCCGTCACCTGCTCCAGCAAATCCCTCCAGCTCTGACGCCCTGCAACAACATCTTGATTCTCTGCTGGACGATCCAATCGAGCATTTTTCAGAGGATGATCCTATCTCCGGCTTCTCGGACGACGAGGAAGCCATGCTGGTGGAACGCGCTGCCCGCAATGCCCCGCCCAGCCCCGATTCCGCCAGCGCATCAGAGATGGACTCAGACGACGCCGCTGCGCTCCCGCCTCCATTGCCTCTCTGCGCCGAAAACGTGCTCTTCGCATGCAATGGCCCGTGGGCCTGCTGGCACAGCCTTCTCAACAACGACACCGGAGACGGCACACTGCGGCCGGCCTGCGGCACCCGCTTGGGTCTGGGGTCTCTCACCAGTGCAGCCCCTCAGGGCCCTTTCTGCAGACGCAAAGCATGCGTCGCCCTGCGACTTGCAGCCTCACACACCTGATCTCAGCCGCATGCTGCCAAAAGTGCCTGTGCTCTTGCCCTTTGCCCCAAACCTTCTTCCTTACCCCTCTTCCTTTTCTTGTTCGGGTTGCCTCCTCCCTGTGCCCCCTGTCAGGTACTGGCTGCTCGTCGACATCATGCTGTTCAAGGCCTACGCGGCTCGCTGCCTGCCTCGCCTCTCTTTTTGCACTTCGGCTTAGCTCGCAGCTACGTTTCCCTGCACCTTCGAGTCTTTTGGCTCAAATCTACTTCTCCCGCCTTCAGCACTCCCGCTCCACGATGGCAGCGGATCTCTCTTTCGAAGATGCACCGCCTGTGCCGGCAAGCGCCCTTGCCCAATTGCTTCAATCATGCCAAGTTCCGGACTCGCTGTCCGCAGCCCTGCACAGCACCGGCATTGAATCCGTGTCGGATTTCGCATATGCCTTCTCAGAAACAGCCGATCTGGACCATTTCTGCGGCGACGACTACGCGCATATCTGGCTGGAGCTAGATGCACCTGTGCCCCGCATCTCCCCTGCCATGGCTCGCCTCCGCAAGGCCCTGCAGCAGGCCAAAGCCGCCTCAGCACCAACGCCGCCACAATCGCAACCAGCACAACAAGCCCTTGCACCAGTTGCCCCTAGTCCTGCAAATTCTTGGGCAGAACACGCCCCGCCCCGCCTTGATCAATCTGCCGTGCAACGCCTTGTGCAAGCCTTTAAGGACGCCTTTCCCGGCGAACATCTCGACAGCGACGCTATGCCAAGCATTCGTCTGCTCAGTCTGGTCCATCGGTGGTTCCAACCGGGACACACCATCACCTGGATCCCATGGCAGCTCCGCCTGTCCGCAAAGCAGTATGACGAAATCATACAGAGCAAAGCCACCAAGCAAATCCGCACTGAAGCACATCTCATCAGCACTGCCTTTTTCGACGACACGCCCGAAATGGCTGTCGATCACCTTCGCCTCAGCTCCGCCTGGTTGCAACGCGTGCAAACAGTCTTTCGCAACGCTATCGCAATATGCAACGGAGCGCACCTGCAGCGCTTGAAGGCGTTTGACAAAAAGGTTCTCGACCTCGCAACGCAAACCGTTGCTCCCGACTTGCATTTACGCACCGTTACCACGCAAGAGCTTCTCGTCGCCGATCGGAAGATCTGGCAAGAGATTGCCGCACTGCACAGCTCCGGGTGGTCTCTGGATGATGCCCTGCATGAAATCACTAGTGTCCGCTCGGACATCAGTTCCCTTCTGCAACTTCGTGCCAAGCCCATGCCACCCGCACCGCCCCTCCGCCCCACCAGGGAAGACCGCATCCGCGGTAAAGGCGGCAAAGCAAACGGCAAAGGAGTGCGTCAGCCCGGCAAACAGCCCCGCACTCCCAACTCAGGCAACCAGCAAACCGCACCGCTCGCCACCAAACTTGGCGATAAGACTCTCTGCATCCGCTTCAACAAGGGCAATTGCACAAACAAGAACTGCAAGTTTGAACACAAGTGCGCATTTAAATTGCCCTCCGGCCAGCCTTGCGGAAAAAATCACGCAGCCTGCAACCACAAAGTAGAAAAGCCCAGTCCGTCTTGAGAACCGCAGGAGATCGCATCCGGGAGCAATCTCTTGCCCGCAGCCCGGAACAAGCGCAGCCTCTCGCCTCTCTCGCGCTCCTGCGCGTCCTGCTCAGCCTCCCCCTGCACCTCACCTAGTGGTTCTAGGTCCCGCAGCCCCCCTAAGGCTCAGGTTGCTAAGCCACCCTGCCCGGCCTCGCCTGCACTCGCTCACCAACCTGCCCAGCCTTCCCCACATCACAGCAACTCCTTCGCGAGTAAAAAAGAGGTGAGCGCCTTCTTACTCTGTCCTGCATTGCTCAGCAAACTCACAGTATTCTTACTGAGAACGCTTGTCGTGAGTTTGTTGTTTTGGTCGACAGTGTTTTCGGTAAGTACTTGAGCTTGCATTGCTTCGCCTTGCGCCGCACTGCTAGCTCAAGCTGTCGACCCGGATCGCTTTCCGATTTTAGCTTTTTCACCCACCCTCCACAACCCGGGGGAAAAGAGCTCGGCAACGCATTGCCCCGCTCCTCCCGTTACTGGGCATCGCATTGCCTCGCACCGACTTCAAGCATCCTTCGCGAGTAAAAAAGAGGTGAGCGCCTTCTTACTCTGTCCTGCATTGCTCAGCAAACTCACAGTATTCTTACTGAGAACTGCCTAGCCCTTTGCACAGCAGTGCTGCCAACCACGCCGCTTGGGACTCTTGCGCGGAGTCCGCGCCGTGCCCCGGAGTGTCTGCAGCGCTGGTTCAACGCCGCCTTTGGCGGCGCGACTGGCGCGCGAACAGCAGTGAAAGTAACGCTTTCATTCCATACGCCAGGGTAGTGCCCCAAAGATCTGTTACTTACCAGGGCGGTGCATCGACTGACCTCAGCCTCAGCCTCAGTGAGGCAGTTGTAAAACTCCTGGGAGGAATCTGGCAGTTTACTTGCTTTACGTTCTGCCTGCCCTGGGCAGTTCGTCACAGTGCCAAAATTTCCTTAGTCAGGCTATCGCCTGACCTCAGTGAGGTTTTAGGTGCTTTCTTTGCTGAATTGCCTCAGTGAGGCAGTCGTTCAACTGATAAGAGCAATCTGGCAGGTTAGTTGCGTTACGTTCTGCCTGCCTCTTGGCTGTTCGTCACAGTGCCAAGTTTCCTTAGTAAGGCAGCTTCTCTCGGGGGCAGGCCGCTCCATTATCCATCCAGCCTACAGTGTAGGCTACTAAACGGATGACCATGCCCTTCTTGTTGGACAGATAATGACGCAGTGCGTCGCCCCTGCGCAACGAAGGGGCTTGTATCACCCGTTCGTGCCCGCTGCTGCAGTGCAGCAGCCGCCGTTTCTCAGCTCTGGGAGGCACAATCGCAGACTCCTTTCTCCAGCACCTGTCTCACAGTGCGAGCAGATACTTTTAGTCCTTAAATTGCCTGCAAATGGCTGGTTTTTTGGTATGAGGGCCCACTGCGAGTCCGTAAGGGCCACTGCGGGTTAATAAGGGCCCTCTCCCTCGCTCTGTTGCAGGCGTAAACGTCGCAGCGCGCTCGTCTCTACACAAGGCCTTCACGCGCAAAGCGGAAGGGGCCGTGATAGTATCACAGAGGACACTTTGCAGTGCAGAGCGGCCTTCTTTCGAGTCCTAGCAGAGAATGGTGGGAAGAGACTCGCAAGCTTGGTGCAGTGCGCCAGTTCTTGCCTCCCAACGTAGTGCCGTTGGCTCTGTCACTCGACGCGGTCTAAATGGGGGGTGGGTAAGGCTTCGAGTGCCTTCAAGGGGGGTGGACGAGTCGTTCGCCTTACCTGCGACCAGCGGTCGTCTTTACGAGAGATGCCAGTGGCCATCCTCTCTGTACAGTTGCCCGAAGATCGGGTCCGAACTCACCCCCCATATCCGCTAGGAGAAAAAAGGAGTGCTTTGCACAGGGTTTCACTGCAGCGCAGTTGAGGGTTCCCTGAAACGTGCGCTTACGAAAGTTTCGTTGGGAAATAAGCTTCCATCATGCGTGCGTGAATGAGTTTTATTTCCCGCCGAAAATGTAGACAAAGTTTGTCGAAAAGGAAAACAGTGTTTTCACTGCGTGTTGAGAACACTAGACAACACTTTGCCGTGCAGCTTTCGGCTTGAAGTTAGGATCTGTGATCCTAAAAATTTTTCTCCCGCCCACCACACCCTGTATAGTATGCAGGTATATGCGTTTTGACCATCTCCAGCAGAGCTGTGTGAGATTGGTCAAGTACTACGCTCAGCGAGCCATTCAACTCTATATGTTGGCATTCCTGTATAGTATGCAGGTTTTAGCCAAACGGACGTCCTGCAACAGTGCTGTGAGAGTTCGTCCTCTGCCACACTCAGCGAGTGAGTCGTCTTTCGCGGTACAGTGTACCTTCTTGTACATAGTCCGTAGACTGTCAGAGGTAGTTTGTGCTAATTCTGAGGGTCAGTCACTCTCTGAGTTGTTTCACACAGAAGAATCCTGTGGTACAGGCTTCCTCCCTGGTAGGGAGGGGGGAGGGGTCGACATTCCGTCCCCTGCCACACTCAGTGAGTGAGTCGTCTATCGCGGTACAGTGTACCTTCTTGTACATAGTCCGTAGACGGTCAGGAGTACTCCGTGCTAACCTGGTACAGGTTCCTTCCCTGGTAGGAGGGGGGTGGACGAGTCGTTCGCCTTACCTGCGACCAGCGGTCGTCTTTACGAGAGATGCCAGTGGCCATCCTCTCTGTACAGTTGCCCGAAGATCGGGTCCGAACTCACCCCCCATATCCGCTAGGAGAAAAAAGGAGTGCTTTGCACAGGGTTTCACTGCAGCGCAGTTGAGGGTTCCCTGAAACGTGCGCTTACGAAAGTTTCGTTGGGAAATAAAAAACCGCTATTCCCGCAGGCCATACCTGGAGGTACGCCCTGCGGGAATAGCCCTTTCGGGGCCCAAAACGCCCCCAAAACCGCTATTAGTCCAGGCTGCCTGTGGAAAGGCACCATAGCCCTTTCGGGGCCCAAAACACACCCGAAACCGCTATTCCTCTCGATTGCCTGTAGAAAGGCGATCGAGAAGAATAGCCTTTTCGGCAAAACACCCTCAAAACCGCTATTCCCCCAGACCATACCTGGAGGTATGATCGAGAGGAATAGCCTTTTCGGGGCCCAAAACACATCCAAAACTGCTATTAGTCCAGATCATATCTCCAGGTATGGTCTGGACTAATAGCCTTTTCGGGGCACAAAACGCCTTCAAAACTGCTATTAGTCCAGGCCATATCTGGAGATACACCCTGGACTAATAGCCCTTTCGGGCTCAATCCGAGTCTCCCTTGCGCCCCTTCTTCTTCTCGAGCTTGTCGACCCGCTTCTGTAGCTCCTTCACCGTGCCCCAAAGCACGGCCACCATGCGCTGGTAGTTCAACGTCAGCAGCCCCTCGTCCGTCTCGTGGGTGAACATGGGGCCGAGCTTCCCGGCCGCCTGGACCTCTTGGGCGATGAAGCCCACCTGGTCCTTCTGCCCGCTGTCGGACCGGTCGTAGATCTTGGCCTCCACCGCATCGAAGATCTCCCGCATGTCCCGGTGCTTCAGCGTCCGCACATTGGTCTTCACGCTCCGATCCGAGAGCTCCGTGAAGCCGTAGGTGGCCACCATCCAGCCGGGCAGCGACGGGTTGCTCTGGGGGTAGATGATCACATTTGCGCTGCTGAAGCCGCCGCCGACGTTCGTGAGGCTGATGGTCTGGTTGATGCTCGCCAGGGTGCAGCCGCCGCTGGAGGCCACCTCCAGGTCCGCGCCGCCCAGGCCCCCGTTGGCCAGCAGCCGCAGCCTGGCGAAGCCCGTGGCCGAGGTGTTCTCGACCTCGGCGGTGACGATGGACTGATTGCCCGTCACCTGCATCCTCTCGCACTGGTGCTGCACGCCCTGCGTGCCGCCGACCAGCTGCAGCCAGCTGCTGGTCGTCACGAGCCCGGGTCCGCCACCATTACACGGCCGAGCCTTCACGATGGGGCTCCGCAGCTCCGTGGTGAGCTCCACCCTGTCGGAGGTGGTGGTGCCCGCCACGGCCAGGCCGCCGTTGGCGGAGACGAGCCCCGTGGCCGCGATGGTGGAGCTGGTGTTGAAGGCTCCCGTGGCGGCGGTGCTGCCCACGAAGAACTGGGCGAAGTTGCGTTGAGGGTGCTGGCCGCGGCCACCGTGACGTCCCGGTCCATGCTGATGCCGCCGTCGGCGAAGCTGGCCAGCAGCGCCCCGTCCTCCTTGTGCGGATCGTCACCAAAGCGTTCTGGACCTGCAGGTCCCCCGCCGAGCTCCGGAGCTCGGGCGTGTCCACGAAGCTCGTGGCCGTCAGGGAGTTGACCGTCAAGTCGGCGGTGGGGGCGACCCCGCCGCTGCTCTCCAGGGCCGTGACGCGGGTGTCGATATCCGGCACCGTGGTGTTCTCCAGGGTGGTGACGCGGTTGTCGATGGAGGTGACCGTGGAGCCCAGGCTGTTGAAGGTGGCGACCAGAGGATACCGCCCGTCCGACTGGCCCTTGGACCAGCAGTCGCAGGAGATTTGGAGGGTCGACCCATTCCCCAGGATGGGTTGCGCTGAAAGCGGCGTTTGGCAGAGCAAATTGCGGATGATGTTCGGAGTGAACTGGGTCTGCGCCAGGTTGAAGATGCCTCCTCCCTCGGCGCCGGGAGTGGTCACGAAGTAGCGCGCATCGAGCGGGCCCAGGTCGTTCGTGCGCAGGAAGCGGCCGTCCGCTTCGGCCTTGGACCAGCTGTCGCTCCGGATGCGCAGGGTGGACTGGTTGCCCAGAAAATCGCGTCGCCCACCAGCGGCGCCTCCAGCAGCAGGTTGCGCACGATGCGGGGCGTGAACTGCTCCTGCACCAAGTTGAAGATCTGCCCCGACTCCGCGCCGGGAGCTCTCACGAAGTAGCGGGCGTCCCCCGCTGTTTGGTCCAGGAAGCCCGAGCCCGCCAGGGCGTCGTCGATCTCGCTCTGCGTGCGACCGCTGGTCCAATATTGCGTGAGGGTGGCTGTGAGGAGAGAATCCAGCTCCGTGCGAGGGTATAGTACGCGAGGAGCTCGCCGGCCACAAAGGCCTGTGTCTGGGCCTGATCATAGTAGCCGGACAGGTCCACGTTGCTCAAAGCATCGGCGATCTCCTGTGTGACCTCTGCTGAGGTCGAAAAGTCCAAGAGGGCAGTTATTATCTTGCTGTCGACTTGACCGGAATCATCATAGCTCGACAGCGCCGAGCTGATGCTGGAGCTGACGGAGGCACTCGTCGCGTAGTTGGCCAGCTGGCCGGCCAGGTAGGTGGAGACCTCCGTCTGGTCCCAGTAGGGCACCAGCGCGGTGCTAATCAGGGCCAGCACGTCCGCTTCGTTCTGGAACTGGGAGAGGTCCAGGGCGTCGATGGCCGCCGTGATCGCAGCTCCCGTCTCGAGCTGGGAGTAAGTCTCGGATCGGGCGTAGCTGTCCGACTCGATGAGGATGGTGTCGTCCAGGTTCTGGAAGGTCGCCGTGAGGGCGCCGGCCACGGACAGGTTGCGCAGCACATTCGTGCCCCGGAGCAAATTGAAGGTGGCCCCGCCGTTCCAGGTTTGGCCGTTGCTCAGGGTGACGGGCACGAGCGCAGCCGTGATGGCCGCCTGCACTTGAGCTATCGTCCAGTAGGGGCTCAGGTCGATGGTGGCCAGCCCCGCCGCGATGGCGGCGTTCATCGCAGCGGTGTCCGAGTAGGCCGCCAGGGCTGCAGCTATCGCTGCGTCCCTTTGGACGATGGTCCCGTAGGGCACCAGCGCATCGGCGATGGCCTGGGTCAGTTGCAGCGTGGTGCTGTAGTCGGCCAGCTGGGTGTCGGTGTAAGTGTTAGGCCGACGCAATCGCGGCCACGATGTTCGCCGTGGACTCCGCCCGCGTGAAGTAGTCGGCCAGAGCCGCCGTGATGGCGGAGTTGGTCTCTGCGGTCGTGTAGTAACCGCCGAGCTGGGCGAGCACCCAGGACTCGCTGGCTTTCGGGAGCGTATGCATCGCAGGTGAAGCTCAGAGTCCAATTGTCATTTGCCAGCTGGATGCTCAGCGGCGCCACGGCGTGCAAGTTGCGCACCGTGTTTGTTCCGGCCAGCAGGTCCCAGGTCACATTCGCCGGCCAGGCGGGTGCGTTGACGAGATTGGTGGCCCCGCCCAGGGTGGCGATCTCGGCCAGGAGCGCGTCGATGGCGGACTGCAGCGAGACCTGCAGGGCCGTCAGGTCCCCGCTGGTGGCGAAGGGCCCGGCATTCTGCAGCGCAAGGATGGCCGCGTCCGCGGCGTCCAGCCGGGAGTCCTGCAGCGCTTGCCCGGCGTCGTAAGCGCCCTGGGTGACGTACCCAAGCAGCGCCGTGGTCAGGTCCCCGCTCGTTTGGTAGCCGGCGCCCTGCAGAGCTGCAAGCAGCGCCTCGGCGGCGTCGAGCCGGCCGTCCCGCAGCGCCAGTGCGGCGTCCAGGGCCGTCTGCTGCACGTACTGCAGCAGGGCGTTTGCGATCTTGGTGTCCACGTCCAGCGGCGTGGTTCTGAGAGCGCCGTGAGGTCGCTGGTGCTGGCCATGGGGAGCAGCGCGGTGGCGATGGCCTGGTTGACGTCGCCTGCCGTCTGTCGGGCGGCGACGTCCAGGGCCAGCTGGTCCACGACGCTCTTCAGCGCGTACGTGGTTGCGACGCTGGCGAGCGTCGCGTTGTTCGCGGAGGCGATGCTGCTGTTCATCGCAGCATTCGTGGGATGGTTGGCCAGCTTGAGGTGCACCGAAGCGGGCGTGCTCTTAGAATCGACCTCGACCTGAAGAGCATCAAGGGCAGACTGGTTGGCCTTGGCGGCCAGGCCCTGGGTCAGGCTGGTGTTCACGGCCACCAACCCGGAAGCGTTTGCCAGGATGGAGCCCTCGGCTGCGGCGAGGTCCGCGGCCAGAGCATAAGGGGTTAGGTCCGGAGCTGCGGGCAGGGCGGCCACTTGGCCCTGCAGAGCTGCGATGGCAGCTGCGTTGACTCCGATGGCCGCGGTGTGTGCCGTGTGCTCCGTTTGCGGGGTATACGCTGTGAGCACCGTCGCCAGCTGTCCCGCACTGATCCCTTGCAATTCAATGACCGGCGGCTCCGTGACACCATCGTCCAAAATGCGTCCGGTGAGTGTGGAGGGAAAGAGTGACATGATTTACTGTACGGCCCGCGACACTGTGCGGGCCACCACGTCCCAGTCTTCCGCGACGGCGGGCAGCTCGCTGTCCTCGGCCGCCCGGTCGTAGAAGAGGAAGAGGCGCTGGAAGTGCCGCTCCGGCTCCTCTTGCAGAAGCCTGTGCAGTAGCTGCAGGAGCTTCGGGTGGCGCTCGGTCTTGGGAGTGCGCACTGTGCGACCCGCCACCTTGAAGGCGTCGGGGTTGTACCTGACGATGGCCAGCTTGTGCTGGCTGCCCAGGGCGACGCTCGCGACCATGTCGAAGTCGCGGCGCACGTCGCAGCTGGGGTCCTGGTGGGAGTGCTGGTTCTCGTCCACCTCGAGGATGATGGCGCCCCACGGAGCGTAGAGCACGAAGTCCGCCAAGGCACGGGTCGTCTCCGACTCGAGGCCACAGCCTCGGAAGGGCAGGTGGTGCTGGTACTCGAATTGGATGCCCGACTTGCTCAGGAGCTGGTGCACCTCCAGCTCTTTGCTCTTGGTCAGGGCTTTTGGGTTGTCGCCGTGGAAGCTGCGCGTGTGCCTCAGCAAAGCTGCTGCCTGAAAATCGGTGGCCCTGCATCCCGCAGCCTTCCACTTGGCAGGTGAAGTCATTGCACTCGCAACACGCGTGCTTGTGTCGCCCGTGCTCGCAGATCCTGCTACCACCGCAGTCTGGGCAGTCCTGCTTGCGTCGCCCGTGCGGGCAGAAGCTGCTGCCCCCGCAGTGTCTGCACTGCTGCCGTCGCCGCCCGTGCTCGCAGAAGCTACTGCCGCCGCAGTCGCGGCAACTCTGCCGTTGCCTGCCGTGCTCGCAGATGCTGGCGCCACCGCACTCGCGGCAGTAATTCTTTTGCCGCCCGTGCGGGCACTTCTTGCGGATCGTGCGTGTCGCCATGGTGGCTGTTTTGGTAGACTAAGGCACAGCCCCGCCCGCTGCCGCGAGCCCGCCTTAAGGCCCGGTGGCCGCTTGAACGCGCTAGTCGAGGACCGACACGCCACTGCCGCTGAGCGTACAAATTTGGAGACTTACGAGCGCTACAAAACACTGATCGACGCGGTCCGCGAGCATCGACTTGAATGTGAAGCGGCACAGGTCGCCTGAGCGCGTCGACAAACCGCTGGTGGGGTGGCGGGGGACACGCTCTGTGGGGAACGCGGCGATGAAGTTCGTGTTGTCGTAGTTCGGGAGGCGCATATTTCGGATCTTGGAGTCATACGTGCCGGCCATGATGGCGAGAAAATGGTGGTATTCGGCGATACTTTTGACACTATTTCTAGGGAATTGCATGGCCCCGAGCTGCAGCTGGCCCTCCATGACCGTGGCCGCCGAGACGTTCGGGAAGGCCTCCCCGGGATACTCCAGGTTGGAAATGTGGTTCTCGCCCGTCTTGTTGAAGTGCACGAAGGCTCCCAAAAGCTTCGTAAATGCCCTCGCGACGGTGATATTGTAGCTCGTCGAGCCCGCCGGCACGGAGCTCTGTTGCACGTGGAGGCTCGGGAAGCTGAAAATCAGCGATCTGTTGGACAACAATATGCGCTCGAAGCTCTCCCGGAGGGCACTATCAAGGGTCACCTGGTCGGCCAAAAGGTGCACGTTCTCGATCTGATACGACAGGCTGGAGCCCACGCCGGCGCGCATGGCCATCTCGGGCTCGGCGAACTCGATCTCCAGGACGAGATTTAGCTGCGGCGGGAGCATCTTGCCGCAGTTGAACATGCCGATCAGATGGGGGTGCATGAGCACGTCCCGCTTTTGCCCCGGCTGCACCGGCTGCGCCCAGCCGCCGGCGTCCACCGGAAGGCCCTCCCAGTGCAGCTCCTTCCACCAGTCTTCATTTTTGAGAAGGCTGTACATGAAGCAACTGCGCCCGTAGTAGCTGATGTCTTCCACCCGTTGCCCGTTGGCGAAGAGCTGGACCCTTTCGATGAAACACGAGGGGTCCGGCGAGCCGCAGAGCATGTCGCTGGAGCCGTCCGTGTTCCGGAAGCTGAAGGCCAGCTTAATCGATTCAGGATCAACAAAGTCCATTCCTGGCGTGATTGGGATCCGGCATACGCGGCTGGTGCTTGGCGTGAAGGTACTCAGGGAGCTCGGAAAGAACTGCACTGATTTTCTGGACTGAATGTAATTGGTGTTCCCTGTTTGGAGCTTGTAGTCGAGCGAGGCCACCAATTCGTCATTGACGGCTTGCGTAACCTGCTCCATCTCTCTTTACATACCTATGCAGCTTCCGGTTCGCTCGCCTGTCGAAGGGCGTCGAAGGACGGCTGGGTCCCGAGGGGTCCCCGGTCGCCGCGGGACTGCCGGCTGACGCGGGAGCGGTCGCTGCCGGACGACACTGGGATCGGGATGTTGTTCAATCCGAAAGGGGTTTGGGCCTGGGCCCTGGGGCGGCGCGCCGGTCGTGCGACGATGCGTTGCTGCGCCTGGGGCCGCGGCTCCTCGTCGGTGTCGCTGAGCGGGAAGACCTGGGGTCGCCGCGCGGGCTGCTGCCGGCGCTGCTCCTGGATGAAGTAGTGGTCGACGGCGCCCGACTCCTGCATGCCGTTCAGGGTCGCAAGGTCCGTGGTTTGGCTCGGCCGCGAGGCGTCTGAGTCCGTGCCGCCGCCCGTGGCTGCTCCCCAGCCCATCATGTGCGAAGCCGCGTTCAACCCTCCTTCGATGGCCCAGGCCGTTCCCACGATCGCTGCGCCTGCGCCCGCAACGGCCAGGCCTCCCGCCGCAGCGCCCACCGTGCCCGCGGCTGCGCCCAGGAGCGCAAGAGCTCCTCCGCCCGCTTCCGCCGCAGTTGCTGCTTCGGCAGCGCTCGCCGCAGCCTCCGCCGCCGTGGCAAAGCCTTCTGCCGCTTCTGCCTCCGCCACCTGCTGCGACGCAAAAGCCTCGATGTCTTGGGCGGCCGCACGCTCCGCCTCCGCGGCTCTCTGGCCCGCTCGCTCGAGCAGGGGCTCCACCTCGCTGGGCCTCCCGATGATGTTGGGCGGCGGGACCTCGTCCGGGGGCGGCGCCAGTCCCGGCGGCCTCCTGGGGATCCGCAGGGTTCTGTCCAGCCACTCGCCTCCTCCCCGCAAAATGTTGAAGGTCTGGTTCTCGGCCACGGGTCGCCGCCGCGGCGCCCGCAGCCCCTCCGGCGATGATCGCTTCCGCGGCTTGAATGCCCGACTCCCTCATGCGGCCTCCGAGCGTCGGCGGCCTCGGTGCATCGAGCCCGTCGTTGCGCAGGGCCTGGCCTGGATCCATGCCTCCGTCGTCACTGTCCGGCAGAAACGAGGGCCGGGTGAACTCCCTGGGCGGGCGGGGAAACGGAGTTCCGGAGTAGCCCTCATCTCCTGTTTCGAAAGCATCCGCTGGGTTCAACTGCGTGTGGGGCATGGGCGCCTCGCTGATGGGCTCGGGTGCATTGGGGTAATCATCCAAGTAGAAGTGGCTGGATGTGTAGATGCTCGCCTTGCGGTTGGGCAGGGGAATGTCGAGGGGTTCGCCCTCAGCTATGTAGCCGAGGACCAAGCACCCCGGCTCAAGTTGTTTTGTGCGAGTGGTGGGCGTAGTTTTGGGTAGTTTTTGCCATAGGCGCTTCCAGCTTCTCTTTGCCTCTGGAGCGTCTTTTTCATTCTTCTGCATAGCTGGCAGTGGCTGACACGCGTGCTACTTCAAGTTGCTCTACGGCCGAGAAGACTAGTTTTCTGCTTGATTTAGCCAAGCGCTGCTTTCTGCTTGCATTGCATGAGATTTCTTATTTGGTGGGCGTTTTGTCTTATCCTGGCATGGACGACGAGGACACAGAATCATACAGAAGCGCAGACGTTGCCACATTGCCTGATTCACAGGCCTCTCCTGACTCTGACAGCATGGATGATACCAGTGACTTTACCCAATTATACGACTCACGTCCAGTATCTCCAGAGTACTCAGGGACAGCAGAGACAGCAGGGATTGCTTTGGTGCAGCGCAGCGCAGCGCAGCGAGGTCCGACCTGGCGTCGGCCCCTTTCGGCAGCCATTACTCAACAATCCTTCGTTGATTTCCTGCGTATCACAGAGGTGCCGCTCTGGGCAGTCGTTGATTTTGGCACGCATCACTACTTCCAGCAATACACATCTTCTGGAGCAGACAGGACATCAGAACTTACGCAATTGCTGTCTGAAATTCGGGGATATGACATGTCAGCTACAATTGAGTTCTTTCTTCTCTTCCTTGAAGGGGATCACCTGGAAACATTCTATGAAGATCTGTGCTTGCAGATCTACTGGTCTCTTCGCGGGGGATCAAAAGGTCAGGGCCTCCTGGAATCGTTCCTTTATACCACCACGGGTAGTCATATTGATTCCACATATGATCCGGAAGCACGACCAACAAGAGCAGCTGACACCGTGCAGGCGATTATTGATGTTCTTGACTCGCCAGTATCCTCCCCGAATGTACATGGTGGTACAATCTCGCAGGTTTCGATGGATGGACATACAGAACTCTCTTCGCCCCTTGCAGATTGCGCGTCCAGCGCGCCAGGAGATACAGCAGATGATCTTTCCTCGGAAATTGAGACACAGTCTCTCATTCAGGGAGTGGCGCTCAGATCAGACATCACTCAGTACCTGCAAAGACAGCCTTCAGAGACGCTCGATGATGGTCAGCTGGCTTTGTATCTGCAGTTTCGGGGTATCTCCTTTGACGTTGTTATGGACTGGGGAACCTTCTTTTATCTCAGGCAATATGAGTATGACGATGAAGCCCAGAGCAGGGAGATCACGCAACATCTTCACGATGAACTTGCGTCCGAGAATATCCACGAAGCTTTGTGCTTTTTCCGCTACATGCTTGAGGGCCAAGATAAAGAACAATTTTATGTGGAGATTTACAAACAAGTTATCTATCGCATACGGTCCCATCCACGACCACCTTTCTTTGCGGATGCCCTGCGTGCAGACGCCGTTTTTGGGACGCTAAAAATCACAAACTAGTCCCATAAGGCTTTATAACCTTTTTGGTAGGTTTCGAAAGTTTTGAAGAAGTTTTTCGAAACCGCTTCATGTGTCATGAGATTCCACTTGAACTTTTACGAATCCTTGTTGTTCCGCGCATGCTCAAACATAGGGTGGGTGGGCGGGAACCTTCCGTGCAGCAAAGTTTGTACGGGGGGTAAAAGAGAGTTGTGTAGAACGCGGGCTCCGGGCCAAGCTGTGTGAAACAGGTTTCAGGCCCGTGAACCCCTGGTGTACCGCCTCAGTGGCACATGGGCAGCTTCTCTCGTGATGGCAGAGAAGAGGACGTTTGATGCTGCATTCGAAGGGCATCTTGCTCATGTTGTGCATCAGAATTCTACGAGCAACTCAAAGCAGCCATGGGAGAGAAGCATTGTGAATGTGCCGAGTGTATTGCCGAAAGCTTTCTTGGGAAGGGGGCGTCTTGGGAATGTGCTTACTCATACGGCTGCTGCTCCTGTGAAAGCTCCGAGTGGCCCGTCGGCTATAAATCTGACTGCTACTGGAGGCAAGCTGCCACGGAAGGTTGGACCTTCCTGGATTCAGAGACAATCGGATAACAGACATGCGGCTGTCATGAAGTGGCTTCGGATTGCTAAAGAGGGTGGCGACTTCTTTGGGGTCTGTGCTAGAGTGGCGGAAGATGCTGAAGCTGGATTGCCAGCCTCACTGCAGGAGTCTCTAGGAGATGTTTTCTCACTCAAGGCGAGCAGTACGCTTCACAGCAGGGCTGGCCCGGTCCTGAGATACATGGCATTCTGCTGGCGCATCAGAGAGCAGCCTTTCCCTTTGTCCGAGCAGAAGATGTATCGCTTCGTCAAGGAATACTGCAGTGGGGCTGCGCCTACCTTTGCCTCCAGCTTTATGAGTTCCATTGGCTTCATGCAATATGTCTTGGAGGCGAAGGTCCCGGCCGATTGTGTTAGCAGCCGGCTGGCTGGCGCAGTTTCGAAGCTCTACTTGGAGAAGAGAAAGCTGCAACAGAAGCCGCCGCTGACGGCTTCACAGATTCGGGCTTTGGAGCGAATTGTGCTGGGACTTATACCTGAAGTCCGTGCGGATGTCGATAAATACGCGGCAGGGTGCTTTTTGTATTGTGTGTTTGCAAGAGCCCGCTATTCGGACATGCAGTGTTCTGGTGAGCTGGCGAAAGACATCGTGCAAGGTGAGCGCGGACCGCGTGGGTACCTTGAAGCGAGGGTCACCAGGAGTAAAACGAGTCACAACTTGGAGCGTAAGACCCGATATCTTGCTATGGTCAGTCCGATATGGGGCCTTGAGCAGGATTCTTGGGCGTTGGCTTGGTTGGAGGTGGCTGGCAGGGCGGGGCCCGCATGGGGGCCTGACATGCCCCTGCTACCGTCCCCCACCGACGGTGGCCAATGGCAGAAGGCGCCTATGTCTGCGCAGGCTGGAGCGCGGTGGCTTCGCCACCTTCTCTATCGTGCAGGCGAGGATGTCGCATCGGTCAAGGCCGTGGGCACTCACTCCTGCAAAGCTACGCTTTTATCTTGGATGTCCAAGTGGGGAGCTAGTAAGGAGATCAGGTCGATACTCGGATATCATTCTAGTGCCAACGCCGGCACGGATGTGATCTACGCGAGGGACAGCGTTTCCCCTGCATTGCGTGAGCTGGAGGAAATGGTTTCTGCGGTCGCTTACAGGCGCTTCTTCCCGGACGCCACGCGCTCGGGCATGTTTGCGGAGTCTTTGGCTGCCAGGGGAGATGCTCATGACAAGGCCGAGGTCGGTTCAGATTCTTCTTCCGACAGGAGCGATGACGAGGAGGAGCCGGACACTCTCGAGGAGGAGAAGGTGGTTGAGGACAGTGTCGGCGATTTTGAGCCGAGCGGTTGCCTTCGAGAAAGCCTGGAGGGCAAGGCGGTTTTTCGGCATGTCACCACCCGCTTCATACACTTAGTCGCTTCTGAGGAGGGCACAACTTTTAAGTGTGGCAGGCAGATCACATCGTCTTACTTGGAGTGCAGTGCGATACCCAGGTTTTTGCATCCGATCTGCCGGCAGTGCTTTCCAGAGGCGAGGTGAGGGATCGTAGGCTGGCTGGCTGGAGTGCCGCCATGCGAATTTTTGTGAGCCTCTCATCGTGAGAGCCCGCGAAGGCGGGATGAATATGCGCACGGAATACAAGGAACGCTGTGCTCGGCATTGCAGTGGTCTCAAGAGCCCGGAGTCGCAAATGCCGCCTTGTGATTTCAAGTGAGGGTCGCTCGAGCTACTTTGAAGGTAGACCCGTGCTGAAGGAGTGAGCCATGGCTTCCGCATACTCAGAGTCCGAGCCGGTTCTGGTGTCGCGTCTCTCGAAGGCGGGGTTTGATCAGGCTGAGCGTGATCTCATCCTGAAGCACGTTAAGAGTTTGAAGCAGCTGGCCTTCGTGAGCTCTTTTGCTCCGGGGGCTGCGGACGAAGGTCCGTTGATCGAGGCCCTTAAGGCGATGCTTGGAAAGGACCCAGAGATGAGTCAGAAAGCAGCTTTCAGAGCCGTATTTCATGAAGCTTATGCCATTGTCACTTCGGAGATGCGACAGCAGGTCGAAAGGGTAGAGGAACCGACAGTTCGTCATTTGAGTCAGCCCGAGAGGGCTGAGAGAATTGAGCGCCAGCGTTCACAGTTGACTGGCATCACGATAAAAGGTTCCTCGGAACCATCAGAGGCCTTGGTCGACCTGTGCGTCGGTCAGTACGAGGCCAATGTGATTCAGTATGTGCCTTGGTCAAAGTGCACGTCGCGGGAACAAGAGCTCCTAGGCGACGGTAAGAAGGACCTGAAGCTTTCGATTGACGGCGAGAGTGGTAAGCTTAAGGTGGAAAACAAGGCCAAAGATCAGGTGGCCGATACATCCACTGAAGTGATGCTTCTGCAGGCCCTGCAGCGGCGTGCTCTTGCATTCGATCAAGCTAACATTGTCTCTTTCACAAAGCTTGACATGTGGCATCAGAAGTTGATGAAGGCGAGGCTGACTCCACCTCCGCCGGGTTACCAGCAAGTCACATTCACTCAGTTGCAGAATGCAGACTCGAGGCTCTTTCTGGAGCTTCAGGACCATACGCGCACAGGCATCCAGTCGGATGCCAAAGGTCGTCCGATCGATGGCATCATAGATTCAGTCAGCTGCATGCACGAGGTGGTGTCGTTGATGCAGCCGCTACAGGGCGGCCCTTCGTCTTCGTACGGTCCCAGTGAGCCTGCTCGACTGAGGGAGTCACCGTATAAAGGCAAAGGCAAGGGCAAAGATGGCAAAGGAAAGAAGCGCTTCGTTGCCATGCCGAGCGAGCTTCGTGGGTGCAATTCGCACACCGCGAAAGGACATCCGATCTGCTATGCCTTTAACCTGGGGTCATGCCCGAACAAGGTGACCGGCAATAAGTGTGAGAAGGGATTGCACATCTGTGCAGTCCCCAAGTGCGGCATGAACCACGCCGCTATCAAGTGTCCCAAGAAGCCGAAAGATGGCGAGCAGGCGGGCGCTTGACTATCAAGTGCGATCCTGGCCCCGAGTACGGAAGATTCGGTGGCCGGGTCTGGGAGTGGCGAAGGCCATTCTCGAGCAATCCAGGAAGTGCTTAAGGCCCATCCCGAAGGGGATGAGCCTCTTTTGAGTGCGCCCGAAGGGGCCCAAGCAATGCCATTTGAAGAGCAGGGATCGAACCCACTCGATCCAAAGGTTCATGCGGACTCTTATGCCGAGGAGCTTCTGTCTTTGGACAGGAATCCCACGGCCCAGGAGTTGATTCGTTTGTTTGACATGCTTCCTCAGGAGCCGCTTTTGAGCAAGACTCGTGACGATGGAGCCGCGGCCTTCTCGACTGGTGCCTACGTGAAGGGGCCTCTGCTCGGTCTCAGGAGTAACTGCAGCAAACATCCGGCGGCTTCAAAGATTTTCGCTCAGGCGGTGCAACGCGCTGCCCCGGGAATGAAATTTTCTACTCTGAGTGTGTTTTCAGACCTGAAGACGGAGCCTCATGTCGACCGCTTCAACTCTCCTTTCCCTAACATTCTTGTGCCACTCAGCAATTTTCGGAAAGGAGAGGTCTGGGTCGAGTCAGCTCAGGGCGTTTTTCCTTGTGAGGTCGATGGTGTTACGAAGCGCGGCATCTTGATCGATGTTGCCTCCGGACCGAAGGCCTTCTATGCTTGCAGCCATGTGCACGCTACACGGCCGTGGAGCGGCCGACGCGTAGTCATAGTTGGTTTTTGTATTGCTAGGGTTCAGGAGCTTGACGTGGACTGTAGGGCGCGCTTGGCTGAGCTTGATTTCCCTGTGCCCCAGACGCCGCCCAACTTCAGTCCGGATTTGATCGAGGTCAGGGGTACCTTCCATGACCTCAGAAGTTCTCAAGTGGATGCAGCCTGTGATGCCCTCCCGGCTCAACTGCAAGCCGCCTCTCTGCTGTGCCTTGACCTCTTTTGCAATGCAGGCGAGTTCGGGGCCTCCCTGAAGGCAGCCGGATTCGATGTGCTCGCGATCGAGCAACCGCACCTGAAGCAGAGAGCTTTGCTCAGCGTTGTGTCGCTGGATCTTAGGAAGGCTGCCTCTTGGGACTTCCTAGTTAAGGTTGTGCTCGCTAGGAGGGTCGTCTTCGTGCTTGCCGCCCCCACTGTGGCCGCCTCTTCAGGCGACCTTCCCGAAGGTTTTGCCCAGGTGGCTTCCGAGCTCAGCTCATTCTTGGCATTGCTCGCCACTCTTGATATCGGATGGGGAGTCCTGAATCCGCTAAGCAGCCGGCTGTGGGCGACTTTGGCGCTGCCTGCCTCGCATGTCGTAAAGTTCGACCTGCTTGCCCATGGTGGCGAGCAACACCAGCACATGCTGTTGCATACTAACGTCCAGACTTTGAGCGCCCTTGCTGTGCCGTGTGACGAAAGTCAGAAACCTCTTAAAACTTTCCGGTCAGTGACTTCCCTGCGGGACAGACCGCGTTTGTTGTGCAGTCGGTTCGCCGCCCAGATAGTTGTTTTCGCGGGGACCCTAGGGTTTGCTGTGTCTCCTGATGCCGTCAAGCCGTCGGCCAATCATCGGTCTTCCATTGCAGTGCAACGCCAACCCAAGGTTTCCAAGGCGCCGCCGCTCATGCCTGAATACAAGCATCGTGTCACTTTGCAGGTTCCATCCATGGATGCTCTCAGGTATGATGCCAAAAATTCCTTGACGGCCGCTTTTCAATCGGTGCCTGTTGGTGCCCGCATCCTTCAGGTGGTGCCTGTGCAAGGGGGCGAGGGTCCTTCAGGTTCGGGCTTTAGGGTTACTTTTGGGGTTTACAGAACCGAGGATGAGTTCGTCAGGACAGCAGTCACTCTGTCCCATCCTTTCGACTTGTCTTCGGCAGTGCCAGATGAGATGCTCGAGATTCTTGCGTTCACTCTCACCAAAGGGCCGTTGGCTGTCATGAGGCATCGCTTGGACACCTTGACGAAATGGAAAAAGTGGTCTCAGGAACTTCGTGGAGCAGAGGCCTCCTTGCACGCGAGGCTTCACCCAGATGTCGAGAAGATAGTTGCACGCAAGAACTTGACTCTCCTGCGACGTGTGGCTGAAGACTTGCAGTGGCCTGATGCCACGATAATCGACGACATCGAGAACGGCTTTGAGCTTGTGGGTGAGGCCAAGGTTACAGGCATCTTCGAGGTGGATCCGAAACCCTCTTCGATGTCCGTGGACGAGTTGCTTGATCATGCGAAGTTCTTGAAGCCAGCCCTGTGGGGCAAGGTGTCGGGAGATGCGAGCCACCCGGATGATCAGGAGCTCTGGGATCTCACTTGTGCTGAAGCCGATGAGAAAGGCTGGTTGCATGGGCCCTACACGTGGGAACAACTGCAGAACATGTTTGACTCAAAGTGGATACCTGTGCGCAGATTCTCCATCAGGCAAAAGAACAAATTGCGACCCATCGACGACCTGTCCGAGAATGCCGTCAATCAAGCTTGGACAGTGATGGAGAGGATAGGTTTGCGCGCGCTTGATGAAATCACTTGGGCCTGTATGGCTTTGATGAGGGCCAGCTTGGGCCGACGCGAAGTTTTCTTCCGGAAATCCGACGGCTCTGTTTTGTCTGGTCCTTTGCATTCGTATTGGCAGCAAGACACTCGTCGTTGCTCGCCGGTCTTGAAGACTACGGATCTGCGCTCAGCTTATAAACAGTTTGCTATCCGGCCAGGACATCATCGGATGTGCGTGGTGACCTTGAAGGATCCAGCGGACGGCTTAACAAAGGGATTCGTCTGCCGCGTGTTGCCGTTCGGGGCTTTGGCTTCGGTCGGGCAGTTCAACAGGTTTTCGAGGCTGTGGCAAAGGATTCTCTGGGAGCTGAAGCTCGCTGCGGCGAGCTATTTCGACGATTTTCCGTCGGTGGAGGTCAGGGCCCTTGCCGAGAACCATGATTCCTCAGTGAAGGCAGCGCTGCGACTTTTTGGAGTTGACTGGGCGAGCGACAAGGACCTTCCCTTCTCGCAGACAGCCGACGTCTTGGGCGTCCGACTGGACGCGACTGACACGGAGGGCGGAGTGCTGAGGGTCAGAAACAAGCCTGAGAGATCCAAGGAAATTGCTTCTTCGATCGACAAGATCCTTGCGGATGGCTGTATTGATCCAAAGCAGATCCCCTCTTTGTTTGGCCGGATACAGTTTTCGGAGAGTCAGTTGATGGGCCGACAGGGACGCTTGGCTTTGGCTCAGATTCGCTGGCTTTCGAGTGCTCGTCACCGTCACGTTCTATCTTCTTTGGACGCTACTGTCTTCAGAAGCTTGAGGGAGAGGATGCTTGAGGGCCGGCCACGCGAGATCCAGGTTCTTCCCGTTGGCGGCCAGACTCTCGTTTTCACTGATGGTGCATGCGACAAGCTGGGCGACAAGTTTAGCTGCTCAATCGGAGGTGTCATGTATCGGGTGCTTCCAACTGGTTCCTATGAGACGAGGGCGTTCGGGTGCTACCTGGACGAATCGGTCGTCGAGCAATGGGCGGGACTGGGGAAGAGACACTTGATAGGTCCTACCGAGCTTTTCGCGGTGGTGGCGGCCCGACATGTCTGGAAAGATTTTCTGAATGATCAGAGGGTCGTCTTTTACGTGGACCACAGTGGAGTTTTGTCTGCGATGATCAAAGGGTCTTCACGCGATGATCTATGGAGGAGCATTTTGCTTCACTACGAGTGTGCCGACTCGCTGGGACCGGCGATCTCGTGGTTCGCTCGGGTCCCGAGCAAGTCGAATCCAGGCGATGGACCTTCAAGGTCCGACTGGAGGTTCCCTGTGTTCGGCGAGTACTTTGAAGATCGGATTGTGTGCTTCATCAGCGGCAGAGTTCTCAAAGTCACGGGGCAAAGAGTGCAGGGGTGAAAGATGCCCCATAACTTTTCTACGAGCCCGGAGGGGCTGTTGGCGAAGTGCCAACATGTGATGGGATCCCGAGGGGGATCATGAGCATGCACTTCTTTCCCCGAGAGGCTTTGCCATACCGAAAGAAAAGATTCTGTCGAGCGTAGTTTGTCCGAGTGCTGCTATTTCTGAGGCTCGTAAGCTCTCTAACAGGTCTCATTTCCACTTTTAATACATATGTGATTGAAGGACATATTTGAGTGGACTTAAAGAAAGGCCCGCATGACACATGAAGTCACATTGGTTATAAGCCGTTTTTGGGACGCTAAAAATCACAAACTAGTCCCATAAGGCTTTATAACCTTTTTGGTAGGTTTCGAAAGTTTTGAAGAAGTTTTTCGAAACCGCTTCATGTGTCATGAGATTCCACTTGAACTTTTACGAATCCTTGTTGTTCCGCGCATGCTCAAACATAGGGTGGGTGGGCGGGAACCTTCCGTGCAGCAAAGTTTGTACCCACCACTCCCACCCAAACTTTGCGGGGTGAAAGATGCCCCATAACTTTTCTACGAGCCCGGAGGGGCTGTTGGCGAAGTGCCAACATGTGTTGGGATCCCGAGGGGGATCATGAGCATGCACTTCTTTCCCCGAGAGGCTTTGCCATACCGAAAGAAAAGATTCTGTCGAGCGTAGTTTGTCCGAGTGCTGCTATTTCTGAGGCTCGTAAGCTCTCTAACAGGTCTCATTTCCACTTTTAATACATATGTGATTGAAGGACATATTTGAGTGGACTTAAAGAAAGGCCCGCATGACACATGAAGTCACATTGGTTATAATCGTTGCTGTCAGCCACATCGGACATTGCAGATGCAGCAGGTTCCACAGATATGCATATCACAGCAGGGTTATGACACATTGCTTCCGTATGCATGGCTGCATGGCGAAATTCGGCTGGTCACTCAGGAGTTGACGATATCCTATAATGTGTGCACTGTTGGATCCTACGTATGTCCCGGACAGGATACATGGCAATGTGTGGCTACCAACAGGTGCCCGCAGGAACGATCGTTCATTCTTCTGATCTGCCGCTACTCAGTGTGTCCAGGCTCGATATTCACAACGACTATCGTGCGAATGCGATCTTCAGAGTTTGGTCCTCAGTGGGAAAGTGGTTCAGTTTCGATGCCAGAGTACCGAACGTTCTTCAATTGCGCCTTGTTTTCGCTGCAGCGGAGAGCTTCTTCAATGCATGTGATGTTTCGTGGTCGGTTGATGCATAGGACTCTCAAGTACATACAAGCCGTTGGGATTCCCACTCAGACTGAAATCTCTCATGTAGGGATGTACTGTATTTTACCCAGCATACTGCAACCCATAAGCGAGATTTCCAGCAAAGCTTCTCCAATGTCAGATGTGTACACTCCGGCCAATCCGGAACCGATACCGGACGGGGACTCTAGACCACCTCTTCCTCGACGACGCGTTGAACGTCCTGCTCATCCAGAACCACATGATGCTGTCAGGGGCCCAATCATGCGCAAGAGGCGATGCCAGAGAGCTCCGCTACCGCGGCACAGACGCAAGAGCGGTGTTCGTTGCAGCTGGACCACAGATAGGATGCTGGATGTGGAGCCCATTGACTCACTTTCCATTCGAGAAGTTCCGCTTCTGAGTCAATACGGAGATCCGGAAGTGGTGCTGCCAATGACTCCAGAACTACAACAACAGTATCCACGTGGCTCCAAGCTGATGGAGATTGACCTTGGCCCTAGACGTATGAGGATTATCGATATCAGTGACATTCCAATTGCTCCGGGAAGTGCTCCTGGACGTTCTACCAGATCCTCTGGTGTTGCTGCTGCCAGGTTGGATGCACATTCTGATCGCAGAATGGCCACTGATGCTGCACCAAAATGTGACGCTGGCACTAAGAAGGGTCCCAGAGTTCGTCTTCGACCTCGGCCCAAGTGGAGTGCTCGTCGTGCTGACAAGGGCCAGGTTTCATGCTCAGGTTCTGTCGCGGTTGATGGATTCAGGAAGCATTCACGGAGGAGATTCTTGAAAATCAGAGGCTCTCTACGGGAGAGTATTCGTCGATGCCAGAGCGAGGTGAAGCGTAAGGCCCGTGTTCTTATTCCACCGGCGTACCGGAAAAGTACATCGAGTCAGTCCGTGAATCCGAACGGGGCTGATGTGAGGGACACTGAATTTACGTTTCAGCCGCTTCCGACGGAGGCTGATGCTGCAGCGCCTACTGGGCCCGTGGCACCAACAATGGAGCAAGCCGATACTGTGCCTGACCCCTTGAAGGCTCGAGTGTTGGCCGACGAGCGTAAGTGTGCGCTCCTATTGTGGCAGAAGGAGCAATTTGCGCAAAGAGCAGAGATGATGCGACAGAAGGTTTTGGGTACCTGGACAACGATACGTGCTCCAAATGAGAGTACGACATCGGTTGCAGCTAATGTACAGACGGCTGCGACGGCTCCTGAAGCGCAGAATTTGCCAACGCAATCGGGATCCGCATACACGAGATTGCTCATGCCAGTGCACAGCACAAGCCCATTTCGTGCGTCCACCACTCATTCTTTGATTTCGTACTTTCAGGTCTTTTACAATTCCATCGAAGCCGTGCGCGGTCCCAAGTCCGCGGTCCACGTTGTGCCGAATTCCACCTTGATTGAAGCCAGACTGTACAACGGGGATGGTGCGAGGGTTGTGGTGGTTGCCGAGGCCATCACTGAAGCCGCTCATGAGTGCAGACATTGCGTATGTGTCGCAAACCTACTTGGCAAACAGCGCGGCGATGTGCCGGTTATGTTCCAGGGAACAGCTTATGCATTCAACTTTCGGCCATGCATGTATCAGGATTCTCGAGTATTTCAATCCGCAGCATCTTACACTTTATCAGTTCATGTCATTCCGGGGCCCAGGGCAGCCACCAGGCACGCTCTACAGAATTGTGTTTCCCTGCGTTTTCGTATGTGGAGATGGTGGCGGTTTCGCAGACCGCCTGTTCGACGCTTCATTCGACGCAGGTCTCGATGCGATGCTTTGCGAGTTTGCCTGGCCGGGCAGGTCGGTGGACTTCTCACTCAGATGCATGTCATCGTCAAGTACTCTATGTATGTCTGGGACAGGCTCTTTTCGCGATGTGGCCCGAGGCGAGAGTGTATACCTCGCCGTCCTATGTCCAGGCCATCCCCCAGAATGTTTTCTGCGCTAGTTTGGTATCTTGGATGCTGTCATCAGACTCAGGTTATTGATGCAGCCAGGTCTTCGATTATTCCACCACAAGGCACTGGTGATCTGCAAGATACGCCTATCCCGTGGCAACGCAAGCGGGCATACAACAGAGCGTGTCGCAGGGCCCTACAACATGGTTCCACTATGTACAAAGGCCGTCCTTTCCAGCTTCCGAGTAGCATTTCTCAACTGTGCGCAACTACAGGACCATATATCAGACGCAGACATGACATTCCCACCGTTGGTCGTCGTCTCAGTGTGCTTACGTGGAATTGCGGTGGTGCCAGTGCAATCTACGATCAGTTTCTGTTATGGCTTTTTCGATCAAAAACAGAGATTGCTGTATTGGTGGAAACGAAGTGGAACTTCACTAGTACTTGGACAGATCAACATTTCCACTATATTCATTCTGGGACCGGGACCAAGGGCGGTAGTGGTGGTGTTCTCGTGATTGTATCCCGTCAGCTGACTAGTTCACAAGCACTACGATATCACGAGGTCAATCCTGGTCACCTTTTGAGGGTTTCATTCACTCCACACGGCAGCTCCAATGCCTTCAACATTGTAGGAATCTATCAACATGTGTGGAAGCCGGGCAATTTGTCTATACGACACACGGTGTGGACTCAACTTTCTGGGCTATGTCACTCCATTCCCACGCGCAGCTGTATGATTATTGCTGGTGATTGCAACGCTACATGCCAGCATGAAGGACGTATAGTTGGATGCGGTGTGCCTTGTTCATTTGCTGCTGAGGATTCGACCGAACTGCAAGACATACTCAGGGCGCATGGACTTGTTGCATTGAACACGTTTGGCCCTGCCCCTGGTCACACCTTCAAGTTCGGGCCTCGTACATCTCAGCTCGACTATATATTCACACGTGTTGCTCATGCTGATCGTGATGCCAAACGTGCACATGCTGATTATGAGTTCCCGGTGGGTCGCCATGTTTCGATTGATGCTGCATATCACTTTCCTGTGCAAGCTAGCATCGCCCGCGCATGGCAAACGCACTCCCATCGTCCACCTCGAAACAACATCGATGTTGCTGCTCTCTCTCGGCACCTTCAAACGGGTGGACAAGAGAATTTTGCTGCTCTGAAGAATGTGGTCAGCTCCTGGGGTCAAGAATGCAACGTACCCTGCGATCCCCAGGCTTGTTTACAACAGTTAAACCAGTCTTTGCTGACAACTACGGTGTCTTTGTATCCGGCACGGAATTCGAGCACTTCGGCCCCATGGCAAAATCAACTCCAGACAGGTCGCGCGGCTCGAATGTGGGAACTTTTTCGTCGGATGCGTTCGTTCCAAGGAAATGAACGGGGCATTTTTCGGGCTTGGAGATGCTGGAGTTTGTTCAGCCAATTGCATCGCGAACATAGCAAATATTGCAAAGTCCTGCGCAAACAACGCATCACCGATGCTCTTGCGGAGGCTGAACTTGCGGCACAGCGTCATGACACATGGGCGTTGTATCGCATTGTTCGTCGGTTGGCTCCTAAAACCCCTTCGAAAAAGTTTCAAATCAAGCCGAAGGGACAAATGCTGTCTCCACAAGAGGAACTGCAGGCTATGGTCAAGTACTATGAAGACTTATACGACACTGCCAGAGCACATCAGGATCATGGAGAGCAGAAGTTGTCCGATACCTTTCAGGTCGACGAAGCCGAAATGCGAGCCTACCTTCAACAGATACCAATGCGCAAGGCGGTGTCATCTGATTCTGTGCCGGGTGTGGTGTATCGAATTTGCGAACAGGAACTGGCTCCTGTCCTATGCAAATTGCTTCGATATATGTGGAATGCTGAGCATGTCATCTTCCCACGCGTATGGTGTGTAGCTGAGCTCATTTTCCTCCCAAAACCAGGCAAGAAAACATCGGAGGTGAAGGACTGGCGTCCCATTGGACTTCAGGATGCGGTTGCCAAATCAGTGATGCATCTTTTGGTGGATCGACTCAAGCCACATGTTCAGGACTGGGCGAGATCTTTTCCACTATATGCTTATATGCCTGGGAGGTCAACCAGACAGGCACTGCAAGTCGTTTTCGCACACTGTGATGCCGTTCGACATCTTTGTCAGCAGGAAGCTGATACGATACATCGTCGGTTTGAGGGATGGAAACCGTCGGAGCTATGTGGCGGGATCCAAGTTTGCTTGGATCTCAGTTCTGCTTTTGATCGGGTGCCGTGGCATCATATCCGGACTGCCTTTACACAGGCGCAGGTGCCCCCAGACTTGGCGGCCATTATCTTAGGCTGGCTCAGCTGCTCTGAGTACCAAATACACAACGGTTCACATACCTCCTGCATACAGGTGGGACGTGGAGTAAAGCAGGGGTGCCGAGGATCGCCAACAATCTTTTTAGCATTCATGACGCTTATATGTCGACGCCTCAACGAAAAACTCGGCAATCGATTCTGCCAGGAGCACTTGACACAGTACGCAGATGACACGCACTCCGCGTGGACCTTTCACAGCTACGAGGAACTTCGTAATTGTATTTGGCAGCTTTCGGTTATCATGGAAACACTTGAGGAGTTCGGAATGTCGCTGAATGATGACAAGGCACAAATACTGTTTACAGTACGGGGCAATCTTCGACAGAAAGCGCGTAGCGAATTCACCACCAAGGTCCGGGACAAATTGGTGTTCGTGATTGAAGGAGAGCAGGGCACTCGACATGTTCCTTTGGTGCGGTCCACCGTTTATTTGGGTGCCAAGATCTCATACGATCAATTTGAAGCACAGACGGTCGCGCACAGGATGCAGAAGGCCAATGTCCGGTTTTGGCAATTACAAAAGTTCTTCACGAGCAAGCGAGGTCTCAGTGTTCCTCAGAGGATTCGGATGTGGATGGCTACTATCAGGCCGACGCTTATGTATGCAGTGGACTGTTGCCTAGTCGGCCCCACTTTGCAACGTAAATTGCAGACACTTATTATGAAGCACTTCAGAGCCATTTGCTCGTGTCCGTCACACATCTATCATATCAGCGACAATGATCTGCTTGCTAAATACCAGGTTGCTGGCGTATCTGACTGGTTGAAAGATGCATATGCTCGGGATGCATGTACGAACAAGGTGATCGGCATTTCCACGGAGGTTCTTGCCCGGTGGCACGACAAACTGCGTGACACTTTACAGGCTACACAGCACAAACTCACACATGTCGCTCGAGAGATTCAGCCTCATGCCTGTCCTGTGTGTGGAGTGTACTTCGACTCTCGCAAATCGGTGAAATTACACATGTATCAGAGTCATCGACCTCCCAAACCCAGCGCTGATTCGCAGTCTCCGGAGGGTATGTCTGTTGAACCTCCGAAAGGTATGCCTCCGACGGATCCGCAAGTCCCTGAGGTAGTGTCGGCGTCCACTACACAGGTGCAGCCTGATATCACAACCGCAGGTACACCTGTTGATGATGCAGTCAGTACACCATTGAGTCCGGCACCGGAGGTTCAGGCGCCCTCACAAGTCGTCGCTCATTCTATACCATCCTCTGATCTATCTGTGGTTCCTGCGTTTCAGGGCGAAGCTGGTCTGGTTTTTGATCGATCAGTGCACTCCCGAGATGGTCTCCCCACATGTTCTGGCTGTGGTGCTAAATTCCGAAGGTGGGATATTCTTCGAAAGCACATCAACAAAGGCTGGTGTCCCGTGTTCGCCAAGCATGATGCACCCGCTCTCTCTGCGCCTAGCGATGTGAAGGCACTTGCAGTCCAGGATCATGTCCCGATAACGCAACGCTCTGAGGTGATTCAGGCTATTGCTGATCGTGGACTTGAGGGGTTGCGTCTTGTACCCGGTATATTCGAGGAAATGCAAAACAGGTGCGTCATTTGCCACACATGGATTGCTCACACTTTCATGATGAAGAATCACTATCGCAATACACATGGCGATCGGTGGGATGAACTTAGCACCTATTCTGTTGAATTTCGGCGTCATCATGCGCAGATTGTATCCCCGTGTCGCTATTGTGGTGTGGTTCGAGTCGGAGGGCAGGGCGCAGCCACGGCGCATTCCAAGCAGTGTACTCCTCTTTTCCAGTGCGCAGTCCTGTGTCATGACCATGGACGTGGATCGGGCGGGACAGATCGAGGAATTCTTCGGCGGACTGGAGAACTCGGACATATCCATGCTAGGGGAGTCGATCAATCAAAAGCGTCAAGCAGATCGTCAGAGTCTACCCAACAAAGCACCAAGGACACCGGCAACGCCACAGCAAAAGGGCAAAGGAAAAGGCAAAGATCAAGCCAAAGGGTCGAAACAGGGTCACCAAAGCCAGTATCAACAGACGGAGCTACCAATCGACGAACTGATGCAGATTGTTCGACTATTGGTCCGCACTTCGGTGCGGCACGAAGATGCTATTCAGACTCTACGCTTGGATACGGGTCTGGTCTGGTTCGTGAAAACCGGGGACGGGACTCCGGACACAACTTCGATCATTCCGTACTTGCAGGCAGTGGCAGCGAAATGGCATGGCAGGGAAAATACCGAGATGTCGGATCGACCTCTTCGAGAAATTATGTTCATGGCCATTCTGCAGAAGTTGCTGATAAAGCTGGACGAGGTTGCAAAGGATCAAACCGTGGCGCTTCGATGCCAGCAGGCGGGTTGGCTCACCACGGAGCAGAAATGGGTGTATCAGAAGTGGTGCAAAGAAACGCGCACATTGGTTCAGGACAAGACCAAGGTCCCGGTACTTCATCACACATTGGTCACCTCGATCAAGAATATGCTTCGAATGGTGGACGAGGGTCCAGTGCTTCATCGATTTTGCTCCACGCGCAAACTGGATCAGTACGAGACCGGGGTCGCAGTGTTTGTTCAGGATCTCTCGATTCGCGATCCCAACGGCACCCAAGTATTCCAAGGGCTGCTGGACTATCAGGGCAACACGGCGTGGCAACTCATAGGTGCTCAGTACAGGAAGGAGAATTTGCAACGAGCCCCGGCGGTACAAGAACTCCTTCGCAGACTGGCAAACGTCTAATTCAGGCGATGCAGCTTTGCAATTCTTCCAATCACTGCTACATTAACTCCTGGTTCAGGTCGATGTATTGGACTACGGTGGCAGGCTCTTCTGATCTCTCTGGTCCGCATCCTCAGGCTCATATGCACTCTTTACAGCTGGGCTTTGCGGAAATTCGCGTGAAGGTCGAGCGGGGACAACAGGTGCGACTTCTGGCTCAAAATGCTTGTCGCGATCTGCTGCGAGCTTGGGCTTCGCCTGATGATCAACATGACGTTGTTGAGTTTGGGACCTACGTTTTGACTCAGGTCGGGGCTATAAACCTGTTGGGGTCATGGCAGGTCAGAACTCAGGAGGCCAATCGAGTCGTTGTACATGACACTGGACACGTGATGACGCTGCACCCGACGAGGCACAGATCCTCCATTCATATGATGATCTCACATTGGGAGGTGGCTACACATGCAACCGTATGCGCTTTTCATCGGCCTCCCCATCTTATCCTGATGCAGGTCATGCGATTCCGGAATGATTCATCGGGCCGCCTGAGAAGGTTGCAAGTGGCTGTAAAACACATGATTGACAACTTCAACATTCCTATTTTCTCTGATGTACACAGATCGGACGTGCATTATGTACTTTACAAGCCAGTTGCAGTGATTTGTCATCGCGGTTGTTCTCCGGCGAGCGGCCATTACACCACCATGCTTATTGATGACTTCTGTATGTGGCACTGCGATGACAACAAAGCTCCGGAATGTATTGTGCACCCGTCTTCGCAACATTACTCTGAAGTGTATGCTGTGATATGTATTCGAGCTGAGAGTTGAGTGAGGGTGCACTGTAGTTAGTTGTACCTACTTTCGAGTGTGATCAATTGCATCATGCTCACTAGGACCTTACGAGGTAGCTGTTCCCTGGGCATGGGGGGTGGAATCGCCACCTTCGCATCTTTAAGGTGCCGGGCTGATGCCTGCCACACGAGCCCTGTCGCAAGGCATATACATGCTGCGTGCAAAGTGACAAAAAGTAGCCGAGGACCTGACCAAATGAGGGTTTGACGCGGAAACCATTCTGTCTACGCTCCTCCATTTACATGGATCTTGAGTCCTCGCTTGCCCAAGTACGAGCGCTCGCTGGCCCGCTGGACGATTTCGCACAGGTAGCTCAGGACCGTCTTGCTCTCGGGTTCGTAGCGCACCAGGACCCTTTGGGGGCGGGCCCACCGCCAGCTCGTGCTGGTAAGCCAGCGGGATCTCAGCCTCTGGGCTGGAGAGCACCCACATGCCCTCGCGCTTCAGGTCCAGCTTCATCTCACATAAGACCGCCATAGACCTGGGAGTCGCTCGTGTTTCTACCTGCCGCCACGTCCCGAGCCATCCTGTGAACGCCCCGCCGCTCCGCCGGGGCATAGCGCAATTGCGGGATGCGGCGGTTGACCGCCTCCGTCATCCGGCCGAGCTCGTCGGCGTAGGTCTCGCCCTCCTGCCGCAACCGGCGGTTGGAGAGCCACTCGTTGAAGGCCCGGCCTCATTTCACTGATCATGGCATGGCTAGTTGGCTCGTCGTATCACATCACTCATGCAGGGGATGCTTTCACACTCACCCCGACGAGGGGTATCAGGCAGGGGTGTGTCCTTTCACCACTGATTTGGACATGTGTCACGGGAACTATGGTGCGGGACCTTGTCTCGCGGGGTGTTTCCATTGCAGACTTGGACCTCTACGCGGACGATTTCCTGCACCTGGAAACCCTTCATGACTACGAGGCCTTTGAGCATGCGCTAAAGCGAATGGGTGTTATCATCCAGTATTTGCAAGACCAGGGACTACAGGTTAGTATGGACAAAACTGTGGTGCTCATGAGGATTGCGGGCACTCGATCATCCATGGCTATGGCGAAGAACACCTACAAGCGCAAGGATCGTGAGGGTAATGAACAACTGTACATTAAAATCCCGACAGAGCATGCCACCCTCCATTTGCCGGTTGTTAAGGAGCACAAATATATGGGTATCAAGGCGACTTATTATGGCTTCGAGGACTGCACGCTCATGCACCGTATTTCTGCAGCTAAGAATGCGTACACGCGCCTAAAGCCATTTCTACGCAGTCGGAAACGATTGTCGCTGCCAGGGAGGCTACGGATGTGGTGGACATGTGTGTGGTCGGCGCTACGCTATGCGCTTTCCAGTGTCGGGGTCACGGCCTCGGGCGCCACTACGCTCCGGGGGCTCATTGCTACGCACATGCGTGCGCTTGCGGTGTCGCCTAGGCACATTACTGGTGAGACTACGGAAACGCTGTTTGCTAGGCTGGGGGTTGATGATCCTGTTCACATGCTTAAAGCTATCGCGCGCACGCAATATACCAGACTACAGCAGCTCTATGGGCAGGTGGACCAAGGTGCAGTTACCAAGGACATGGTTGCGCAGGCGGAGTGGTCTCTTGAGCAGTGGGATCAACATGCGGGCAGCGACTCAAGGTCGCACATGAGATTGCAGCGACTGAGTGGTGTTGGTGAGGGAGTGCCGTGCCCTCATTGTGGCCTCTACTTCATCTCTGAGCTTGCTGTTACAACTCATATTGGACACCAACATGCAGACCTGCATCGGCAGGTACGGGAGGAAGTGAGCGAGATGAAGGCTTCGGATATGGGTGTTGATGGTATGCCCACGTGCCGTTTCTGCTTGAAAAAGTTCCATGGATGGCAGACGCTTAAAAGACATGTCACACTTGGGCGATGCCCGGCAATGCACAGTCGGTCAGCTGTGGGTGCCTCAGTCGTTGCAGTGGCGGATACTGTGGAGGTTGCACAACCGTTGCTCCAACAACACGTGCTGCTACAGCGCCTTGTGGATCAGCAGCTGAAGCACGAACTCATAGCAGCAGAAGTGCGACCACAGATTTTGCAAAATTGCGGGCTATGTGGTCAGTGGATAGCAGATACTAGGCAGGTTAAGCAGCACATCAGGCAGAGCCATCGGGACATATGGAATCAGTTTCATGCTGAGATTGATGACCTTTGTGCTGCATTTGGTCGTTCCATCACTGTGCCGTGTGGATACTGTGGTACGGACAAGATCAATTCCTCAAACCGGCCTAGACATGCTAAACTTTGTGGTGTGCTCTTTCAAACCTTGCTAGTGCTTCGCGTTGCGCAGAACGGGGGCCATGTCAACACAGGAGATGGATTTCTTTCGCCACCTCCTCCCCAACAAGGGCAGCGGGGACACTCAACAAATGGAAACCGGCGAGCCTGTGGGAACGGACGGAGTCCCCAAAAGGACAACACCATCGGCGCAGCGTCCGCAGAGACCAACGAAGTGGCAGAAGCAGGGAGCGGGCAAAGGTCAGGGGCAGGGCCGAGGCAACGGGCGACAGCGGGGGCGAAAGGCACAGACATCGGCACCTTCTTCCGAGCATTCCACCGAGGACCCGGAGGAGGACTACCCCCCCCATGTAATGGAGTTGCTACGGGCCACTGCCAGGTTGGCACTCCGATTGGAGGATCAACAATGCCTGGATCGGTTGGACAAAGCCTTTCTGATTCACATGCGCACGCAGGTGCCGGAGTGTATGCTGGCCGACATGTTCAGGATCAGCGAGAAATGGAAGGAGGCCAGGGATGCGGTGCCGCCCAAGGTGGAATCATCCCTGCGTGTGATCTTGTTCAAGAGCTTCATGGAGGAGTTCATGTCACGACTTCAGAAGATCGACCATGCGGAAGTGATGCAGGGGTTGATTGCGCAGGGGTGGCTCTATCAGGAGGGGACAGAGCACAAGTGGAAATATCTCATGTGGGACGCAACGCAGCAGAAGGATGTGCCTCATCCCACGTTGGATCCCATTCCACATGCTCAAATCGTCCAGGCGGTGCAGACGCTACTCGATCATGCGTCGGATTTGACACTGCACCGCTACCACGCGACCAGGCCGCTTGTGGAGACCTTCAAGGGGCCGTCAGTGTGCTTCATGCTGGAGGTCAGCCTGCGAGGAGCGCATGCGCAAAAGATGTACCAAGCTCTGTCGAGTATGGCGCAGTGTGCGGCTATGAAGCTCATGGGAGCCAATCTGGTGCGGGAGCGCATCAAGCGGAGCCCATTGGCGGTTCTGATCCAGAAACTGCTTCAACAGTGATTGCAGGCCTTCAACTGGTGAACAATGGCAACTTTTGCTACCAGCATGCCTTGGTACTTTCATACATGTGGGCATCCCATTGTGCTGCAGGCTGCAATGTGCCACTACAGGATGTCCCATCGGGTTTTCATGGCAGGCTGCAGCCAGTGATCGAGTTTCTGATGAGCGGAGTGCGACGCATCATGATGAACAGGTGTTTGATGTGGACCTCACTGATACAGCAATGGCGTCAGCCTCAGAGACAACATGATATTGGTGAGTTCATGACACATGTTATGCAGCAGGCTCGGCCAGATTCCATGCAGGGCGCTTGGCATATGATTACGGCGACTGGGGAGGTACGCGATGTTGGTGACTTTCATGGGCCGGTGATGGTACACTTGGACAATGTAAACAGCATGCAGTCGACTACCTTGCAGGCGCTGATAGATCGCTGGACAGATGCTGGGGAAGGCATGCGGCGACTTATTTTTGAGGCCCCGCCATTGCTGTGCATCCAGATACTGCGATTTCATGGTCGACGCCGGATTCGCAAACTCCTGCATCAGGTTATGCTGGGGAATGGCAGGGTCCACATACCATGTCGGGAGCGACCAGGCACTGCAAATCCTGCATATCATCGATATCGTGTCACTGCTATTTCTGTGCACCTGGGAAATACACCGTCCACAGGTCATTATCGTGCGGTACTGATGGCTCAGGGCTCATCTGAGAACGCACTAGGAACTGGCGAGCACGCGGATGATACAACTCACATCTACAAAGGTGCCTTGTACACTGATGATGGTTGCGATGCTGCTCCAGTTCTTGAGGGGGACGTGCATGCCATTTCGTGCAACATGTATCTCTTGTGGTGCATCCGATTGGCGTGATACCGCTTACAACTTTTCTGCGAGCTTTTACTGTGCAGTGGGAGCTTTGGCAATGCAGTGCAAATTTCTTTCATGCCATATCAACTTCTGAGTGAGTGCTGCACTGACTGACGTGATGCATCATGTAGTGCTGCATGTGATTGCTGTGGCTTGTCAATTTTTGGATTAGTTACTTTTTCACTCCTTTGTAGTACGTTCCAGCCTGCTTGGCATTCGTGCCGAGGCTTGGAATCTGCTTGTGGTTCGCCACGGGATTTCTGCTAGAACCGCAACCTTGAGTTGCCGGTATGGCCACTGCGCTATACTGTAAATTATCTCGCTAGCTGTGCTCACTCACAGTGCGTCCGAAAAAGGCCTGCGCCTCACACTTCGCACCAGGTGCGGCGTGGCGTGCCACCGCAGGCATCCTAGCACCGTACGTGCATAAGACAGTGCAGTCCATTTGGAATGGAGCCCCCGTTCCTCAGCACTGGAAGGACGGGTGGCTCTTCCTTATGCGCAAACCGCAGAAACCAGGCCGCTGCCCTGGGGATTTCCGCCCTCTGTGCCTACAAGACCCTTGTGGTAAAGCTGTAATCAAACTGTTAGCCTGCAGCATACGCCACAAGGTGCAGGAGTACGCATACCGTTGCCCGCAACACGCTTACTTGCCGCAGAGATCAACAGAGGGTGCCCTGTTGAGTGTGTTTGCTAGATGTCGACAAATTAGGCAGCTCACCCAGCAAGCCGGGAACAGCATCTTTGCGCGCAGAAGTGGGCACACCTCTGCGCCGTACTCAGGAGGCTACATTTTGTCGCTTGACATGTCAATGGCTTTCGACGCTGTTCCCAGAAGTCTTGTGAGAGATTCCTTGCTGGCAGCAGGGGTTGGGGATCACGAAGTACACATCATTATGGAATGGCTCACCGGCTCTACATACCACCTTCAGCATGCACACATAAATCTACGCATCGTGACCGAGCGTGGCATCAGGCAAGGATGTACTTTGTCCCCGCTGATCTGGACATGCTTCACTTGTTATGTTGCCTACCAACTGGAACCGATCATCCCACTCACTGACCTTCAAATTTACGCCGACGATTTTCTCTTGAGCAAAATTTTTCACACGAAGCAGCAGTTCCTTGAGGCTTTGCAGATCGTACCCAAATTCCTTTCAAAACTTGCCCCATTCGGGTTGCGAGTGAATGTGACCAAAACTGCCATGCTCATTCGGATGGCACACCCCGAAGGTCGCAGGTTGTTGACACAACACATGCACACTAGCAGCAAGGGCGCCTACATCAGTTGGCTGAGTGATAAACCTTTGCATGTGCCAGTCCGTCGGTCACACGTGTACTTGGGCTGTGTGATCTCCTTGTATGACTTTGAGAGTCTCACGGTACAGCATCGCATCGAATCTGCCAAGACACAGTTCTCCAGGTTACGCAGTGTGTTAACGTCCTCCCGATGCCTGGGCCTGAGAAGACGCGCTCATATTTGGCGCGCGTGCATTTGGTCGACTTTGGTGTACGGCTGGACCTGTTGTGGTTGTTCAGGGTACGTCTTGTCGAAGGCGATGGGACTCGTGAACACGCAGCTTCGTGCCATTGCAAAATCGCCGAGGCATATCACGCAAACCACAAATCAGGAAGTGTACAAACTTCTCAGTCTTCAAGACCCTGTTGTGCTCCTTAAGCACCCGGATATCGCGCCCACCCAACCAATTAACATAAACACCCTGTCCCGCCAAGACTTTTGCATTGATGGAATGCCGATTTGCAGAGGCTGTCACCGGCACTTTCATCATTTCCAGACCCTTTTGCGGCATGTGGCCAACGATAGATGTCCGGCCCTACGTGCACTTCTGCGTCCAAAAGCCCAGACACTGCAAAATGATGGGAGTGTGCCCACAGCTGGTGCAACAATTGCGCATGATGACAGCAGCGTGCCACCACCGCCACCTTCATCACCACCACCACCGCCATCATCAAAGCCATTGCCTGAACCTGAACCTGTTGCTCAAAGAGGGCAGCTTCTCTGTGACATTGCACATGGGGGCGTTCAGACGCTTCTTGATCGGATACGCAATGTTCCGGACCTTAGGGGCGAACTCATGTCACGATGCTGTCTTTGTAGGCAATGGTTCTCCGATCCTAGACACATCAAGTATCACTTGCAAAAGTCTCACAAAGCCATCTTTGACGATTGCCAAGAGCTTGCTTTGGCCGACTGCCGGGGACTTGTCGGTGCCATCCTTACTCCATGTGAGTTTTGTGAGCAGCCGTTCACGAGGAAGTCCAGGCATGTTGTTGGCTGCCCGGTCTTGTTTCAGGCTGCCTTTTCTTGCAGAGCATATGACCGAGCTCACCAAGGAGGGTGTTTCATCTCTGTTCGGGGCAGTGCTACCAGCAGTCAGCATGCTCGAGGACGGAACAGGAGCACAGGGATCTCAAAACAAGAATCCCAGACCCCCTGCGACACCCTTGACAGGGCAGGCACATATGGGACCGAAGGACAACAAGAAGCCAGAGAGACCAGCAAAGTTCCAGAAAGGCCAGGGCAAAGGCAAGAACAAATCAAAAAGGCAGCGCGAGACATCAGAGGCTTCTTCGGAGCGAGCACCAGAACAATCGCTGATCCCGTTGATAGCCAAGCTATGCTTGAGGCACGAGGACTCAATCAACATTCTTCAGGCAGATCGAGCATACACGATGATCTTCAAGACCACAGGCGGGGAGACCATGCTATCGACAGTCAACGATCTTTCAGTGCGATGGAAGGAACTTCAGGCTGCAGGGAAGACCGATTGTCCCAAGCGCATGGCTCTCTTCAAGGGCATCCTCCTAGAACTCCTCACGCGGGCCAAAGCGGTGCTGAGCGTGGAGGAAAAGGTGCAGCTGCTCATTCAATACAATTGGATTGTCAAGAAGGACGGACGGGAGCCAGCTTGGATGCCATTGGTCTGGAGTGTGACTCAGCAGAAGGAGATCGTGTGTCCAGATGTGGGACCGCTCCCACACTCAGATGCGGTGAAGGCGCTCGAGACGCTGCTGGCATTGGCCAGCGGGCAGATCGTGCAGCGCTTTCATCCAACGCGGCAGCTCGCGGAGGAATACACCGGCGAGGTGCTCGAGTTCAAGCTGGAGACCTCGATCAAAGGTTCCGAGGCGATGAAGGTTCACGAGGCTCTGGAGACTCTGTGCAGCTCCGCGATTTGGATGCTGGTGGGTGCCAGACTCCGACCACAGGGGCTGAAGAGAGATCCACTTGCGCGGAAACTTCAGGAGCTGCTCTCCGGCGGGTGCTGGCCCTAAAACGGCACAATCATGGCAACCTTTGTTACCAGAATGCCTTCGTGATGACTTGGCTATGGGCCACCTTGCATGCTTACACGCGTGAGGTCGGGGAACACATCGATGCACGACTAGGTCGATGCTCAGGCCTTGTTCAGGCATTGCTTTCGGGCTCATATGATCGCTTGTCGAGGGTCTTTGCTTGGAGCGCCGTCTTGCAACAGTGGTCACGACCCCAGCAACAACATGATATAGGTGAGTTTGCCATGCATGCATTGCCTAAGCTGCGGACTGGCATGATGCAAGGCCTTTGGTTTGCCAGAGTTAGAGCTGAGACCCCAGCAGTCCCAGAGGGCCGTGAAGTGGACCGCGGCCCTTTGCATCTCCCAATCACAATGCCAATTCCAGAGGATGCATGCACCATACAACAGTGCGTTGAGGCTTGGTGCCAGCAGGATGATGTTCATGCTTTGGGGTTTGCCTCGCCCTTAATCCTTGTGCAGCTCGGTCGCTTCCGACAGCGGTCACACCGCCATGTGCGCAAATTCAAAGGGATTGTTGAGCTTGATGGGATCATTAGCATACCGGTTTTTGCCAATGACAATAATCTGGACTTGAATCACTGTCAATATCGTGTCATTGCGGGGGCTTTCCACATTGGAAACACCCCAGCCTCAGGTCATTATCGAGGTCTCCTTTGTGAGGCTTGTGATGTGCCGGGTCCGGTAAACCCAGGGGTGCCTCTGCGCGCACTCGAGAATGCTTTTGAGACCGATGATGGTCGTATCCCACGCAAGCTTGATAGCTCCGAACATTCGCTTATCCTCAAAAACACGTATCTTGTCTGGTTGCTCAAACAAAGTTGAGCACACTCCTTGAGCGATGATTCTGATGCTGCGTAGAGGCTTGGTTTCCACAACTGTTTAAACAACGTTTTCACTGGTCGACATGCAGCTGCGCGCAGCGATGTCGGGGTCGCCTGCAGCCATACGTGGCGAGGCAATGTTAGTACCGAGAGTGTGATTTTCATGTGATCGTGGATGGAGCTGCAGTTCGGGTTGTTTTGTGCGGTTGGTTGTTGTCGTGCTGTTTTCGTTCTCGTCGTCGTCGTTCGTTCGCTGTTGCCTGTCTGTTCGTTCGTGTTCCTTTCGTTCTGTTTGTTGTGTTGTGCTGCTTTTGTTCCTGTTCTGTTGTGGGTTCCGTTGTCGTTCGTTGCTCTTGTGGTTGTGTTGTGGTGTGTTGTTGTCGGGGCTGGGCTTTGTTTGCCCGCTGGCTTTGGCCTTGGGTCTTGGGTTCGCTCGCATCCTGATTTCATGAAATCATATTGCCACCAACCGAGTGGCCGGGATCACTCCTGCTCACCTTAGCGCTAGCCGTCCTACTTGAGCGGTGCGTGTGGAAAGGAAAAAAGGCCTGCGCCTCGACGAGCTGCTGGTGCCGCCGGCGCAGCAGGGGATTGATGTTGTAGCTGGGGTACATCTTGTGGAACTGCCGAAGCATGAAGGGTTCGTTGCGCCTCTCGAGGGGCATCATCCTTTTACAGTTCGTGCGTGTTTCGTGCGAGCAGCTCCATTCCTGGCGGGCCATGTACCTTAGGGCCCGCTCTTGCGCAGGCGTCATCCTGACGGGCTCTACGGGGGGCTCGGGGGCGGGAGGGGCGGGAGCCGGACTCGGAGCCTTCGGAGGCTGCGCGGGCTCGGGAGCCGGTGCTGGGACGGCCTCTTCGGCGGGCACTGTCTTCGGGGCTTTTGGCTTGTTCTTCGAACCTGGAGGTCTGCCTCTCCGCTTGGGGGCCGGGGGCTCCGCGGGCTTCGGGGGCTCCGGCGGGGGCACGGCGGCTGGAGCCGGCTCAGGCTCTGCCGCAGGCTCTGCCACAGGCTCTGCCACAGGCTCTGCCACAGGTGCGGGCTCGTCCACGGGTTCATTCTCAGCCATTTATCTAATTACAGAAAATCATTGGTCATACTCGAGGAACACGCAAAAAGAAACGCTGGTCCCGCGGGTATTCACCACATTTCCGTCCACATCGGTGAGCTTAAAGCGCAGTGTGCGCAGGGTAATGGGCCCGTGCAATTTGACGAAATGCCCTTCATCCGTTCTCGTTTGCATGATATTCCCCACGCCTTTATCGATGATCATTTTGCAGATAATGTCGTTGCCCAGAGGCCCCTTGATGTCGGCGCCAGTGGCGAGGGTGCTGCACCGGAGCAGCAGTTCTGAGTACGGGTTCATCGTGACAAAGGTGAAGATCTGCAGCGCTCCATCGATAAAACTGGGGCCCAGGAGGTGATTGATCGAGAGCGGGCGACTCGGCGTGGCGCCGGCGGGGTAGCTCCCGGTGCCCGGGAAGAGGCTCCGGATCTCGTAATCGTTGAGTATGCGGCGGTTGCCATCGTAGGCAACCCCGATCTCGTTTGTGCTTTCGACGTACGTCGCCGAAGCAAAGTTGCTGCTGATCCAAGCGGCCAGGCGACTTCCCGTGTAGGCCCCGATGGGGAGCACCGCCCAGTTGAGGGTCTGCAGCGCTTCGTCGATCCAAAAAAGGTACTGGCCCCTGTCCGTGCTCAGAAAAGCATCGGCCACCCTGAACTTGAACACGGAGAGCTTGGCTCCTGTCTGCAGATGGAGGGTCTCCCCAATGTCAAATTCGAAGCTGGAGTCGTCCCCCGCAGTGCGCTTCCTGCTATCGACATAGATCGTTGTCGACATCCTTTTCTTTCTACGCCAGAAGCTCCGGCCTGTTGACTTGTCGGAGGCCGTGCTGTCACTGACCTGCCGGACCCGCTCCGGGTAGGGAAGCCGCCGCGGGTCCACGACGCCCTGCGTGCTCGTGCAGCATTGCACATGATGGCACTCACTGTCGCAGATCGGGCCGTTGCCCAGCAGCTTGCCCACCACTTGGCTGAGGATCGTCCCCATGCTCGTTTACGAGAAATCTGCGGTCGAATCGCACCCAAAACATGTCTTCTTTCGGGGCTCGCATGTTGACGTACCAGAAGGAGTATTTCTCCCTGGTGGCTTCCTGATACATTCCGTAGAGGACGTCCTTTGGGAGCATGGCGCTCAGCTCCTCCACTAGCGCATCTAATTCCAGCTGGTTGCGCAAGCGGAAGACGCAATAGAACATGGTGTTCACGCGCACGGCGCTGCTCATGAGTCGGAGTTTCTGGGTACTCACCCAGGTATTTATGCAGTAGTGTCGGCCTCTAATGAACAGAGTGTCCAGGATCCCATCGCCAGTTTTGCGGTGCACGGCCGGGTTATCCGCGTGATCGTCGATCACGATCAGGACCTGGTAGAGCTTCTTCATGCCCAGTTGCTTCGACTGCTGGGTGATCTTCTTCTGCTGGGCCAGGATTTGCCTGAGCGCAGCTTCGTCCCAGTCGTCCCACCAGCACTGCTCGCGGTCCGTGTTGACCCCCAGGTCCTTGCGAATGTACTCCTTCACTGGCTCCCACTGGGGGTCCATGTCAATGCTCGGGCTCAGGATGTACACGCGCTCGAAGCAGCCCCTGTACTGCTCCAGGATCATGCTCACGAGGAGAACGGTCTTCCCGGACGCGGACGGTGCGCATACTATGCCATTGGAGGGCGTCCTGCAGACCGCCTGGTCTCGCGGCTGCTTGACGTCGTAGCTTGCGCTCGGAAAGAGCTTCACCTTTCCCATTTAACCAAAGCGCCCTGTAGCATTCGTGGAGACACATTTACGTGATGTTCCCCTCGTGCCACGGGCCCCGCAGCCGCATGGGATGGTGGCCGGGCGGCGGCGCACCGGGGCAGGACAGGAGCCACAGGGCCGTGATGACGCCCACCAGGGCCACAGTTGCGCAGAGGCACTCTCCCGGCAGCATCGGGGAAAAGGTGCGTTCGGCCGGTGGCATTTTTTTTATTGGGGGAATAAAAAGGGAGGATGAGCAGCAAGCCAAGCATGGCGATCAAGCTCGGAGACCTGTTGGCGAACCCGAAGGGCGGCAAGTTCTTCCCCGTGTGCGCGGAGGATGGCGGCCCGGCGGTCTGGCAGTGCGACTGGATCAGGATCTTGTGGCACCCCACGACCTACAACGGCGAGGACGCCAGGAGGCTGCCCCTGTGCCTGGAGCCCAATGAGGCGGCGAAGGAGGAGCTGGCCGGCTTCGAGAAGGCCCTGGTGGCCCAGCTGGCCAGCCGCTCCATGGCGGACCCGAAGCTCTTCGGCCGCATGCTCACCACGCAGGACACGGAGAGCCGCTTCGTCTCCTGCCTGAAGACCTCGGCCCGAGGCAACAGCTTCATCAAATTGAAAGTGTGCCTGGACCAGGTGCGCCTGTGGGATGCCCAGGGGCAGTCGCTGCATGAACCCGGGGACCTGACCAACCGGGAGTGCAAGGTGCGCGCCGAGCTCCGGCAGGTCTGGATGATGAGCGGCCAGTGTGGGCTGTTGATCGAGGTGACGGACCTCATGCTCAAGGAAGAGGAGCCCCAGCGATGCCCCTTCTGAGGACCCGGCCTCTATGCCAGGCAGGTCGCTTTCCACACTTTCCACGTTTTCCAGGGTTTCCAGGGGGGTGTTGGGAGGGCCCAAAAAGCCAACATGGAAAGCGTGGAAAAATGAAGCTCCTAGACATCAGAATCGGGCTGGAAGGATAGGGTTCGAAAGCGAACTCCAAACACCCTGGAAAACGTGGAAAGCGTGGAAAAATGAAGCTCCTAGACTCAATTTTCCACGCTTTCCAGGGGGGTGTTGGGAGGGCCCAAAGCCACCCTGGAAAACGTGGAAAGCGTGGAAAAATGAAGCTCCTAGACTCAATTTTCCACGCTTTCCAGGGGGGTGTTGGGAGGGCCCAAAGGCCACCCTGGAAAACGTGGAAAGCGTGGAAAAATGAAGCTCCTAGACTCAATTTTCCATGCTTTCCAGGGTGGCTGTGGGCCCTCCCAACACCCCCCTGGAAACCCTGGAAAACGTGGAAAGTGTGGAAAGCGACCTGCCTGGCATAGAGGCTGGCGTTCGGAGACCGAGGATTTTTTTGGGGGCTCCTAGAAATCATGTCGTGGATGCAACAACGCGAAGCGATACGACGTGCAGCCGACGCTGGGGCCAGACCACGGATCTCAGCGCAAGGCTCGCAGCTTCTGCCTCTGAGGGACAGCCGCCTTCAGTCCGCACTTCTGACTCGCCCCAACGGTCAGCTGACCCGCGCCGGGCAGTTCAGCCGCCAGTTCGACGAATCTCAGCCTCTCATCAGGGACGGGCCCAACGACTACATCCTCACCAGGGGGGGCGCTCGAAAGCTCGTGCGCTCCCTCCAGGCCAATTCTTCAAGGACAAATTCACGGAGTGGCTCGCCCATGTGCCCCTGACTACCTGCCGGTGACTGCTCTGGAGATGGGGCTGTCCCGCCAGAACGACGCCTGGAGCGAGGCGCAGGTCGCCCGCAACGTCAAGGACTCCGTGCTCCGGCAGCTGGGGCAGCCGGGGCCCGACGAGCCCATCTACATGATCTCCGGGGAGGTCTACTTCCTGCACCCCACCAACGAGTGGGCGTACTCATCTTCCTCCATGCAAGTTATCGACAATCGGGTCGACACGCAGATCCGCCTCCGCCAACCTTTGGGGGCTCTCAGGGAGGTCAGCTACCAGCTCTTCGCTGGGGACCAGATCCTGGCCAGCGCCTTTGAGAGCAGGCGAGACCTGCTCTGTGTGCCTCGACAGATAGCGGAGCTTTTGAAGCTCCCACTGCAGGAGGTCATGGAAGACTTTAACTCCATTTGTCCCGGGAACTGGCAGCAGCGGGGCGTCTGCCCCGCAGAGATCCGCACCTTTTGCGTGTGGCGCAATGCCCCCATGTTCTACGTCGATTGCAGGGGCCGGCTGCTGGACTGCTTCCAGCCAGCACAAAAAGAGGAGAAGGCCATAGCCTTTACCTCTTGGAACGGCCACGCCTTCTTCTACAGAAGCGCCCGGGCCGTGGCCGGCTGCGACGAGTCCGAGCAGCGCCAGCGCTTTCGCAGGCTCAGGCGGGATAACCCAGTGCCGGAGTTCAAGGAGTGGCAGGCTTGGGAGGGAGAGGTCAGATCGGGATACTTCTACTCCGAAGACCTTCGCGGGGTGCGAGCGCAGCTGCTGGCCGAGGGGCACCACCCCAAGGTTTCCATGCGGGGCCTGTGCGAGTGGTCTGCACTGCGCCTGCGGGTGCCCGGCGGAGCCGACTGCGTCATCCGGGAGCTCTGCGAGGATGCGCAGGTGCTGCAGCAGTGGACGGAGCGCCTGGGGGTGCCCTATCGCGGACAGCGCCTGGCCGGGGCCAGCCTGGAGGTCTTCCTGCATTTGCTGCAGGGCAAGCGCGAGGACACCCGGAGCCGCCGGGAGGAGCTGCTCGCCCGGCAGCAGGGGATGTGCAAGCTGTGCGGCGCACCGATAGGTCCGGGCACTTCCGAGATCGATCACGTCATCCCCGTGTCCCAGTCCTTCTCCGGACAGCAGCAGGAGCTGCAGGCCCTGTGCCTGGAGTGTCACCGCACCAAGACGAGCCTGGAGGGCAACCACAGCACCACCCTCGAGAGCCGGTTCTGTCGCTACGTGTACCAGAACTATGCGGCCTCGCCCAGGCTGCCGCCGCTGGTCTTCCAGCTGCAGAAGTGGGATCTCGACCGACCCTGCCAGGGCATCGATCTGTGCCGCTGCCGAAAGAACGGATTGGCCAACGCTCGCTTCCCGCTGCCCGTTTTCTGCCCGCTGGACTGCATCGTCCCCGCGGAGGAGGGCAAGCTGGCGGACCTCATGTGGGTCGACCTGCCCTGCGACCACCGCAAGGGTGTGCTGGATCGCCTGCCCTTCGTCGGGCCAGGGTGGTACGCCAAGCCCGTGTGCGCTTATTTGCTCGAGGTGGGGATGGCGCAGTGGCAGCACTTCAAGTGGAGCCTCGACGCCACAGCGCACGTCGACCAGCAGTGCCTGGAACAGGTCCTGCAGCGCATGGAGCAGGGCTGGCCGCAAGGCGAGGAGCACTATGCGAAGCTGGCCATCAACAGCCTCGTGGGTCTGTTTGCTCGGAATCTAGAATTAGTTTATAGTATGAAGACTTCAAATCATCAAGTAGACGGCGAGGGCTGCAGCTGGCGCCAGACCTTCACGGATGCGGCCGGGGGGATGCACTGGTCTTCGTGACGGAGCTGCTCTCGAACAGCAGCTACCGCCCGGTGCATGACTACATCATGGGGGCCGAGTACGTCGCCGTGGCGCGCATTCGCCAGGTGCCCCGGCGGTACCTCAAATGCATCAAGACCGATTGCCTGGTGATGCAGGACGTCCCCAAGAAGCACCGGCCCGCCGTGGAGCGGTTGCTGAAGATGTCGCACCGGGACGGCACGCCTGTGTATCGCTACGAGGAGGTCACCGGGCTGAAGGGCCAGTATCGGGAGCCCAGCATGGAGGCGGAGCCGATCCGAGCGAAGCCGCCGTGGCGGCGGGTGGAGGACCCTGTGAGCCACTGCCTGGACGGCGAGAGCCTGCTGCTGACGGGCTTTCCGGGGACCGGCAAGACGCATTTGGCCAAGAGGATCGTCGAGGCTCTGAGGGAGCACGGGGACACGGTGCACATCATTACGAAGACCCATGCGGCTGTGCAAAACGTGGGCCTGGGGGCTCAGACGGCGGACCACTGGGTGCGGCGCAATGTGCGGAACGGGCACTGCAGCGCCACCTGGCTGGTCGTAGAAGAGCTCACTCAAATGGACACACCCCTGTCTTGTCTGAGCATGAACAAGAAGATTCGGTTCCTGCTCTTGGGAGACTTTAGGCAGCTGCCGGCTGTGCTGGATAGCTTCGCGGGGGCGGAGGTTTGCAAGGAGCTCAAACACAGCCAGCTGCTGCACGATCTGGCGGGGGGCTGGTGCCACGAGCTCTCGGAGCGCTGGCGCTTCGACGAGCGCATCTTCGAGTTCTTGACTTGGCTGCGAGTGGACGAGCCGGAGCAGGTGCCGCTGCTCGATGCGGTGCGGGAGGCCCGGCGGCGCTTCCCGAGGCGGGGGGAGCCGGACGTGAGCCTGGTCATCTCCCACGCGAAGCGGCTGCAGATCAACGAGCGGGAGAACCGCCGGCTTGCGCCCGCCGATGCCCTGGTGGTGCAGTACGAGGCTCGCGGCGCGGTGCCGACGAATGCGCCACAGACCATGAGGGTCTGGCCGGGATTGCGCTTGATCGGGGCCGGCGGCAAGGTGCAGAAGTCAGTTTTCCGCTTGCGGACTAAACCTTTCCACCAAGTTTCAAACATTCTCATGGGAAATGAGAAGGGTTTCGTTTTGTACATGATTTTATTGAATGAAGAATTTTCTTTGACTGTTTTCATGTGCATAGCATTGATGCGAACAATTCATATCCGTTGCAGTCGGCCATCAAGGGCAGAGAAAATTCTTTGGCAAGCCATCGTAGATTGCTTGCGAACACGCCGCGCTCGCGTGTTGCGCGTGACCTGTGTTTGCCTTCGACTACAGCATAGCTTGCTTTGGCGTTGCCCTGCAGGGTTCAGTGACTCAGACGATTATTCTCTTGAGAACTGATTGCCAGTACCTGCCATGTCCAACTTCTCATCTTTTTTAGGGGGAGAGCCCGATGAGTTGTCCATTTCCGGACTAGACCCCGAGCAAGGACCCGAGTCTGCATCTGAATTTTCGGGGGAGCATCGTGGAATCTTTGACTTGCTTCGTGACAGCTCAGAACATGAGACTAGCCTTGAGCCCCTTGATGAGGAGGCTAATTGGTATCAGAGTGTGGCTGATCTGTCAGATGAGCCTGAGCATCTTTGGCCTGCAGAGCCCTCTGACTTAGGTGAAGGTCTTGACACCGAGTTGCCTGCGCCTGCTGAACAACCGTGTGAGGTCTGCCTGCCAACTTTGGAGCCTCTGCCTATGCTCTCTCCAGTGAGGTTTCAAGGTCCTGGCTCCGCTGACCCACAGTTGAATGCCTGGCAGGTGGATGCAGTTTTGTTTGATGTGAAGCGCAGGCGCTTGAGCATTCCAGCGCAACCTTGGAATTCCGGACCTTTTGCCTTAAAGATGCCTGGGATTGGTTCTGCGACTAGTTTCTTGAATAGGGCCAGACCTTCAGTCGGGTTAGCTGATGTACTTAACCCACCACTCAACTCGCCGTTGGGTGTCAGAGAGCCAGAGCCAGTGCTGGCGTGGGTGGTTGAATCTAGGCTTCGCCACTTTAGAGTTGAACGGTCGGACGAGGACTTGAGGGTGCATGCTCTTGCTCGAATCCGTACATTGGTCATGCTGGATCCGTTGGCTTCAAAGTTAGGAAGAAGTTTGGCAAGTGATGTCGAAAATTTGGCCACAGAGGAGGAAATTTCATCTTCCTTCTCCCATGCCTTTGCATCCAAGGCTGCAAGCACCATCCACAAGAGGGCTGGGTCATTGTGTAAGTTTGCAAGCTGGTGCATGCGAGAGGGAGCATCCCCCTTGAGGTTTGAAGAGGTGCATCTGTATCACTACCTATGTGATCTTCAGAAGTCCGCTGGGGCTACATCAGGAAGCCATCTGATTGAAGCCCTACGCTTCTTAGATTCGGTGGTGAGTTTGGTTCACATTGAGGTCGAGGAGGTGATGTCGGCCCGGTGCCGTGGTGTTGCTCAGGAAATGCATATGGCCAAGGCTCCGTTGAGGCAGAAGAAGGCCTTAACCAGGAAGCAGGTGGAACATCTTGAGCTCTTCACCACGCGTGCTTCTTCGAGGCATGCCTGCATTTCGGGACAGCTGTTGTGGTGTATGCATTCAGGGTCAAGGTGGAGAGACTCGCAAACCCTTCGCCACATCGAATTGGAGGTGGACGAGGAATCGGGCGAAGTCCTGATTTACGGTGAGGCCCTAACTTCAAAGACGACCTTGACCGCCAAGGCCAAAACCACTCTGCTACCATACGTGGGTGTGGGACTTGGCGTTTCAGGGTTACCTTGGGCAAAAGCTTGGTTCGATGCACGCACTGCTGAAGGCTTGACTGATGTGGATCCTTTTCTGCCCACGTTTTGTGAAAGGAAAGGTTGCTGGGGTTCGCAACGAATGTCAGCGTCGGAAGCCAGCATTTATCTCCGCGAGTTTCTTCAAAGCATGGACCCAAGCTACGGAGAGCTGCGGGAGTTGGGGACTCATTCTATGAAGAGGACTTTGCTAAGTTGGGCGGGGAAGTCCCACCCAGTCACCTTCACTCATCCTGAAAGACGGCTTTTGGGACATCATCTGGATCAGGAGAACAAATCGGTGGTGGTTTACAGCAAGGACGCGTACGTGGCCTTGTACGGAAAGGTCCTTGGGATGTATGCCACAGTTCGTTCCGGCCTTTTTGATCCTGATATGAGTGCTGTGATGAGGATGAAATCCATTGCGCATCAAGTGTCTCGGGTTGAACCTTGTGAGGACGATACTGAGGCAGCAAAGGAACCGTCTCGACGTGAGCCCCGAGGAGAGCCAGAACCAGAAGCCGCTGATTCTGAGGTGGGTAGCTTGAGCTCGGGATCCGATGAGCCGACCGAGGACCTTCAGGTGCCGGGGGCTGTGAGAGTCAGATCACCCTTCAAAGGGGTGGATCTTAGTTCATGCTGGACGCATAAGATTTCTGGCATAACGCATGTTATGAGAGATGAGCACTCGTTGCTTTGCGGTCGTTTCCTGTCCTCAAATTTTGTTGCGACCAGAGAGGCAGGGATCGCAGGCGTCAACCCGGAGTGTTGCCATCAGTGTAACCGGTGCCTTGAAACTTCGTGAGCTTGAGTATTGAAAAAGGAGCTCGGGATGGAATCGCGAGACATTCTCCGTGACCTGCCGATTGACCCACAGCCGAGTGCGGTCAATGTCAGCGGCGGGGGAGGATCTCTGTGACGCGAGGGGTGCCTGCTTCGTGCAGTGAAAGTCGATGGCACTTGGATTGCAGCTGGTCCACATGCGTCGCATGCAGCCGAGTGCTCACAGGATTTTGACGTCCGTCCTAAACATTGTCAAATCTGGTACTCCTGAGGTGGTAGGCTCCTGTGGGCCTAGACTGATTTACGCTTCCATTCTGAACATCGCAGTTTCACGACACTTCCTGAGGTGGTATGCGTCTAGCCGACCAAGTGATAGGAGAACGCTAGCTGAGCAACATGGCGGCCGCATCCTTGGACTCGGAGGCATCCTTCAAGGAACGGGCCTTGAAGGTGGGGATCTCTACGCCAGTGCTGCAAGAGCTTCTTACTGCGGGATTCACTACGTTTGGCAAATTGTGCTTTGCGGTGTCTGCTAATCCCGCGCAGCTTGATGATACTGCAGTGGACTTATGGGTCCGTAACGTTTTCAGCACTGCCCCATCGCCGTATCAGGTGTCCTGCCTTAGGCGGTTGCTGTTTGAGGCCAACAGCTTGAACATTGCAGACCTGCACACTCGTGTGGAGCCTCCGGCTGATAATGTCGTGCGTAAGCTCCCGGCAGCAGAGCGTGCGGCCCGTGCCCAGGCGCAGCAGGCTCGCCTTGCAGGGGTGGTCTTCACCCCGGAGACTATTCCGTCTAATGGCCTGGTGGATCTCTTTGTGGACCAACTGGAGTCCGAGATTCTGCAATATGTAGGGCCTGAGCGTTGTGTTTCAAGGGCCCAGGAAATGATGTCCGTGAAGAAGGATAAGACCATCAACATCGACCAAGACGGCCGTATGCGCATCAATTCGAAGCCCAATGACCTTCGGTGTGAAACCTCTTCTGATGCTAGACTCAAGGCGGCGTGGAACCGCCGATCTCTTGCAATGGATCTAGCAGGTGTGTGCTCATATATAGAGATCGAGAAGTGGGTGCAGCATTTGTTCTCGTGCCAGGCGCGAGAGGTGCCTAAGGGAATGTCGCCTATCAGCGTCAATCAGCTAATTCAGGCTGACCGTGCCCTCTTCATGTATGCCTCTGAAAAGTTGATGGGTCGGCTTGCTGCTCCGGCCGGACAGCCCAAGCCGCTTGATGACGTCATTCAAGAATTGATGCACTCACCACAGGTCACTCAGTTTCTGCAGCCTGTCCAACGTCCGCCTGACCCTCCTGCCGGTTGGGATAGCAATGCTTGGAAAGGCAAGGGTAAGAAAGGCAAAGAAGGCAAGGACGGAAAAGGCAAGACAGGCAAAGGCACTGGTGCAGCTCCTTCCAAACCTGACATTCCTGAGGGCTGTGTATCTCGAGATGCCGCCAATAAGCCCATCTGTTATGGATTCAACCGCGGCACGTGCCGATGGAAGGGCAAAGCTGGCCGATGCCAGAGAGGACTTCACATTTGCTGGAAGGCTGGATGCGGTCGTGCCAAGCCCTACTTTGAGTGTACGCATTCCGATTGACAGGACCCGGGCACGGCTTCTCTTGCTCGGGCCGTGCCGATCTCTGTGCAAGAGCAAGACTTTTCTACGGCCACTGTCGGCGGTACCCGGACATTCGATGATGCCGAGGCTCTAGCCGCGGAGTGCCTTAAATCGGGGCCTGTTACCCGTGCTCAATTGGGGCGGATCTTTGAGGTTCTTCCTGATTCCAAGGGTCGCCGCCAAGGGGGTGAGTTTTCCAAATCTTTTGTGTCGGGAGCCTATGTCTTTGCTGGACAATCGGGTGTGTGTGGAACCACTCGAACCTATCCGCATTGTGTCAGGGCTTGCATTTCAGTTCTGAATCATTTCTTGCCGTGCCATAGTTTCACATCCATTGCCCTCTTCTCTCAAATTGAGGCTGATGTGCATGTCGATCGCCATAACTTGCCAGGCAGCTTGAACGCTGTCATTGCGATTACAGATTTTAAGCAGGGTGGCTTGGTTGTCGAGGACCCCGATGGTCCCGAACGCGCTTGCTTCCAAGGAAGGGTTGTCCATGGCCGAATAATTCCTTTTCAAAATCACGTCCTTGTCTTTGATGCTCAATCCCAGCAACATTGGACCCAGGCTTGGCAAGGACGCAGGCAGGTTCTGGTGGCTTACAGCGTGCCCACTCAGGGTTTGTCTGCTGAGGACATTCAATTTCTGCGTGACTTGGGTTTCTCGCTGCCTTCTGCTACGAGAGTTCCGCGACCCGTCCGGGATAGCCGTCCCTGGGCCTTGGAGGTTTTCGCGGGGTCTGCGGTGCTTTCTAAAGCTTGGATCCGAGCTGGGTTTCGCGTGCTTGCCATCGACATTTGTGTTCGGGGTGCACAAGTGCCCATTGCACCTTTGGATTTGACTTCGGCGTCGGGCCTTAAAATTTTCTGGGATCTTGTGGCTAAACTGCAGCCAGAGGCCATCCATGTCGGGGTTCCATGCGGTACCGCTTCTCGTGCTCGAGAGAAACGCCTTCCAGCCAGTGTTGTTGCGGCTGGGGCCCCAGAGCCCCAGCCTCTGAGGGATGCTTTGAGTCCTTTGGGCTTGCCGAGTTTGTCTCCTGGCTCTCTTGACGCCATCCGAGTTACAAAGGCTAACCAGCTCTATGAGCTTTCCCTTGACATTGCCTTGTTTTGTGCCCGCCGCGATATTGTCGTGTCCATTGAAAATCCGGCCAGATCTTGGGCCTGGGCGGCCCTCGTCGAGCTCCTGCGCCGCAGGGCTGACGCCTCTGACTGTGCCTGCTTTAATCGCTTGCAATCCGTCATTTTTCATTCCTGTATGCATGGAGGCAGCCGTCCCAAACAGACCAAGCTGCTGTGTACCGCTGACGTTTATGCCACCCTCAGCGCCCAGTGTGATGGGCGGCATCAGCATGAGCCCTGGTCTATCACAGCCAAAGGGGGTCGTTGGCATTTTGCCACTGCCCAAGAGGCGGCCTATCCTGCTCTTCTGGCCGCTCGCATGGCCCGTTGCTTGTTGCTTCATGTGCGTGCCAAACGCCCTGCCGTCCGTTTGGAGCCGACCCTATCCGTCCTGTCATCTGCCGCTGTGTCGCGTCAGACTCGCAAGCGCGCCGCCCTGATTCCAGAATTTGCTCAGGTAATCCAGCTGCCAATTTCTCAGGTTGATGAAGGTATGCGTGTACTTCGCGAAGTCTCGTTCCATGGGGAATGTGCGGGAGACTGCGACTCGAACAACCCTATTGCCGAGGCCCAGGTGCCCCCTGTGGGTTCTAGTAGGCCCCTCCCTAATAAGGGTTTCGTTAAGGTTGGTGTGTATCACACCCCTTCTGCTTTCGTGGAAAAGGCGCAGGCGTTGCAGCACCCATTCGATACCCACAATCCTGTGGCTGCAATCACTGTGGATGCGATCGACTTTCTGGTGAACTCTTCTCCGCAGCAAGTGACTTTGCACAGGAAGCTGGCCTTGCTTAAGTTACAGCTGCTGATCAAAAAGGGTGAGAGAGAGGAGGCGGACCTCCACAGTAAGATGCATCCTTCAGTGGCTAAGGTGATGCGTGGTAAAAAGATTTTAGCACTTAAGGCCTTACTTGAACAAGAAGGTTATGATGACCTTGAGGCAGTCAAGTTCTTGACCGAGGGTGTACATGTCATGGGCTCTGAACCCCACCCTCCTTGCTTCGACAAGAAGGTGAAAGCCGCTACGCTAACTGAGCAAGACCTGCGGGATACAGCCAAGGAGAGACGGGAAGCCATTGTTGGTGATGATGCACCCGGCGACGCGGCCAAGGCTCAACTCTTGTTCAAGGTCACGCAGGAGGAAGTCGACCTGGGTTTCCTAGATGGGCCGTACACGGCTGATGAAATCTCAAACTTGGTGGGACATGACCAGTGGTGCGTCATAAGAAGGTTCTTGCTGGATCAAGGGTCGAAACATCGGCCTATCGATGATGCCTGTCAGTCGCAAACCAATGCTGCCTACAGCGCTACCATCCGCTTGGAGCTTCACAATGCTGACTACGTAGCATCGTTGGCCCTTCTTATCGCCAAGAAGGCCAAAAACCAAAAGCATGGGTCAGGTGCATGGCTGGGTAAATGCCTCGACTTGACCAAGGCTTACAAGCAGGTAGCATTGCACCCGGATCAACGAGATTTATGCATAACCTACTTCAGAGGACCAGGGGGAGAGGAAAAATTTTTCCATCCCAATGCGCTGATGTTTGGCGCCACTGCCGCCGTTTTCGGGTTCATTAGGATTAGTCGGTGTCTCTGGTTTCTCGCGAATAAAGTCCTGAAGGTTCCAGCAGCTTGCTATTTTGACGACTATCCTCTCTTCGCGCCAGAAGAGGGGGCCCAGGAGGCAGATGAATGCATAAGTCAATTCTTCACCATGCTGGGGTGGTCTCACGCCGTCACAGGCGAAAAAGGCAAGCCGTGCTCATCATCCTTCGATGTCTTAGGACTTACTTTGGACTTGTCGCAACTGCAGAAAGGTTTAGTGGTTCTCAGGAACAAACCCGGACGGGTGGAGAGAATCTTGAGTGAGTTTGACAAGGTCTCTGAACCGGAAGCCATCACCCGCCATCAGATACAGGTCCTCCATGGGCTGTTGAATTTCGCTGCGGGGTTTTATTCCGGAAGGGTGCTGAAACACTTGTGTTATGATCTCTTGGAGTTCCTTGAATGGCGCGGCCCGGTCGCTTTCCAACGGCTCCAGAAGCTTTCGGCACGAGTGAAGCATGTGCTGGAATCGATGCCGCCCAGGGTCTTGTCGTGCAACTTTGCTTGTGAATCAATACTCGTGTGGACCGACGGCTCGTGGGAATCGGGACATGCGGGTATTGGTGCGTGCATCTGGGATCCCTTGAAACAGTGTGGACATGTGCTAGGAGGTGTGGCTCCATCTTGGGCGATTGAGTCGTGGAAGGAGGACTTCGATGCTCGGGATGGCGAGCCTCAACTTATATGCCACATTGAGTTGCTTGTTCTAGTGGCGGTAAGATGGATGTTCCAAGATCAATTTTTGAACAGGCGAGTGATCATGTTCGTCGACAATGACGCCGCTCGGTATGCCATTCTGAAAGGTGGAAGTGGAAGTGACGGGATGAACAACTTAGTCCAATTGTTCGACCTTCCTGATCTAAAGTTTCCGTCTCTGTACTGGATTGACCGTGTACCGTCGAGTAGCAACATAGCGGACGGCCCTTCCAGAGATGACTTCGCTTTGGCACTTAAGTTGATGAAGGCTACTTGCGTGGAAGCCTTCGCTTGGCACGAGGAGCTTAAGACTTCAGTCATCACAAGGCGCAAGAGGAAAGGGGTGTGACCGCGCCCAAATCCTCGTGTGCCGATCATCCGAGATCGGGAGGTGCATAATCTTTTAACTTGATGGCCGGCACGTTGAGTTTCCCCTTTGTACGCCTCGAGCGAAAAAGAGAGATGCGCGAATGATTGAGGTCTGTGCCATATTGCGATTAAAGAGAATACAATTATATTACAAAGGATTGCTTCTTCGATAAATAATTGGAGACTGCGATCTTTATGCTTACAATGTGTTCAGAGTTTACGAAACCTTTGAAACTTTGTGGAAGTCAGTTTTCCGCTTGCGGACTAAACCTTTCCACCAAGTTTCAAACATTCTCATGGGAAATGAGAAGGGTTTCGTTTTGTACATGATTTTATTGAATGAAGAATTTTCTTTGACTGTTTTCATGTGCATAGCATTGATGCGAACAATTCATATCCGTTGCAGTCGGCCATCAAGGGCAGAGAAAATTCTTTGCCCGCCCGCCCAACCCTTTCTTCAGCTGTGGGGGGGTGTGACCGCGCCCAAATCCTCGTGTGCCGATCATCCGAGATCGGGAGGTGCATAATCTTTTAACTTGATGGCCGGCACGTTGAGTTTCCCCTTTGTACGCCTCGAGCGAAAAAGAGAGATGCGCGAATGATTGAGGTCTGTGCCATATTGCGATTAAAGAGAATACAATTATATTACAAAGGATTGCTTCTTCGATAAATAATTGGAGACTGCGATCTTTATGCTTACAATGTGTTCAGAGTTTACGAAACCTTTGAAACTTTGTGGAAGGGCACCTTCCTGACCGTGGAAGCCGTGGAGGGCGACGTCGTCCGCCTGGAGAGCGGGCAATGCTTCGGAGTTGCTGAAGCACACTCGGCTCTGCAGCGCAATTACCTATGCATCGGTTCAGGGGCTGACCCTGAGAGGGAGGGTTTGGCTTTACGATGTGGAGAGCCCGCACTTCACGCTCAAGCATCTGTACATGGGGTGCTCCCGGGCCACCAATTCGGAGCTTTTGAGCGTCCTGTAGCGGCACTGCCAGCATTCGTCAGATTTGACGAGTTGCGGCAGTGGCCCGTTTTTGATGAAATTGAGAGCGGTTTTGTGGGGGTGTCAGCATTCGTCAGATTTGACGAGTTGTGACTCCGGCTCGTTTTTGGCGAAAGAATGGGTTGGATCTGAGTTGTTGGCGCAAGGTCGGAATTCCGACCTTGCTTTTAAGGGGTCGAAAGCTGCAAAAAAAAGGGCATAGTTTCGTTCCCCACACGCCCCGACTGGGGGCGGCAGATGCTGCAAAAAAACGGGCAGCATTCCGTTCCCCGACAGCCCCCCTCGGAGGGGGACTGAGAGGGTATCCCGCCCAGGCACACAGGCCTGGCGGGGGCGGTGAGGCTTCAGAGGCGCCCCATTCCTTGGACGCCTCCCCGGTGCCTCACGGACCGGCGCGAGCTTCATCGGTGGCTGGGGGATACTGATAACCCCCCAATTGAGCCTTGAACAGTCAGGCACCACCTCCACTCGCTGGGACCGCCGTGCCACAACCTAGAGCCTCACCCCGCAAGCGAGGATCATCAGCCCTAGGCCCCGGCTCAGCGTGCCCCACTAGGATAGAGTAGGATAGGATAGTTTTTTTTCTCTCCATGGGGAGGGTGTTCCAGCTCTCCACTCTGTAGCAGCTACGAGGCTGGTTTCGAGACATGGGGTAGAATTCGGTACTTGGAGGGCCTGTCGATTTTGCGGGCTGGAGGCTCTAGGGCTCGCGATCTTAGGGGCTCTAAAGTGCTTGCAAAACGGGCGCGCGCGGCATCGGAGGCGCTTTGAGGGCGCGCGGAGGGCTCGCGAGCTGTTTGGAGGCGCGCCGTCGTGCTCCGGAGCTGTTTGGGAGCGACGCGCGCTTACGCGCGCTTGTTCGGCGCGGAGGGCGTGGGAGCAGCTCGTAGGTCGCTCGCAAGCTGCCGTCGTGCTCCGGAGCTGTTTGGGGAGCGACGCGCGCTTGCGCGCGCTTGTTCGGCGCGGAGGGCGTGCGAGCAGCTCGTAAGTTGCTCGTAGGCGGCTGGCGAGTGCTCGTGAGTTGCAAGCGAGCAGCTCGTAGGTTGCTCGTAGGCGGCTGGCGAGCAGCTCGTGAGTTGCAAGCGAGCAGCTGGTGCGTTGCTCGTAGGCGGCTGGCGAGTGCTCGTAAGTTGCCATTATAAGCAGCTCGCAAGCTGCCGGCGAGCACTCGTCGGCTGCTCGCAAGAGGCGCGCACTTAAAGTTCGTCTAAAGCCCGTTTTGCAAAGACTTCGGAGCCCCTAAGATCGTCCAAGCTGCGCGCCGTAGGCCCGTGAATCGACAGTGCTCCAAAGTACCGAATTCTACCCTATGTCTCGAACTGAGGCCTGTAGCTATCACAGAGTGGAGAGCTGGAACACCCTCCCCAGAGAGAGAAGCGACGCCGCATGTCTGCGACCTGCGTCGCTTGCCTCTTCTCCATCGTGTCAGTTTCCACCTCTGAATGGTTTCTTCAGCCATGGCCGCCAATGGTTTCACAGTGGAAGCGTCTAATCTGCAACGTCAATGTCCGTTTTAGCGATCTCTGCCTGTCTTGGCGGCTGACCCAGTGTTCCAGCTCACGCGTGGAACATTGATTTGACTCTGCTGGCGGCTAGCCTTGCGCGCCAGCGTTTCGCGTTTTGTAGTCGAGCCACTTTGACTTGGTAGGTTGCCGGCATGACCGTGACGCAGGTTACCAGTGCCCAATGACGGCGGTTGCTTGAGCGGGTTGCTTGCCTGCGGCACTGGTCTTCGCACTCCTTGTCTGGAAGCCGCCCTCGGCCTGGACTTTTGGACTTGGTGTGCACAATTGTGACGCAACAAAACACAGGGGTTGTCCGTTGTCTGGCAAGACTAGAACGGCAGCCGGAGCCTGGACTTGGCTAGTGCAGGCTCCACCTGTTGTTTTGGGCAGCTCTAAGCGACGGCTCATTGTTGTCCTGACCGGTCGCTAAGGCTCCGTAGTTTGCGCTGAACGCTACTATGGGGGTACCGACTTTTCTCTCACAGTGCGTACCATGGTGCTGTGTCGAGCTATACCAGTATGTTAAGTGGTTATGTAGATGGATGGATGGATGCTCGATTGGTAGATAGGTATTTAGGTGCATACATACACACATACGCACATACGCACGTGTGTTCTTTCTTGCAAAGATGTTCGAGCTCCAGGTCGCGAGCGACCGCGTCTGTTGAAATCAATCAAAACGCTCCGTTGCTACCTGGTGATTGGGCTTGTGCTGCTTATGCGTTGTTTGCCACTGTAACTGTGGGGGTACTCTGATGTGTCCTACGTTTTTTGTTGTTTTCCGGGCCTCGAAATGGCGTAAAGCTCGTCGAAAGTGTGGCAGGGTAGGGAAGCCCTGGACGGAGGCTTTCAAGCCTGGAGAAGTGTTGGGAGGGACTTGGCAAGGCTGCAGTGCATGAATAGTAGACGCCTTCAAATAGTGCCCGAATAGTGCCCGAATAGTGCCCGAAATAGTGTCCGAACTAGTGCCCGAATGAACCCTTCATAGTGCCCAAATGATTTTTCGTGAAGAAAAAGGAGATTTTCCTTCCTTTACAAAAGGAAATGTATTTGGGCAACTATGAAGAGTTCATTTGGGCATTATTTCGGGCACTATTCGGGCACTATGCCAGGTGGAGGCTTGGGCGGCATTATCTGGAGGGCTAAGGGTTGGAAGGCTTCAGGACCACCAAAACACTGGAAATGCGCACGAAGAATAGGAATTTGTGCTGCAGGAGGCATTGGGGAGTGATCTGCGGGGCAGGGTTTGGAATGCAAAAGGGGGGGTTTAGGGAAGGATCTGCAGAGTTTAGGGCAGGATCTGCAAGGCAGGATTTGGGGGAGGGTCCGCAAGCAAGCGTTTGGAGGAGCATACACGAAAAACATGAGGGGTGGCATGTGCAAAAAATTGTAGGGTAGTCTATCTACAAGTTTACGGGGGCCTTGGCCATGCGAGGGTTTAGGGAAAGATCAGGCAGGACTTCGGGGAGGATCTATAACGAGACTTTATGAAGGAGTTATGGTTTTTATCGAGTGCAGCAGCAGTCAGTCATTGACAGTCTTCTTGTTTGCATATTCAGAAACCTCCCCCCCGCCCCCTGAATTTCAATGTGTGCCGCAATGTGTGCCGCAATGCTCATTGGGCGCTTCTATGTAAACATTGAATTTGGGGGGAGCGGGGGCCCGGAAGGTTTCAAGATTTGTGGACAAACAATTCCAAAATTGTACTATCGCGCGAGGCCATTTTCAGTGTTCGAAAAACCACGAAAACTGTAGGACGCATTGAGGTAGTACAATTTTGGAATTGTTTGTCCACAAATCTTGAAACCTTCCAGGCCCCCGCTCCCCCCAAATTCAATGTTTACATAGAAGCGCCCAATGAGCATTGCGGCACACATTGCGGCACACATTGAAATAGAGGGAGCGGGAGGAAGGTTTCTGAATATGCAAACAAGAAGACTGTCAATGACTGACTGCTGCTGCACTCGATAAAAACCATAACTCCTTCATAAAGTCTCGTTATAGATCCTCCCCGAAGTCTGCCTGATCTTTCCCTAAACCCTCGCATGGCCAAAGCCCCCGTAAACTTGTAGATAGACTACCCTACAATTTTTTGCACATGCCACCCCTCATGTTTTTCGTGTATGCTCCTCCAAACGCTTGCTTGCAGACCCTCCCCCAAATCCTGCCTTGCAGATCCTGCTCTAAACTCTGCAAATCCTTCCCTAAACCCCCCCTTTTGCATTCCAAACTCTGCCCCGCAGAAGGAGCCCTCCAGACAATGGGGGGCGCCCAAGCCTCCACCTGGCATAATGCCCGAATGTGCCCGAAATAGTGTCCGAATAAACTCTTCACAGTGCCTAAATACATTTCCTTTCGTAAAGGAAGGTCCACCTGCTGCTTTGGGCGGCTCAGAGCGACGGCTCTTTGTTGCTTCGGATCGGTCGCTGAGGCTTCGTAGTTTGCTGAACGGCTACCACCGGCAAAGCCTGTGCGCCGCAGCTTGTCGAGCTTCGCTTTTGTCGCACTACTTTGTAGTTTTTAGCTTTGTTGATTGTTTGTTGCTTGTAGGGACTGAGTGCTGCCGTAGTCGACGAGACCCATTCACGCCAAAAAAAAATTCTTTCGTAAAGGAAGGAAAATCTCCTTTTTCTTCGCGAAAAATCATTTGGGCACTGTTGAAGGGTTCATTCGGGCGAGTTCGGGCACTATTTCGGATTCGAGCACTAATCGGCCACTATTTGAAGGCTTCTTGTGTTCCAAATCTGTGAAATTGTCGCAGCGAAAGAAACCAAATTGTTTTACAATTGCAAACAAGGTTTGCAGCTGAAAACAGAAAAAAACTGCTTTTGATTGGTGTGTGGCGTGCTTTGAAGCACTGTATGTTTGTTAAGAATCCAGCTTCACTCAACAAGGAAGAAGATGTTGGACATCCACATGATTGGGCTGCATGGCTGATGGCCAGGACATTCATGCCAGTGAAATCGTGGATTGTATCCACAGAGGGCTGTGGCTCGTGCTGGTAAAGAAGAGAAACCTTCTTGCAATTCTCTCTTTCAGCTCAACCTCCCATATGAGAAGGAAGACTTCCGGCAAAACGTGCTTAGAGCTCTCTGATTGGCATTTCGATTGTGTCCACCAGGGAGATGTCTCTTTGCATGGACATGCATCATTGCCATCGATTCCTTTCCGTGCGTGTGCCTGTCTGTTTTTGTGAAACATGCGGATGAGTTGGTGCCGCCTGCTTGTGGAGTTGCCTTGATGTAGCAGTTAATTTTTGGGGTCTCAGTCAAAACAAATGAGGTTGGCTGCATTACGCGGTCCCACAAAACTGGTTTCACTTCTAGAAGATTGTTTCCGCAGGCACAAAGCCAGTATCAACAGCACAGACTGTGAGCTGCAATGGTGTGGTGGGTCATCCAGCATTTTCATCAGTTTTTGCAAGTACAATGTGGATCTTGTAACATCATCAGATTCAATTTGTAGCAGCATGTTTCCAATTCACTGGAAAACAATTTCATGCTCTTTTTTTTTAAGAACTTCAATCCTTTCGTGTGTTTTTTTACGGTTCCTTTGTACACAAGTTCAAGCCACGTTTGCGTGTTTTATTTTGGAAAAAGCGAAAAAGAGATAAGCAAGCAAACTCTGCATAGTTGAAGTACGCAAGTTGGTATTTCAAGCCGCGGTTGCTACTTATGTTTGAAAACATGACAAAGACTTGGTGCTTATTGACAGATTCTGTATTGGAGTAAGAACGATTGCTTGGGATGAAAAACAAAGCTGATGTCGATGGTCAGACTGGTGGTTTTGAATGATTTACTGGCTTGGGCCACCTCGTGCATGGAAGCGTACGTGCTGTTGAAAGCGTTGTCAACAAGCGCACAATCAATTGACTGTTTTTTGAAAATGTGCCAGGACACAGCAGATTCCACGTTTACTGTTTTCTTAGAATTTCAACAGCAGCGCAATTTTTCCGCAAACATCATCTCTACACCCATCCTTGAGCGAAGTTGACCAAAGCATCATGCCATCAGCCCGCAAAGCCCAGAATCACGGCTGCTTTAGTTTGGTCCCCAAGCCTTTGCACTCCTGGAATTTGCAGCCTGCTCGAAATCACATGGGCTCAAGCACGCATCCTCTGAGCCATGTGAGCTGGGGGAAGCGATGCTTTTGAATGTCTTTGCAAATTTCAATAGGAACGGACGCTTGGCTTCGTTGTTAGTTGTGGGTGAGAGTTCAGCCAAGATGCACTGTAAGGATACGATAAGCAACAAATGCAAACAATAGTTGGATTCGCTGATGACCTACAATTCTCAATGCTGTCACCTTGCTCTCCATCACCCGAACAAACCATCGAATAAATGAGACAGTCATAAACGGTTGAAATAGTTTTGTGCGTATATACATATAATTACATGTATACATTATTATCAGTACTTACATGCATAAGAAAAAATGCATATAAATATACATTTATGCACGCATCTGTTTGTATGTTTGTTTATAAGTATAACTATCAAGGGCGTGTGTGTGTGTGGGTGCTTGTGAACCGATGCTTTTGATTCTTGTGCTTGTCCACACATCTGTCTGTTTATGTATGTATGTTTGTATGTATATGTGCGTATGTACGTATGTACATATGTACACATGCATGAATGCATGTACGCATGTCTGCATGTATGCATGTATGCGTGCATCGATGTATGGACGAAATCATGTATTCATGCGTATGTGTGGATGTCACCAAAGGCATTTGCAACATGTGCAAACTCCCCCGACAGCCTTGAACCCCAAAGCATGGAGGTTCTGGCTTTGCTTGCAAAGGCTCGCAAATGGGGTCCAGCAGCACACCGGAAGTCTCTAGTTGTCACCAGAGGTAGCACAGGTGACAACGCTTAGAAGCTGGGACAAGCAGTAGCTCGAAAACTCGGAAGTGAGCACAGCGAAACATAGCAAACATGGACACATGGTCACCGTGCAAGAGTATTCAAAGTTCACTCGCCGCCATAGTTTTGATGGTCGTAGTTGTGGTCATCGTCGGGGTCGTTGTCGTAGTCGCGGCGATGCGTGTTTGTTGTTGTCGTCGTTCGTCGTCGTTGTCGTCGGAGTATTTCGTACTACGGGTTGGAGCGGCAATGCGACGGTTATGAGTATGGGTTTTGGTAGTCAGCTCTTACCGTTCGCTTTCGTAGCGGCAGTGCGGTGCTACTGGTGGTGGGAGTGTGTATTGCCGTGGTGGTGCGAGTCAAAATCATATTGTGACCGTAGTCAAAGTGTCGCAGCAGTATCGACAGGATTCGTTGCGTGATATCTTTCGCTACATTCGGGTTCAGTTCGTTTATTGGTTCAAGCATGGTGCCAAAACTTTTGCCTTGCTGCTCACGTTCTGTTGGAGTTGCGGCTGCGAGGCTGAAGCCATGTCTGTATCAGTCTTGCATGCCTTCATGCCTCTCATTTTCGAGAAAGGGCGTCGCGAGACCTTAAACCCTAAGTCCTAAACCCCACGACCTGAGCTTTGAGTGCTAAACCTGTACCCTTCTTGCCAAGGTAGCTCTTTTGAGCCACCTACTGCTGCCAGTGGCCGGCACCTGCTTGCCTGATGCCATCCCGGCAGACCAGCGGAAGAACCTCACAGACGGACCCTTCTCTAGGGTTTGGGCGGCGGTTTTTGGGTTCAGGGTTGAATAGTTCAATAAGTATGATTCACTAGGGTTATTATAGTTATATTCCAGCCATCGGGTTCCAAGTATTAATCCACTGAAGCTCACAAATGTAACCGAAAAGGTTCTGAATCAATCATTTCGGTTACATCTGTGAGTTTCAGAGAATCAATGGCTCGTACTTGGAACAATAAGTGTTAGACTAAGTACACGGGATCCTCATCATAAGCACCTATATATATATATATATATATATATCTATATCAGGACAGGAAAATTCTCAGGAACCTCAACATTCTGCCATGTTTTTTCTTTCTTTGGGCATCTTCCTGAAGCAGCAGGAGTAGGGTTCAGGCCAGGTTTGTCTAGCAGCGAGGCGATGACTGCGAATCTTCACACACTGTTCTGGTGATTTCTGAATTCAAAATCCCCAAACTCGAAAACCCTAAACCTTGTAAACCTTAAACCCTAAACCCTGAACTCGTAACCCTGGAGCCCCGAACCCCAGGCCTGCATAAGCGTGACGTCCGTAGGCTTGTGCCTGAAGCTTCATTCAGGAGAAAGCAGCTATCCGATTGGTGTGCCTGGGTTGCGCTTGGCAAACTTGTTGACCGGCTGGTGAGATCCAAGCGCACGCATTCTTCAGGGGCTTGCAACTACTATGGGTCTAGGGTTTAGGGTTTAGGGTTTTCCCATCGGATGTCTGTACTATACGGTTTGACAGATCCTCCCTCGACTTTCGGAACGCGAAGGGCTTTGTGTTCTAAGCGCTGTGGAATCTAGGACACGTCTTGGGCCTGAACCCCATTGACCCTCAAACCTAATCTCTTAACCCTTTAAACCTTAAACCGCGATGCTCAGAGCTGTGAAGGCTTATTGCGGCTGGATACGAGCGTTGTCACCACTCAACTGTGAGAGCTACGGTGATGGTCATGGTCAATAGTCATGATGCGTCATTCGTATATATTTCTCATCAACATTGGCGGTTAGTCTTGTCGTTGTGATCAGCTTCGTGATGTTTGCCGTTCCACCACCACTTCTTCTTCCTCTCACCACGAGCTTGTCTTCGTTGATATTGTTGCGCACCTTTGTTACATCTGTTACAGTTTGTCAGGAATTGGGAAGATTCTCAAAGTTGCCAGCAGCACCCAAAACCCAGCATCCCAGCACCAAGGGTAGCATAACGAGACACGAAACTAGACTTTTCAACCACAAGCCATCTGAAGCCCAAAGCCAAACCTCGAGCCTCAAGCCCTAAACACAACACCAAAGCTGGTTGCCACACCGAGGTCATCACATTTTTGATGACGGTGATGAGTACCTACAGGTGATTACATCTGCTTGTGTTATTGCTGCTTTCATGCGCTTGCTGACTCTAGGGGCAGATGCTGAAGCCCTCATTAGATTTGAAAACCTACCTTCTACAAGCCTTTGTAAACCTTCATAAACTCCTAGTGACCCTCATAAACCCTGGCAGACCCTTATCATCCCTCAAACGGCCTAGAGACCCTGGCACGACCCTTAACCTTAAAATCCTACGCCCCAAACCCTTAAAACACCCATCAGCCCTTATATTACTTCAACCGAAACCCAATCCTAAGCCCTAAACCTTTATCAACTTATAAACCCTTATGAATCCCAAAACCCTAAACTTACCAACCCTCACATAAACACTTCTAAAGCTCATAAACCCTCATGAACCTTTTTTCGCCCTTATAGACCCTGATAAACCCTGATACAATCTTATACGGCCTTATAAACCTTTCTAAACTTTTGAACCCTTATGAACTCTGAACCCTGAACCCTGAACCCTCAAAGCAAAGCCGAAGGTCCTGATCCCTGGGTGGACGTCGGGACGAGTGCCCTTGTGGAAGACGAGGGGGACTTGGGTTTGCGGATTGAGGAGTTCCCTCAAAGGGATCTAGAGATAAGCGTACTGTAAGAGATCTATAGGAGTTTAGGTGTTTAGGCTTGTGGGATTTGGGGTTTTGGGGTTTTTGGCATTAGGCTGTTGGGGGTTTAGGGTTTTGGGTGTTGGGGCTTAGGGTTGAGGGTTTAGGGCTTTAGGGTTTTGGGTTGAGGGGCTGAGGGCTTTGGGCTTTGGGGTTGAGGGATTCAGGGTTTAGGTTTCAGGGTTGAGCGTTCCCTAAGGAGCATTATTGACTTTTCAGCGTGTCAGGATTTTGGGTTTCTGGTCTGAGGGTCTCAGGGTTGTGATGTTTTTTTGGCCGATATTGCTTTGTTTTGCTCGCTATGCTGAAGGTTGAGGGGTTGCTTCTTGTGAGAACACTGGACCGTCTACCTGAATCCTCAGTCCGAAATCCCAAGCCCGTCGCCCCGAGCTGAGGTGTGCGCCGCTTTGCTAGAGATTCTGATCGAGGAGGTGGCACGTTTATTGTCGGTGAAATGTAGGCTTCAGGGATGGGTTTAGGGGATGGGTTGGTTGAGGGTGTCTTTGGAGAAGTACCTGGACCCTAAACCCGAACCCTTAACCCTCGACCCTGAACAAAACTCCAAACACAAACCGAAAGCCTAAACCCTAAGTTCGACAGCGACGGCGTAGTCCCTAAATCCCAAACCCAGAAACTCGAAAGCCTAAAGCATAGCTGTGTGTCGTGCGGGCAAATAGAGGATATTCCCCAAACTCCAAACCCTAAGACCTTGAAGCCCTAAGACCCAAACCTCCCGATGCGACGCTTGCAGCACTCGTCGCAACGCGCACTGAAACTCCAACGCGGAACCTTAGGATTAGGGTGTGGGGTTTACGGTTTATGCTAAACCTGGGTTCCTAAATCCTAAACACGGTTCCTAAGTCCGAAGCCTTGGGGTGAGATGGAGGCCCTCGGGTACAACATCGTCCTGCACCCAGACGAAGTCCCCAGCACGTCGAATGCGATTTACGGTTTGCTGGGGTGCCAGGCCCCGGGACCGAGGGTTTTAGGGTTTTAGGGGTTTTAGGGGTTTGAGGGTTTAGGGGTTTGAGGGTTTAGGGGTTTGGGGGTAGGGTGGGGATAACGTAGGAACCCGATTAAGAAACCCTGGGCCTAGAACCCCAAGATAGTAGGATTCATATAGGGAACCCACATAACGGCCCAAGGTTGCTTAATCAGGTTCCTACATTAGGGTGTTGTGGTGTCGGGTTCGGCTTTTGGGAGGTTTCGGGTACAGGGTTGCTGCGATCAACAACGCAAGCACTCTTTGGGCAGAGTTCCGAGCTACTCCTTCACACCAAAGCACCGAAGTCTTTTGAATTTTCCGCTTCTAGGGATCTCACGTTCAGCCGGAGTTGGTAGGCACTTGTGTTGGGTACTGGGGAAGGGCGGACAAGGATAAAGAAAGATTCTTCTCCAGATGGTGCAAAGTCCAACAGGGGACGTACCGCATGCACAAATGAATTCAAGAGGAAGGAGCGAGCCCACAGAACAGACTAGTGCCGCTTAGGGCAAACAAGTCTGCAGGTCACGCCCTCGACGGAGTATGCACTCGCGGGAAATCCGCGGCGCAGAAATCTGCAAACGAAGCAACGGTAAAAAGGCAACAGGGATTTATCCGGCCAGGCTCAGCCCGAAAAGCCGTCCCGTAAGCCAAAACACAAAACTAAAGGCCCAAGACAGCCCGAAACACAGGCGTGCCAAATCTCAGCACCAAACAAGCCTTCACAGCAAAGCCTTAAGCCGCCGACTTTTCACCCAATCCCAACCAGACAATCCCAGCTGAAGCTTGCCCTCAACTGAGCAGTGGCTGGGATCACCGTGATAGCTGAAACGGCATGACCACGGCAGTCCAAGGGCAGCGATCCGTCTGGTCGGATGCCAAGCCTCATGCAGGAGAGCTCACAGCAAGCGTTGCCAAGCGACCTGCCCATCATGGTGGCCAACGATCTCCCACGTAGAGGCTCCCACACACCGTGCGAAACGGCAGACCAGGCTACCTCGTTGGGCACACGTTCGCCAACACCAGCCTGACCGGAGCAGGTAAAGCAAGCATCATCACTACCACCGATCACCTGGGCCTTGTCTGAGGGCAGTTGTCCATCGTGCAGAATACCATGCTCCAAGCAGTATAGCTCCCGGCATGTTGTGTCGAGCTGTACGTCGCCATGATTCGCAACAAAGTGGTCGTGCAGCCGCTGGACGAGGATCCTGCCCCGATCAGGCTGCCTCAAAGCAGCAGGAAGTGGTTCCCACTTTCCAACAGGGGCCATGACGCTTGCGGAGCCCCATGCCCCGTTTGCGTCTTAACCCTTCGGGGCGGAGACAACGCGGGTGCCCGTCTCCTTGCCAGGAGTCGATTTCTCTCTCTCTCTCTCTCTCTCTCTCTCTCTCTCTCTCTCCCACTTTCCAACATACGGATCACGCACTTTGGCCAGCTTGTGAGCAGGAAACGCCTCGACACGATACCCTATCCCCCTCTGCGCGACATACTGCTGCGCAAAATACTTGATGTCCGCTCGCCTGTGATAAAGACTCGTCCCCAGCCTCTGCTCCAGCTTGAAGCGCAAAGCCTTAAGTGACACCGCTTCTCCATCAAACATCCCAGCGACAACCTGTCCCACCAAGTCCTGGGACAGCATACCCAACCCATCACCAGACTTGCAGTAGTTGCCAGCTATCGGTTTGATGATCCAGATGCCCTCTCCAAGCGAGCCTCTGTTCTGCTCGGCGACCCCCATTCCCCTGGGGCCATGGCAAAGGGGCCTGGGGCCTACAGCAATCAGGCGCTGTCGCCTGTGTTCTGAGCCCTATAAAGAAAGATTGATTATCAGTTGTTCTCCAGAGCATTTCACCATAAAGTCAATGTATAGCACCAAGGCTAGACCCAGATCGCTCTTGTGATGGCATCTGGCCCCAGGATTTCAACAACATCAATGACCGTGGCTGCGGGCAGCGGAAGATCCGTTATCACATCTTCGTCGAGAGCTGGATCAGCTTGTATTCGCCTCTTGGATACCGATTTTAGATCCCTAAACCCTAAACCGCTAAGTCTTCTGCAAACAACGACAAACCAGTACCCTAGGCCCAAGAGCAATAAGCAATCATTCCCGAAGGCCCGAGCCCGAAGCAGTCGTAGACTCTTGTTCTATCTCACCATCTTGTTGCCAACTCGTTTCGGAACCGGTGAGGTTGGGCCACTGATAAACAACCCTTCCCCTAAGAGGCCCTCAAAAAGGACAGATTCTTGAAATCAAGCGTCTGCATGACTTCTCAGTCTCCCTGAGACAAGCGATTGAATTGCTTGAAGTTCAAGAAGCTGAGAAGAACATGGGCAGCCTGTGGGTGTGCTCTTCCAGGGCAGTTTGGTCTAGCTTTTTGAGGGTTGCTGGATAAGGCTGAATCATTGAAGCCTCGTGACGGCCACCCACTTGTGGTGATCTTGTCTTCCCACTTGTACTGGTCTGGCTTCAACTCTTCCCGTCCGAAAGAGGAAGGCGTAGAGCGAAAAGGCCTTTGACGAAACCGCAGACATCGACGCCGATGCTCCTGTAGCTGTCTACGCTTGAAAGCAGAGATTTTTGCCTCGGCGGTTTCTGAGGCATTTGCTCGCGGATCTTGCGGCGAACTACAAGGCGCGTGCACGGGGGCTTCTTTCAAGCAGAAGTTTCCACTCCTCAAGCTTGCAAGCCCTCAGCCCAAGACTAAAGACCCCTTGATCCCCCTGCCATTAGCATTTAGGGGTTAGGGTGAACTCTGCTTAGGGTTTAGGGCTTAGGGCTACGGGTTTAGGGTTTAGGGGAAATCTTGGGAAATCGCACCCTGAACCCTATAAGCCCTAAACCAGGGAGAAGTGCCTCAAAGCGGCGGCAGCATGGGCTTCCACGGTCTGCAAGGGATGCGCCTTGGCATCAGGTGGTCTACTTGGAGGTTCATGGGTAGTCATAAGTGGAGTTATAGGTAGGGTAACTGTATTTATGACCCAATGTTGGGGGACTCATAACTCCACTGATGTGGGTTAGGATGAAGGTGTCGGGTTTGGGTCTCCGGCTTTCAGTGGGAGGGAGGTTTCGGGGTTTAGGGTTTCAGTGCCGTCAGGATTGAGGTGGTTTCGGATTTTGGGACCATCAGAAACCGGTGGTATTGAGCACATTTGCAAGACCGCGATGCCTTCTAGGCTGTCGGGTGCTCGGTTTCTCGAAGTTCTTCAAAACCTTAATCCAAGACACTGTGCCCTGCCCCCTAAACCCAAAATCACAACTCCCAAATTCCAGACTCCTCGTCCACCAAACTGAGTAACCCTAAACCCTAACAGCCCAAAGCCTTAAAACCCCAAACCCTAAACACAAAACTGAATAACCTTACACTCTAAACCTTCAACTCCGACCACGAGTCCGACCCGGAGACTCCGGCCTTGGACATCCCAAGCTTGAACTGCGTTTAGGGCTCAAGGGGTTGAGGGTTTACGGCTCAAAGGGTTGAAGGTTCAGGGCTTGGCGATTCGTCGGACATTCTTTTCGGTTTAGGGTTATTTTGGGTCTTCGGGTAGGTTTAGGTTTTGGTATTCTGGGTTCAAGGTTTAGGGCCTTGGTCCTGAGCTCGGAGTGCGATGACGAAGATAAAGAAAGGACGTAGATTGCAGCGAGAGATCACCGCATGAGCTACAGTGAATCCCATACTCATTGAACACTGTAGATTGCGTAATGTATACTACTGCGGTAAAATATAGAAAACATAGGACCTAATGTATGATATTTCATATATTATAGTGAATGAACATGGATTTCGGATGATAAGCGTCGGCATTTCCTGTAGTGTGGAAGGTACGTTCCTGGCTCGGCCATCGACGTCGCACAGGCGTCGTCAGGCACGGTCTTCAATTCAGCTTTGTGTGCTCCCTGAACCTAAGTTACTAAGCCTTGCAGCTGGGATTTGGAGGTTCAGGGCTTGGGGGGTCCCTGAACCTGGAACCTGAGCACAGGAGTTTGACAAGACTTCCTCGGGCTGCTCTGCTTTTGGGAGTCGTCAGGTCTTGGAGTCTTAGACCTTGCAGATCTTTGCAGTGTAATACAGCAGGTTGCAGGTTCGAACATTCGTTGGCATATCGTGGAGCATGATCTTGTGTCATGGTATTCTCTGGCATGTTCGCTGAAAGCTTTGAGGGTCGAGGGTTAGAATTTGGGGTTTAAGCCTTGAAGTCTTTTATTCTCAGGCCCCCTGAGTCTAGCTTGCAGCACCTCATCCTTTGTCCGACAGATCTGTGGAAACTTGCGTGAAAAACCTTGAATGCCTTCAACTCTGAAATCCATGACTCTAAACCCTAAACCCTTTTCGTGTAGGCCTGGCTCTGGAGTATTACAAGTCTTGGAATGCTTCCTGGCACCAGCCCTGGCTTTACTTCGCGGCCTGGATTGCTTAGAGCTTGCGGCTGTCGGTTCGGGTTTAGGACCATAGGGTTTAGGGTTTAGGGCCATAGGCCTTGCAGTGCTTTCGAGGTTTATACTTTTGGGTTGGTACTGGCAGCCGAAGCATCATGCCCTGCGCTCAAAACGTTAGGCCTTGCACTTCAGACAGATAAGCTTCCTGGGTGGATTCAGGGCGCAAGAGCTGCCGGGATTTACTTGGAGGTTCATGCGTAGTTATAAGTGGAGTTCTAAGTCCCCTAATATGGGTTATAGTTACAGTTACCCTACCTTTTAACTCCTCTTATAGCTACCCATGAACCTCCAAGTAGGGTTTAGGCTCCAAGCCAGTGGATGCACAGGTTCTGAGGCTCCGATTGCTCTCGGCTCCTACGGTGTTTTCAGGAAAGTCTTCATGTGAATCGCATCTTAGGCATCTTAGGCTAGCTTGACGCAGGGATCCCCAAATCTCTGTTGTGACTGAGGACAACATCTTTTCTTTGAATGCGACCGAAATGCTGAAGCCCTGCAGCCAATCGATCTTCGTGGAGAACGCCACCGTTTATCGTGGCCCAGCCGCGACAGAGAAGCTTCAACAAGATCTTCTTAAGCGCTAGGCCCCAGACCCTAAACCCTAGCCCCTAAACCTTATAACTTATAAACCATAAACCCCAAACCCATCTAAAGCTCGACCAGGGGTGTGCATAGCTTGGGATTTTCAGACGGAAGTCCTTTCTCCTGCATCGTTTTTTTCCCTTAGGGCTCTCTGTGTAGAGGGCCAGAAGGTTTGAGTCCATTTGCAACAAGAAGCGCCGGAAAGGGACCCCGACTTTGGACAACCTTACAGATCCGAAGGCTTCGGGAAGACTTGCCCAAGAACTTGTAGACCCCGAACAATCAGAACGGGGTGGTCTCGTTTCACTATTTTGACCCATATCGGGCTGCAGTGACGGGCTCTACATGCTTGACCCCTGAGCTTCCTGCAGTCTACTACACCATGACGGGGGACGCCGATGGGGTGGCCTTGCCCTCAGCACGACCGGAGATGGTTCTTCGCAAGGGTTTGGAGGGCCCTACGGCCCAGGGCACGCAAGTTTGGGTTGAGGGGTTCTGAGCTTTCGGTTAGGTGGTTTGGCAGAGAATTCGGATATTTTTGAGTTTACGATGCCTAAAACCCTAAACCCCAAAATCCGCCGAAGAACCGACAACCTTACATTTGACTTGGAGTTTGCTTGGCGTCGCACATAGAAGATTTTTTACACCAAGGAGAAGTTGTGGAGTTGCAGGTCGCCTCAAAATCATCCCCTGTGCAGCTCTTAAGAGATCCCGAAGTAAACCCGCAAACCCAGATTGAATTATATCAGGAACCTGAAGCCAGCAGCCGAAAATCCCCTGCATGCATTGGCCCAAAGCAGAATCTCCCTTCAAAGCTTTGATTCCCAGAACCTCCCATCCACGCTGCCTCAGGTGATCAATGGCTCCAGCTACTGGGTGCGTGTTAAGGAGTTTAGTTCAAGTTGCCATATTATGGATCTATAGTAAATAATATGGTTTCCTCATTATGCTAACTTAGACTAGATCCTATACCCTTAAAGGAACCCTTATAGATCCCTTAAAGGAACCCTTATCTAGCCCCATTCTGGTAACTTAAATGAAATTCCTTAACAAGAACCCAGGCTATACCGCTCGTTGCGATGATGGCTTCTGGTGGCTCGCGCCAGCCTGCCGGACTTTCTGGGAAAGAGGGGTGCCGTCTTGGGAGCGTAATATTGGGGTTTAGGGTTCCTTTAAAGGGGTCCATAAGGGCTACTACAAGGGCTATTATAAGGACACATTATAGGGGTTGAAATAGTTTCCAATACGCGTTTGGGGGTTCCTAACAACACTATCAGAAACTGGTCCCCAAAACCCTATTCTGACTGTGAAGGAGCCTCCAGTGACTCTAGTGCTCTCGGTTCAGAGGGCGGCTTAGGGCCGAGAGTTGATCTTAGCATCGGAACCTGCATCACGGAGACATGCCTGCGCTACTCTCTGTCTAACGCAGACGCAAAAGTTGGGCTTGTGGAGACGTTGAAAGAAAGGGCGCATGATATCCGATGATAGAGACCAGTCAGAGAAATGTTAGACTTAGACTTCACCAACGCCCACGCCTTTGGGTGAATTCAGATCCGACTCCTTCAAAATGCTCAAGATGCTCTGCAGCGCAGGACCAACCCTCACGAGTGCGTGCCATACGTGACTGGAAGCGACGGATGGGCACTGCAGGTGCGGCATCGTCTCTGTTTCTCTCGGCGAGAAGGTTGAGAAACCCCAATGAGACCCGAAACTCACCGTGTGGTCTGGTGGGATTGACCATATTTCGGCACCTCAGCTTTTGCTGCATTCCCAAAGTTTTCCAGGCGAAAGCCCCGCACACAAACTCAGAGCACCAACCTCGGCAAAGGCAAGGCCTTAAATCCTTCAAATCCAAAGCCCAAACTGGCCTATACCATCAAGTCCGGCACCCGAACCCCTACACACTAAATTCAAGTGCAGGCCCCAACTCCAGAAACCCTAGACCCTAACTCTCTAAACCCTGCAACGTTGGCAGGCGACCATGCAAAAGGCGACCGCTTGGAACATGCCGCTGGCGGAGGCAAGGCTCCCAAAGATCGGGGGTTTACGGGCTCTATCAGGGTTCGGGAGTTGGCCGATAAGAGCTCTGTGGGATTTAGGGGTTGGCTTTCTGCTTTACAGGTTGCGGGGTTCGGGTCACGGGCTTGGAGGTTCAGGGTTCAACCTTCGGGATGAAGATAATGAGCTCAGGCCTTGAGTTTTGTTGCCCCGTCATTTTCTGTGATTCTAAAGCATAGAAACCCTAGAACCCAGCGGCCCGAGCCCCCAAATATGAGAAAACAGGCTTGACTGTGAACCCTCACCCGCCCCCGCCACACTCCTCTGCATGAGGCAGTGGCGCTCTCGGAGGACCTCTCACCGGGCTTTGTTCACATCGTCTTTGCGGAAGGTTTTCGGTTGCGGCTTCTTAGTCTTTCGTCGGGTTTAGGGTCCGGTTTGCTCTTGAGGGGGTGTTTCAGGGCTTGAAGTAGGTGGCGTCAGGTTTTCTTTCTATTTTGTTGAGGTGGAGGCATAAAGTTCGACTGTGATACTGTGCTGGGTTTGTTGGCGGGTTTGGGGGTGTTGGGTCCATTTGCGCGCAAGGCCGGCGAGGGCTTCTGTTTTGGCGGCTTCCGCGCTGTAGGTGGAAGTGTTGAATGAGAATGAAGATGGGAAGGAGGGTGAATCTGCTGGTGCCGGTGTCGACAATGATGGTGGACGCTGGTGATGGTGTTGATCGCCATGAGTACTGCTATCATGCCTTTCTCAGGCATAGGTGTGGCCAAGTGCAGAGCGTTTGCGTGTGAGAGGAAGCCTGGACATCCATCCCAAAGAAGATCACCGGCTTGTCCCCTTGGCGGAGTTTCGGTTGTTGAGGGCTTTTCGGTTGTAGGATTCAAGAGGAGAGATCGTGGAGTTCTGGGTTGGCAACTTAGGGATTCACGCATTTGGGAGTTCTTCAAACTTTAGAGTAGAGCTTGTGACCGAGCATTTTGGGACTTCACATCCTGGGGCTTGTGTATCGTCTTGGAAAGACAAGAAGCGAACACGAGGACGACTTGACTAGCCTTCCTTGGAGACCCTCAAGCTGTTTGTATGCAGGTTTTTGCAGCGCCCCCTCCCGGTTCACCCCTCTCCCTCCCCCACCGGTTTGGTGTGTTCTGCCTGGTGAGCATTGGACTCACCCCAAACCCTAAACCCAACACCCAAAACCCAAAACCCTAAACCCTGAACCTTAAACCCAAAACCCTAAACCCTAGAGTCAGCTCAGGGTGGCCCCCTGACCTCTAGGACCTGAGGTTCCAGGAAGTGTCCGGTCTGGAAGGACCTTCTGTTTTGACGTAATGCAGGGGCTTCAATAATTAAGAACGGGGTCTTAGGGCCCATGATACGATAGTTACAATAAGGAGCCCCCCCAAAAAAATATGGGCAATCATGAAGGCCTCTATATTTTATTATTTTGTGGGGGTAGGGTTTAGGGTGCACCGGCTTTGTACAGTGGTGCTGCAGAAGCATCGGCCCACGTGGCTCCTGGTGGTGCGTTAGGCTTCAGAGGCTAGTCTAAACGGCTGTGACCTCGGAAGAGGAAGACTGACAAGCTTCAAGGAAGGGACTAAGGAGGCAGGTTTCCTACGATTGAGACTGTCCGATGGTTTTTCGGGTGGCTTTAGGGTTTAGGGTTTAGGGCATGACGTTTAGGGTTTAGGGTTTGCATGCCAGGTTCTACTGGTGGGAGCCGGATGAAACCTTCCTGGCCCTCGATCCCACTCTCTTGGTCTTTCCGAAGTTCAGCCGCCAGGACACCTGCTCTGGCCATGCGAAAGCCTCTTTTGCATAGAGGCCCAAAGCCCTATTCAAAAAGATGAAGGCCCCTTTACTAAACCCCATGGTACCCTTTATGGTAATCCTTATAGAGCCCTTTATTTAGGTGAAAGCCTCGGTTGCACATAGCGTCGCACTCCGAAGACGACTGTCCGACTTCGTGCTCATCCCGAATGCCTGAGGCCCTGAAGCCCCGAGCCATCAGCCTAAGCGCCACACGAAACGGGCCGGCGCGAACGTCCACACAACTCCTTTGCCGTATGCCAGGGGCCGCAAAGTCATGCACCCGTTGCATCTTTTTCCTGGTTGGAGCTTACAAGTGGGCGGTTGTCAAAATTATGGTCCTTTTTGGGTCCTATTATAATACGGCACTTATTATTTAGTGTAACCAAAAAGGGGACCCTAACCTTGACAACCACCCAAGTGGGTTCTGTAAAAATCGTCAAGGGTCGCTGAAGACCCAACACGCGCAGGCGCGGCAGCGAGCCGACTTCACCTCCAGAACCTTGGCCTCATCATAGGGTAGGGGGTTTAGGGTTTAGGGGAGCCTTAGGGGTGTAGGGGGCTATACTGTCTGAGCGTATTGAGCTCCACAAGTTGTAAGTTATAAGGGTTTAGGGATGAGGATTTCAGGTCCTTCAGAGGCTGCTAGCCGCAAGTCCCAGAAAGCCCTAAACCCTAAACCTCTAAACCCCTAAATCCTAGATCTCTAACCCCTAAACCCCTACGTAAACCCCTACTGTAAACCCCTCAACCCCTAAACCCCTAAGCGCCTAACCCCTAAACCCCTAAACCCTGAATCTTAAACACCTAAACTCCTAACCCCTAAACCCCGGATCTCAAGAGAAGCCGAGGTGGAGAGGAGATCGACGTGGTGAAGTTGCCCCGCTGAGCCAAACGTGCTTCATATGGGAGTTTCCGAATATTAGGGGGTACCTTAGGGGTTCCTTTACAGGGATCCTGTAAGGGTCAAGTAAAGTTTTCTAAGGGTTCTATCAAGGGTTTAGGGTCTTAGGAGTTTCCGAAAATTGGGGGCTACCTTACTTTGGGATCCTTAGGATCCTACTATGTAGTGGTACTATATTGGGGTCCCCTGTTTTTGGAAACTCCCATTTCTTCATGCAGGGCTAAGCAAACAAGAGTAGCAGACAAATGAAAGAAACATTGATCTCCGTATCCATCCCTTGCTCGGTCTGCCTGTCCGTCACTCTTGCATGTGTATCTGCATGAACACAGAGCCCAGAGACAGAGAGAGAGAGAGAGAGAGAGAGGGGTCAAGATCCGGGATAGAGCATGTCATGTAATACGTCTTTTCGGCACCATTGAAACTGCATCTGCCAGTTCCCATGCTTTGAGACCTTTAGGTTCGCGTGGGGTTCCCTGGTCGCATCGTACATATTGACGGGATGCTCCAGGTCATGACGCGAAGGAAGCAGGGACGCCCCCCCAAAGTAGCAAGGCCAACTTGGACCTTTGGGGCAACGTAAGCCCGTTTCTGGCTTGCTATCTACTTTTGCAAGCGGCCGTTAGCTGGATAATCATAACAGGGCATTATCATGGCAACTTGAATGATAGATTCCCTGGCAAGAGCCCTCAAACCTCAACCTCGAACCTTGCAGCACAATAGTGCTACTCCGATTAAGCAGGAGGAGGGGAGGTTTCATAAAAGCGACGCCCTATATCAAGAACCCTAATCTGCAAACCCCTGACTCTAAACCCTAAACCCCTAAACTCTTAAACCTTCAGCACGAAATCCACCCTGTGTTTCTGGCGAGGCTGGTAAGCCACAACTTCGCAGCACTGGCTCCCTTTGTGGCCGATTTCCTGCAGAACAGTCGGAACCTTGCCTTGGCTTGGCCTTTACGTAGGGTTTAGGGTTTAGGGTTTGCAATAAGGGCTTGGGTTTCGGGTTTAGGGTTCAGGGTTGGCCTTTACATAGGTGGTAGGGTTTAGGGTCTTGTTGTAATATTTAGGGTCTTTCTTTGTAATACTTTCTTTGCAATAGGGATTAAGGTTTTGGGTCCTTGCTGTAATATTGTAATCAGGGATGGTTGCATGGATTGATAAGGGTTCGGATCTTTTCAAGTGAACGAAGACCAGAACGGAAAGCTCCAACTGAACTGTGACAAAAAGCAATCAGCAAAGTCGATCGCATATCGACCTGCCAGTTGCAATTGTTGAATTACTAGGCCCCGCAGCTTCGGGCATCCATGTCCCTTATCTCTTAACCCTGAGATCCTAAGACTCCCCAACCTTTTCAACTCCACGACGCCCTGTTTAGAGTTTAAGGTTGAGGGTGTGGCCACTCGTAGCAAGATAGCGTAGTATGGCTGGTGGTCACGGCGTAATGGTCACGGCCCCTAACCCCTAAACCCTAAACCCAGGCTGGAGATGGAGAATGTTCGCGAGCTCATTTCTTCTGTCAGCCCAAACAGCTCCAGAAAAGAAACCGCCTGCAGCCTCCTGGCTGGTTGGGAGTTGCTTTGCGGGTATATATACATATATATATATATATATATAGAGTATAGAGATACACATCAAATATATATATATATATATATATATACATACCATTTTTTTTGGGTTCAGGGTTGAGGGTTTGGTAGCATAGGTTTGGTGTGAGCGTTTAGCGGGCGTTCTATCCTGGGGTTGGGGTTTTTCGGGTTGCCCGAATTCAGCTTCCCGTCAAGGTACTGATGCAGCTGTTAGCTTGTTTTTTGCTTCGCACCTCAGGCCGTTTTGCAGACTTGAAGGCTGATGGCTTTTGGGTTTGGTGTTTTCGTCATTCTTGATTTTCTTTCGTGGTGCGGAGGTATGTAGTTTGTTTTTCTGGTTGGTGGCTTTTGGTGCGAGGGTTCTGCTTTGTTTTGCATGTAGACCTTTTTGGTGTGGGGGTGTCAGATTTCAACTCTTGGGAGGGATATTGATGGAAGATCGACGGTGGTTTCGTCATACGGTTGATGATGCAAATCCTGCCCTACCTTAATGACCCTAAGCTAGGGGAATTATGGTATATTCCTTATCATGGGTAATGCAGGATTTATATCATCATTACCAGTTTGCTTCGGGTTTGAACCCCCTTAGGCTTCAACCGCGGAAAGGTGTGCTTGTGTCTTTGAGCCTGGGTGTTGAACCCCAAAAGTTCCCAGGTTTTTATGCTTTTTCAGCTGCAGCCCCTACGCAGAGATGCCCTCGTTGCCTCCCTGAAACAAACCCTCGGCCCGCAACCATACGCTTTCTTGTTCCCTTGCCCCAAGCTGCAGCCCTTCGGCAGTTTCCGTACCCTAAATAGTAGGATCCTTATTATGTTATAAGGACCCCCAAATAAGGTACCCCCCAATCTTCGGAAACTCCTAAGCCCTAAACCCTTGATAGAACCCACAGAGATCGCTTTAAGGAACCCTTAAAGGATCCCTGTAAAGGAACCCCTAAGGTATCCCCTAATCTCGGAAACTCCCAACTCATGCTGAGACTGGCTCCGAACTCATGAAGAGCTTTGGGCTTCGTCTCTTGGCCAGGGATGGGGCTAAAGGGTGCCTTTAAAGGAACCAGGGTTCCTTTAAGGTCTATCTTAAGGGTTAGGGGTTGACGATTAGGAACTTAGGTTTTAGGGGTTTTTAGGGCTTGAGGTTCCTTGGATGCGTCGTTCCGCAAGCTTTGAGCCATGAACATCCCAAAGCCTCAAGATCAGCTGGCAGGTTCTCGTAACTGGGAAAAGTGACCAACCCTAAACCTTAACCCCTAAAGCCGAAGGACCTAGACCTTAAATCCCTAAAACCCCTAGACCCTAAACCCCTAAAACCCTAAACCCCTAACCCCCCCAAAAAACCCTAAAACCCTTAAGAACCCTAACACCCTAAAACCCCTAAAAAACCCTAAAACCCCCCTAAAACCCTAAACGCCTTCCGCCATCTTAAAAGTTTCGTGGGCCCTCGGAGCTCTCCCGGGGGGCCTTCAGGGCTCTCAGAGCTTTGCCGCTGGCCCATGGTGGGTTCTTGTTTTGGGTTGAGGGTTTAGGGTTGGGGTTAAGGGTTTAGGGTTTAGGGTTTGGGGGTTGTAGGGTTTAAGGGTTTTCGGGTTTGGGGTTGAGGGTTTTCGGGTTTCGGGTTTAGGGTTTAGGTTTAGGGTTTAGGGGTTTAGGGGGTTTAGGGGTATAGGGTTTTTAGGGTTTTAGGAATAGGGGTCAATAGTACCTTAATATGGACCTATAGTAGAATGATATGGTTTCTAATGATAACTTGAGTCAAACTCCTGACCAAGAACCCAGCCAAGGTGGATCCCCGACCGCACCGTTTGCATTTCAGGACGCCGAACAAGCGCTGGAGTGCTATCAGAATACTCACAATAGTCTTAAGAAGAAGAGCAAATAGAACTGCGCATAAGTAAATAGCCAAATCAGAATTAGTTCTATCAGTATACATATATATACATATATATATATATATATATATATTTATGTATGTATGTATACAGACACACCCACATATGTATATATATATATATATATGTATATATATATATATATATATATATCTGTATGTATGTGTACACACACACACATATATATATATATATATTTATATTTATGATGCTACTTGAAGATGCGCTTAGGCTCCACGTAAGGCGGCGCAGGAGACAGAACATCTAGTAGTACAAGCCTGTTGCAATCCTTCTGCATTGATGACGTGCAGTGCAATCACCCCAAACCCACAATCGTTGGAGTTCTGGGCGAATCACACAGCCTCGATGGGGTAGGGTAGCTCCGCTTGGGGCAGTTTTACCATGTTACTTACCAAAACCTCTCATCCGAAGCAGATTCAAAACCGTCAGTTGCCCAAAAGGTCCCACGGTTTAGATTTAGGGCAGTGGAGATTTTCTGGAGCCAGGTTCCTTGTCTGAGAATCATGATGCTAGGATCACAGTTGATACCTTACTCAGGGAAGCAGCAGTTGAAAGTGTTTTGCATTCGCCAGCAACTCTTTAGTTCATATAATATAGGGGCCGTAATAAATAGAATAGGATTTCGGGGCCCATTATACTATACTTCTAATAAGGAGCCCCTACAACAGCATTTGTAGTTCTTTAGGCTCCTACATGAGGGCCAAAGCCCGACCCTACCAATGCCCCCAAGCCCTCAATCGTAACTGTGCCAAAAGCTGGGGAAGGATTCGGCATCTACCACGACGTGCTGGGAAGATTCGTCAGCAACCGGTCGGACCGGTTGCTTGGGTTTTTATGGAGGATGGGGTTCAATTCCTCCAAGGCGATCACTGGAACCCTAGTGAAACACCCGCCTCTCAAAGCAGGAGCGCCGAAGCAAGCAGGTTCTCTACAAAAGCGCTGCCCAACACCAGTTCTCCACAATGAAGCAATATCTTGTAAGGAGGGGTGTAGTGTAGATCCGATGCAGGAAGCTCAGTATCTCAGCTGCCAGCCGTGCCCCATTGGCACATTCTCGGAGCAGTTTGATGACGCTCTGGGCGTGGCTTGGTTTGTTTCGGCAGAGAGCAACCCTGTATTCCTTGTTGCTTGACGCTGCACACCTCCCAAGTCTTGTAAAAAAGAAGGCGCCTGCCGCCAAGAGTCACTTCCCGTCGCCACGGTGGGTGATTAATCGAACTGAAGCAGTCAGGGGCAGCCTGCACCTCACAAGGGAACCTTTCTTCAACCCTAGGACTTCCCAGGTGTGGATGAACTCATGGTATGGAGCGGCGGGAAGCCCTTTATAACTCTAGCCTCTTACACATGGAGCCCGAAATCCTGGCGCCGAGATCGCTGGCGTTCAGATTTGAGCATGCTTTCGACGAGTCAAGATGTTCGGAAGTAGGGGGTCGGTCAGCTGGGGATTGCACCTTGTTTCGTTCTGCCACAGCGCCAGGCTGCATTTCGTTTTGCCGTTTCGTCGCTGTTCTTGGATCTTACTTCTTGAAATTCCTGAGGGCTCGAATGAGGTGCAAGCCGTGGCACCCTACTGCCCCACACACCCGATCCCACGGCCTGAAACTCTACAATTAGAAGGCCTCCGGCGCTAAGCCCCAGACCCCAACTTGTCAAAGCCCAGAGCTCTGAACCCCAAACTTTCTAAGTAAACCTACACCCTAAACCCCAAATCCCTAAACCCTAAACCCTAGATCCTAAACCCTAAACCTCTAAACCCTAAACCCTACACCGCCCAGGTGACCTTTCGCTGTGCCGACTGCACGGCGGGGCGTGAGCCGGCTACTGCGGCGAGCTTCTGCCTGCCCTGTCCACCAGGCGCTTGCAGATCCGACGGTTTAGGGTTTAGGGTTCCTTTAAGGGGGTCTAGAAGAGCTACTATACGGGCTATTATAAGGACATAACATAGGGGAAAAAGAATTACAAATACGATTTTGGGAGTTCCTCTTAAAAACAATAGTATACTGGGCCCTCAAAACCCTAGTCTAATTATGAAGGCCGCTATAGTGCACAATCTAAAACCAGCAAATACATGAACACATAGGTGTGTAGACATAAATATATTCGTATATAGACACTCACATACATACCGCGGCACATACATACATACATTCAATCATTCACGGCAGGCTTCTTAGTCAGTCATTACATACCTACATACCTACATACATACATACGATATGTGTACACACACATACACACACATACACACACACACACACACATATGCAGACTCATCGACATGCACACACATAGTTATGCATATAAGTGTTTATGCATTTCTGCCTGTCTGTCTGTCTGTATGTTTGTATGTATGTATGTAAATCTGCGGTAGTAGGTAGATGGGCAGATGGATAGCTAGATAAATAGGTGGGTAGGTAGATTGATAGACAGATAGACAGATCGATAAGCAGGTAGATAGAACGGCAAGTGGATCTGTGGATGGGCCCGAAATCACCGTCACATAAAGCTGCATCGTGGAATGTGTTACGGGGGAAAATGAGTGCTTTCTTTTGTGATCATGTTGCTTTGATTCAAGGGCTGCTTTCACAATCAGCTGGCGCGAATCTGCTCATGGTGATATATGCGTCTGGGAACTGCAAGCCGGAGAGTTTGGCGAAGTCCCAACTCATTCTTGCAAAGTAGTGTCCCCTGTCAGAAAACTCTTGCTAACGCAGTCTAGATTTTGCCTGCAACTCTGGCACCCCAATACCGCACTTCCCTCAGATTCGACGCTTTTGGCCCCAAGACTAGCAAACATGAACCTCGGCTGAGGGTTCTGTTACGTTATCAGGTCTCCAAGTCTCCAATCGCATCCTGCGACCTTGTGTTAGAGAATCCACCTGAGTTTTCAAACTTCACACATCATCCCTCGGTGCGATGCCAAGGCCCTGCGCGTCCCAGCCCTGACCCCCCTAAACCCTAAACCGTCTGTCAGGCACCTACAAGCCAATGCCGAGCCGTGACAAATGCTTGCCATGCGACTGGGTGAAATCGTGATTAGAATCGAGTCTCAGCGCCTGGCTAAGGGTTTTGTAAGCTTCAGGTAAAACTTGGGCTTACGACCAGTAGCTTACCTTCCATATTACATTTTAGCTCCTAAGTTTTAGCTTGAACTCCCCGAAGCTGCGATGTCTCCCGACCCTAAACCCTAAACGCGTCTTTCGAGGCCCCTTCGGCACCTTTCAGAATGAGACCGGCTCGTACGAGTGCCAGAGCTGTGCCAACGGCACAACAACGTAGCTTTGGCTGCAAGGAGGGTCTCCTTGGAGGTTTATGGGTAGTTATAAGGGTCCCTTTAAAGGGTTCTATGTGGATTCTATAAGTTAGAAGTGGAGTCAAAAAGTAGGGTAACTATAGTTATAACCCATATTAGGGGACTTATAACTCCACTTATAACTACCCATGAACCTCCAAGTAGGGCTTATCTCGCTGTGGGGGGTTCAGGCTTCGGGATTTTCGATTGCGGCGAAGGTGCCGAAAAGAGCCTTTAACAGCTTTGCGGTTTCAGGTTCAACGCGAACCCCTGGACCCCTACAGCCTTGAAGCCCCAAACCCTGAAGCTCCAAGGCCCCAAACCGTAAAACGGGATTCCAGAGAGACATCTAGGCTTGCCGGGGTGTAGAGGATCAAGCTGGATTTTCCTCACTAGCCTCTGAACACAGTCCTGCTCATTCATACTAGAGTAGAAAAACGGAACAAACCAAACTACACTAAAATGTTACATGCGAAAACATAATAAAGATGATGTAACTTAGTACACTGTAACATGATCCGATATAATACTAGGCTACAAAGCCTACATCACTTGTCTTCCGAGCCTTCAACCTGACTACGCCCTCGGTAAGCCCGACACATTAAGTCTTTGCAACGGCCACGAACGCCTACACCCCACGCCGGAATATTGAGTAATACTGTACCGTAGGGTTCCTTATTATCGTGATAGGATACCGATGTGCCCCAAAACCCTATCCGATCGGCAAGGCCCCTTTAGGGTTTAGGGTTTCGGGATTTGTAACTGCACTGAGGATGGGACCCGGCTCCAACACTTCACTGGCTTGCGGCTGTCTCCGGGGAACCATCGAGGTCGAGAGATCAGGCGTCGACATCATGATATTTCAGTTGTTAAAGAGTTTAGTATAGCAAACTACAGTACGGTACAGTGCAGTACAGGACAGAGGATCGGGTGGGGTAGGGTAGGGTACAATAGGCTAGGGTTGGATCGATAGCGTAGGATGGTACGGTATAATAAAGTAAAGTCCACTCAGAGTAGTATAGTAGAGTGTAGGCAGTATAGCATAGAAGAGTAGAGTATCGTGTAGTTTTGGTTTCAGGGTTCAGTGTCTCCATGATTTGTGATTGGTTTTGGACAGCGGAATGGACTTCTTTAGTATTCTCGATGGTTCTCTTTCTGCCGTGGTCGTCGTTGTTGTCGTTCTTGATTTGGTCGCCGTCATCGTCGCGGTCGTCGTCGTGGTCGTCGTCGTCGCCGTCGCCGTACTCCTAGTCATCGTGGTCGTCGTCGTGGTGATCGTTGTTGTTGTGATTGTATTCTCATTTGTTGTTGTTTTTGCTCCTGCCTGCTGCTGCTGATACTGCTGCTGCTGATGCTGCTGCTGCTCCTGCTGCCGTTGCCGTGTCGTTGTTCTTGTCGTTGTCGTTGGCTCTTTCTCTGTTTGCAACAACGCCTCTAACATTAGCATTGCCAAGCCATCGGTGCTCGGACGTGCGTGTAGAGCCCGTTGCATGCACTGTGGTGAAGCGCACAAGCCGGGTCCCATTTCCTAACAGAGCAATAGGGGAGTATCATTTCCATAAGTCAGAAATATACTTATGAGCAAAAGTTACAGCATCAACACCACCACGTAGAAGAATAGATACACGCATAAACAAACGAGCAGACAAATTGACAGTTCAAATATACGCGACTTATAAGTGTGTGTGTGTGTGCGTGTATTTTTGCATGTGTGTACTTGTTTACAAGTACACATATATATATATATAGCTATACACACGCAGTAGCTGTAGCTGTGATCATCAGTGATTAGAAGGGCCAGCAGGACCGCTGCTTGGACGAACATAGCATGCACTGAACAAGAACACGAGAACTCATAAGCATCCCATCATGAAAGCCAAGTGACGAAGCCTGAACCTTCAACTCGAAACCACGTTTCTAAGCCTCTTTGTCAAGAGGTCTCAATGTCACGTGCGTGCCCTGCGGGACTGGGTTGGAGTGCCCGTCGCTTGCTACGCTCGAAGGCAAGTTCCGGCGTCTTCTTTTCGTCAGCCAGTAGTAGTAGTCGTCGTAGTAGTAGTAGTAGTAGTCGTGGTCGTAGTCGCAGTCGCAGTCATTCGCAGTCGTAGTAGTAGTAGTAGTAGTAGTAGCAGTCGTAGTCGTAGTCGTAGTCGTTAGTAGTAGCAGCTGCAGAAGCAGCAGCAGCAGCAGCAGCAGCAGCAGCAGCAGCCGCGGCAGCAGCAGCAGCAGCAGCAGCAGCAGCAGCAGCAGCAGCACCGGCAGCAGCACTGCTGATGCTGCCATGATGCTGCAGCAGCAGCAGCAGCAGTATCCGCAGTGGCAGCGCCCCACTCCCCCTAAGTCTTCGGATTCTTAGATAGTGTGTAGTACCCTGATGCCCCGAGGGCAGCAGGCTTCCTGAACCGGTGAAATCGAAGAGTGCCACGCCACGGGACTGGCACTCATCCATGGCTCTCTTCTTCATTTGTCGCCTACTCCTGCTGTCTGTTCCTCCTGCTCGCCTACCTCTGCTGCTGCTGTTGCTATCACGACGAGGACTACTACTCCTACTGCAATTTCACTGGCGGTTGCTGCGGCTAGAGTTTCCTAACAGGCCTGAGGCCTAAACCCTAAGCCCTAAACCCCAAACCCTAAACCCGTAAACCCTAAACGCTAAAGCACTGCTGTCGCTGGCTGGCGACTTGGTGTTTGCTTCGTGTGACTTTTGATTTCCCGTCCCACTCGCAATCCTGCTCTGCCGTACGGCTGCTCCTAATATGGGGGGTTAAATATTTACCTCTACAATTTTGGGGGTTCCAAATAAGATGCATAGTATCATAGCACCCAAAGCCGTATTCTATTTATTAAGGCGCCTGTACTATGTTCCATGGGGCAGCAATCGGTACTTTGGTATAGAAGTTGTCAATATTATTCCGCCGGGATCCTTGTTATAGCTGTAGTATCACATCTCCACAAGACCTCTTCTAATCATCAAGTGTTCGATGCAAGAAACGTTTGCAGGCCTCCACTTCCAAAAGAGTGGTTTCAATCCAGCGGGAGATGTGCCGCACATCCTGCCGGGCTACATGAGCCCCGAAACTTGTGCTTCAACTTGTTGCTATCTTCTTCTTGTTGTTGTTGGTGCAACGGTTCATCATCACGGCGATGATGATGATGACGATGATGGTAACATGGGTGATAGTGCAGGTGGTGGTGGTGGTGGTGGTGGTGGTGGTGGTGGTGGTGCTGGTGGAGGTGGGCAGTATAACGGTTCATCATGACGGCGACGATGACGATAGTGGCTCTAACAACTGTTATCGTGCGGATTGTGATGGTGATGATGATGATGGTGATGGTCATCTTAATGATCTCATAGTGATCATGATTTTGGCAATGGTTATGATGTTGTTATTGATGAAGATGAAGATGATGATGATACGGGTGAGACGGTGATGAAATCTATGGTAGACTCGGTGATGCAGATGATCAAAACGATGATGACAAATAGTGTAGAGATGGAGTTTTCCTTGCTTTTGCTGTTGCTGCTGCAGGGGCTAATCACGATCACCTTTGCATTGAGGCTGATGCTTCCTGCGCTAGTCCGCAGAGCGCGGTTCAGGTTGGGTTTAGCTTCGTTAGCGCGCTAGGTTGAGGTCTTAGTCGCTACTTACTAACCCGTATAGAGATCCCTTTCAGGCTTTAGCGAACCCTACTTACCAGTCCAGACTGATCCTCAGCTTCCGAGTGTAGGAGTCCCTCTGTAGTCCTGCCGCCTCGAGCAACAAGGATACAGCAGCCCTCAGTATCCTCAAGTGTGGCTTCTTGTCTGCACCTTGCGCCAGACCTGTCAACAGTGGTGCTGGAAAACGGGATGGAGCGGGTTTGGATATCTTGTTTTGGCACGCGTGGCGGGCTTCGGAAGGCTGCTGTGGGTTTTCGGGGAGACCCCAAATCCGAAGCGCCCGACTGCAGGGAAACTCACCGAGTGTCCGGGTGGCTCCCCCGCACGCTGCACCGGTGGCCGTGTGGCGGATCAGGCGCTTCACCTAAATGTCAGGCACCCCAACATGCTCAAAAGCTCTTAAATTAAACCCTTGAATCCTTGAACCTTAAACCCTACCCCCACAGCCCTAAGCTCTAGGAGAGTTCTGGGAGATGTCCCAGCCCTGCCCTCTGATGTGCCAGTCTGCCCTCAGGCCTTGAGTCATAGAGTTACGAAACTTCCGAAATTATTCAAGTGTTGTGTTTGTCCTCGAGCAAAGCGTTTCATAGTCATGCTTTTCGCATCAAGTGTTCGGTTCCGATGGCCACGCCTCTGACGCTGCTGGTGCTGACAGCGAGGATGAGGAGGATGATGATGCTGCTGCTGGCAATGACGATGGTGGTGGTGGTGGTGGTGGTGGTTGTGATGGTGATGAGGATAGTCCGTTTTAGGCTTTCATAGAACTCGTCGTATGCTCATTGTCAGCAAGCTGTGGAATACTGAGTACAAATCTCCCATGAGCAGAAGACTGTCAGTCTCACACTGCCAAGCTACCATTATGATCGACTCTCAGTTTGGTCGAGGGTAGCACTGCACCCCTTCACATCCCGCTCTGGAGACAGGTTTGCGCCACCTGCCCCAGCGGCTGGAGGCCTCTGTCCCAGTGGGGTGGTTGTCAAAATTAGGGTCCCTTAATATATTGCGGCACCTATTTTTTAGGGTACCCGAAAAGGACCCTAATTTTGACAACAACCCAGTGGTTTTTGGGATTTCAGAGGCCCGGTGAGCTTCGATCTTTTGGATTCACCGAGCTTGACGTAGGTGCCTTTCGCACGTTCAGCAGCTGGGTCCGGATTTGAGCAGTCTACACACTCTAAGCCCATATATTTATTAGCCTTAACCAGGTCCCTATTTGGGGTAACTTCAAGTTTCCCTTATTGTTTAGTATAGAGCCCAAATTGTACAGAGCCATATGGACTGTTGAAATCGACACCTAGTTCATCCCTGAGCCTTTTTCGTGGATTAATCCTTCAAAGCGATTGGTCCCTAAACCCTGAACCCTAAACCCCGCACCTTAAATTGCAAACCCTCAATCCTAAACTCCGAAGCCTGAACCCTAAACCCTAAACCCTATAGTCTCCTTGGGATTTTTTGTTATTTGTGTTCATATAAAACCCGAGAGACTATTAAAACTTTCATTTTTACTGCGGTTCTAAGGGGGGTAGAGAACCCTGAACCCTCAACCCTAAATCGAGAATGAATTTCGGGGATCTTCGGGGCCGCCAAAGGTAATCTTCGAAAACCCAGGTGCGTTTGATGCGAGGAGTGTCGCGGTCAATTACGATGAAGAACTTGCAGTTTCGGGTCTGTATGAAGGTCCTTGTAGGGGGTCCACATACTTGAGAGACCATTCTGAGGTGTAAGGCTCTTGAAGGTGTCTTGTCTGCCCCTTCGCAGATCATCACGACCCCACCACCCAGAACCAGAAGATCACATGAACAAGACCAAGTTCAAAGTGCCCTCCCTGCCCAGGAACCCGAAATTGAAAGCCTAAGCCCTAAACCCTCTTGTGTACCTTATGTATGCCATGTAGAATACCTGAAGGATACCCTTCAGAATGCCCTAAAGAATACCCTACTACCCAAGAGCACGAAGTCCAAAGAATTCTTAGCAGATTCCGAGACCTGCGAAGGTGGGCCGGCAGGGAGTGCGTCCCCTGTGAGGCGACCCTGGGGGCTTGAGGGTTTCAGGGCTTTAGGGCTTTAGGGTTTGGGGTTTCGGGTTTAGGGTTTTTTGGTTTCGGGTTTAGGGTTTTCGGTTTCGGGTTTAGGGTTTAGGGTAGAGACGGGAAGGCACTCCGAGTTGTTTAGGGCTTACTGTAGGTTTGAGTTGCCTCTCAGGGTTGCTTTCAAGGCTACTAGGTTACCATAGGACTGCTGCTAGAATTTGTAGCTTGGGGTTTCTGAGTTGAAGGTTTGGGGTTGGCTTGGAGTTCAGAGCATGTCGTTGCCAGAGCACAGGTGTATGATCGGGGGTGGTGGCATCTCCTGCAACGGCCGTGGTTCCTGAATAAAAAAAATGGGCGGAATAGTCTATTGTGTAGCCTTATAGTCAGGGAAAAGGAGCAACAAAACCACAAGGCCGTATTCTAATTGACAAGGGTACACCAACCCATCGAATACACCACAAGGAATCTATTAGGCCGTATGGAAAAACGAGGTTCCGAGCTGCTTCTGTTACCACTGCTCCCCCGACCACCACCGGTAGCTTGGGCGCATTCGACTCTAGGCCTAAGGGCAATCGCCTGGGCGACACACATAAACCCAATTCTTCCCAAATCCGTTGATAAAGGAATGTACCGTAATCTATAGTAGGATCCCTAGTACTTTTGGTCCTTAATCATCAACGGATATTGGAAGATCTGGGCATGTGACAATATCATACTCGGCATTCTCAGTGCTAAATCACTAGATGATGGTGGTTGGGGGAATCGATGCAAATAGGACCAATACGCCTGCCAGCGATAAGAAGGTGTCCATAGCGACAACAGGAACAATTCCTCCTCCTCCTCCTCCTCCTCCTCCTCCTCCTCCTCCTCCTCCTGCCCAACTAAACCCTAAGCAACACCGCACTGTTTTGCACAAGCTCCACACCAGGTGTGGTTGATCGTCCTTTGGGCCGTGGCGCGCTGGGCTGCAGTGGGGCGAGGGGCAAAGGGGCTTGCCCTACAACACAAGTTCTGATCCTGTGAACTTCAAACCTCAACCCTTAATCGAAGCTCGTAAATCCGAGACTGTAACTCCAAACATCTCTAAACCATACGCCCTCAAGTTTTAACCTGCATAGGGTTTGGCTTGGAGCTTCGAGACACTCCCGGACCATTCTTTGAGGCCCAGTTCAAGACCATGCACTACACTTCCGGATATCAAGGTTTAAGTTTAGGGGTGTTTGGTGTTAAACCCTAAACCCTAAACCAGTGTTTAGGATGTAGGGTTCAGGGTTCGGCTCTTGGGGGCCTTTTAGGGTTCAGGAATGCTGCAAGGGAGAAGCCACTGCCCCGAAGGGCTGCAACAGAACCCAACACCACAAACCTTAGACCCAAGTCCCAAAACCCCGAACCCTAAACCCTAACACCTAAGCAGGCCTCCATTGCCATCTTTTTGGCGATGCCCTTTGCCGGATTCCGGCGAGCCGAGTCATCTCTGCCGCTGGGCTGAGCTTGAGATCCCCAATATCCCTTACTTTAGCAATATATCTCAAATCATAATAGTATGAAGCCCCCCTATAGGTATATTTCTTGATTCCCTTATAGATCCCGTTAAGGAACCCTTTAAGGAACCCTTATGGTATATTCCTTGATTAAGGGGTATCGGGATCCCTGGGGAGCTGCAGACTCCAGGGTCTTCAAAAGAACTCGAGGCGGTAGGAGGGCTCACAGGGTACTCTAGGGTTCTGTGATAGGGCCCCCTTTAAACGGTACTATAGGATGATAAAGTAAGGCCCCCTTTGGGGGGAACTCTTATGGTAGCCCTTATGGTTGCCCTGATAACTTGTGTTTTGTTAAATTAGATCCTTTACTTCACTTCGTTCCATATTTCGTTCGTTTCTCCTTGACCTACAGACGGATGATTGGCTTCATATTATCGGAACAGCCTGTGCTTGCTGGTCAACAGCTAGGACAAAGAAAGCCGAAGCCTACTGTACAACATCCATTCCCTAAAACTATACGCCCTAAACTCTGAACCCTAAACTCGACACTCTAAACTCCACACCCTAAAGCCCCTAAAGCCCTAAAGCCCCAAACCCTAAACCCCTAAACTCTACACCTGCCGAGCTCTCTAGCAAGCCGATGGGGGCTGGGAGCAATTTAAGGCATATTCCTTAATTAGGGAGCGGTGCAAACAGGAAAAATTCTGCTCCTGATCCTTCCCCACGCCCGCAAGCCCATAGAAAAAATGGCCAGAAGCCCAGACCTCCCTACAACCTCCCGTGATCCTCCCTGCCTAGTTGTGGAAAGAACATGCCCTGATGCATGAGCCCCCCGAGCTCCAACATTCCAAACTCCAGTCTCGAAATCTGGGAGTTCCCGAGAATGGGGGATCCTAAAAAGTACCTAAATAGAAGGATCCTTATTGTAAGGACCCCAAAATAAGGGATCCCTAGTTTGCGGAAACTCCCAAATCTAGAATCCCCAACCTCACAACCCGACCATCCCAGACTCTATCACCTACGACAGCAGCCCAAGGAGCGTATTGCGCGATCTGCAGTTCACTGTCCAAGAGCTTATCTTCCTAGCGATTCAGAGCCTGCCACTTGATCGCGCTTTGACGCCTTCTTCTTGGTCTGCTTCAGCCATGGGTATTTGTGTGTACATACATACCTACATACATGCCTACATGCGCATACAGTCTTTCATTCACTCGTTCGTTAATTCCCATGTATGTCGTATGTATGTATGTATGTATGTATGTATGTACGTACGTACGTACATGCATGCACGCATACACACATTATCGATGCCTGCACGCATGCATACATGCATAAAGAACTGCCTACTTACCACCATCAGCCTTGCATCTGTGCGTGCGTAGGGTTCGGTGCGTGTGCATGGCACTTGCCTACTTGCCTGCCCTGCCTTCGTATCTGTCGCCTGTTTATCTGAATCTTTTTTCTGCCGTGTGCGTGTGTGTGTGTGTGTGTGTGTGTGTGTCTGTTTCCGTGCATGGTTGTTCCTTTTTCCCGCATCTCCACCTCGTTGAAAGCCCCTGCGTTTTCGCTTGCATGTGTCTCTATGTGCGTACGTACGTGCGGCATATGTGAAGGTTGTTTAGAGCATGTTAAAACGGTAAATGCGAAAGCGGGCACCCAACACGATGCGTTCTTTCTCGCCACGGTCGCGCAGTGCTGTCGCTCGTTGTCGCAAGCAGGATCTGAGCAGCTCGAGTTTGGGGATGTCTCCTTTATGTGGGTGGTTGTCAAAATTAGGGTCCCTTTTTGGGGTACCCTGAGTAATAGGTGCCGTATTCTAATAAGGACCCAATAAGGGACCGTAATTTTGACATCTACCCATGTGAAGGGAGTATTCTTGGGAGTTGGGCTTCGGGCATCAATGAGTCGGTTTCGGGAATGTTGGGCTTCTGTGCTGCGGGGAGTTGGCTGAAGCCCAAAATCCGGACAGCCGAAAATGTGGTCTTAGAGCCTGACACCCGAAATTTAGCCTCCCCCCCGAAACGGGAGATTCTCAGAGGCAAGTCTTCGCCATCATCCGGCAGATTACTGTCGAGTGGCCGTCGGCACGCTCGGACGTGCTGCTCAACACCATGCCGCTTGCAGTGCATTGTGCTCCGGGTGGTTTCGGCTCATGTATGTGGACCCTACCCGAAAGCCTCAGCTGTAGGACGAGCAGCTGGAGACTGTGACAAGCATCCTCCCCCCTAAACCCCTAAGCCCTAAACCCAGACCCTAAACCCCTAAACCGCTAAGCCCCAAACCCTAACCCGAAACTCCTGAAACCTAAACCCTAGCACCTGGCTATCAGACCTCAGTCACCACACGCAGACGAGCATGCCCCAAATCCAAGTCTCACTGCAAACCCTAAACCGAAACCTTAAATCCTCAACCCTCAACCCTACACCCTCAACCTGAAACCCTGAATCCCCAAAACCCGAAAACCTTAACCTCCAAGCCTTGAAACCTCAAGCCCTAAACCCCCAAAAACCCTCAACCTCAAACAAGAACATCAAGCTTAAACAGTAACCTTACTTACCTTTGGTTAGTAGGGAATGGAGGATTGGGGTACAACTATAATTACTATTACTACCATTCTTCCATTCCCTGCTAACCGAAGGTAAGTAAACAGTAACCTTAAGCAACAACAGAGAACCCTAAGCCGAGGTTGATGGGCATTTCGGACTTGGGCATTTCCTGCATCGTCGATTCCCAGCCTGCGGAGTATGTGCTTCAGGCACCCGCGAGCCATGCGGCTTTAGGGTTTCATGGTTTAGGGTTGAGGGTTTCAGGGTTAGGGTCTAGGGTTTCAGGTTTTCTCCTCGGTGCGTTCCTTCTCTTGATCTTGCAAGCCAATCTCCTCTTTCCTTGGTTCGGGTTTAGGGTTTCACGGTTTCAGGTCGAGGGTTAGGGTTTCGCAGGTTAGGGTTTCGCATGTTGGGTTAGGGTTTCGCACTTCGGGTTAGGGTTTCACACTTCGGGTGAGGTTTCAGGGTGGAGGGTTAGGATTCCAAATCTTCCGGTCACGGTGTCAGGTCATTTTGGACTGCCGACCTTCCGAAATGCTTGCTACTTAGCGCCCGCCGAATCTCCCTAAGCCCTAAACCCTAGACCCCTAAACCCTAAACCCTAAACCCCCAAACCCCTAAACCCTAAACCCTTAAATCCTAAACCCCAAACCCCCAAACCCCTAAACCCCTTAAACCCCCAAACCCTAAACCCCCTAAGCCGCTTAAACCCAAAGCCCTGTGCGGCTGCAGAGGCATCTTTCCTGCCGATCGCCTGTGCCTGGTCTTGCCTTTGCCCCTCGAAACTGCTGGTTTAGGGTTTAGGGTTTGGGGTTTAGGGTTAAGGGTTTACGGTTTAGGGTTACAGGGGCTTAAATAATGGGGGATCTATAGTAGGGTTCTATCGTAGGGGCCTAAATAATTGCCAACATTATTTTGGGGGTTCCTTCTTATAGTTACAGTATAATGGGTCCCCAAACCCTATTCTAATTATTAAGGCCCCTATATAACGGTTCACAGTCTAGTTTTTAGTCGTAGCCTAGGCTGTGGTGGTGTGTATTGCAGACAATCTGCACTGTGGTTTACAATACTCTGCACGAAGCCCTTGCTCAAGCTATACCCGGCCGGCCCCGTATCAAGGTTTCAGATTTACGCTCAGGATTGTTTTTTTTTTTTTTTTTGGGGGGGGGGGGGCGCCTTAAGGGTTTCGAGAAGTCGAACCAAAACTATATGCGGCTGTACAGCGTCTTGAGGCTACGGTCCCAAACTTGGACGTGAGGGTTAGGATCGCGCGTTGTCGTCTGGAGTCGCAGGTTCGGGAACCCAGATCTTCTCAAAAAACCCTTAAATCAAGGAGGAGAGTCTGGAATTATGGTAGGACCCCCAATCTGATCCAATCTGATTTAGTTCATGTTCTTGAATTGAGGGGTTTTGGAAGATCTGAGCCTCCAAATCATCGGACTACGCTTGCACTGTCAAGTGGTGTAATTATAGATGCGCAAGGCTAGTGCGGAGGAGCACCACACGTAAACATCTTACGGTATGTAGATGTAGCAGCATATGATGTAGTTCAATTTCTTGAGTTCAATTTCTTGAACCACGAAACAAGAGTGGGAGCTCCAAACAGTGACAGTAGTGTTCTTGTCCGTGGTATCGGCAGCAACACTACTGATGACGTGCTTATGATCATTAGGATTATTAAGGTGATGTTGATGATGATTTCGGAAATCATATCGGTTGTCGTTTTGTTTGTGATGGTAATGCTGGCTCCTCCTCTTCCTCCTCCTCCTCTTCCTCCTAGGACTACTGCCACTGCTACTGCTGCTACTGCTGCTACTGCTGCTACTGCTGCTACTGCTGCTACTGCTGCTACTGCTGCTACTGCTGCTACTGCTGCTACTGCTGCTACTGCTGCTACTGCTGCTACTGCTACTGCTACTTTTTACTACTACTACTACTACTACTACTACTACTGCTGCTACTGCTGCTACTGCTGCTACTGCTACTGCTACTTTTTACTACTACTACTACTACTACTACTACTACTACTACTACTACTGCTGCTACTTCTACTATTTCTACTACTTCTACTACTTCTACTACTTCTACTGCTTCTACTACTTCTACTACTTCTACTACTTCTACTAATCTACTACTTCTACTACTTCTACTACTCTACTACTTCTACTACTATCACTACAAATTCCACCATCACAGCGACTACGACAACGAGTGCGACGCGGGGAATGATAACGACGTTGTGGACAACGACGACGCTAACCACCATAGCAGTATCAATAGCATTAGTACGTACTTGGAAGTTCATGGGTAATTATAAGTGGGGTTATATGTCCCCTGATATGGGTTATAATTATAGTTACCGACCTTATAGCTCCGTTTATAACTGGCCATGAACCTCCACGTATATCCCGCAGTGTAAGCGACATGACTACTGGCGCAACTCGGATGGCATCTCGGACGGGACTATCTCGATACAGCAGCACTTTATCCTTTGAAGAGAACATGGAAGAACTTTGGATGTTGTCGCATAGCGGTTTCAGGCATTTTTCTCGCCACCCACGTATGCAGAACTTCGATGTTCTCGGGCTCCGCAGTCGTGAGGACTCCTGGCAAGTTTACGGTCTCAGGTGAGGTTTCAGGGGTTGCAGTGCATTTGGATTCTCGCAGTGTTGCGGGGCTTGTACACGTTTTCCGTGAATAGTTTTCGGCACCCTTGTTCTGGCGGCATACCCTAAACCCTAAGCCCTAAATCCTGAACCCTGGTTCTGGCGGTGTAGCGAGGTCTCGTTTTTGGGGCGGGTGGTGGCCGAGCTCTCCCAAAAGCCGAGAGTTTGGGTTTGGTGTTGCTGTTTAGGGTTTAGGGCTCGTGGTTTGTGGTTTAGGCTTAGGGTTCAGGGGCAGTGGTGCTTCTTTGGCTTAACCGGTCAAGCACTGGAGTCCTAACCTGTGCGGTTCCACATCTTTCATACTTTACCTAGTGTTTCCCATCAAGCAGAGGTCCGGCAGGAGCATGGCGTTCCTTGGACCCCTCTCTTTGGAATCTTTGGAAGCCCCAGGAGCATCAACACCGTTGGCCTTGTCAGCTTCGTGTTCTTCGAGATGGCATGCAATATGGCACTCGCGCCGTTGCTGGCTTCTGCATAGAAGCCCAAAGCTCTGAAAGCACTAAGCCTGAAGCCGTAAACCCTCGGAGCTCAGATATTGAGACGGATGGGGACCCAAGCCATGTTCCACCAACGCCGGCAGCGATTGATTTGGGCATCAGCTACACACCCCTGAGCCCCCTAAACCCCTGAATCCGAAACCCCAACCCATTCGCGTCCCAGCCGCTCTTTGCTGGATCCCGGAAACCCCTAAAGCTCTAAAGCAGGCTGTGTTTCTTACAGGCCGCCTTGCTTGAAGGGGTTTGATGACCTATCGGTTCATAACAGGCAGCACCGAAGGATTCCGTATCCTACTTATAGACCCTAAACTGTTTTCCGGAACCGTAACAAAGCCCTCATACCAAGCTCTGGGAACTTGTGAAAAAGGTGAGTGACTGCGGATGCCATCAGAGGTTCTACTGTCTACTTGTGCATGTACATCTAGACGGTCAAGGGTACATACTCTGTATCTATATCTATCTATCTGTCTATCTCTCTCTCTCTCTCTCTCTCTCTGTATATATATATATGTATACATATATGCTGTATACACTCTCTGTACATATAAATATATAATCTCGAGAAATACTATTCTATACTACACTAAACTACATTATACTAGGCAAGTTAAGGGTGAAGGGTTCAGGGCTTAGGCTTTTCGGAAATGTTTAACTTCCCTTATTGTTTAATATAGAGCTCCGTTGAAATCGACACCTAGTTCCTCTTCATGTTTGAGTAGCCATCCCTGTGAATATTTCAAGCCCGCAAACATTCGAGCTTCCCCTTACCCTTTGCCAGAGCAGGCCAAAACCCTAAACTCTAAACCGTTTCTCCAAGCCCCGCCGGCCCGAGGTTCACCTGCTATGCCCATCCTAACGGCAAGCACAGTGTGCGGCAATATCCCAGTGTCTTCTGCGACACCGCCGACCATACTGTCATGAGCATCATGGGAGGTGGGGATCCTACTGGGCAGCCACCAGCGCCCCAACTCCGAAACCCTAAGCCTCATCAAATCCTCAAGACCCTTAACAGTCACCAATGTTATTTTGGGGGTTCCTTATTATAGTGATAGTATAATTCTCCATCATGTCTGGAAGGCATCTTGGTCGTCCTGGTGGTGGCATTTCTGACTGCCTGTGCTTGGGCGGTGTGGCGGATGCCATATTGGACTCTCCGGGAGGTGGCACAGGGCTAGGGCTTCGAGGTTGAAAGGGTTCAGTGTGAGGCAACTGGAAGCTGGGCACCCCTAAGCCGTTGATATCTTCTGTTGTAGAGTCAGCAATAGTAAGGGTTGCATTGCTTGAATGCTGGTAGCAACACTGCTGCTCATCGGCATCATAGCAGAGAAGCGGTGGAACAACACTAGCGGCAACAACTGTATCATCGCCAAGGGTATGTCCAATGTAGAATCAGCAACAACAACAACAGCAGCAAGAGCAAGAGGAAAAAACAGTGGAGGGTTGAATCTTCTTGTTGGTATTATCGTCGCCTTCGTCTTTGTGGGCAACCGTTCCTGTTGCAGCTGTTGTCGGGGCAAGTGTCTTTCTAGTTGTTTGATCTTCAGCCGGCAAGGACATGCGTGAGCGCGTGGCCGCATTTCGCTTCGTGAAGGAGGGCTACAGACTGGATTCCTGGTGCGCCGACTTTGTTTGCATATCTTCCATATGCCATCCGTGGTGATTCTCAGAGGTTGAGTTTGTTTGAGGTTCAAGACTGAAGACGCGTAAATTGAGTTTGGGCTTGCTTGGACGTGCTTCACCTGATTGCGATCAGGATGCCTGTTGAAAAAGACGTTCACAGAGCAGTGGTAGCGAAGTTCTGCGGCCGAAACAGCCAATACTCACAAGACCACGAGGTGGTACGGTGTGCCCGTGCTTCTCACGGGCCCTTTGCTGTCCCTCCCTGCCGTGGTCGCTCCGGACGACCCTGCCACCCAGGTTGGGTCAAGGATTTGGCCAGGTATGACATGCATCGTTATTGTTCTGTTGGTGATGGTTTTGATTTTGATTCTTTTTGGACCGTCATCTTTTAAGCTTGGGCCTTGGTTGGCGATCTATGTTCCGGGAATCGTGTTTAGGGTATGGGGTCGGTTCTTGGTCGGAGTGCTCCTTTAGGAAGCATTTGCTTCATGAATTGGGCGGCATCCTCTGAACGATAGAAGCATAGTGCAACCCCTCTAGAACCCATATAAACCCCCGAAACAACCTGTATAGAACCTTACGAGAACCTCACGATAGGTCAGAAGCTGTAAAAAGCCGCAATCCTAAATCCCCGTTTCATACCCTCTACCCTCTCTTCATGTGCGGGCATGATAATTCCAAGGCTTGTTTAGGGCTCGACCTTGCGACATGGTACAACCCTAAACCCTAAACCCTAATCCGCCACAGGTAGGGCTTACCACCTTGATTCTCTTCACGCATTTGCTGCTGCTCCTGCTATGCTGGCCGTGGAAGGTGGGCAGCTGCTTCAGGCTTTATGCTGAGGGCTCCTTAGGAGCCTTTAGCGGGATCCTTTAAGGGTTCCTTAAAGGGATCTATGAGGGTTCCTTTAAAGGTTTAGAGTTTCTAAAAGGCTTATTTGGGGTCCTTATAATAAGGATCCTGCCATGTAGGGTACTATATTAGGGTCCCCTATGTTCGAAGACCCCCAAATGGGTTGTACAGTGCAGGGGTGGGAGCTTGCGAGCAGCAACATATGGGGTTTCAGAAAAGAAAGGAGCCTATAAAGTAGAAGCGAAGACTGTTACAGGAGAGGGTCTCTGCAGAGTTTTGACTTATTGATATCGGCTCTTCTCACCGCCACGGGCCGGTATCCATCGTAGCAGTCCCCGTCGCCCCCAACCCCACTGAAAGCCTTCTGCCCATAAGGCCCTGAGCGTTCCGAGTTGTCTCGGAAGGTAAGCAGCAGGATTTCTAGCATCACTTTTGTGGTGCCAGTGCCATCATCAGTACCAAGCATCATCTCAAGGCGATTGTGGTTGTTGCCACCGCTACCCGCACCAGAAAGGCAAGGTCATTATCATCGGCAGAGCGAGCTCCATGCTTCCATTGCCACTGTATAGATGCAGAAAACACAATAGTTCGGATGCCTCTTGCAACACTAGCCACATCATCAATGTCCACTGCTGCCCTGGGTCGAAATTGCAATGCGACTCGAAGCCTCAAGCTTGAACCTCCAACCCCAAACATTGAACTAACCCCAACTCCCTGAACCCTAAACCCTAAACCGTAAACCCTAAAACCCTAAACCACCTGTCCTGTTCATCCCCTGAAAGGTCCCGGTGATGAACGTCATTGAAACGGTCTCCGCGACCTGGCTCCGTCTTTGAGTCGACAGGGCTTCGGGGCTTTTCTGGAGTTTAGGTTTCGAGGTTTAGGGTTTAAGGCTTGGGTTTCGGGTTTAGGGTCCAAGGTTTGAGTTTGGGTTTCGGGTTTAGGGTTTGGGTTTGGGGTTTCGGGTTTAGGGTTTGGGTTTAGTGTTTCGGGTTGAAGGCTGGGTTTAGGAACTAGGCGCCGAGGATTCTCAGTTCGGCTTTTGGGCTCTTCGGCTCTCCCCTTTTAGAGCTTAAGAGCAAGGAGGGTTGGGGTGTGTAAGGTTTCCTTTAGAGGAGCCCGTAACGGATCAACTACATTGCATGGCCCCAGTGCTTTGGAAATACAGCTGAAGCCACCCAAAGGCCGCAATTTCCAAGGTGTCAGGCGCGCTTTTCTCGGCAATCAGTGCTGGCTTCTTCCTCCCGACCGGCTCCGAGACGCTGTTCTGCTGTCGAGTTCATGTTTGGGTTTAGGGTTGAGGGTTTAGGGTCTAGGGTTTGGTGCAGAACTTGAGATGTTGGTGGTTAGGTTGTGGGGTTGAAACTGAGTGGTGGCGTTGTATTGACAACTCATGACCCAGAGACCCCAATATCCCTTAGTTAAGGAATATTCCTTAACTCATAATAGGGATCCCACTATAGTTTAAGGCATATTCACCATAATTCCCTTATTATAGAACCCTTCTGACCCCTTTAAGGAACCCCTTTACAGTATATCCCTTGACTAAGGGATATTGGAGTCTCTGGGGAGTCTTTCGATGGTGCAATTAGGATTTCTGAAGCTTTCCGGGGCTCTGGAGCTTCCCAAAAATGCTTGTTTTAGGCTTTAGGGCTTAGGCTTTAGGCGTTAGCGCTTAGGGTTTAGGGTTTAGGGCTTAGGGTTTAGGCTTTAGGGTTTAGGGTTTAGGAGTTTAGGGTTTAGGATTCTAGACCCTGAGCCATAAACACCTAAGCCCTAATTCAGTGTCAAGATTTCTGCATGAAGCGGTGAGAGTTGGGGTTCAGGGAGTCCCCCAGGCAAAGTTAGCACATCCGTAGATTTCTGCACCATTGGCCCAAACGCTGAAACAAACGAAGCACTCGATCATTGTATATAACATAACCTTGTATATTTCATATACAACATAATATCACAGAGTTTGTCTACGATAGTACATCGCAGTCTGTCTTTTGATACTATATATAACATAGTGTACTATATTGCTTTAAACTATGTTACCTTCTAGTATAAGAGGTTTCGCTCGGGCTTTAGCAGAGATGGGTACCCGAAGCCACAAAGCCTTCTCAATAGGTCTTTCACACGTACGCACGGGTCTCAACGTCTTAGCAGAAACACCCCGGCACCCCAAGTAGTCTTCAATTCGGGACGCCCAAACCCTAGACCCTAAACCTAAGCCCTACCCCAACGACGACAGAAGGCTGCAGAAGGGTGTCGGGAGCTGCTGACAGGAATCCGAGAGGGAGCTTTGAAGCAGGTGCAGTCCATTTCGTTCTTGTACTATATCGTGTCCCTAAGGGTCCAAGTACCTAAGAATCATATACTCTCCCAAATAGTAGCCTACAGAACTCTTATCCGCAACGCAAGTAGGTAATTATGAGGTTCGGACCCTTGGGTGTTACGTTATACGTACCCGAAGCTTCCTTGCGTTCAAGCAGCTCCTTGAAAGCGTTGTTGGATGTAGGGCTTAGTGGCCTAGTGTTAGGGGTTTAGGGATACTCTGAGCTTGTTTTGTACGGGTACTTTCAGGTTTCCATCAGGGTAGAACAGGTACTCTGTGGGAGTCGGGTTTAGAGTGCCCTCACGGTTCTCTTGCAACACTCTTACTAGCTCTATGATATTGAATAGACCCCTTATCAGTTCTAGTCTTCTAGAAAATGCATCTGACCTCAGGATCTCCTTTAGAGTTCAGGGTTTAGGGATCAGGGTACTAAGGTACTCAGTGCTCTCCCTGATCTCAGGACCAACCCTAAACCACCTTGAACCCTTAAACCCTAAACCCGTAAGCCCTAAATCCACTCAGGACCTCCTTCCCAAGCGCTTTCTCACTACTCACCCGCACGGTTGTCTTCGCTGCCTTCTGCTTGGCCTCGGCTCTTTGTCATGAAAGCCGTTCCCCTCAGACCTGACGGTTTACGTTTTCGGGTAGGGTGTTGCTTGAGCCCCAGTTACAAAGCTTGAACCATGTACTGACATAATGTCTTTTCGGTATTCCGGGTCTGTGAAAGCTCAGGCAGTCTGGATGCAAGGTTGTCGAGGATGGAGTTAGATCTTACTTCTGAGCCATCAGGAAAGTATTCCTTATGCATCCTGCCAAAGAACAAGCAAAAGTGAGCGCTGACCCCCAGACTGTGAACTCTCAATACAGGCTTAGGGGTTCGAATTTAGGGCTGGGCACAGGGTTAAACAGACGGTACAGGGATGTACAGGGCTTACGTTTAGGAAGAGCAAGTGCACATATCGACTCAGTCTTCACAATGAAAGTACTCCGAGTAGACAAAACAACCCACCCCCAAGCACTGCAATCGTTCAGTCAGGGCCAACCGCTGCTGAAGGTGAGCCCTGTTTGAGAATGTAAGTTCTAGATGTTCGGGCGTAGAGGCCTGCCGGCTCGCAGTTCAAACCCCTTCTGAGAACCGAGGAACACGCTAGCTTTTGGGGACGCTCCCAAACGGAGGGTTGTTTTTCGCTGTGTGTGAGTTACAGGCGTTGATCATAATCGGATTGATCGCGGTCAAGTGCTATGGCAGGAGCGGCCACTCTCGTCGAATCTCCATGGCTTGAGTAGTAATTACTGTCGCCGACGCCCATCGTAGCAATAACAGTATCACTGATCATGCTAGCAATAATCGCAATGTTGGTCGTCATCCTACTTTGCCACCACGCTGTCACAAAAAGTGCACCCTCCTAATCAGAACAGAATCATCGCACTTGCGAGCAGATTGTCCTACCCATGGCAATTACAGTCGCAACCTCACAGGTGGTGCTTTCACAGTCAAAGCAGTGCAACTAATCAGAACTCCCAGTATCACTATCATGGTCCACAACCAACCAGTCGGCTGCGTCACAGCATGAAAAACTCACGCACGTGCGCGCGCATCCTTACACGTCATGACCATCAGGACTTTCGTAGCGGAGCCCGCGTAGAGTATCAACCACCGCAGTGACACCCCTGGAAAGACAGATATAGTGGCACTAGCAATCCAGGCAGCAAGTGGTAGTCGCCGTCCTCGTCGTCGTAGCAGCAGGCATGACAGTGGCAGTGGCAGTGGTAGTACAGAAGCAACAGCAACCTCGACGATGGTAGAAGCAGCAGCGGAAGAGGTGCCAGCAGCAGCATATTCAGCAGCAGCTTTACCTATGTAGTAGTAGTGTTATTGCTACTGAGCACACGAGAAAGAATTCGGCTTAAGCAGACTATGAAGACCGAGAGCGGCAGTAAGCCAAAAATGCAAAGATGTGATTCTGCTCAAGTGAACGACGCGACCATACTGACCAGGACGTGACTCCCAGAGTAGTAGCAGCAGGAGTAGCGGTGGGATTGATATGCAGAGGCAGCAGTTTCGAGAACCCCACAAGCACAAGGTGTGGCGGAGTGGGTACCAGTGCAGTTACAGTCTCTCTTATTAACTGTATGGTCGTGATGCTATTGATCGTTGTTTGAAGGACCCGTCGGTTTGTCTGGATGGACCTTATGATCAAAAGACGCTTGGCAAAGCTCAGTCCCAGGCGGTGGTCGGAAGCCCAAGCCCACGCCCAAACCCACCCCACGCCATCCGCACTAATACTACTAAGCTACAGAACAACTGGCCACAACTGACGAACGCGCAACTCCGCGCGCCCACACCGCTTTCGGGGATTAGCTAGTCCACTCCTTCACAAAGTTTTCTTTGCATGGTGGGGTTGTCGTGTTTCTGAGGGCTCGAATGCCTTTGACAGCATAGCATGCTTTGAGTCAGTCTTCATTGGTTTTGTCATGTGAGTCTAGGTCGGGGTTCATGCACGGCTTAGGGTCTTCGAGCTGTGGTGTAAGAAGACCATAATTTATCCAGGGGCTCGAGAAATAGGCTATTCCGAACCGCTCCAACTGTTGAAGAACTTCCCCAGAGCCCGGCTGGTTCTCTGAGACTCCCAGAAGTAGTTGCCGAGGCGATTTTCAGAACCTCCACGATGGCCTCTTTAGCATCATGGAGTCTTTAGCGCCTTGCTTGAAGGAAGGCTGGGCAGCTTCGGTTTAGGGTTTCTCACGTTCTATGCATGATGGAGCTCACCGGTTCGGTAAGTCGTAGTGTAGTTCAAAGCTGTCAGCATTTTTTTGGCCCGAAACCCTTGACCCTTCACCCTAAACGCCTGAACTGAATGCGGCTTTAGAAGTGGAGGTGGGCGGATCATGTCCGGTCCTGGGGAGTGGGGGGATATCTTTAAGCACCATGGGGTTGTGAGTAGAAACAAACCCGAAGCCCTGAGGCCGTAAAGGCTCCAACACCGGTAAAGGTGCTACCCTAAACCCGTCTAGGCTTGAAGCGCTACTACCCTAAACCCTCGAGGCTTTAAGCCCTAAACCCTAAACACAAGCGGCAACCCTTACAAATGACCAGGACAGCAGCGATCCAGCTTCGGACGGGCAAATCACGTGATAGAGGGGTCTGAATGAAAAGCAAACACCATCGCTTTGTCGTCCTTCGATAATGGCCAGATCTTCGGATATCCCTTCATTTAGGAATGTGTTGATGGGATCCCTGACATGATTTAGGGTACATGTATCCGTTCAGGGATATTGGAAGATCTGGGTATACCAAAGTATAAACCCTATTCTAATGACTTAGGCCACTAGTTGCGGACACTCAACCCAGATGCTGTCAGAGGTTTGGGAGTCGGTGTCCATCATTTCCGGGTGACCCGAAGCGAGAAACCTGAAACCGGTTGGGTGGTTGGTATTGTTATTGCTAGTACTAGTGTCATTACTCATGTCATCGTTACTACTGTTATTACCGTTAGTATTCTTCTTCTGCTTAGTACTACTAAGCCTATCTTGTATTATTATGACTACTGGTATTACCATTTTCCAGTGTAGTTTGTGTGCGCATACACACATACATATATACATGTGTTTAGGGATGTTCGGGAGTGTAGCTGCTTGCAGAACTGGGAGCGATAAGAGAAAATGCCCTCAAGCCTGAGACCCTAAACCCTAAGTCCTAGATCCTAAGGCCAAAACCATGATCCTAAATCCTACCCTAAATCCTAAATCCTAGTTTCTCAGGCCAAAACCTTAGACCTCAAACCCTAAAAAGCAGGGGGTTCAAAGACAGAAGCTTCGAAGTGCTTGTACCGGACAGTGCCGACCTTTGAGGTCTCGGGGGTCAATGAATTCAGTACTTTTTGATTGTATGCTATGGTTATCAGCATGTGACTGTTGTTGTTAGTGCTAGTTTTTTTTGCTATTGTGGTGTTATTGTTGTTATTGCTCTTCTGTCTTCTTGTTGTGATTATTATTGCAATTATTGTTAGTACTATTATTACTATTGCCAGGTTGAAATAGTATCATGCTTACTGTTGTTGTTATTACTAGTATTGTTATTGTCATTGTTGCTCGTATTGCTATTCTTATTCTTGTTGTAGTGAAATTGCTAGCAATTATCTTTATCACTACATTATTGTTATCACTATTTATTATTGCTATTATTTTATCATTCTTAATATCAAAGTTAGAAACTGATTACTACGTGTAATATCTGTATTAAAACGAGTGGCATTAATGTTAGTATTGCCATTTCTTTTTTCTATCGCTATTTGATCCGGTTATTGCTATCATCAACAGTATTACTGTCCATCTTATTCTTATTGGTTTTCTTCTTATCATCATCATGATTAATATAAGTGATCGTATCGTTGTCAGTATCAGTCTTTCTCATTGTTGCTATGTGTTATTGTTAATGCTGTGACTACCACGGACTTTGAGGGACGTGCCCCGGAACCCCTTTATACCCTCGTCTGCTCTAGGGTCAGCGGCATAAACCCAGAGAGCCCAATACCCCTTAATTAAGGAATATAGCTTAAATGATGATATGAAGCCCTATATAGTTTAAGCCATATTCCTTAATTAAGGGGCATTGGGCTTTCTGGGAAAGTTCGATGATGCCTGTGGAACTTAAGGCCGAGATGTCGGAAGACCATTTGCTTGCGAAGATGTCGCGCATGTGCCTTGGCATCTCTAGATCATGCCATCAGGGCCGTAGTATAGGTACCGGGTCTTGGATGATTACCAACAGTGTTAGGCCTTAGTGTTCCTTATTCTCACTAAAGTAGACTATACCCCAAAAACCCTATTCTAACCACCCTAAACCCTAAACCCTATACCCTAAGCCCCAAACCCTATACCCTAAACCCCAAACCCCTAAACCCTAAGCCCTATTCGAAGTATTGAGGCCCCTATGTGAGTCCCGAACGGTCGAGCTGCGGGATGGTTGCTTTTCTGAGACTTCCCGGTCCGCCGAAAACAGCCTTTGCGGAGGGACCCTTCATGGGGACCCCTACCCTATAATGGGCTATGTAATGGGTATATAATGGCTGTATTAAGGTATATACCTAGGGGTCCTTATTAAGGGTCGCAGGTGTGAGGTTCAAAATTGCGACCCCGAAAGCCCACGGACTCCGATATCCCTTGATTACGGAATATTCCTTAAATCACAAATTAGGGATCCTACTATAACTTGAGGTATGTTCCTTCATTGAGGGATATTGGAGTCTCTGGGAAAGCCCAAATCCTAAATTCTACCGGATGGTTTTTGAAAGAGCCCGGGGGCTCTTTGCCTTCCATGATCCTGGGAAGCTAATTCATCCACGCCCCGAAGGTGCCCCAGCATCCCTCAATGGGAGTTTCCGGAAATAGGGGACCTAAGGCTCCTTTAAAGGGTTCCTTAAAGGGATCTATAAGGGTTCTATAAAGGGTTTAGGGTTTAGGGAGTTTCCGAAAATAGGGGACCCTAAAATAGTATTTTAAATAGTAGGATCCTTATTCTAAGGACTCCCAGATAAGGTACCCTGATTTGCGGAAACTCCCAAATCCATGCACGCCAAAGCAAAGTCTCCAACAATCTGAGGGTTTCATAGAGCTGTACTATAGGGGCCTTGGCAATTAGAAAAGGGTTTTGGGGCCCACTATTTTACAATTTTAATAGGGAGCCCCCGAATTAGTATTGGTAATTGGTAATTATTAAGGCCCCTGTATTATGGGATCATGTACGGGTGATTGTAGGATTGTATTTGGAAACTGCGCATTCCTCCAATACTCCGGCAGCCCAGGCAGCCTTTCGATCAGAGCTTGCTGAAGAGCTGCATCTGCATGCTCTCTATGGAGGCCATGGTGTATTCTTTCACTTTTTTGGTGCTCGTGGGCCAGAGGTATAGGGTTCGGGGCTTATGATGAGCGCCGGTGACTGCTTCAGGGGCCTTCGAGCTGCACCCCAAACCCGACATTCCCAGACCTCTCGGTTTAGGGTTTAGGGTGTAGGGTTTAGGGTTTAGGGTTTAGGGCTGGGGAGGTAAGCCGGTGACCCTTGACCGAGTATGAGTATGTATGGGCCCCACGGGAATTAAGATGTTAACAGTTTTTGCCGAGGGTGCTCTCAGCCCTAAACCCCTGAACCCTGCACCCCCCAAAAAGAACCCGCAATTTATGACTCATATGGGTCCTAAAACATGAGAATAGGGCAATAGGGTTTGGGGCCCACTGTACTATAATCATAACAAGGAGCCCCCAAATAGTATTGGCAATTACTTAGGCCCCTATATTATAGAACCCTAGTACCCTTATAGATCCCTTTAATCAACGAAACTAAAGGAACTCTCAGGAATAGTATAGGTAATTTCGTAACGACCCACCTCTGAGAAGTGCTCGGAAGCCTTTGGCCTTCATTTTTGGGTGGACGAGTCGGTGTGGACCCCAGTCGGGTCGTCTCGGCCAGGACGATGCTTGCAGGTTGCGGGCTTCTTAGTTTAGGCTTCGAAGTTCGAAGTTTAGAAGTTTGGGGCTTCTCAGTTTAGGGTTCGAAGTTCGAAGTCTAGAAGTTTGGGGCTTAAGCTTAGGTCTTGCGGTTTTTAAGGGGATGTGCCCCCAAGACCTGCCCCAGTCCGAACCCTAAATCCTTTTGGGGGCTCGGCAGGGCTGAGTGCCTGTGAGAGAGAAGGGAAAAGAAACAGAACAGAAACGCACCCTCTTCAAAACCCTAAGCCCTAAACCAAGACCCTAAACCACAAAACTTAAACTTGTATGAAGACCCGAAAAAGTAATCCCCGAACTATGGTCGCTGATAGAATTCCTACATTACCTCATCGACCTAAACTATGGGAATGATGGTAGGTTCCTTAGTCTGGGTAATGCAGGATATATATCATCAGCCGTAGGGTTTAGGGTTCGTACTAAGCCAGACCACCGAGACCATGGAGCCTTGCATCCTGCCGTCAGGTTGTTCCACATGACGCCTTCCGGACCTCCATGCAGATGAAGACTGGCTGAACGGCTTTGGGGGCTTTGGAGGTATGTAATAGATCATAGTAGACTAGGCTATATCACAGTAAAGTCAATTCTAGTAAATCTTACAACATCCATATATATATATATATATATATGTATATATACATATATACATATTAATTATATGGATGTGCACAGTATAAGTCTAGGGCTTCAGACGTTGAGGTGTTGGGGCCAATTTTGTTGCAGCTGAAGCATCGGGGAGCAGGATCTGATTCTTAGAAGCTTTCCTCCGGGACGATGACTTTCCCTAAGGCTCCAAATAGCCCAAAGTAGGTACAATTTATAGACTCTAGAGCCCAAAGTAGGTAGCATTTGTATACTTGGAGTCTTAGGGCTTTGTGGAGTACGGAATGAGGGAACGGATCCCTGTAGTAGCCCCTGCTTAATCCCCAGTAATCGCCTCCATAATCCATTCCACCATTCCCTACTTAAGGACCAGACAGTTATGGTGCTGAGTGAAATGTGCGAGGTCCAGTCTCTTGAGAGTTTTTGAGGCCCAAATCTCGAGCGGCCTTGTATCTTGCTGCCCAGGCCACCAAACGGCTTCGGGTTTAGGGTCCGACGTTTGATGAGAAAAGTCCTGCATTGCCCAAAATAAGGAATATACCACAATTCCCATAGTTTTCGGTCCTCCAGGTAATGCAGGAATTCATATCATCAACCGGAGCTTCTAAATCCCGACGGACACCACGGAAGCGGCAAGAGAACAAACGAACCCAACACCCGTCAATGGTGCAGTGGAGCATGCCCTCTATTCGAGACAAGGCAACCCTGAACTCCTTCTAAGACGATCCCCAATCCCAAGCCCAAGACCCTCAAAGTAACCCAGAACTCGAACCCGTAGCCAAACGCTGTTCAGCTTAGGAGAGCGACCGCCCGCATCAGGCGGAGGGGTCGGGACTCCTTTAGGGCTTAGGATTTAGGGTTTAGGGGCGCCTTCTTCGAAGGTCTTTGAAAGGATTCTGACTTCTGGCAGAGTTTGCCCCGGCGTGATGTGCATTTTTCAACAGAGCGGTGTTCACTGCTCGTGTTCCCTTGATTCTAGGCCCTCAGCCCCCTACATCCCTAAAGGTTTTCGGGCCTCTGCCCTAAATCCTGACGCCAAAGCCTACAGTAACCAACGCCAGGAGTCTGACGACATGGGCCGTATATAACATTGGGGTCTGAATGTTTTGTATTGATACTCGCGTTGTCGTCCTTCAAGACACACAGCGCAAGATGTAATGAAATACCCGTGGTACTCCTTGTAGAGTCATAGCAAAATATATTCCAGACCCCAGTCGCCCCCAGCCCAGCAGGCTTCCTGATTGAAAAACGGAGGGTTCAGGTTGAGGGTTTGGGGTTGGGCCCATAAAATGAGACAGCTCCAGCATGTCAAAGCTGAAGCCTTAAAATCCTAAATCCTAAACCTTAAATCCCAACTCCCGAACCCTAAACCCTAAATCCCAAACCCTAAACCCTAAATCCACATGTAGGTTTTTTTTAAAGGAAGCCTTAAGCCCGAAATCCCAGAATCCCCAAACCCCATCACCAGCCAGAGGTCTTCCTACCGAACCTCCTACAGCCTCGATCGGCTGGCAGAGACCGGTCTGTCCGACGACGAGGACGAAAAACAGTTCTTTGTGGGGCGGAGCTAGAGTTTTCAGAGTTCAGGGGTTTAGGGATTTGTGGGTTTAGGGTTTAGGGTCAAGGTTCAGGATTTAGGGATTTATGGGTTTGGGCTGCAAGATTTGGAGGAATAGGTTCTGCGACAAACTCTAGGATTGGGTTGAAGGTGAAGGGGTTGACTGAAGATCTCCGCGCCTAATCGGAGGGCCGGTGGGTTTCGTTGAAGCCTTCTTAAGACTACAGGGGAAAAGGAGGGACCCGTTAATGGGGACCCCTACCCTCTAATGGGCTATAGAAAGGGCTATATAATAGCTATATTAAGGGTATATACCTAGAGGTCCTTATTAAGGGTCCCTCCTTTTCCCCTTTGATAAGACAAGCCAAGGTGGGATAAATCCTAGAAGCCGTTGCAAAATATCTCTTTGCTCGATCATTTAAACCACCTTGAGAGTGAAACAGCTTCGAAGAGCAGCCACGCTCGCCCTTCTCATTGAAACGAATCCCTTTAACTTCGTGCCTCAGTCTTTGAGGCCCTGTTGTTGCCGCCTCCGTCTTGATCGCGTTGATTCGGTTCGACAGCTTATTCCGTGTAATGAATCCATTTTGGGCTGCTTTTCTTTTCTATAGCTGCGCTGTACCAAGACCTTTTCTCTAGCTATGAAGGCCCCTATATTGCTAGTCTGGTGTGTGTGGGGACCCTTGAATAGTATTTTAGGGTCCCGGGTCTCCGCGGCCACAAATGCGATTTTTCCTCGGGAAAACTAGCCAGTGAGGCCACAACAAGGCCACCAGCTCATAAGAATCCGCTCTCGCATCGCTCACGGGACACAGAAGACCGGAGGTGGAAACACGCATGGGTGGTTGTGAAAGTTATGGTCCCTGTTTGGGTCCTTAATATAATACGGCACCTATCATGTAAGGGACCCTAAATTTGACAACTACACACATGAAGCTGCCCGACTCTACTGTCCAGTATCCAGGCCTGTAAAAAACTTTTCTCTCGACTTCGTTCGTGTCAAGCTTCTAACTCCATTGGGACCTAAGATTGAGCAGAGACTCAATCGTCCAAATTCCGAACTGTCGCGTCTCGTGCCGATTTCTTGCCGACGGGTTCTTTGCAACGCTAAATCCCCAGACCCTAAACCCTGCATCGGACGATGCACTTTCGGCAGAGCTCTGAGTATTATGGCAGTTTGTGCGGGTGGGAGGTGGGGCCGTCTTCACTGGTTGCGAACGAACTGTTCAGGCTCAAGAGGACCAAGAAATCGTGGGGAAAGTAAGCGGGATTTTGAAAAGCTTTCTATCTTCTGAATGTCATGGGATTGTTTGGGCAGGTGGGTGTTTTTCCAGCTTTAACACCGTACTGCTGGCCTAGCGATATCTTCGCCCAGCAAATCGTAAACTCCACGCCCTAAACCCTAAGCCCGGTCACCAAGCCCTACGGTTGATGATATAAATCCTGCACTGCCTTCATGACGCTAGACTATGGGAATGATGGTATGTTCCTTATTGGGGTAAGGCAGGATCCTTTTCGGGGTTGATGGTTCACCATAAGCCCGGAAGAACCCTAAACCCTAAATAAACCCTACAACACCGAAACCATGCCTTGTTGAGGAGTCGGACAGGAAGGACGAGCGAAGCGTGGAGGTTGGGCCAGATTTCTAGTCACTCTAACCCTAGATACTATTGAATCGGATACAAGTACAAAAGAAAATTACCATACTAGAGTATCTTAAAAGTCTGATAGTATGGTACAGTATGTTGTGGTATGTTGTAGTAGTATGCTAATCGTATACTTGATATACTACAGTAGACTATGTAGTGTACTGTAGTATACTTCGTATAATATAGTCGACTATAGCATGCCATAGTATGCTGGGTTGGCGATTTCGGGCTTGCGAAGAGCTTATTTTGGGCGTTTGGGGCTCAGTGGTTTCATGGTTTAAGGCCTTCTTGAACCCCTATATAACCCTAAACCCCTAAACCCTAAACCCTAAACCCCTAAGCCCCTAAACCCCTAAACCCCCAAGCCCGGATCCCTGAAGCCTCAGGCCTTATGTAAGCTCGGATGTTTGGGCAGACACGAAAATGAGCTCAAAAAGCACGAAACTCCCTAAACTCTAAGTCGGGAATCGAAGCAGGAGAGGCCTCTTCACCGTACGAGCCCCGCGCGGCAAACTGATCCGCAGTTGTTTGGTGCCTTGTTTTCGTAAAACTGCTCTTCATTTGGGCGGTTGTCAAAATTATGGTCCTTTTTGGGGTACCCTAAATATTAGGTGCCGTATTATAATAAGGACCCAAACAGGGACCCTAATTTTGATAACTACCCATTTAGAGCCCATTATCCTTTAGTATAACACGGCCTGAAAGCCCTCAGCCTCGAATGTTTCTTGCATGGGACCAGGCGACAGATTCTCCGGATCCAAGCGAGGAAAGTTCTGCAGGCCCACTGCGACCTTGTGGTACGGAGTGACATGTTGATGTAAGTTCACGCACACCCCATCGTATGCAAGTGTTCTCTTAGCCATTTAACAAAGAGGATAGAGGAGAGTGTGTTTTACTGCGTGGTGCCATGTTGCAGTACGATTTCGGTGCCGCCCGGTCACCACAGCATGTGAGAGCATCCTGTGGCCGCAGCAAGTAACAGCATGCCATAGATACCCTATGCAGTGCTACACATACCCTAAACCCCAAACCCCAGGCTCTAAACCCTACTAAGTTTTGGGCAGGTTACAAGGTATCAGTTATACCTTTGACGTGTGGGGGGCTTGGGGCATCCGGCGTTTTGAGTCTTTGTCGAGCTTGAGGCGCAACAGTCTGGCCAAGTTTCATCCAGAAACTCCTTGATGCCCGGATCTGCCCCGAATCGGTTCAGAAGGCACAGGAGTATATTGTAGTATACTATGGCAATATACTTTATGTACTACTGATTGTCCTTTGGGATCTTGTTTAATTTCCCCTACTACTTTGTAGAGAACTATAATAGTAAATAATTTTCGAAGGGCTTAAAGGACAACTCAGACTATGTTTCGGTTTGGAAGGCCGAAGGTCTTTTCGAATTTCTGAAGCAATCAGGAACCCGAACCCCCAAACTTCGAACCTTTGTCATGGTGGTGAGGCTCCTTTCTAACAGTCGAAGTTGGCTCCCCCGACAAGGACACGCAATAGAAAAGAAATGTGACGCATCTCTAAATTTGGCTTCCTCGCAGTGTTATTCTTACCCTAAACTAAACCCTAAACCCTTGTGAGAATGACATACTTTTCTGGGGATCCGAAACGGAATCCGATCTCAGAGACCGCTCGCCCGCAAATCAAACCTGTAGCAAGTCCTTGCCGCAGGGGTTAAAGGTCTAGGGCTTGAGGTTTAAAGTTTGGGGTTTCAGGGTTTTAAAGCCCAGACTGCGAACATCTCGCAGAGCTCTCATGCTTAAACCCGACGCCTAGACTCGAAACCCTAAACCCAATGCACTCGAAAACATCCTTTAGGACGCCGGCAGTCGTAAAAAGGTGCTCCAAAAAAGCTTAAACCCCTAAACCCTCAGCCCATGAAGGTAAGTCCAACATGCGTGTTTGCCACGTCTCGCACCTCGCCCGGCTTAATTAGGGGTTTGGCAACTCTGGGTTTAGGGTTTAGGGTTTGGTTTAGCGTTGAGGTGAGTTGAGCTCGGATTGGTTGTTCTGCCCTTTCTTCAAGTTGATCTTAGGGCTTTTAGGCTTTTTCCCAGTGCAGTTGGGTTTTTGGATGTACAAGGTTTCCGCTCTGTTAGCGTTTCGGAGTTAGCGATTTTCAGTTCGGCGTCCGCACTGAATATGCATGCATTCGTGCATTCATGCAAGCATGTATGTACGTATGTATGATGTACGTATGTATGGTATCTATCGATCTATCTATCTATCTCTCTGTCTCTCTGTCTCTCTGCCTGCTTGTCTGTCCATCTTTCCATCTGTCCATCTGTCCATCTGTCCATCTGTTCGTCTGTCCGTCTTGTCTATCTGTCTATCTGTCCATCTCTGTCTCTCTCTATCTCTTTATTTCTGTGTCTTTCTGTCTGGGTCTCTCTGTCTCTTTATCTCTGTATATTTTTGTCTATCCATCTACATATCCATCTATCCTTCTATCATTCCGTTTATCTCTTTATCCATCTATCATTCCATTTACCCATTTAACCATCTATGCATAAATCCATCTTTCCATCTACCCATCTATCCATCTACCCATCTAGCCATCTATCCATCTATCCAGATATCCATCTATCTCATCCATCCATCTATCCATCCATGCCCCAATCCATCCATCCGTCTGTCTATCTACCTATCCGTACTCCCAAAGTGGTCGACGAACAGATCCCGCACTTGACACCTGCCTGGGCCCGTGGAACTGAATTTCTCTTGGTGGTATGTTGATGCGGTTTAAAAATCTGTTCTGGGTGCGTATTGTATGCGTCCCATCATGTTCTCGTTGCACCCTAGAAAGAACAGGTTTACGAGCGTCAAAACCCGATGGCAGGAATGCGATGCGTCTGCCAACCCTCTACGCCCCAATGTCGTTCAAAAGCACTAGTTGTGCAGGCCGCGGTGGTGAACCAAGCTGCATATGCCGAGCCATCAGCATGATGTAAAGAGTCACCGTCAGTCTTAGCACAGGTGGTGATCATGGTGATGGTGAGGGTACTCAGAAGGGTATTGGCAACAAGGGCCAATGACAACAATAACAACCACTACTTGGAGGTTCATGGGTTGTTAAAAGTGGGGTTATCAGTCCCCGAATATGGGTTATAATTACAGTGACCTGCTTATAACTCCATTTCTAACTACCCAAGAACCTCCAAGTAGCCGATGTGTGATGCTGAATGACAGCAGCAATGTTCGTGACTGTGCGAGAACCATATACGGTGACAGCCAGAATGCCGAAGATCTCGGGAAGCGGAAGCTCGAACTCCGAAGCCCCTACACCCGGCACCCTGAAACCCTGAAACCCTAAACCCTAAACCCAAACCCAAACCCTGAACCCTAAACCCTAAACCCCAAACCCGAAACCCTAAACCCCAAACCGATGCAGAATGCCGACATAGGTTCTCGCCCTCGATTGGCTCCACACAGGATGAGGAGGCCTTGCACGGACGGGATTTGTGTCTAAGGTCGTATTTTCGTCCTCTTCCACCCTGTTCTCACACTCAAGACTAGTATTGATAACAGTAATAAGAATAACAAATATTTTTATATCCCTCATATCTTGAGATCACGACCCTAGGTCAAGGGTGGAGAGGGTTATCAACGGATCCTGCTGAGAGCCATTGCTTTTGGCGAGGCAAGATGTTGAAGGTGATGTTTGTATTGGAGATGTGGCTGAAGATGATGCTGGTAAATACACAAACGAGCTCTGTGACGATGAGTCTCTGCGTCGTGGTGGGTTGGGTGCTCGCCGTCGACATGTCCATCTTCTTCTAGCACCCAGGCTGTCATCTGCGTAACCTCATCGTCACACTCACAGCACTGGGCTCCCCCTGCTCCTCCCTAAACCCTGAAGCCTAAACCCTGAACCCTAAACCCCAAACCCCCTCCTCCGCAGGCTCCCACACACCACCTTAATCGCAATCAGCCGTCTCCCTCCTGGGTTCTTAAGGAGCTTAATCAAAGTTGTCAAAGCCCGGAGCGCTGAAGTGCATACCTCTTTTCGGGATTCCTTATTCTGACTTCGCGAAAAGTTTTTGTCCTCAAGTTCAGGACTTATATAGGAAGTTCTAGAAAGCCATCCCCAAGAGGAACAAGCCAGGTTTTGTAAAAGGCCAAGACCCGCAAACCATGGAGCTGAGATTTGAAACAACCCAAGGGTTTAGGGTTTAGGGTTTAGAGTTTAGGTTTTAGGGTTTAGGATTTAGGGTTCTGGGTTTGGGGTTTAGGATTTAGGGTTCAGGGTTTAGGGTTTAGAGTTTAGGGTTCAGCAGCTCTGGTCGAGCAGTATCTAGTCAAGTTCGCTAGTAAGAACATGGAAGAATACCCACCCACCCAAAGAATCCCAAAACATAAGAGTTAGAAAGTTATTGTTCGTTACCCTCAGACGAGATCAAACCTCAAACCCTACGCCTTGATTTCTAGGGTATACTTATGTTTCTATTGCTGCAGATCTTAAACTTTAAGTTTGTTGAACGGTCACCTGCTGCAGAAGCTAAACCCTAAATTTATTAGAGTGTCAGCACCTTTGGTTCATGGTCGTAACTTCCTCATTGCAGAAGCTAAACCCTAAAGATAATCTAAGGTGAACACCCTGGTAGTCTTGAGTGAAGTAGCTACTCTTAAATACTAAGTTTCTTGAAGAGGCACCTGGACACATTTCAGGCCGGAAATGTGTCATCTTTTCCGCCTTGCAGAAAGAAGCATGACACATTTCAGGCCGGAAATGTGTCATCGTTTCCGCCTTACAGAAAGAAGCATGACACATTTCAGGCCGGAAATGTGTCATCTTTTCCGCCTTACAGCAAGAAGCATGACACATTTCAGGCCGGAAATGTGTCATCATTTCCGCCTTACAGAAGGAAGCATGACACATTTCAGGCCGGAAATGTGTCATCTTTTCCGCCTTACAGAAGGAAGCATGACACATTTCAGGCCGGAAATGTGTCATCTTTTCCGCCTTACAGAAAGCAGCATGACACATTTCAGGCCGGAAATGTGTCATCTTTTCCGCCTTACAGAAAGAAGCATGACACATTTCAGGCCGGAAATGTGTCATCTTTTCCGCCTTACAGAAAGAAACATGACACACTTCAGGCCAGAAATGTGTCATCTTTTCCGCCTTACAGAAAGAAGCCCTAAAGCCCAAACCCTTGGCCCTAAATCCTAAAGGCCAAACCCTAAACCCTAAAGCCCAAACCCAAAAGCCCAAACCCTAGGCCCTAAACCCCAAGCGCTAAACCCTAAACCCTAAAGGCCAAACCCTAGGCCCTAAACCCTATAGCCCAAACCCTAGGCCCTAAACCCTAAAGGCCAAACCCGAGGCCCTAAACCCTAAAACCCAAACCCTATAGGCCCTAAACCCTAAAGCCCAAACCCTAAAGCCCAAACCCTAGGCCCTAAACCCCAAGCGCTAAACCCTAAACCCTAAAGGCCAAACCCTAGGCCCTAAACCCTAAAGCCCAAACCCTAGGCCCTAAAGGCCAAATGCTAGGAATTCGAAAACCTGGCTGAACACTGGTGGGACCAGTGTTCAGCTAGGTTTTTGAATGGACCCCCCAATGTTCAGCTAGGTTTTCGAACTCGAAAACCTGGCTGAACACTGGTGGGACCAGTGTTCAGCTAGGTTTTCGAATGGACCCCCCAATGTTCAGCCAGGTTTTCGAATGGACCCCCCAGTGTTCAGCTAGGTTTTCGAATTCGAAAACCTGGCTGAACACTGGTGGGACCAGTGTTCAGCTAGGTTTTGGAATGGACCCCCCAGTGTTCAGCCAGGTTTCCAAAATTGAAAACCTGGCTGAACACTTGTGGGACCAGTGTTCAGCTAGGTTTTCGAATGGACGCCCCAGTGTTCAGCCAGGTTTTCAAATTTGAAATCCTGGCTGAACACTGGTCCCACCAGTTTGCAGCCAGGTTTTCGAATTCGAAAACCTGGCTGAACACTGGTGGGTAAATTCGAAAACCTAGCTGAACATACGGGGGGACCAGTGTTCAGCCAGGTTTTCGAATTCGAAAACCTGGCTGAACACTGGTAGGTAAATTCGAAAACCTGGCTGAAAAGTGGTGGGTAAATTCGAAAACCTAGCTGAACACTGGGGGGTCCTGACGAAAACCTAGCTGAACATTGAGGGGGTCCGTGACGAAAACATGGCTCAACATTTAGATACTCATTTGAGAGAGAGGGTTTAGGGTTTAAAGTTTAGGGTCAAATCCAGAAGCATCAAAAGCTTTCCGAGCTCCCGGTCCTACAGAATCGAGCCCGCAGAACTGAAAGCAGCCTAACCTACATTTTTAGGGTTCCGTTAATATCATTTCCTTCTATAAGTCCTGCAAAAGGTAGGTTATTGGGGGTTGAGCCTTACGCCCTGGAGCAGAAGCCCTAAACCCTCTTCTCTAGCGTTCAGGTTTAGTTTGGAGGGTTTAGGGATCCCCCAAACCCCCAACCGGGATGCTTAGGGATCCTAAGCTGAAGGGTTCTCACACTCACACAGTATAGTAAACCCCAAAACCCTATTAAAATCATCAAGGCCCTTTTATGGGGTGTCCCAAAATTTGGGTACCTTATTCTGGGGTGCTTATTATATATATATATATATACATATATATATATATATATATATATAAGAATTCCATTGTTTAGGGTACTATATTAGGGTCCCCTATTTTCGGAAACCCCCATATCAGACCCTCATAGCCTTCATGGCCAGGGCTCCGGCTCGTCGCCAGAAGTTTTCAGTGAGGAGCTGTGAGGCTTCTGAGCGACTTCCAAGGCTCGAAACCCCGAATTGGGGTTGCTTTAACACCTGTGGTTCCGAATTCGAGTCGTTGAGCCCGATTTCAATCGAGTTCCCAAATCTTCAGAACATCACCCGTCCACGAATCATCAGCCCTCCAGCCCAGAAACCTTTGATTTCCAGCCAATCGGCTTTGCAGGAAATCTGAAGTTTGTTGTTCAACGCATCTGGAGCCTGAAAGATAGGCTGTTTGGCTTTGATCGGTTTCCGAATCGAAATGATCAGGGTTTGGACGTCAGGTTCCAGGGTTCTGTCCAATATCCAGTCAGTGCGAATGCAGGGAGAATTGATCACCGAGGAACAGGTCAATACGGCAAGATCTGTTTGAGGGTTGGGTCTAGAAGTTTAGGGTTTGGAAATGTGGCATCGTTGTCAATCTTCGGGTGCAGCCAACGGAGCATATTTTCGAGGCTACCTAAACCAGATCATTTTTTCCGGAGCAGACCATCTGAGAAACTGCGTCCTTTTACTTGCAACACTTCTAGGGGCTCGGTGTGCTTTATGCCCTTGACCCTAAACCCACCCTTGTAGATCCCTTTAAGGAACCCCTATAGATCCCTTGAAGTATACCCCTGTAGATCCCTTTAAGGCCCTATAGATCCCTTTAAGTATATACCCTCCAGACTGGAACATGCCAGCATGACTCCTGAGCAGATCAGCAGAAGATGTTGAAAAAAGTGGTCAAGTGCAGCTTCAGCTTGAAAAAACCCAGCCAAGCAAGATCCCAAAGCCTGAAATAGGGGGGCCGGAATAATTGCCAGTACCATTTTGGGGCTCCTTATCATAGAGTATACGAAGCCCTATTCGCAAGACCCCAAGACCTCAAACACCTGAACACCCCACCGATTCCGATCCCGGTGTCGGATGAGGGAAAGTCATAACAGCCGGACTTTTCGCCAGTCCGCTGTCAGAGATCGTTTCAGCAGGGGCCTGAGTCCTCGAGTTGTCAAGTCTCATTGCTCCATGGTTTCGCTTCACTTGGCGTAATGAATGTGGGGCCTCAAATAATTGGAATTGGAATCATATTTACTGGGTCTTAAATATAGTGGGGACTCTCAATCCTGAAAGAGACGCAAAGGCCCTGCATGCAGCCTAGACACTCACACTCTCAAGGGGTTCCTTAGTGTAGCTATACTGTCAGATACCACCAAAAACCCTTTTCCAATCGTTGAGCCCTTATTTCGCAGTTTGGTGGTCCCAAGAGGTAGGACTTGACCTGGAGCCAGCTCATGACCCCTTGCCCGAAAGCTGCTGTCAGAGCTGGCTGTACAGCGTAGGCTTTGCCCAGGAGATGCTGAAGCCAAAGTAGAGCTACTATGTCGGGAGTCACGATGCGATCTCTGAAGCGGCTGCATGCAGAAAATGATCCAACATGCTCGGAATGAATGCTGACCTGGCACCTTGACGGCGGCCTGTACGTAAGTGCTACCAAGGTGATGGTTCGCAGCGTTCGATAAAAGCTTTCGGGCAAGCATGTTTCATGTTGTCTGTCATTGAGGACCTCTGTACACATGGAAAGGAAAGGCTGCTACATCCGGACTTAGCAGCAGCAGTAGTAGCAGTAGTAGTCGCAGTAGTCGTAATAGTGATCGTAGCAGTAGCAGTTGCAATAGCAGAGCTTTTTCTTGACTCGGCCAGCCGGGCAAAAGTTGCTGGTCTGCACCTATCAGAGACATGTCGTGTTAACCGCACGATAGATCAGGGTTTCGCCGGCTCTCTGAAACCAGAGCCCCGATCTAATGTGAAGGCCTTGAAGTCTGCCCCTCAATGCTGGGAAATCCGTGCTGTTGAAGGCGCACCGGCCCCCAAAGCCAGCTCGAACTCTTCGATCCCCTTCCTTAGATCTAAACCATGCAAGCCCAGCAAGGGCTGTGTGGGCTCGGGTTTAGGCTTTAGGGTCTGCGGGTTTATTGTTTGGGCTTAGGGTAGGTTTAGGGTTTAGGGCCAGTTTAGGGATTGAAGAGCTAGGGCTTCAGGAATGCCCAGACGCTTCCGAAACCTTCGGCCAAACTCCGATCGACCGAAACCCCCCATTTTCCAGGTTGCGGAGCCATGAGCCCGAATCCCCCGAAGGGGGGAAGCGGGCTCTGACCTTCCTTTGCCTCATAAGCGGAATAGCCTTGCCCATGAAGGTTATGAATCGGGTATCTGCATCTAGAAGACATTATGACGGCTTCCCGATGGTGAATGTATAGCTTGCTGCGCTGATCGCGGTTGCACACGTGTTCATGTGGTGAATCAGGTGGGATGAGAGTTCACATGAGGCAGAGGGGAGCAAATGTCCCGCTGCGAAGCAGCTCCGTGCAAGCTTCCGGCTTACGCGCCCCCTCTTTCCGAAGCGCAACCTTCGAGAGGTCCGAATGCCAGCGGTAGTCCCAAACTGTCAACCTCGAACGCGAGACATCTAGTCTATATCCTCAGCCTCGAACCCCAAACACGGAAGCTGAATTCCAGGACTCCAAACCCTAGTAGTTCCGGTGTATCATGTATATGAAGTGGCGTTAGTCTTCGGGCTTTAGTGAGTGTACACCGGGTCTTAGGATTGTTCCCGAGTGGATGTTTCGATTTCCTGTTTGGAGGCCAGCTAAGCATGAAACCGTACTTCAAAAAGAAGGGTTGTCTAGACCTCCAAAGCAACCCAAGATTTCCATATGGTAATGCTAGGACAGCTGCAGCTACGGTAATGATGATAACGATGAAGACGAAGGTGGCGATAATCAGGGTATCCAGATGGATATGCATTGCCAAGTAGTCAAACTCGTGATCAGCCACCGCATCAGCACTACGAGCGCGTGGGGCTGTAAGATTCCGTAAGATTCTTATTTGCTCTGGTGTCAGCGGTTTAAGCATCGCTTGTTTGGGGTGTAGGGGGCAAGCTTTCAGGTTTGCTGACGTCCGGTTGAATATTTCAGCTTTTGGTCGCAGACTTCGGCATCATGTCGCAATCGAAGCCCATGTGAGGGCCCTCAGGACGACCATAGCGCTTCGATATTGAGAACTGGACAGTGAGTTTGAGTGCAGCAGACGCCGGAAACTTGTTTGCCGTGCTTTATTGCCGATTTTGTCAAAAGACTTGCGACGAATCATGCGAGCGTGGTTCGAAAAGCCATGCTAATGAACTGGGTAGCAGACGGCTCTGGCCATGAGCTTGGCTGGCTTCAACATAGTGCTGCCTGGGTCCTGGTGGCACCGACTGACAGACAGCAAGAATCATCTATCAAGCTCACTAAACCCTAAACCGTAATCCCTAGACCTTAAACCCCTTAGCCCTAAACCCCATAGAGCCCTAAACCCTAAACCCTAAACCCCAAACCTTACGCGTCCCAGCCCTAAGCCGTAACAAGAAACCGCCCTTGTTCGCATCAGGAGGTCGGCTGCCCGCTTCCAGCGAACCATCGTAGTTTTTGGGTTTGGGATTTAAGGGTTTAGAGTTTAAGCGTATAGGGTTTTGGAGTTCAGAGTTTACTTCGCCCTTTCGACTTCTATTTTTTTGGAGCTATTCTCACTACAAGGGATACTGATTAGGAGACTCTGTAAGAGACCTTTTCCAGAGCTTGCAAATGTGCTGGTCCACACGAGTGTATCGGAGTTTCGTGTTTTCCGGAGCTGATCTTTGGAAATATTGGCAACCCGAATTCCCTAAACCCCCAAATGTGCAGTGACAGCCCAACCGGTTTAGGGGTTAGGGTTTAGGATTTAGGTTTTCTCAATCCGTTGACATGCCACATGTTCACACACCAGCGGTAGCCCCAAACCGTCAACCTCGAGCGCGAAACATCTAGTACAGGGGCCTTAATCTTCATCATTACCTATACTATTCTGGGCGTTCCATACTATACATCTAGTATAGGGGCCTTAGTTATTACGTATACTCTTTTGGGGGTTCCATATTATAATTATAGTATAACGGGCCCCGCAAATTAGTGCCCCTATAGTAGTCTATATCCTCAACCTCGAGCCCGAAAGCCGGATGTTGAATTCTAAGACTCCAAAACCCTAGTAGTTCCGGTGTATCATGTGGGTGGTTGTCAAAATTAAGGTCCTTTTTTGGGTAACCTAAGTAGTAGGTGCCGTATTGTAGCAAAGATCCAAAAAGGTACCCTAATTTTGACAACCACCCATGTATATGACGTGGCTTTCGTCTTTGGGCTTTGGTGGGTGTATAAAGGGCCGTAGGATTATTCTTGAGTGGATGTTTCCGTTTCCTGTTCGGGGGCTAGCTAAGCATGAAACCGTACTTCAAAAAGAAGGGTTGTCTACCTGCTGTGAGAGGGGACCTCCAAAGCAGCCCAAGATTTCCATATGGTAATGCCAGGACAGCTGCAGCTACGGTAATGATGATAACGATGAAGACGATAGTGGCAATAATCAGGGTATCCAGATCGATGTGCATTACTGAGTAGTCAAGCTCGGGATCAGCTACCGCATCAGCACTGCGAGCGCTTGGGGCCGTAAGATGCTAACTACTCTGGTGTCAGCGGTTTAAGAATCTCTTGTTTGGGGTGTACGGGGCAGGCTTTCAGGTTTGCTGACGTCTGGTTGAAAATTTCAGCTTTTGGTTGCAGACTTCGGTATCATGTCGCGATCGAAGCCCATGTGACGGCCCTCAGGACGACCATAGCGCTTCGATATTGAGAACTGGACAGTGAGTTTGAGTGCAGCGTATCACCGTCTGACCAGCTAGATTGCTACACATTTGCCTTCTTTCAACAGAACGTTCACCTTACCACGACCAGACCCTGGAAACTGTGTCTTGTTTCACATTTGCATTTGAAAAGTTCCTTTCTCATGGTAAAATGATTTTGCCATCGTTAGAAAACCCCTCTCTGTATTTCTTTCCCATCTTCGGTGATTAAGTCACGCAATGTCCGGAGACGATGTCCCTCGCTTTGAACTCGTACCTGAGTTCGGGGTCATCCTGCTAAAGCATGTCCTGTCAACATCAGAGCAGCTTGCACTGTACAAGCAGGTGAAAGATGAGGTAAAGACAGGGCAAAGAGGCGTCCCAGGTAACTTCCATCTCTCAAGTGGTGCCGCAGGAAGTTCACATCGACGGGACGCACTCCACGAGCTGGGCAATCTTTTGTTCCACCGGGCGGCAACGGCAGCGGCTTCAATCAAGGAAGATGTATCGGGGGAGGACGCTACAACAATGGAGCCCTCATTGAACAGACTCCAGCAAGTGCTCTCAGGGGAGAGGCCAGCGGATGTTCAGTACGTGGCGGGGGTAGCCTACACATCCACTGCCAAGCTGGCTAACCACTGCGACATGAACAAGCCCCTCTACACGATGTCCCTCGCCCTCGGTGAGGCCTGTGATTTTACTTTTGGCGAAAAGACCGCCAGGCCATACCCAAACGAGAGGAGCGGAAAGCCCGTTAGTCTGCGGATGGAGAGTGGTGACGCCATGTTCTTCGACGGAGGGAGCATTCCGCATGCAGTGGACGGTCTTGTGGCTGGATCGGCCCCCGACTGGTGGGCAAAGGCCGGACCTAAGTGCTCACGAGTAAGCTTTCTCTTCCGCGAGGCTTAGTGGATTACATTTAGAGGCGTTTTGTCAAAAGACTTGCGACGAATCATGCGATCGTGGTTCGAAAAGCCATGCTCATGAACTGGGTAACAGACGACTTTGGCCATGAGCTTGGTTGGTTTCAACATAGTGCTTCCAGTTGCCTGGGTCCTTGTAACACCGACTGACAGACAGCAAGAATCATCTATCAAGTTCACTAAACCCTAAACCGTAATCCCTAGACCTTAAACCCTTAGCCCTGAACCCCATACAGCCCTAAACCCTAAACCCTAAAACCCTAAACCCCAAACCCCAAACCTTGTGCCTTCTGGCCCTAAGCCGTAACAAGAAACCGCCCTTGTTCGCAGCAGGAGGTCGGCTACGTACCCGCTCTGAGCGAACCACTGTAGTTTTTGGGTCTGGGATTTGAGGGTTTAGAGTTTAAGGGTATAGGGTTCAGGATTTTAGAGTTCAGAGCTTACTTCGCCCGTTCGACTTCTGTTTTTTCGTGCTGTTCTCGCTGCGTATCGGAGTTTGTGTTTTCTGGAGCTGATCGTTGGACATTGCTGTGGAAACCCTAAACCCCCAAAGCATTAAATGTTCAGTGACAGCCCAACCGGTTGAAGGGTTAGGGTTTAGGATTTAGGTTTTCTCATTCCGTTGACATGCCACATGTTCACTCGCTGACTTGGAGTGTTGATGTCCGTTCTTGAGCATCAGTCGTTTGACTGTCAGCATTATGGAAGGCACCTGAAGAACAAGAAGCTGGCTATCATGCCTACCTGTCTCGCATCTGTCTTCAGAACTGTATCAGCTCCAGGCCGCAAGGCTCTGACACATTCATCGAACAGCCGAAGTCAGGAGGTTTCAAAACCTGAGCTTTGGTTGCCTTAATTTATTTAATAATTACCTATACTATTCACGGGTTTCCTGATTACAAGCCTTTCACTACATTAAGGCCCTCACATTACAGGAAACTCTTTTGACCCTCATCGCCACATGGCTTTTCTTGTCTGGCTGTGATCGCCCTGCTTCTTCTTCCCCGGTAGTATCAGGGAGACCCCTCAAAGGGGGCCGTTCTTAAACCCCGCTTCCGGCTCTCTTAAAAGGGAACTTATTGAGTCTATATCCCGCAGATGTGTCCGGAAGTAGTGTAAGTCAGAACCTGACAACCGAAAGTAGGAGAATGTCTAGTGCCTTAAGGTGGTATCCCTACAGCCTACACCCTACACCCTAAACCCTGAACCCCATACCCCAAAACCCTAAAGCCTAAAACCCTAAACCCCAAAACCCTAAACCCTAAAACCTACACCCTAAAACCTCAGAAAAGGGGCCTAAATAATTACCACCAGTATTTTGGGGGCTCCTTAGTATAATCATCGTATAATGCACCCAATAAACCGCGTATTCTTAAACCATCCCCCTCTATTAAACCCTAGACCCTAAACCCTAAATGCTAAACCCTAAACCCTAAACCTAAACCCTAAACCCCAAAACCTAAACCCTAAACCCTAACCCTAAACAAGGCCATTAAACCCATTTTTCTGCAATTTGTTCGGCTTCACCTCCCCAAACCCTATTCTAAAAAAAGGACACTCTATCAAAGCAGCTTTTTTGCATCAACCTAAACCCTAAACCCTAACATTAAACAAGGCCATTAAGCCAAATTTTCTGCAATTTTATGCATCCTCACCTCCCCAAACCCTATTCTAAAAAAAGGACACTCTATCAAAGCAACTTTTTTGCAACTTTTTCGACTTCAAGGGCTTTCATGCCCAAGTAGACCCTGGGCCTTCGGCGCTTCCGTGCGAGCTCGGGGCTGAGAGTTTGGGGTTTCAGGGCTTTTCAACTTTTATGGGCTTTAGGGCTTTAGGGCTTTAGGACTTTAGGGCTTTAGGGCTTTAGGACTTTAGGACTTTAAGGCTTTAGGACTTTAGGGCTTGAGGGCTTCAGGAGTTTTGTTTGGGGGTTTTGGGCTTCAGGGGTTTAGGGGTTTAGGGCTTTCGGGCTTCAGGGGTTTAGTGGCTTTTGGGCTTTAGGGCTGTAGAGCTTTTCACGGCTTTAGGGCTTTAGGGCTTTGGGGCTTTAGGGCTTTTCTTTAGGGCTTTAGGGGCATGGAGCTTTAGGACTTTAGGACTTTAGGGCTTTAGGGTTTTAGGGTTTTAGGGGCTTCAGGGGCTTTAGGGGCTTTAGGGGCTTTAGGGGCGTTAGGGCTTGTGGAGGTTTAGGACTTTAGGGCTTTAGGGGTTTAGGGGGGTAAGGCTCCACAGGTCTAGGGGTTTAGGAGTTTAGGGTTTGGAGGTTTGGGAGGCGTGTCAGGGTTTAGGGATGTTTGGGGTTTCGGATTCAAGGGCCATGGGAAAAGACATTTTACGCCTTGCGATTCATGCGTGAACCCGCTTGCGAGGACCACTTATGATTCGCTTCTGGAGTGTCCCGTGGCTGCGTAAACCCTAAGCCTAAAACCCTGAACCGGAAAACCCGAACCCTGAACCCCAAGGTCCAAACCCTCGACGAAAGACCCTAAGTTACCAAAACCGGAGGCCCGAACCCTGAGCCCCAAGGCGTAAAGTACTATAGGAGTCGATAATTCAAGGCCTGTGGGTAGGCGTGCACAGGCCCTGTCGACAGGGTTATGGCAGGGGTGGCTAGGGCCCTTGTAGGTCTGCGGAAGGGGCCGTATAGACCCTGTGCGGACGGGGCCTGTGCAGTTGGCGCGTAGGCCCTGTCATAGGCCTGTGGAAGGGGGTCCGTAGGGCCTACCATAGGGCCTGCGCTAGCCTATGCCTCGGGGGTTCTTTATCCGATAATTAATAATTACCAATACTATCTTGGGGGTTCCTTCTTATGGTTATAGTTTAATATACCTCAAAACCCGATTCTAATTTTTCAGGCCCCTTTAGTAATCCGACACGCCCCGAAGCCAAAGCCCCATCGGCTGAGGTGGAGCACCGACCGAAGGTCCGACCCCAGAAGCCTGGCGCCGAGCACTCTCGGGGGGGTTTGTAGTTTGCAGGGTTTAGGATTTAGGGGAGAGGGTTTAGGGTAGGGTTTAGGGTGTAGCCGCAGGGCCTGGATTCACACTTTGGGGATTTTCCGGATTTTTTTTCCGGAGAGTTGGTGCAGGGTTGATGGTTTTGAGGGCTTGGTGATCAAGAAAGTTCTGGAGAGGTTGAGATGTTCAGCTCCAAAACCCTTGCCGCCCCCTAGACTCTCTAGACCCGAATCCCACCCTAAACCCCAAACCCCAAACCCCTAAACCCTAAACCCTAAACCCCGAATGGCAAACCTCGTTGTGATTCGCTTGCTTCACCCCCGGCTTCTTAAAGGACTTCTAGGTAGGGGCTTTGGGACATTTTATCCTTTCCCTCATTGGGCTTAAGAGGATCTTATTTACTAATATGTTTCAAAGGCTTTAAAAGCCCCACCTAGATTTCGATCTCTCGGCTTGGTGGGCGTTTCCTTGATCCCAAGGCATATGGGAGTTGCCGAAAATAGGGGACCCTAATCTAGTACCCTAAATAGTAGGATCCTTATTATAAGGACCCCAAAATAAGGCACCCCTGTTTTCGGAAACCCCCAGAACGGCCCAAAAGTCCGACTCTCTTCGCAAAATTCAGTTTCGGCAGACATGGATGTCAGGGTTTGGGGTTTAGGGGTTCAGGGTTTGGGGTCTAGGGGTTCAGAATTCTCGAGTTTAAGGCAGGTTTCGATGCGGTATTCGCCAGTGGCCTTAGGTTGGAGGGCTTGACGGTTTGCGGTTCAGGGTTGCGTGTCAGTTGTGTTTTTGTCTAGGGTCTGTGCTTTCTGAGTTTGAGGCCCTCCAACATTACATTTTGAAAGCTTAGGTCCAGTCCTCAACCCTAGGATCCCTCGAAGCCCTTAAGCCCCAAACCTAAACCCTAATATAGGGGCCTTAATAATTACGTATGCTTTTTTTGGGGAGTCCTCAGTATATTTATAGTATACTGGGCCCCAAAGCCCCATTCTAATTTATAAGGCCCCTATAAGCCCTAAACAAAAAAACCTTCAACCCTAAACCCTAAGCCCTGAAGCCCTGAAGCCCTAAACCCTAAGCCCTAAGCCCTAAACAAAAAAACTCTAAGCCCTGAAGCCCTGAAGCCTTAAGCCCTAAACCCTCAGCCCTAAGCCCTAAGCCCTAGCCCTAAACAAAAAAACCCTAAGCCCTGAAGCCCTGAAGCCCTGAACCCTAAACCCCCTAAGCTACGAGGCAACGAAGCCATGGCCCGGCGAATGCTGGTCCTCATGGCGCCCCTAACGTGGGCGCTGAAGTCCATGGCCCCAGAGGGGATTGGGGTTTGGGGTTTAGGGTTTAGGGTGTTTACGTAGGGCTTTAGGGTTTTGGGGTTTAGGGTTGAGGGCTTAAGTCGGGTATACCCGAGAGTTCATGACGAGTTCTAGGCAGGCTTGCCCTTGTGATCTCAGTTAACTCCCTTGTAGTCCCAGTTCCAGCAAGCAGGGTCTGGGAGTCTCGGGTTCGGTAGCTCTTCTAGATGGGTGGTTGTCAAAATTATGGTCCCTTGTTGGATCCTTATCATAATACGGCACCTAATACTTAGGGTACCCAAAAAGGGGCCATCATTTTGACAACTACCTAGATAGAGCCCCAAATGCCAGACTCTAAGCCCTAAACCCTCAAGCATAGCAAGAGATGCTATCAAGAAGAGTTGGACCCGAAATGCAGGACTGAGGAAGTTCTCCGGCCTAAACCCACCGGCATCGTTCACTCCTCTGGGCCTTGCAAAGAGTTTGAAGGGTGCTTTTGGGCGAGTTGAAGTCTTCTGTAATTTGAGACTGTATCGTCCTGTTGCCTTGGAGCATGTGTCGGAGGATAGGGTGGGGATGTAGTGATCCGTCTTCATGACCGAACCTCAACCTTGCAATCTATGGCCCTGAGCCGAAAATCCTTGTAGCCTGCAAGCCCTAACTTCATCGGTGGTGGTGCTCTAGACCCTACGCCTAAAGTTCATGATGCTTGTAGCTACCCTCGTCCTCAGGGGTAGGTTTACAGGGTTCTGAGGCTAAAAGCCCAGTGTACCATCGTATACAGTAGTAGAATACATTCAACAGGTCACCACTGTCTTATACCGTAAGGCTGCATCGGCTCTTTTTTGTTGGAGCGTGTTGAATGTGGAGCCAGCTCCAAAAAACCCAGGGCATCTAATACAGAAGCCGGGATAGGTACCAAGATTAGTTGGTTCCTTGTTTTAGCTAAACTATACAGGAGCCCAAAGCATTCTCAAGGCCACTTCATGAACCTCACCCTTTTGTGATGGTCTGCGCATCAAGGTTGGTGGATCACAGAATGCTCTTCCGAATACTTTAGGGGTAAGTGCCTCCAGTGCAGCTTGTGCTTCTCCTGACGAGCGGCATGCAGAGGTGGAATGAAAGGCTCAGCAGCACCCTAAGCAGCAAATCCTGAAATCTCCAAACCCTGAAGCCGTCAACCCATAAACCGAAGCTCTTAACCACCCATACCCTAAACCCTAAACCCTACACCCTTAACCCTAAAGCCTAAACCCTTGACCCTAAACCCTAAACCGTAAACCCTTAACCCTAAAACCTCAACCCTATAAACCCTAAGTTCTTCTCCGAGGATGAGAGAAGACAAGCTCTGCTCCGACTGGACCTGCGGCGCTTCCCTTAGCCGAGCCCTACTTTTGAAAAGCTTGGGATTGGGTAGAACCCTTCAAAGGAACCCTTAAAGGATTAAGGCCCCTATATTATAGTAATTACCTTGATGCAGTTCCCTTAACAAGTAACCCATATATACGTTTCGGGCTTTGGTGTTGAGTGTTTAAGTCTTGGAGATGGGAGTACGGTTGATGATAAAACCTGCAGTGCCCATAATAAGGAATATATCATAATTCCCATAGTTTAGGGTCCTTAAGGTAATGCATGATTTATATCATCAACCGTATGGGTTGTCTGAGACTCGGCTGGTTAGGTGATTCAGCGAGAAAAACAACATGAACTTGTGCATCTCTGCCTTTCCCTCCGACCGTCGGTTTATCCGTCCGTCTCGTTGTCTGTCTGTCCGTACTGTATGTCTGTCTGTCTGGCTGGCTGGCCAAAGACAAACTCTCACTCCAAAGGTTGCAACCCAAGAGCCCTACTTGGAGGTTCATGAGTAGTTATAAGTGGAGTCATAAGTCCCCTAATCTGGGTTATAAATGTAGTTGCCCTACTTATAACTCTACATTTACCTACCCATGAACCTCTAAGTCGAGTCTCTCCTGCATCGGGGATCCCTGGTAGGCCTGCGCGCGAGAATTATGACGAGTAATCTGGAGTCGACATCCGATTCACGACTCCCAACCTTGAAGGCTAAATACTATTCTAAGGCCTGTACTCTGTATCCGAAGTCGCACAGACCCGAATCCAAAAATCCTGAGCCCTAGTTCCTACATCCTGGAGGCCTTTGATCCCGAATCCCTGTCGCAGGCACAGGGTTCGTCGCCAAAATTGGTCATCACGAGCTGGGGGGAGGCAGCGACGCCGAGTGCTGCGACAAGCCTGGGGCCTCAGAAGGGCTTGGGGTTTTAGGTGCTGAACTCAGTATAAACTAGCAATATATGATATAATATGCTGTACCATAATCATATCACATTATGTTATATTTGCAGTATACTATACTGTACTTTACTATACTTTAACCCCTGAGCCCTTAAACTCAAGGGTCCGGCTGTTGCGGTGTCTTTCATGGTCCGTGTTGCTCTGGGGCTTGGCCACTTTGGTGATGGGCTATCTGCGTTGAAGGGAGGCCCTACCGGGAGGCGACAAATTAAGAGATGTTTTGGGGTACTCTATAAACCCTAAACCCTCAAAAACACTTCAAACCTCGAACCCTAAACCTTAACCCCTAAACCCTAAACCCCCCTCCCCGAAGCCTTAAACTGTCTCTCATAACCCGGAAAGGAGCCCTAAACCCTGAGGGTTTTCCGAGCTCCCACCGGAGGACCTGCGCCCTCTGGAAATGCGGCGAAGGCTATGCGCCCAACGAGGCCCAAAGACTGTCTGCGAGGAACTGCCGATGGACCAACTCTTGCACCTGAAGTATCCCAAACCTATGTGAGATACTGTTGATGGACAAAATCCTGCATGACCTTAAGAACCCTAAACTATGGGAATTATGGTATATTCCCTATACTGGGTCATGCAGGATATTGTCCATCCACAGTATGGGATATCTTCCACTACGGTTTTGTCCACAGCAGAGAGTGAGAGAGACGGCCGAGAGGGTGTGGGGTGTAGGGTTAGGGAGTCTGGCTTCGCAGTTGAGGGTTCAGCGATTCGGAATTGGGTGCAGGAGTAGCTTCTCTTGGTTCGGTCTGAACCTCGCGAAAGCCGCCCCTCTCACATTTGTCCGAAGCCGTCATGCGCGTCTTGCGCAGTCAGTTCTGCAATCGGGTACTGACGAGGGTTCGGGCCTTCGTTTTGATTGCAGAGCCCAAGATGGTTCCCTCTCTTGAGGTCCGAAGTCCGATGTCACCTACCGAATCTGCTGTAAACCCGGGAGCCCGCCGGCCCCGTTCCTTTGCCGCAGGCGTACAGCAGCAATGTTGCGCAGACTGACCAGCAGTGCTGCGACGAAGTGTGCTCAACAAAGGTGGTTCCTTGGCTTTTTAGGGGTTCAGCGTCAGGATTCATGTCATGGCTGGAAACAGCTAACCACTGCATTGGTGTCTGGCTCCATGTTTCCTACACTCGCTGTGAACTGTCACAGCTTACCACCCAAAGCATTACCCGGGGTGGTGGATTTCCCAACAACATCCCTGTTGATTTCAAGCTTGTTCGGGCTGGCAAAGATCCGAGACGACAGATCCGTTGCCCCTTGCAGCCCGGGCCCTGCTTGCCATGTCTCGCTATTGAACTCAACGCTCCAAGCCCCAGTTCCCGCAACCCCGAAGTTGACATCATTAAGTCCTGAACCTTTACACTCCAAATCTCAAACCGCAAAGCCATCAAACCCGTCTTTCTTTGACCAGGGGCCCGAAATATGTCAAACCCCAGCAGGCTTGTGGACGAGGGTTTGGGTACTGAAAGTTATGTGGGCGGTTATCGTTGCGAAAAGGGTTCCCGTGGTTGCTTTCTATCGCTGCTTTATTGCGTTGCTTAGAGCTCTACTTACTAAACACCTGGGAGCCTTCAGGTGAACTCTACAATACTCAGGACAACCCTACAAAGGACCGCACAGATCGTAAACCTCAGACCCCGAACACCCTCGAACCGTGCACCCTAAACCCCAAACTCCAAACCCTAAAAATCCGTAGAGCCTTGCAACATCTTGCAAAACCCCAAACCCACAAACGCTACATTTCTCGGAATCCGTGGAGGATCTTCAGAGCTTTACGGGAATCCTCTTAAAACTTTCAAAGGAACCCTTAAGCGACCTCCTCTAACACCGAACACTGAACCTTACGACCCTGCAGAGTCTTTGAAGGAACTTTCAAAGGAACCCACAAAGGAGCACTTAAAGTGACCCTCAAAGTAAGCCGCAAAGTAACCCTTAAAGGAATCCTGAAAGGAACCCGAAAACCGACCTTCGAAGCTTCGGTTTTTCTTTTTGCAGCCCGAGGAGTGTGCAGATGGCTGGCTCGGCTCCCAGCAGAGCTTTCAGGAAGTCGCCACGGTAATTGGAGGTTCATGGGTAGTTATGAGTGGAGTTATATTTCCCCCAATATGGGTTGTATTTAGAATTACCCTACTTATAACTTCTCTTATAACTACCCATTAACCTCCAAGTAGCAGCAGTGTCAGGCCTTCACTTGCTTCAAGAAGCACCTTCTAGCCATCCCATGCCGCCACGACGCAAGCTCCGTTGCTCCTTTCAGGGCCCTGAACCCAAAGAAGCTGGGGAAGAACGGCAACACCCCAGAGGCCCCACTCCGCGCTTTCTTTTGAGCAGTTTGCTTGCATGGGCGTATCGCGTACATGCGTTGATGGGCGTCATGTGTTGCAGTTTCATTGCTTTAAACGCTACTTACCTTTGGTTAGTAGGGAATGGAAGAATGGTAGTAATAGTAGTTATAATTCTACCCCATTCCTCCATTCCCTACTAACCAACGGTAAGGCTTTGGAGGTGCCATGGTTGGGGATTCCGACTTCAGATCTGCAAGCGACCGGACTGTCAGCCTGCGTCGTGTATGACCGACTCAAAGACCCTAATTGGTTCTAGTATAGTGTGCCCCAAACCCTATTCTGATGATTACTATTATTATTAATATTATTATTCTTATTCTTATTCTTATTCTTATTATTATTATTATTATTATTATCATTATTAATATTAAGGCCCCTATATTATAATATGACTGACTCAAACACTGGCTGGTTTGTTGCCTTCGCTCTTGAACTTACCTTTGGTTAGTAGGGAATGGAAGAGTGGTAGCAATAGTCGTTATAATGGTACCCCTTTCCTCCATTCCCTACTAACCAACGGTAAGTGAACGGTGGTGGCAGGCAGCCTCCAAGTCTTCGTTGCGACTGTGCACGGTCCAGCGCAAACCCTAAACCCCGAAACCCGCAGTACCAGAGCAATTAGTACTTCGGTTGATGATATAAATCCTGCACCCATAATACAGAATATACCATAATTCCCATAGTCTAGGGGCCTTAAGGTAAGAGCAATTAGTACTTGTATCCCCACTTGGAGGTTCATGGGTAGTTAAAAGTGGCGTTACAAGTAGGGTAACTACAGTTATGACCCATATGAGGGGACTTATAGCTCCACTTATCACTACCCATGAACCTCCAAGAAGACCCTGTTCTAACTCGCAAGGCCCTTCTATTGCGCTGTTGGAAGCAAGAAGAACCGAGCACGAGAGGCACCGTATTATATATCGCAGCAAAATCATACACCAAGAACCCGAAGTCCCAAATTTATCACCTCTACTAGACCCTAATATCCGAAGCCTCATGCACCCTGAACCTTTAGGTTTGAAGCCTGTCTTGGTCCTGAATTAGTGGGATTTTGGTCTGGGTTCCGGTGATCTGTGAAGCTTCCTAGTCGGCAAGGATTGCTGCGTGCCTTCCTGCTCTCGTTACACTTGCAGCGCCCCCATGTCATGCGGGGCTTCGAGGTTCCGGGCATAAAGATAGGAGATTGAAATAAGTGTCAATAGTATCCACCTGATCAATACTCAAAGTACACCCTGCCTGCATAATCAATATGATCTGTCCCAAAGCCCTATAATGATTAAGGCCCTATATCATTGTGTCGGCCTAGGCGGTCCTGGTAGTTTCATTCAATTAGGTGCAAGTTGCGTCGTAGAGGACTCTCGCGCCACGAAACGGGAAACAGGGTTCGGGCTGTTGGGATGACCCTGACATCCCTAGCAATTGTTTTTTTCTCATTTTTGTTCACAAAAATTCAAGAGAATAATTCAGGAGAATATTACAAAAATGATTTTCATTGTCGTTCTAAGGGGGTATAGATGACAGGCTTTCGTTTCAGGGGCTCGGGCTTTGGAACTCGCCCCTTCGCCCCTTTGGCATGGCGGTCCGGTCTGTCTTCGGTTTAGGGTTTAGGGTTCCGGGTTCAGGTGTTTAGGGGTTTAGGGCTTAGGGTCTCTCGTCGTGACTTCAGAGACATCCCCTGGCATGATTTCTCTTTGCTTGCATTGGGGAGGCGGGTGCGATAGCTTTCGGCAAAGATTGTGTTCAGGTTTGAAGGTGTATCCGGGGTTAGGGCTACGGTGTTGAGGATGCTGGGTTTGCGAGGTTGAGGTTTTCGGGCTTGGGATGGCCGATGGCCCTGATTGACCGCTACCTACCTCTGCCCACCCCCTAAACCCTAAACCCCCAACCCTAAACCCTCGGCCCTGAACCCTAAACCCCCAACCCTAAATCCTAAACCCTATATAAACCCTACCTAAATCATATTAGGGAACCCTGAAAAGGCAGGTTCCTCAGGGTCCAGGTAAGCCCCAAACCCCTGCCCCGACCCTCTTTGCCTCGAGACACTTGAGGCCCCGTGTCTTACCAGCTAAAGGAGAAGGCGGGGGAGATCATTGCCAACGCGGCTCGGCTTGGAAGTCAATTTTGGGGGGGCTCCAGGGATTTCGGGGATTTAGTTTGTTGAGGTTTGTCCAGGGCTTCAGTGCCTTCGTTCAGGTTTAAGATTTGGGGTGGCGGGGTTTGGTATTTAGGGCTTCATGTTGCAGACTTTCTGGTGTTGAGTTGTGACATGTTCTTTTTCCAACTGTAACGTTTGTAAGGGGCTTTCAAAATTAAAAGGTTGGGAGCTGATTTTAAACCATCCCACATGTCCCACGGCCCAGGCACCTGAACCTTAAACCCGAAACCCCTTACGCCGCTTTATCTAGAGGTCGGAATAATTAGTATTAGCATGATTTTTCAGCCCGGACATGCTTCAAGTATCAGATACCGAAGGCCCGTGTATTCAGCTTAAACCCAAATCCCTAAACCCAAATAGGGGGGCTTAAATAAGTGGTTGCCAATACTCTCTTGGGGGCCCTTTATTGTAAACATAGTACAAACGGCTCCCAAGACAGTGTTGGGCTCTTTAGTGTAAACATAGTACAGGGGCCCCAAAACCCTATTCTAATTATGAAGGCCCCTACAGTAAAGCTTCAACGTTTCAGGACACTGAGCACTGCTGCGATGCGCTCTGCAGCGCCTATGAGCGCCTTGGAAGCAAAGCTTGGTAAGGGTCCCTTCAAAGGGATCTATATGGGTACCTTTAAGGGGTTCCTTTAAGGAATCTATAGTGTTTAGGGATTAGGGATATAAATCCTGCATTACCACAATGATGAATATACCCTAATACCCATAGTCTAGGGTCATTAAGGTAATGCAGGATTTGTATCATCAACCGTAGTTCAGGGTCAAAGGTTCAGGGTTCAGGGTTTCGAGTGTAGGGTTTCCGGGGAGAGGGTTTATTGTACGCTTTTGATGTTGAAGGCTCAGTGTGTCAAGATTCAGATGGGCTCTAGGGCACACAGGGGCTGCTTGTTGTGCACAAGATTTTCCGGGTCCTCCAGGCGCCACGGATTCGGCGTTGCGTTCGTGCGTTAGAGAGGCTGTAGAGATCAGGCCTATCCTTGCTCCACTCTCCGCCCTACCTCGGGACTTTCATATAGAGCTCCGGTTTCATCGTGCTAAGGCAACCTCCAATTTAGGATGTGCCGGACCCTTTGATCTCTTATCCCGAAAGCAGGCTACCTGCTTTCCTAGGCCGGAATGCCAGTACCTGAAGGCATATACTTACATTACCCCCCTGAGCTTTAAAGCGCCTAGCCCTAAACCGTAAACCTTGCCCTAAACCCTCAACCCCAATCTCCAGGCCCACGGTAGTAGACCTGGACTCGGACGTTCCACCCTAAACTGCTTGAGCTTGTTTGCCAAGTAGGGTGGCCTTCAAGATAGAACACACCCTAAAGCATAAACCTTAAGCTCTAAACCTTAAGCCCTAAACCCTAAACCTAAACCCTAAACCTTAAATCCTGAACCCTAGCCGGAGGTGCCCGAAGGGCTACAAGGCCGACCCCTCGCGGGGGAATGTCACCGGGAGCAGCCCGGAGGAATGCTGCATGCAGGCTCGGCGGCTTCCTCCTATTCGAGGTTGTGGGTTTTTGGGGTTTGGGATTAGGGATTGGTGTTTGGGGTTTGGGTTTAGGGGTTTTGCGTTTTGGGGGTTTGGGGTTTTGGGGTTTAGGGGTTTAGGGATTTGGGGGTTTAGGGGTTTAGGGGTTTTGCGGTTTGGGGTTTAAGGTTTGTTTTGTGGGTTGGGGTGTGGGGGCCAGGGTGAAAGTTTCAGTTTCTTTTCGCGCTGCAGGCGTGGTCCGGGGTTGCTAGCGCAGAACCGCATGTGACATTGACCCCGGGACTTGCCTGCGGGAGTATTGCCCAACCCTGCAGCTTTAAGCCCCAAACCCCAAACCCTAAACCAAAGCCCTAGCCTTGAATCACCGGTATGAACAAGCCCTAAACTGGTACACCGAAGCCGGCAGGAATGCGCCCTGTTCGATCACCTTTGCCGCTTGGCTGTGAAGTGCACCGGGGCTTCCTTCAAGGGACGTTTAAATCCTAAACCCTAAAACTTAAACGGTAAACCGTAACCCTAAACCCTAAATCCTGTGGTTCTGTTCAGGAGCTGGTTTAGCTAGCGCATGAGACTCGTCTCGGAAGACTGAAACAAAAGCGGTTCAGGCTCTGGGGTGTTGAACCAGATCGGCGCACCCCGCCTAAAGATGCACTGATTTTGAAGACGGCTGAGCGTGTTTCCTTTTAGAGTTTGCAGCACATGTCCTCCACGACCCGAATCGTGGCAGACAAAGGCGCGAAGCCGCAACGCCAACTTCTGTGCATTGCAACTCCCAAAACCCGTATCCCTCAACTCTGCAGACTACAGTTCTGAAGCGGTAAAGCATCAAATCCCAGGTATGCAGAATGTAGCTATTCTGATGTTAAGGCCCTAGAAGCCCCGAGATGGCCTAAAACCTGAAAGCTCGAAACCCTAAAATCCCAAAACCTTGAATCACTCCCAAAATCCTCAAGAATAACATTAACTTCCTATAACCTGAAAACAGTCTCTCAAATCTTCAAGGTTACCATAGCAAGCCCTGGCAGCCGGAAACAGCCTGAAACGCTCAGTACATCCCAGGTCCTGCGGACCACGGGGTGCCTCCAGAGAAGCGGTGTGAACTTGGCAGGACCCCCTCCGAGTTCCTATAAGAGATATGGGAAGACCTCTAAATAAGGGTCCCTTTTAGGGTCCGACCCCCTCCGAAGAAGTACTATACAGTAAGTGATGTGGAAAGTTCGCTAAATTAGGGTTTCGTTTTTAGGATCCTACTATTTTGGGGACCTAGAAAAGGACCCTGATTCAAAGAACTGCCGGTTGATTGCTACCAGGGTCGCTCCAAGGGTTATTATCAGGGTGATTATAGGGTCACTACAAGGCTTACTATAATAACGCTGTCCTGGCTGGAATTGCGAGGCGGTTGTGGAGCAAGCAGCTCTGACACTTGCTTGCATCCTTGGCGCCTGCACCGTCGGCTTTCGAGGTGCCGGCATCGCCGCTTTGCCTACACTGGCCCCGGGTGACCACGGCGCCGTGGATCCCAAGGTGTTCCGTGCTTGCGCATTCATTCATCTTTTGGACGAGACTCTTTGGGGCACTTCGGCGGCGAAAGAGGCTGCGCCAGCTGGAGGCCGTTGTGATGGGCCTGATGCACGACACCCTGCTCGGGCCGGACCCAGGCACACATGAATGAGCAAGGGCATGCACAACAGTTCCTCGCGAGCCGACTAGTGGTTCGCGAACGTGGCCTGCAAGCTCGCGGACATAGGCCTCGGCAGGCTTGCATCCCGGACGACCGAGGCCGTGCGCACAGAGCAGGAGTCGTGACACTCACTACGATATCGAGAAGCCAAGCGCAGCCTCCACTGGCGAGCCTCCCGAAGAGGAGGCAGAAACTGAGGCAATAAACTCTGTGGTCAGAACGTTGTCTCGTCACAATCTCCTTTGACAACGCAGCGCCGGTGAACACTGTGGCCGAGCAGGCCTGAAGACTTCGAGCCAGCACCGTCACAACTTGCAACACAGGCAGCTGCACCTGCTCCGCCAGCGCACCAAGCGGACCCAGCGGCCGTACACACCTCCGAAGTCAGAGGTCAAGAAGCGAGGAACTTGGGCACATCGCCGACATAAACACCTGACAGGCAGTTGCGCCCGCGACACCGGCCGCACCCGCAGCTCCAGCCGAACCAGCCCAGGCAGCGTTTGTGTCGGCACAGTGTTCAGCGAACTAGGCCATCTTGTGCGGCAATTTCTTGAGGCCCCTGCACACGCGGTCGTGGCGAGCCTAGTCCCAGCTTCAACGAGGCGAGTGGAGAGTCTGACGAAGCTCTCTTGGCCTCCGACGGCATCAAGGCAGCTTCGGCAACAGGGTGGCCTGGTAAGCATTGGGCGACCACGATGGAGCAGAACTCGTGCGGCGACTGCCATGTGCACCTCATGGTTCAATTCGCTGGCGCAATGAACTGTGGTTCCTGTCGCTTCATGTTCGAGGGTGTGCGGCCCAACGTCAGCCCGAACGACTACCTCGGTGAGGGAGTCTGTCGCAAGAAGATGCAGCAGTCGATAGACCGCGGCATTTTTTATGTGTGCGCAGACAAAGTTGGCACACTACACCTGGCTTCCGGTGCTGCTTGTGTTGCAGGCAACTACGATCTCAACCCAGTCGAGAAGTTCTGGGCATGGTTGCGCAAGCACATCCACCATCTCGATCGGGAAGACCTCCGACAGAAGCGTCCGCCCATCGGCATGCTCGCTTTCAAAGCGCGCGTCCGAGCGATTCTGTCCTCGACGTGCCCAGAGTGTCGCTGCCGGCTTCAAGAAGACATGCAAGGAGGTCATTGCCAAAAAGGGCGGGATGGCAAGATCCTAGCATGTGTCTCAGGAGACGTGCAACCGGACTGGACTTTGGCCGGCAAAATGGAAGCTGGGCCGGGCCGATAGTTCGACCCACTAGCTTCAACATGCTACAACACATGGGCCTCCACCCTTTTCCCCATAGACTCCGAACACAAGTGAGCCTTGGGGCCTCCGCCGGAACTAAAAAGTATTATATTTTTAAAACGGCGTAGTAGTTACTCCGCTGGCCTGCGTAGGGTAAACGGCACTTGGAGGTATTCCGCTACTCCGCAAGAGCTTGTATGTAAGATGATGCACATGTGGGTCGAAACTTCCGGCCCGGCGCTGTAGGGCGCCGGGTGTGGGTTTTTAAAGCACAGGTTCACAACTGCTAAACTAGACCCTTAACCCTGAACCCTACGCCCACTGTCTAGTGAGTCTAGTGGAGCTCTTGACTGGATCAGCCAAACAGGCTGAACTTGAGAACAGTTCTCAGCACCTGCAGCTCCATGTCTGGAAGCTAAAACTTTATGACGCCAGCAAGACTTAATCTTGAAGCATTTATTCCCTAGTTTAGGTGAAAACAACATTCGTATCAATTTTTGTATATATTTCGACATGCAAAGGCCTTTTGCAGCATGCATATGTTGCGATGCGATCGACCACTCACACAGACGCACGTGCATGAACATGCAGTTGTGGGCCAAAAGCTGTGAACACAGGGCTTTCTTCACAACCTGGATCCATACCCCAGTACTGGTACATCTTTCGATGCATTGGCGCATGCCCCAACTGCCCCGATGTATTCCTGCCCTTCTCTAAAAAACCTGTAGTAACCCTTATGGTAGCATTTGTGGGCACCTTTATGCAGGCCCTTTAGCCCTGCTAGCAGTCCTTGCAGCCTTTCAAGAGGAGCACTGTGGAATGTTGCAAGCCAAAGTGCAGCCGCTTGGCAGATCCGTTTGTGTTTTCAAAGTTGTAAACATCCTAATGTACCCCATGAACCCTTCAACTGAAAATCACCAAAGCATTGAAGCCGCAGAAATAGTTTTAACCTAAAAGCCTCAACCTTTCAGCTCGAAGCTCTATAGGATCCGGCCTCCGGACTTGTCACCGGAGGGTTGAGTTCAAAACTTTGTAAACGTTGAGCCCATCTTATTGCCATAAGCCGAAACTCGAAGCCGCGTACCTCACAAGCCCAAACTCTGAAGCCTCAAAGGGTTGTTTGAGTTTTGCGTACGTAGCCGCCCGGGTGTCTGGGGCTTGATTGCAAGGGAAACGTAATTTTACATGCTGGGATTCAGTTGGGAGGGTTTTTTCTTACGTCAAGGCATGTGATGCCTTGCTCAGACTCGTCCGTCATGCTTCTTGTCAAAGATGGCTGCCTTGATGTGCTGCAGGTGAAGGTAGGCCTCGGCGGGCTCAGAACTTCGACCCGGCGATGATTGCTCATGGCAAGTTCTGAACCCGAAACAGGAAGTTCAAGGACATATCATGTGGACTGCAGTGCCGGAGCACAAACCGTGCAAAGACCGTCGAGCTAGAAACTCAAAGGGAGCCGCATCTCGGAAATGAGTCGTGTCTGGATCATTTGTGATTCGATCTTGTGCCGGTGCCACTGTTTTTCACAGCCGTTCTCGGCCATTGTCAGTACTTGCTCATTTGCGATTTGTGAACTTCTCAGCCTTTTGAAGTGATGCTGTCTGTGCTGCCAGAAGATTTTTTTGCAGGAGTTGCAATGTCTGTTTAGGACTCTCAGTCTTCAATTAAAACAGAATATAGCACAACATAACATAATATGATGCCATATAATATGATATGGCATGATAAAGCTTAACGAAAGAACTGCTTCAACATAAGAAAATATGACATATGACAGCATAAGATGATAAAGCATAAAAGCATAGGATGCAACATAATACCATATGATTTGTCATAACATACTCTGTATAGGCTTTCGTCACAAGGCGCTGTTGTCTCGTCGATTTAGGCCAGTCGGGCCGAGAGTCAGCATCATGGATGCCTTGGGGCTGAAGCTTGAACCTCTAAACCCTAAACCCTAAGCTGTCAAGAAAACCCTGAGCCCTGAAGCCCTAAACCCCGAAACCCTAAACCCCAAACGCCTTTTGCCCAGGGGCTTAACCATCAAGACGCCCCCTCATCCGAGAACTCTTCAATTGCAGCGCCGGCTGGGCGCACAACCACTCCAATGATGGCGAGTACGGTCACACCGACGAGGACCACGTCAACCCCTATCCCCACCTAAACTCGAAACCCTAAACCCTGAACCCTTGAACACTTGAACCCTTAAACTCTGCAATCCTTAAACCGTTAACCTAAACCCCTTAAGCCGGGTTAGGGCAGAGCTTTAACTTTGGGGTTTTGCGGGGTTGGGGCCCCAGCACAAAGCCCCCTACAAACTGCTGCAGCGTACTTTGGACCATACATGTCAGAGTCTCATACTCGCAAACACAGGCCCAAACTTGTGTGCTCAAACTCACACAGCAATCTGATGTAGATATCCTGGCAAACGATTGTTTTAGAAGCAGTATCTCATGAAGTAAACGAATCCTAAACCCTAGCCCTTAATCCTAAGCCCTTTTCTCCTAACCCGAAGATCCCAAGCCCTAAACTCTAGTCCCAAACCCCTAAAGCTTAAACCCCAAACAGCAAATCCCCGCACCCCAAAATTCAAGCTCTGACCCTAAGCCCTAAACCCTAAACTTTAATCCCTAAACCCTAAACCCCGAAACCCCTAACCCCTAAACCCCTAACCCCTAAACCCCAAACCTTAATCCCTGAACCCTAAATTGTGGCCTGAAAGCAACGAAGCGCTTCAGAGGAATGCTGTACGCCTACCTGCGCAGTCTTCGAGTGCCCAGCAGCCAGCGGCCTAGTTCTGCTCCCGTGCAATGCAAGGTTTTAGGGTCTAGGGGTTTAGGGTTCAGGGGTGAAGGGTTTAGGGGTTTAGGGGTTTCGATTTTTGACGGAGTCGGTTTTGATTCCTTGCAACTAAGATGTTGTTCGTGCCTTTTTGGTGACGGGTTTGCTGTGACTTGTTTGTCTGAATTTGCTTTGGCATCTGCCGACGAAAATCAGAAGATGAAGTAGGATGAACCCTAAACCCATAATCCCTAAACCCCAAACCCTATATAAATCCTAAACCCCTAAGCCCAGCCCCTAGAAGGTGAAGAAGGATGCAGACCTGAGCCCAGCTTGAGCAGATCCGAAACCCTCAGACCTCAACCCGAAACTGCCCCAATCCTAGGCCCCTACACTCTAAGCCCGAAATCCGAAATCCGAAACCCCAAGCCCTAAACCACCCCAATCCTAAACCCCTAAACTCTAAAGCTCTGCATCCTCAACTGTCCCCATGTCTCGGACGCCACGAGGCGGAGGGGTGGATGAAGGCTGACATGAAGAAGGGAAAGGCAGGCATCGCTGTGTCTTCGGCCTCGCCACGCCATGAAGAGCATCCGTATAGGGACGCATGGCCGTTAGGGTCTAGGGTTTACTATACTGTAGAGGCCTTAGGCCCCTAATTTATGGTATAATGGGCCCTAAAACCCTATTCGAATTATTAAGGCCCCTATAGTAGAGTGGTTCTGTCAGGTGTTTAGGCGGAGTTCTGGGGCTTGATACTTCAGGGCCAAGGTAGGAACCTGATTAAGAAATCCTGGTCCTATTCCCCCCGAAACTTGCGGACCCATACACGGAACAATCAAAAACTCACGGTGTCTTGATCCGGTTCCTCTATTTACTTCTGCAAAGGTGAACTCGAGCCTGAAACCGCGAATCCCAACAAGGTTAGCCACTACTATTCCTTCAAGTCCCTTCTTAACAAGTTAGCAAAATACAGGGGCCTCAACACCTTTAGTAGTAGCAAACTATACCCCCAAAACCCTGTTCGAATTACTGCCGCCTTTATAGGGTTTGGGGGATACATTATACTTTAACTATAAATAAGGAGCCCTCAAAGCCCTATCCGAGTTACTGTCGCCCCAAAAGCAGCGGCCGCAAACTACGGTTGATAATATAAATCCTGCACTACCCATGGCAAGGTCTAGGGTCATTAAGGTAATGCAGTTGCTATATCCTCAGCCTAAACCCTGAAACCCGATAGAGCCCTTAAAAGGTACCCTTGTAGATCCCGTTAGAGGAACCCCATCATCAACCGTCGTGGAAAGAGGTCGGCAAAGATCCTGAGACCTGCTGCGCTCCGGCCTGCAGCAGGCCTTGGCGAGACTTCAGGGCTCAGCCCTAAGAAAAGGGTTCGGGTTCCTTTAATTTGAAGGGGTCTAGAAGGGATCTATAAGAGGGTTCTATAGTGTCGCGGCCTTAATAAATAGAGTTGAGTTTGGGGGGTATACTTAAACCATAATTAATTACTGCCTCCAAAACGATATTCTATTTATTAAACCCCTTACATTACACCCAAAGCTCTTTGAACGAATTTCCCACCACAAAGCTTGTGACCCGAACGAACCTCGGAAAGAGTTCGGAATCCAGGGCTTGAGGCCTCAGGATAGGTTCAGGTTCTAGGGTTTTTGATTCTACTCTTAAGGTTATGGTTTCGGGTTGAGTCGTTCAGAGCCTTGAGCTTTAGGACCCACTAAACCCTAAACCCCTACACCCTAAACCCTAAACCCTAAGCAACTTCGCCTAAATGCTGGTCTCCGGCCAGGTATAACTGCAGCGCTGGCTGGGTGTCAAGCCCCGAGGAGGTGGCGTGGGAATCGAGTCTTGCAGGGTTTGCAACTGCTGAGCTTCTAAGGTTCGAACAGACCCTAAACCCGAAACCCCTAAACCCCTGAACCCTAAACCCTAAATCCTCTGGAAATCGGGGCTGAAGATGCTCTTGTTGCATGTAAGATCTTTGATTCAGTTGTTCCACGAGTGTCAGGAATCCGCAAGCATCCAATCCAATTCTGAACCGAAAACTCCAAACCCGGAGAACCGAAAGCCTTTGCACGGAAGGGAGGTCTCAAGCGCTGTAACTTCTAGGACTTTCAAGAAGCCTTCGCCCTTTTGCCAACTCGTGATTTCGAAGGCTTGTCAACGGCTCCTTCAAGTGACGGGGTCGAGGGTCCAACTCTGTTTTGCTCCCCGCCCTCAGGCCCCCAAGCCTAGGATACCCGGAGAATCCCGACTGCTTCGGTTTCTTTTGGCAGGCAAAGAACAGCAACAAGACGGGCAGCGATGAGGCAATGCCATTTCGGCGCATGCATGCTCTTGGGGCTTCTTTTTCTCATCCCCATTGAGTCGGAAGAGGCAGTGGTGGCTTTGGTAGTTGTGGTAGCAGTGGTAGTTGCGGCGGTGGCAGTGGCAGTTGCAGTTGCAGTTGTCCTTGTGGTGGCAGTGGTAGTTGTTGTTTCGGTGGCAGTGGTCGTGATCATGGTAGAGCATTGCAGCGACTTGGGGGGGGGGAGGGGGGGGGCCTTCGCACCCCAAAGCTCCGCATCTGTGCATCAGGCCTGCTGTCTCGAGACCTGCGAGCTCCACAACTGCCCCTCTCCTCTCGTGCGCACCTGAGACCAAGACCAAGATCCTCTGCTGTCCGGGGTTTCAGGTCCCAGGTGTCGGGGATGAATGCTGCCTCTGGTTTTTGTATCTTTTGTCGAGGTTATCGATTCATACACTTTTTTGGGGGGCCTATGAACTCAGCAACTAAGAACCCTAAACCCCAATACTTTCGGGATTCGGAGCACAGCTTCGAGATATATCCCGGCATGTACAAAGCATTGAACCGGCAGGGGGCGGAGTTCGGGGTGTGGTTCAAGGTTACGAGGCCTAGAGTGAAGCTTGCTTGCAGAGAGGCATGGGGCGAAAGCCTTACATCCTGAGCCCTGAACCCTCAATCCTTAGACCGCAAACCCAAGCCCTGATATGTTCGGTGCGGAGAGTTTTCTGGGACATTGTGTTCGGGGTGTCCTGTTGAGGATCCCTTCATATCCTTGCCAGACCCCCAAAATCGAAACCTTAAATTCCACCGACAAAATCCTTAGTCCCACTTCCCACACCAAACCAGCCCTGCCCCAGCCCCCCAAACAAGACAGCTCTGAAAGCAAACCTCAACCCTAACCCGTGACCCCTACACCCACCAAAGCAGAAAGCCCCGAGGTGGCGAAGCTCAACATGAGCTCGGAGGTCGGCAACACCGACGAGGCGTCCCGAGGAATTTAGGGGTTTGGGAGGTTAAGAGCGTGTGAAGGCCCCTATCACTAGATTTTCCAACTCTTTATTAACAGTAAAGCAGCACTGAGGCTGGCACTGTTTAGAGTCGAAGCTCCCTTTGCTGTGAAAAACCCGCAGGCTGCCTGTCACAATGCTCAAAAAACGGAACCACAGCGACATCAATTTTTCCTTGTATCAGGTGTGCCGAACCCTACTACACCTTAGCAGCTCCTAAATTTTGGACGCTTGAACCTCCAAAGACCTGCGCAACGTAAAGGCCTCGAACCTGCAGAATCCAAAACCCCAAAACGGTAAATCCCTAAACCCTAAACCCCTAAACCCCTAAACCGCTAAACCCTAAACCCCTAAACCCTAAACCCTACACGGTAAATCCCTAGATTTTCAACCCTAGAGCCCCAGATCTCGAAACCGTCAACACCCTCAGCAGGTGTGCTGCGAGCCTCCTTACTGCGATCTCATTCGCAAGAAGCTGCTCTTTGGGTTAGCAAAAAGGCATTTTGGGTTAGGGTTTAGCCTTCAGGGTATGGGCTTTAGGGTTTAGAGCTTTTGGTTTAGGGTTAGGGGTTTCGGGGTCAAGATCGCTCTTCCTCTTCCAATTTTTTTGATGTTGTGTCGCCCAGCTGCTCCTCAGGAAGGGAATCCTCCTGATTGATGCCCCCACCCAAGCTGTAATGAGGTTTTCTGTACTCCTCTGGGGGCCTTTCTGTAAAATCTGTAGGTGGTACGTCAAGAAAGGGCCCAGAGAGAGCAAGCTGAACAAAAGCCCTAAAGTGGCCCTAAGCCACAAGTCTGAAACTCCAAACCCAAAGCCCAACACCCCCCAACCTAGCAACCCTTAATCACTCTGCTCAAGCCCGCCCCGCGCTTTGGCCAAGGAAACGAGCCCCAAAAGGCTGCCAGGATATCAGCCACTTAGCTGATTACCTACCTTTGGCTAGTAGGGAATGGAGGAATGGGGTACAATCATAACTACTATTACTACCATTCTTCCATTCCCTGCTACCATTCTTCCATTCCCTACAAACCAAAGGTAAGACTAAGGGACTGAAGGTTGAAGGTCATCTTTTGGAGCTTTCAGGTTCCGTTGTGAAGGCCGCCCTTACCCCTGAACCACAGTCGGGTTTCTGGCTTGAATGAAATGTTTTCAGGTTCCGTGAATCATTTCCGTCGTGCCGGCCTGGATATTTTGAGGAGCGTTTCGTTGCTTCATCCCGACACTGATCCGAGCCATGGAATCATGGATGCTGAATACAGGCAGAATAGCAAATTAACCTGGCAACCACTGACATCGGCCTCATCATCATCCTCCTCGTCATCGTACTCCTGATCCCATCCACCATCCAACACCATAAACCCTAAACCCAATCACTGATCAGCACTAATCGCTGTCGGATCCACTCCTGTTTTCGTTGGCAGCGAAGCTTCGTAGTTTAGTAGTTGGGTGCTGCACTCTTGACCTACCTGTTGCAAGATATGACTATCTCTGAGTTGTAGTAAATCGACCGATCACCACGAGTCAATGGTCCTCGATCTTACATGGTCCATGCCGAGGAACTTCCCATCGTAAGGTTCGGTTCAGGGCGCACGGTTGACGTCCTCAAAACAAGTTAGAACCAAGCTCGCCAAGGGAGACCTTTCCCGAATCTGAAAAAAAGCCAAGCCACAAACCCTAAACCCCACATCCCCTAAACTTTATGTAAACTTAAAACCTCAGCGCCTAAATTCCCTCAATCCTCAAAACGTCCTTTTTGCGCAAGCCTGCTGCCGAATCCTAGGGGCTTGAATGATTACCGATACTGTGTTGGGTACCATAATCAAGGCCTCGATGTTATTGTTGTTCGTTGAATTGGTCGCAGTTCGTTCATACTTTCCTTGATCAAGTTGCATCCCAACTGTTTTGGGCCCTTACTTGCCTGTTGTGCATGCTCTAAGATTCAGGTCAAGAGTCGTGCGACCAGCACTTCTACTCCTACAAGGACAATAGCAGCCAGACTGTTGTCGCCAGGGCCGCGGAAATATCGTTGTACGATCAAAGTGCAATGATATCGATGGTTAAAACGCAGAACCCAGCTCATGTGTCATGAAGCTATCAAGCAAGCGGCAAGTAAACGTACACCATTACAGGATTGGACGTTGCACATGCAGCCCCTCACCCCCCACAGACTTGACACTTGACCCTCAAGGGCTAAGGTTGATCCAACCCTGCGAGATGAGAAGGCTGTGTAGTCTCACGAAACACAATAACACATTTTCACACATATGTAGAAAAGCCGTATACGTGATGCATCGTATGTGTATATGCATACAGGTATCGACATATCTACTTACTTACCTGTATACCTGCATGCATGCATGCATACATATACGTGAACAGGAGGGTCGGTTTGAGCAGTAGGGAAGCGGTGTTCGTGCAGCGTGAGCAAATCCAATGAGTCGAAACCTTGATGTGCTAGATGCAGATTGATTTGGCTGTGCGGGCTCTGGCTTTTGGATTATGGCAAGGGTACCTAAACCCTAAACCCTAAACCCTAAAGCTAACAGAAGCACCCCTGAAGCGGACTCTTCCTGTGGCTTTCTGAACCCGCTTGTGGAGTTGTTTTCGCCGGTGCCTTCAACCTCGGCAGAGAAAAACTGCATGAAGCAAAAATACAGTCAAAGAAGCCTTTTGCCGGAGGGCGGTAGGTGAAATGATTAGCAATGGTACTTCCGTCCTCGTAGTTTGCAACTGAACTTTTGTATATCCAAGAACAATCATGCTGGCTCTAAGCCGGAGGCCTAAACCCTCAACCCTAACCCCCAAACAGGGGCTGAAGCAAAAGGCTCCAGACCCTCCCCGCAAACCCTGCTTCCCCATGGGCGGCAAGCCTTCGCCGTGAATGGCTTACGGACTTAGGCTTTCGGGCTTTTGCTTTGGGGTTTAGGCTGTAGGGGTTTCTGAGTTTGATACCCTTCCCCAACCCCAAGCCCTCAAGCACCAAGCACTGCGAGCCCTCAACCAAGCTCTAAACTCTAAGCCCGACATCGTAGAACCCTAGACCCTCACATCCTAAACCCGAAGAGAAAGTCTTAGGTGGAGTGCGACTACGATGGCGATATCGGGATGTGCCGGAACCAAGGGAAGCGCACCGAGGGCTGCCGGGGACCCAACCTGCGGGGACTTGAAAAGATGTTGAAGTTTAAGGGTTTAGGGTTTCGGGTTCAGGGTTTAGGGTTTAGGGTTTTGGATTTTGAAGTTTAAGGGTTTCGGTATACTTGGTATCGGGTTCAGGCATAGTATGGAGTTGAGTTGAGTGTTTTGTGGATATGTTTTACAACCTCGCATTTATTATCGGGTGTGTAGCTGCCTGCAGTGCCATGAGAGCTTGCGGCTCAGGGACGTAAGGTGTTGGTGCAGAGTGTGGGGTGTTTGGTTCCAGGTTCTGCATCTTGGAAGTAGACGAGGTTTATGGACACACTCCCCCCGAGACCGAAACCCAAAGTCCTCAAACCCCCAATTGCAAGCCCCAAGCATACCTAAAGGTTCATGGGCAACAAGTAAGGTACTTCAATCCCTTCTCAGAACTAGCCGTGAACCTTGAAGTAATGGGCATTAAGCAACAGAGAGCAACACACACGAATATTGAGTCACTTTCCAAGCATCAGCACAATCAGATACCATATGATATTGGATACTTGGATCAAAGCCATCCCTAAATGTCATCTGCCCACCGAAATAACCTGACGCTAAACCCTAAATCTGCGACCCTGAGCCCCACCCTTGTGCCCAGGCAAGTTGGCCTAAGTCTTTTTCGCGACCCAGCGCCAAAGCTGGTGTGAAAAGCAGACGCTGGGATGTGGGGGTCGTATCTGTTTGCCCAAGCACTTGAAATCCTCATGCTGCTAGACTCTCATTCTGTCTTGTTTGAGGGTTGGGCTTCAGTCGATGTATGGCAATGAGATGGGGTGCTTAACTTCCGGCGGTTCCACCTCTCGCATTGTGGCGCAGTGCGCAAAGTCACTCGTCTGCCGAGGACCCTACCGTTTCAAGGGGTTTCGACATTTTCCAAAGTTGCCAATTTCGGATGCGCCTCGTCCTTCCCGCTGCAGTCCTTTCGACTTCGTGCATGTAATGTAGGGGCCTCAATAATTATGGTATATTCGGTCCCCAAACTATTTTCTAATTATTCAGGCCCCTATAGTACCCTTCTCGCAAGATATAAGATGTCTACCGCCTAGAACTACAGCCGGGTGCCTGCAGATATGTCGCATTTTATTACGACAACTATTATCATCATTATTATTATTACTAATATAAGTTTTACTACTACTACTACTACTACTACTACTACTACTACTACTACTACTACTACTACTACTACTACTACTACTACTACCACTACTACTACTACTACTACTACTACTACTACTACTACCACCACTACTACTACTACTACTACTACTACTACTACTACTACTACTACTACTACTACTACTACTACTACTACTACTACTACTATGATTATTGTTATTACCCAAGCTATCCCCTTTGAGTTTCAGCCTTCGGGTAGGGGTTTAGGGTTTCTCGGTTTAGGGTTTGCTTCGGTCTTCGCGGGCAGGGCCCAGGGTTCAGAGCTACTGTTGCAAAGCTGGTGGAATGCCACGGAACGAGGGCTTTCGAAACTGGAGCTACAGCAGGTAGCTCCGTGGATTTCCGTCATCAGTTATCAACGAAGGTCGGGTATGCCCTAGAAGCAATTGCAAGTACCCCTGCCTGTCTCTTACTCTCAACACGCCGCTGGCTCGCAGACAATGCTTTGGTTCTGTGTTTGTCCAGTTCCAGACCATTTAAACCGATAGTGGTAGGGACAATGATAAAGTGTTCCCAGACCTTAAACCCGATATGGTACTCCTATAAAACCCTGATCGTACCTGTATGGTTCCCTTATGGAACCCGTATACCCTAAATCCTCAACCCTTATACCCTCCCAAAACCCTTGTACCCAGGGTCCTAAGAAGGATATCAACACCGGATCATGGCGCAAGTGGCGCGTAAGCCGGACAGAAGACAATCGCTTCTGCACCACCAGGCCGAACACGTTGCTGCAAGGTCACAGAGTTTAGGGTTGAATGGTTCCGGGTTTCGAATCTAGTCATTGGGGCAAATCAAGGCTTCCGGCGCACCGGGTTCGGGGCTTTTGGCCTTGTTGGGTGTATCGTTTGTTGCCTTGGATCGCAGTTATTGAGAGTCGTCCCTACACCACGGCTGTAGATCAAGTGAGCGTGTTTCACCTGTTTTTTTCATTTTCTTGTTACTGTGTTGCTCAGTATGCTGCCATATGTCATTGCATTGTGCGATGCCCTGCGATGCAACACTACTCATGGCAGTCCGATGCGCAACACAATGCGATTGTGGTTTCCCCTTCCATGCTATGCCACATTCTGTCGTGGATTGCAATCAGTTTCGCACCTTGCCACGTTCTGGGGCAATTTTCGGTTTAAGGCCCTAAGCCGTACAGTTCCGAAAAGGCTGTCCCAAAAAGCCTCTATGTACTGTAGGAGCCTTAATATTCAGAGTAGGGTCTGGGGGTATAGTTATACTATAGTTAACATAAGGAACCATCAAAACCCTATTTTCATTATACGGCCCCCACATTACTGTAGCCCAAGAGCTCCTTTGAAGTCCTGGTAGAGCTGCACGAGACCGTTCGGCTCAGGCTGTTAATGTCATACTTCGATTTTGTGAGTGCCTTTGCCAGGGCAGTTGATACTATTCGGGTTGCGCAGAGTTTGTTCGGGTCGCGGATTTGGCGCAGAGTGTATTCGGGTCGTGGATTTGGCGCGGAGTTTACGATCTACTGTCGTACATTGCAAGAGCAGGAGCCTTGGAAGTATCCGCTGGTCGTCGCGATCGCAACGTCACTACCCCATCCCCTGCAGGCTACGCCCACCTCTCTGAGCTCAACGCGTTATAGACCCTCAACACCGACAATTCTTTTCCGTTTCCGTAAACCGCGAATCCTCACTGTCACAATCATTAAACCCAAAGCCCGGCACCCAAAATCCCAAAACCCAGTAACCCTGAACCCGAAGCCCCAAAAAGCTGTGCCGAACCCTAAACCCTAAACCCTAAACGCCTAAACCCTAAGCCCCTAAACCCCTGTACCCTAAAACCCCTAAACCCTAAACCCATAACCCCTAAACCCCTAAAGCCATAAACCCCCATACCCTAAAACCCTTACCCCTAAACCCTTAAACCCTAACCCCTAAACCCCTAAGTCCCTGAACCCTGAAGCCTTAAACCCCCAAACCCTAAAGCCTTAAACCCTAAGCCCTACAACCCGGCCAGAGGAGCTTAGCAGCACTGTCCACAGCTTCATCAATCGGGAAAAGAGCGTTCAGGATGTGACCAAGGCCTTGGGCGCCGCTTATTGCTCAGGGATCTATAAGGGTACAATAGGGTTTTTTTTAATAACAGGGTACTATAAGGCTTCTTTGAAAGGGATCTATAAGGGTACTTTAAGGCTTCTTTTAAACGGATCTATAAGGGTACTTTAAGGCTTCCTTTAAAGGGATCTTTACGGGAACTATAAGGGTTCGTTTAAACGGGTCTAGAAGTGTCTTATAAGATTTTTAAGAGTGGTCTCTGTGGGAGTGCGCTTTTTATACTTTTCCCACGACCCGAGAATCAAAAACATGAAGACACATGCACAAAACTTTGTTGGACTACAACTGCCGAAACTTTCGTGACACGCAGCATCGTGCTCAAAACCGCTCGATTCCATTTCCATCTAGACTTATGCTATGGCAGACTTTCTGGGGGCTCACATACCTGGTTTGGTCCGAGAGTTAGGTGGGCAAGATGGGTCACTCACTTTTGACGAGGCGGTTGTGCAAACTACAGGCTAGGGGCTCAATCTCAAATACGAAACGCGCCCCATCACCATCGATCGTCGAGACGGAGAAGTCAATGTGGGCGATCTACCGATACGTTTGTTTGAGACTACATCCGGCAAGGCGGAACATTTTGCGATGCAGCGCAGCACGTGAAGATCGATGTCACTTCAGATTTCTTCCAGACTTTAATCGTGAAGGAATGTGCTACCTCGAATTGTAAGAGCCTTCCCGAACCTTTCCGGCTTCGTAAAGAACCAAAGGTAGGATGCACTATGCAGCTCATCGTCTTGATTGCACTCCCGCCTGCCGATGTTCTTGCGGACACTTCAGAGAAGTATGTGCGTGTCTTCGAGCATGTGTACTTGCACCGCAACGAAATCATAGCCAGTGAGTGCATGGACATGTGTTACGCCATATCCTTGAAGTTCGACTGGGGCACGCACGCCAGGCAGGGGTTGATCGGACTCACATGCATGATGGATCGCATGGTTAGGAACTGGATTATACGACCCAAGTTTGAGAAGAAAGTCACCGTCGATCAGGTCAGAGCGCCAGGGATGCAGGGTATCGCTTCACCAGAGACAATGGACCCAAATCGAACAACAGAAACCAGTTCATGGAATGGACAGATACCCAAATACACAGCGGGGAGCCCGATCGAGACTTGGCAGGAAGTAAAGGTTGTCAGCGCACTCAACAATCACATGCGGGGACGGCAAAATGCGAACAGTTTGGAGTACTGGCCTCTCACTGTGAAAAGTTTGCTGCCTTTGTTCTCACATGGAAGTCTTTTCCATATGTTGGGCAGTCTTCGTCAGCATGCCATCACATGGATAGGTAAAACACGCACTGGGAAATCCTTGGCATCGAAAGCCGTTCCGTTTTGCCAATCCAAATTCGAGATCACCGAAGCCGGACGTGATGATTTGATACCAACCATCGTGCCACAAAACACCTCGATTTTTTCGATGCGGAACCTCTCAGTAAGTTCAAGCCGTGGATCTTCGACGACAGCATGCTCCAGAAAATGGACGCCTCGTTTCTCAACGCCTTCCTGAACCCGTCCGCAACTTGGATTTTTTTTTTACGTGACGCTGTCGTCTAGAGAAAGCACCCTGTTTGAGAATGCAATGGAAAGTAACTACAAGGACGTGTAAATATCATGTGGGGTTTGGTTATATAAACTCATAAGGAGGATGCGACAGTATGGGCGCGATATTCTTCGGCGTACTTCGCGCAGGGGGCCAGTCGGCAAGCATGCAACCATCCATATGACAAAGGCATTGATGAAGAGCAGGTCAAAGACATGCGGGCTAGCAACATTTTGGGAAATCAGGTACAAAGACTTCGTAAAGCTCATCCAGCCATCCTTCGCTTGCATTGATGAGGCACAAGATATGGACGCCATTATCGCACGCACACACATCATCGTCACCACAGACTCCACAGGCTATGGAATATATTGGAGACTTGCACAGCCTCAACACCGAAATGTCCGTTGTGCAATGGCCAGAAAACGAGCCTCACGATCTCCTCAGCTTCGCGCAAAGACATTTTCAGAGACTACAGGAAAACCAGGAACCATGGGACAAGTTTCGCCATGGGACAAACTGGTGCAGGTTTGGTTGAGTGCCCGACATGCCTTGGTCTGTGACTTACCGAACTATGGCAAGCAGGGCCGAAATGATTGTAGCTTGGTTGCTGGCAATCTTGGAATCGAAATCTATTCGTGTGCCGCTCAGGGGCGTACAGTTTCAGCACGGGCGCCTTGGGGGACGTCATGGCTTCCTTTAATTCCAAGAAGAAGGCGGGCCAAGATGTGGCTTTTTTTCTCGAGGCAGACCACTGGGCTGTGGAGAGTGGGATGTCACACTCCATGTGGGGGCTTGTGGGTTAGTCTTTGGGTTCGGGGTTTGATGGGTCTTGCTTTTGTGGCTTCGGGGCTTGGTATGGCTTGGTTTGGCGGCCGATTTGTATTGAATGCGCGACTGCAGGTGCCGGAATGGGTGCGGCAGAAGGCGAAAGAGCAGGGCGACATGGGTTTTGCGTCCGAGGCCGGGATCGTGAGTTGAATGCAGTCCCAGCTCTAAACCAAAATTTGGTGGCAGTCTCCGGAGCCTGGCGTTGCGCGCACACGAGCACATATGAGCAGACACTTGGACATCCATGCACGTTGACACATATTCGGCACCATGCGACACAGGGTCGCTGGGGCTTAGGGTCAGGACTGCTGTAAAATCGGGCTCCTTAGGGTCAGGACGCCAGGACTAATGTCGTGACTCTGGTGGTTTAGTGCTCGCTAAAAGCGGCCCGCCCTTCCGTCATGGGCAACCTGCCGCGACGTGGAAACCAGGATCAGGACCACCAAAATCAAGCACCGCGGATTACCTCCTGCTGTTCCCTGCAAGCACCCTTTTGGCTCGGCAAACACTGCTTCATGCCTGCATCACACCTTAAAGCCGCAACCCCTGGTCAGAACCGACACCTTAGCCCTAAACCCCGAACGAACTCAGCATCCCACGAAAGAGTTTCTTCGTCGCATGCTGAAGCAGTCACTTGGACACCGTTGGTCATGACCACAAACTCCCACGTGCACTTGTTTGTTTCGGCATTTGTCGCCTGAGGTTTACGAGGATGGCGGTCATTTACGGCGAGTCTCCTGGTCGCTCTGGCTACTCTGGCTACCGGGCGCATGCTTCCCCATCTCTTTACCAGGACCAGCGCGGGAATATACGTGGCACATCCTCCCACAACTGAACTGTATCCTGAACAGGAGACCCACTTGTCTTTCAGTCCATCGACTACGAAATCGGCTGTCCCTTTGGCTTGTGCAGTTGTAGGAGGTTTGGTTTAGGTTGAGGTTTGGATGGGGTATGAAAATGGCGGATCCATTTTGTCGTCGGAATCTCCGAAGAAAAAATCACGGCTGCTCGGCATGGGTTTCGCTGTGCCCCCCTTGCTCTCATCTCATTCCTCCCAAGCCCTACGATTCCTCAAACCCTAAGCCCTAAGCCCTAAAACTCAAAACCCCGACCCCCCGGACCCCGAGGATTGACCCGACTTGCGAGGGGCGAAGAGCCAAAAAGAGCCGTGGACGTGCGACTGCTTTCTTGTTCCGTTCAGCCACCGCCAATAGCGAAAACATACTTTCCGAAAGGTGTGTTGGAGAACACCACGATAGACGCCACAAGTAGATTTGTCCAGTTTCATCTTGCGTAGTACATCCTCAGGAACAACCATTCTAAAGAGTCGAATCCCCCTACACCCTTCTTTGCAGCTATCTGGATGTATGGCAAGTTCCCAGTGAGTAGTAAGTTGTAGACCCTCCAAAATGGGCGTGTCCAGTTTTCGGGTCTTCTAGGGTTAAGAGTTAAGAGTGGGGGGATAATCGATTGCATCGCGGCGAATCAATCCTACACACGGTGACGATCCGACAAGGTAGATCTCTGTTTGGGGACATCGAACCTCTTCGTGAACTTCGCCTAGAGCTCATCGGGGAAAGTGAAAGGGCAGTTCGAGTCAAGAATTGCGAAAGTCGGCAATGTGTTTCAGACATTGAAACGAGCAGTCCCAGTAATCATCAATGTGAATTCACCCATATAGAAGCGGAGCTGCCGCGCGTGCCCAGCACCCACAACTACATCCACCAGTGTAGCACCCGCAGCAAGCTCATCCGCAGAACCCTCACGCAGCACACATGCAGCACATCCACCCCACAATCCAGACTTTTGCAGGCATGTGATGACGAGCATGAGCTCCCGGAAGCAGGAGAACCCGACTCTTTGGAATTAGAGTTAGAGCACCTGATTGACCAAAGCAAGGCAGAAGACATCCACAACGGAGCACCGGCAGACGATATGGACATCGCAGAAGAATCCGACGTCGTTCCAGAGCATCACTTATCCGGGGGGCTACTTGCAGGCCAAGTTGTGCGTGACGTATGTGGGTGCGAGTTTGAAATGGATGGTCCCTTCAGCGTGTTACAGCTCAACGACATGATCCGAAAGTTCCAGGTGCATGCAGTTCGTGCCCGTGATGTCCAACAATGTGTTCAAAGAGGGCACGTATTGTGTCACAAGCATAACCATTTTTCTGGTGTGAGGTCTCTCGAGGGCTATGTGCGTCGTTTCGACAATTAGAGCGATATGTTTGCAGCATGTCCTATTTGCAAACCCTAGCGAGTGAATTTTTAGGCGATTTTGTCTCGATTTGTTCCTCAAAAAAAGAGTTCGTGCATCGGCTGTATGATCTTTGGGGTGGCGCCGGCCAAGTTTTTAGTCGCCCAGCAGCACGCGCATAGAGGAAGGTTCTCACATGTCCTTGTCAAACCTGCGTCATGCCTGGGTGTCAGAGCAGTCTCATCGAAAAGACAGACTAGCAGCTTGAAGCAATTTGTTAGACATTGTCTGGTCCTGTCGACGTCATTCATCAGTCCAAGCAATGCACAGCACGAAATTGCCGCGCAACCTATGGCTACAACTTCCGGCGGGAGGAGGCAAGAACATCAACGTGCTGAGCATCAAGGATTTTGCGGATGGGATCCTCTTTGTGAATGCCAAAAGGGGTTTTCATTGCAGTATTTGCAGTATCATGAGGAACTAGTGTTTAGAGGTCATTTGTCGATTCGTGCCATCGATCATGTGTACAACGAACTGTTCGGAGACGAAGGCTTTGACACGGCCTTCAGAAAATTGCACCAGACCGCTATGTTCTATGCCATTGGGGAGGCATCGTCTCTATTCGAGGTTGGCGCGAAACTAAATGCAGAGAGTTGCGGCGGGAGCACAGTTGTGACGGTGTTTACGGTCGTGTCGTTGTCAGAGAACAAAAACCACAAAAAACAACAAAACAACATGTGTCCCAGGACTCCTGCGGAATTGATGGCACATGCAGAGAATCCGGGAAAATCTTTTGTTTTTGTTTTTTTTGTTTGTTGAACGGCTCAGGTGTCGCTTGGGATGTCTGTGACAGCGAAATGACCGCAAAACACCCGAACAACTGCACTCCCAGGGTGGCCCGTCTTGTTTTTGAAAAGGGATCTATGAGGGTGCTTTTGGGTTTGGGGGTTTAGGGGTTTAAAGTTTAGGGCTTAGTTTCGCGTTTAGCGTCTAAGCTTTGCTGTTGCGTAGCTCTTCAATCGGTCGAGCGTGCTGCAGTGTGCCTCGTCGGCATTCCTGCAGCTCTTCCTAAGCTTCGGCTTTAAGGTTTACGGTTTAGGGAGCTCTTCCTACAGCGTCGGCGATCTCCGATAAAGTCAAAGCCCGCACATGCAAAACTGCATAGGTCACTGGCCAGGGAATCTGCGACCAATGAGACCAGATGCATGAATGGGACCGTATCCGTACCTGTCCCTTACATAACCAAATCACCAAATCCTGATTACTAGGTCCCTGACTAGTACCCGTTTGCCCTTCTTATTTACTTTCATTCTGAAGTCTCCTGATTAAAACATGATCGTAGGAAAAGGGGTGCCCTTATTGTAATGTAAAGGGGCTACTTCAGGAATCTAGATTAGCATCGGAACATCCCGGATTTGGTGTGAGCCCCCAACATCCGAATCCTCGCAGTTTAAGGTTTTGGTTTGTTGGGGTTCTCTAAGCCCTAAACCCTTACGGGTCTGAACCCCACAACCCTGGTTTCCATATCCCTCCGTGGTAGTGGCGAAGGCTCTGCGGCGTGGACAGGACCCAGAGCTGGTGCTAGTCTTGCCGCAGTTCTCGGCATAGTCATAGGCAGTCTTTGATTTAGGAATCTAGGGTTTGGGGTTTAGGGAAACCCTGACCCCCAAACCCTACCCCCAAACCCTAAGCCCCGATGTTGGGGTTTGTAAGGGTGGAGGATTTCTTCTGTTACTGATGTGTGTAGGGGGGGTTCAGTTTGTGCTTGACGGGTCGAGGGTTGGGCTTAGGGTTTCGATGCTGTGATTAATGTAGGGGCCTCAATTGCCTTAATAATTGCCCATACTTTTGGGGGTTCCTTATTATAGTCATAGTATAATGGACCCCCAAAACCAATTCCAAAGATTAAGGCCCCTATATAGGTTTTACTTCCAAGTCCAGGCTTCATCACCGGAACGGTGAAGACTTCCAGCTGAGGGTTTGTGCCACTAGTTGTACAACCCCTGTAACGGTACTCATGGCCCCCAAGTAGAACTTGCTCACGAAGCCCGCGGATCCTTGAAGTAGAGGTTGCGAGCCGGGGATCAGGCTGCCTATTGCGTGCTTGAGGCGCATGAATTTGAGAGCAGTGGCCTTTTGAACAGCGCTTTTGATTCAGGGATGGTTGGTGTTGAATTTTGGAGGAAACACATGCGCAGTCCGCCGTCTAAGCTCTTTTCCCTTCCCGCGGGATCAGGGGTATGGACCGAGAGTGAGTTCCTGACAAGATTTCGCCACTGCAGTGCCCTTCCACCCAAGACAGGGACCACATGAATATTTGGGGTTTCTCCGGCCTGAAAGTGAAGCCCAAGACGATGCACTCGCCGGGCTCAGAGTGGTAGCAGTCGGGTCGGGTCGTGCCCAGTGCCACGGCAATGACGGCAGGCGTGCAGTGCTTTCGGGTCCGCAGGCCTCATAGTGCTAAACTGCTAAAGTTGCTAGGGGTCAGATGGTCGCTTCTGTCGTCGGCTAGAATGCATGCGAATTTCCGTTGAGCATGAGAGGGTTCGGTCATCAGTAGTTGGAGTCGCTTGAAGTGGACAGCTAGTATCGCCAAGCTCGCGTTTTTGTATGAAGCCACCCGGGTTAAGGGAGTGTTTGTTCGGGAGAGAGTCTAGGACCCAGAGTAGGCCCTTATTCCATTTTCTCTGTCTCAACTTCCTCTTGTATCCTTTGAGGAGCCTCTTTGCTTTTTGATTCATCCCAGCAACTTGAACCAAAGCCCCCTAAACCCTAAACCCTAACCCCCCTTAACCCCCTAAACCCCCTAAACCCTAAACCCTAGACCCCCTTAAGCCCTTAAGCTCTAAGCCCTAAACCTTAAACCCTGAGCCCTAAACCCCAAACCCTAAACCCCAAAGCATCCCCAGCTGGAGCTGCAGCTTCAAGCTAAAGCCGAAAGCTCGAAGCTAGAGCTTCGGGGAGCAGCAGGCAAGGCTCAGGGTCTCAAAGCTCCCACTTTTGCGCTCCGCTGTGTGGAGATTAGGGTTTAGGGTTTTGGGTTTAGGATTCAAGAAGTTTCTATCCGCAGAGTTTAGGGTTTAGGCTCCAAGAAGTTTCTATCCGCAGAGCTTAGGGTTTCGGGTTTAGGGTCCAAGAAGTTTCCATCCGCAGAGCTTGCCTCAAACTCCTTGGGTTCTTCTGTCAGCTTGGAAGGATCAAAGCCAGGAGCAGATGCGCCATGGTCCCCTCCAGGGACCAGCCCGGGCGCAGTGCAGGGGTATGGGTGTTGGATCCAGAGAAATGCTGGAGCGATTGCAAACGAACTCGAAAAGTGTCGAAGAGCTGCTTCCCAGCAGGCTGCTGTCAGAATGTCATCGGGCACCAAAGCTCCCGGGCCTGGTGAAGGAGCTGAACTGCCTACCACGAGAAGACTTGGTGAGAGCTCTGACAGCGATGCTGGAGAAAGGTCGGAAAAGAACAATGAGGCTAAGCACAGCTGGTTACACTTCGGCAATGACAGTATGCACAAGGGCAACACACTGGCAGCTGGCTATGAGTCTATTTGCCGCTATGCGCAAGTCCAAGATTGGTTTGGAGGTCATCAGCTGCACAGCCGCCATAAGCGCATCTGAGAAGGGCAGTAAGTGGGAGGTGGCTGTTCACTTCTTTGACTCCATGCACCAAGCGAGGATTGCAGCCGATGTCATCAGCTACAGTGCCACTATCAGTGCCTGTGGGAAGGGCAGGCAGTGGCAACAAGCTGTGCACTTCTTCAATGCTATGCCTGAGGCAGCGATCGCTCCTAATGTTTTCACTTGCTCTGCCACCATCAGCTCCTGCGAGAAGGGCAGGCAGTGGCAACTTGCCCTGGAGCTCTTCGGTGCTATGGGGCAGGCTCGGGTCAAGCGCACGGTCATCAGCTACGCCGCTGCCATCAGCTCGTGTGAGAAAGACGGACAGTGGCAGATTTCGGTGCATCTGCTGAACTCAATGTCCGCTTCTAAGCTCACTCCCAATACCATCAGCTACAGCGCTGCCATCAGCTCCTGTGAGAAGGCCGGGCAGTGGCAGGTGGCAATGCATCTTTTCAGCACCATGGCCGAAGCAAGGCTGGCTGATGCTATTGCCTTCAGTGCCACCATCAGCTCCTGCGAGAAGAGTGCACAATGGCAGCTGGCACTTCAGTTGTTTGCCGCCATGCCTCATGCCAGCATTCTGCCCAATCTCATTACTTACAACGCGGCCATGAGCTCCTGTGCAAAGGAGGGGCACTGGCCGCTGGCAGTTCAACTGTTTCGCGAGATGCACAGGATTCACGTTTCGGCGGATCTCATCAGCTATACCGCGGCCATCAGCTCATGTGAGACTGCTGGGCAATGGCAGCTGTCGCTACATCTATTCGGTGGTATTCAGGAAGCTGGTTTGCAGGCAAATGCCATCAGCTACAACGCAACGATCGGTTCCTGTTTGAAGGGGGAGCAGTGGCAGAAAGCTGTGCATCTTTTCAACTCTCAGCCCAAGGAACAGCCTAACGAGAGCCGTGTCTGTCGAACTCTGGCGTTGGAGTCGGTGTATGGTAAAGCTATGACCCTGGGGTGTGGCATCTTGGCGTTCTTCTGGTTGGCTCTTGGGACTTTAACTTTTTGGGCTTATTTAGGGAATTACCCAGAGGCTCATACCCTATCCCTTTTTTAAGAGGTAAATAATTTTCTATATAACAGATCCTGACCATAAAAAGCTAGGTACCCTAAAAAAGGGGAAGGGTAGGACCCTTTTAGGTAAACTAAGGAGGCTAAAAGAAGTCAGCCAAGGCATTCTTCACACAAGGGGCTTCGATGAAACTGGAAACTGCTGGCCGGCGCCACCGCGCCTGCTTTTCCAGGACCTTTCCCCGAAGCTTCTTGCGGTCGCGGCCACCTGGTTTCTGATAATAAACCCTAAACCCTAAACCCTAAACCCTAAACCCTAAACCTTAACCGTAACATCTCTTTCGCCTCCTTTTTTTGGCAGAGCTCAAGATCCCAAAATATATGGACGCCTATACACTTACTATTGCAATCATTTAGCGTGTTATAGCATATATAACATTTCATTATAGTATGTTGCAGTATACTACTATAGCACATTGTAGTAGAGTAGTATGTAGCATATTTCAGCATACTGTAGTGTTACATGCCCCAAGACCTTGCTCTAAATAGAAAGGCCCGGAAGCGGCTCCAAATCAACTCTTGGGACTCAAAGGTTCGAGTTCATCGACCTTTTCTCGCCTAACCTAAGGTTTAGGGTTTAGGGTGTAGCCTCCTCAACAAAGCTTAGGGTTTAGGGTCGCGGGTTTAGCCTCCTCAACACCAAAGTGCGGCCTTAGTGGGGGGACGGGCACAGAAAACTAAGTCAGCTTGGGATCAGCTTCGGGGGCTTTTGCCCAGAGGCTCGAATTTCCCTGAACAAAGGAATACACCTGAAATTATAGTAGGATCCCTAATATGATTTCAGGCATATTCCTTAATTAAGCGGATGTTTGAGCCTTTGGGCGTTAGAGCCTTGAACCGTCAAACTAACCCAAACGTGAAATCTGAAACCCCAAACTCCCAAGTTTAAGCTCTAAAGCCCCAAACCCCAAACCCTTTCGTGCCCTTAAAGTAATCCTTATACTAAGCCTTATAGTAGCCCTGAATCCTTCTCCCAGCGATCACCATCTGAGGTCAGGTGCTGGATTTCGGAAGTCTTCCCGCCAGCACATTGGTCCGAAAAGTGGTGCATGGAATGTTGTGTTTACGGTTCCTGGTGTTACTACACGGCTGACGAGATAGAAAATACACCTCCCTTATACTCCCTTTCCAACTATACTACACTGTTCCCCAGATTCTGGTTCTGATTATTCTGCCCGTTCATTGGGCAAGGGGCCCTGGCAAGATTTGCAGATCCAAGGGACTAGATTCTAGAAGCCTCGGTCTTTGCCGGCGCTAGATAGCTTCTTTTTTTGATCCGATGTTATGAGAGTGTATCATGTTGAGTTATGTTCAGAACTGTAGCACATAAAGTGTTTTGAGGGGTTTTGATGATGCCTCCTTCGGGACCTTTTAGGGATGCTAGAGGTAGAAGCTCAACTTTACACAGAGAAATCCGAAAGCCCTATAGCTTGCCCTGCGCTTTTTCGAGCTTTGAGGAGGACTTGCCTTCAACCTCTTGCGAAGTAAGTGGTTTCAACAGGACTCCCAGCCTACCCTTTTCAATAGATCTGACGCTGTTCTGCCCGGAAGCTACAGCCCTTAAGTGGCCTGGGGGCTTATATATGTTGTATGCGGATGTCTCGGAGTGTCGCGACCCATGTATTTTGCAACTCGGGTTTCACTGCATGCTGTGTGAGTCCGAAACAGGCTTTGAAACCACAACACAAGCCTCGGCCTAAGCCAATAGCCCCACGCTTTGCATATCCAACTTCGTCACTACCGCGGTTCAGCGTTTAGGGTTTGGGATTTAGGGTTTGGGGCTTAGGGTTGAGGGTGTAGGTTTAGGGTTTTTGGGTTTAGGGTTTAGGGGTTTGGGGGTTTGGGGGTTTAGGGGTTTGGGGTTCAGGGGTTTAGGGGTTTAGGGTTCAATGACCTTCAGAGAGCTTCGGGGTCCCAAGCTTCAATTTCTCTCGGGAGTCCGGATGTGATGTAAAGTGTCAGAAGGTGGACTTGACAGAAGGTGGACTTGATATCATTGTATCGAGTTTGTATTAAGTTTATTGTATTCAGTGTTTTACATGATAGTAGAGTTGGGATGGGCAGGTCTTGCTGATCCGCGACCTCCCACCTTCGCCCCCACCGTGAAGAAGGGGGACGTACCCAAGGAGATTTTTGGGCTTTGGGGCCTTTATAGTTACCAAGACTATTCTGGGGGTTCCTTTTTGTAAGTATAGTATAATGTGCTCGGAAACCCTACGTATTCGGGCCTGTCGGCGCAATTTTGTTGGAAGTTTGTTGCCGACTGTTGAGCTTCGGAATCTGGGCCGTGATGCCGCAGTATACTTGGACAGGCAATGGACGAACTGTCTAATTGTTGGCCTTATTTTTGTTTGGGCCTGGGTTTTTTCAAAAAGATAGTATGTATACATATATACATATATGTATATATGTGTGAGGCTTGTACTCAAAACCGTCTGAAGTTCCTCGATCCTCGATTTCGGGCGCAGGAGTACACTCTGCGGCGCTACTACACCGCCACCGACATCGCCCAAAGCCCAGCAGCCCCGAAGCCTCTAAGCTCTGCAATTCTACTATGGGGGCCTTAATCATTACCTATACTATTTTGGGGTTCCGAAACATAAAGCTAGTATACTGGGCCCCAAAACCCTATTCTCCTCCATAAAGTCAGTTGCAGAGCCTTGCACAGCAAACCTGACGATCACTCTTGCTCGCACCACACGTGGACACAAGTCAGCGCCCTTGTCTCGCGACAGGTGGTCATCATGACACGCACTTCATTCTCGCAGCAACGTCTGGCTTCCAGAATTCGAGAAAAGCCTGTGGCTTTAGGTCCGGGGCTGAATCCCTAAGCCCTACCTGGACCCTATAAAGCCTTCCTTTTCTAGGGTTCCCGATCATGATTTCCTTATATCCGTCCTTAAAAAGGTAGGTTATTCTTGCTTAATGTAGACCCTACACCCTACACCCTAGGTCTTATCCCCTCACTGAGGACCCGACGAAGCTAAGAATCTCGCCGCCCTTTTCTCCCGACGGCTGGAGGTGCATGGGTTTTCTACAAACCTTAGAGCCCTGGAGCCCCAAAAAAGCACCAACCCTTCAGTCGCCTGAGTCCTAAGGCACGAACACCCCTCAGAAGCCCTAACAAGTAAGGTTTAACCCGGTCACATGACACCGTACACCCAGCACCCTGAACGCAGCGCTTGACGTAGGGTTTTGGGGTTTACTATACTGTAAGTCATAAGGAAACCTAAGGAACAGTGTTAGAACTCATTTGGGCTCCTGTCTTGCACATGGCCTGGGCTCGCCGTACGTCCAGCTGCACGCCACTTTTGCAGAGGTCTCCCACATGAGGACCAAAGAACTTTCAGCTGTGCCTAGTAGTAGAGTAAGTAACCTTTAACCTTTTTGGGGTACCATAATCCCAATATACTGCCAAAGATGAACCTTTCCTTCCCCAAGATGCTGGACAAGTAGGCTTGAGTAGTATCATGTCACGTTACATGAAGTTCTTTCTGTACCCTGTTACACCATAGTGCAGTGTGCCTTATACCATACATCACTGGCTTCGCCTAGCTGTGACCTCCACGCCTCAGAGATCACGTTTTAACCCTAAACCCTAAACCCTAAACCCTTAACCGTATGCCCGAAGCACAACAGCGCCAACTCCAAATCCTCCGAAGCCCAGTGCTGTCCGGACAGTTTCGACAGTCTCAGGTTCTAGGGTTTTCGGAACATTGGAGCACAAGGCCCAAACCCGAAGTCAAGCAGTCATACGCCCTGAGACACAACTCCCCAAACAGCCTAAGTCCCTCAGGCCACCAGCTGCAACTGTGGGATTAGAAGGAAAGAGACTCTTTGGTATCTAAGGGTTCTGCACACAAACGGGACCTTTGATTGGCACAGCTTGCCTTTTACTTTTGGGCAGGCGAAGCATGTTTCGCTCAGTGACCACAGTTATATTGAATAAGCTTCTCACAGGCATCATTCGCCTCTTCATGCTGTTATGTTGGACCACGAGAGAAGCTCAACCACCCGGCTGAAACTCGAAACCCGCAGAAAACTCGAAACCCGCGCATTAAGTCTTCAACCTTTATTCCTGCATCCGAAAATGTTTGACTACCAGTAGAAAGAAGGAGACCAGAACACGAGTCGCCCCCTCCCCCCTCTAGTTCCGTTGGCCATGAAGCATCAGGCTTCTTCGCCTTCCTGCCAGCACAGGTAGTAAGGCCAGGATGGGTTTCAGGGCTTCGGGGTTTTGGGTCTGTAGAACTGATAGCGCTTGGAGGTTTAAGGGTTTCGGGCTTCGTTCGGGAGTCGGGGCTCAGAGTGAGGGTTTGAGGCTTCGGTTTGCAGATGCTTGTGCTCATCGTCATTGGTGTAAGGGGCTGTAATGGGGTAGTGGATGGGCGGGGGTGTAGGGGTTCAGGTTTCGGAGCCCAGCACTGTATCTTCTGGGTTCCCTTCTTCAAGGGCCAACAAAGCCTAGGTTCCCGAGTAGTACCCTCTTTGCGCTTCTTCTGTTTAGGTTCCCCTATCATAATGGGGCTACTCAGGAACCTACAGCCAAAACTACACCCGGACTATTTGTGAAACTCCGACGGTCTAATTAGGTCGGTTCTCTTGAGAGGTTCTGGGCGCCGTTCTGCGCCCTAAACCCTAAACCGACTATCTCCCAAGGTTCCAAAAGTCCCTGGGACCGTTGCCTCCTCTTTCTAGGGGGATTGGGGTTTAGGGCTGATATATCCCGAGGCCCCAAGCACTTTGGAGGTGCTTCCCGACAGTTCCGTGCAGTGCCTGCGGAACATCGAACCTACTAGAGAGTGAGTTTGGGCGTTGACAGCCAAGCCCTTCGAACACGGAATCAAACCTCCAGATTAAAAGAACATGCAACACCAACGCCGAAGCTCAAGCTGCAAGCTTCATGTACACTTGTAACATTGTAGGCAGGATTAGCAGTGGGGCAACTAGACTTAGAAATCGCTACATCGAAGTTTGAGGTACGTGTTCACAAACCCTGAAAACCCACGATGGAGCCCTTGCAAGCATTTTGTTTGCCGGGTCCTTCAGGCATTGCGACAAGTGCTATCAGCAGACCTGCAGCGACTTAGCAGTCATGATTTGTAAGGGTTTCGGGCTGTGTCCACGGTATAGCATGAGGATATCCCAACATGATGCATCCATGAACCTCCTTCTGTTGAGAAAGCTTCATGTTGGTTTCATAGTTCAGGTTTGGTAGGACTGATGATGATGTAAGGATGGCAGTGCGAGTCATGGAGGCCGAGAGATAGTACGTAGGGTATTCAGCTTAGAGTGAGTCTCCCCCTAAACCCTGAACCCCCCCCATACGTACCTTTAGGTGCAAAGCTCGTTGTGGCCGGAGGCTGCGCATGGTGGTCCACAGCTTCCCTGAACGTGACTCTCGTTATGTACAGAGTGAGCCGTGCGTGTTGAGATAGCATTGTAGTTTCTACTGCAAAATTTGTAAGAACAATTAGAATAACCAAAACTGTGGTTACTCTTGTTCGTCTTAGATCCTTCTGTTAAAGGCAAGAAAGTATATATGTAAGGGTAAGGCCGGCACCCCAGGTCCTTTCGCACCCGCAGCCGCGAGTCTGCGCAGCTGCTGCAGGCCGTGGGAGGGTCCGAGCTCTGCAAAGCCCAACGCCCTCAAATGGGGTTCCGGGGCTTAGGGTGTAGGCCGTAGGCTTTATGGTTTAGGTTTAGGGGTGCAGAGGCTTTGGGTTTAGGGTTTAGGGTCCAGAGCTTCGCAATATGAAATCTAAACTACAGTCTTTAGAGATCCTAAACCAGGTTGCACGAAATCCCCAAACCCCTGAACTGTCGATGTCCCGGTCTTGAGCCCGACTCTACCGAAATCTTGCTGATTGGCCCCCCGAGCCCTACATTCGCCGAAGTCTTGAACCTCAAATCTCTGAACCTCCACCAAGCCCAAAACTCCCATCCCTCAAGACACCAGCAACTCCCCGAATACCACCCACCCGGTTCTCCCCCTTCCCTCAAACAGGATTTTCAACCCTAAAGCCGAAAACCTGAACCCTGAACCGTAAACACTAAACCTGATACTCCAAACCCCAAACCCTGCCAAACCCAGAACCCGAAACCTTAAACCAGAAGCCCCTAACCCTAACCCTAACCCTACCCTAACCCTAACCCTAACCCTACCCCTGACCCCAACCTAAACCCTAAACCCTAAACCCTAAACCCTAAACCCTAACCCAAGCAGCTTACGCAGGATCTCAAGAGGGAGCGAAGGCCAGACCTCGCCTGGAGCCTGCTCGAGCCCCTCGGATCTGAGTTGTTTATTTCGCGCGGAGTTCTGTTTTACTTACTTTGGTGTGTAATGATAGGGCTGATAGGGTTGATGATATAAATCCTGCATTTCCCTCATGACCTTAGACTATGGAAATTGTGGTATATTCCTTATTATGGGTAACGCAGGATTTATATCATCAATCGTAGCAATAGTAACACTAGGAATAATTGTAATCACAGTGTAACAAGGGCAAGCATGGTAGAAATGGTGTGTTCTGAGACATGCGTAGGGTCTTCAGGCGGTTTCAGTGTCTAGGTCGCCTTGCTGATGACGAGTCGGAGGATGGTGATGACTTTGCAGTTTCCGAGCAACATTATTATTATCTTTATTGTTGTCACTATCACTATTATGATAATCATCAACATTATTGTGATTATTATTGTTGTTGCTATTAGTGTTATTTGTTACAATGCTTATTGTTGCTATTGTTGTTAATATCGTTATTATCCTTATTGTCCGTTCCTTACTACAATCCTTGTTATCCTTAGGTCCTTGTTATTATCCTCATTTCATCATTGTGATCATTAAGATATGTTTGCTATCTTAGAAGGGCCCCCCCCACCCTGTAATAGTGGTATAATAGGAATATGTTGACTTTCATTGCCAGGGGGTATCGTGGGAGAGGCCATGGCTGTATAGAGACGTCTTCTTCTTAGAATGTTGACTAATGTAGAGGGCAACCCTCAAACGGGAAGCCCAAGGCAGAGAATCAACCCCGCTGAAGATCAGAAGTCCGAAGGGGCAATGCGCCTGCACACTCAGCTGTAAGGCCAAGCTCCTAAGCAAACACAGAACCCAAACTCGAAAGGACCTAAGGTCGCCTAAAAACGGGCGTAAAGCCCTCGCTTCAGCAGACCTTTTGTGCATCTTGAGCCACGGTCACACGTGGTTGGCTTCTGCCGATCATGGCAGCTGACTTCCCTTAGGCGGCTTCTGTGCACACGCCTATGTTGCGAAGTCTACACATCATCTTTACAGAGCACTGACATGCGTAAGCCTAAGCCAGCATCCTGTCACCAACACTCCTCCTTGGGCTATCGTAGTGCATATGATCAGCCCACATAGCGAAAGAGCTGCTGGCGTCCTTGACAATATGCGCATAGCTGTAGTTGCCTGCGCCGAGTCATTGCATTGCGAAGGCCATGACAGGTCGGGTCGTGGTGAACGCGGTCCCCGTGTTCACTGACCACAAAGGGCCCGGTAAAAGGCCTGTACCCATCATCGAAGTCCGTCTGAACGGCGGCAACTGAAGTAGTCGCCGCCCGGGTTCCAGACACTCTGGTTGAGGACGAAGCGATCTCTGACCTTCTCCACGGGGAAGGCTGTGGTGTAGATCTCGTTGACCCTGGCCTCGGTGTCTGGGGTCCATCGTCCTGGGTGCCATCATCCAGTCCATATCGCGCGACCTCCTCTTGAACCGCTTGCTGAAGCCTGCGAAGTCTTCGAGCTCCTCTTGACTCTTCCACAGAGCCTGTCTTACGTAGCGATATCCACTCAAAGAACCACTTAACCGCTTCCCAGATTCCAATCGCAGCAATCAAGGAGAGAATGCCCACACCGTAGAGCTCCCAAGGAAAACTGACCTCCAACCCAGAGCCATTAGGTTCCACTCCGGCCGCCCTTGAACCTTGAACCATCCATCCCAGGATAAGAACCAGTCTCGCCAGAACCGCCACAGTTCCGTTCACTTTCGTTGAACCGGTCACCTCCTGCTGAACAGCAACACCATGAGCGTCCGGGCTTCGTAGTCCCCATAGGGTGAGTAGCTCCTGCAAACGAGGCCGATTGAACGCCTTGGTGCCCAAGTCGCCTAGCTGGTACTTTCCAGCTATATGTTGTATTCGTAGTTCTCGTAGGCGAACAGCCTCACGAAGGTGGAAAGCTCTCACCTTCAGGTGCCTTGTCTTCCAGCTTCCTCCGGCTTCATTGCTGAGGCCAACAGCCGCAGCATTGTCCACCTTTATCGTGATCTCGGCCGGGTTGTCATGAAGCTCCGCGGTGATAGCCGAGATCCCGTACGCCATCTGGACCGTGTTGATGGTCTCCACCAACTCTGCCTCTGCAACGGAGAGGGAGATTATAGGCTGACGGCCTGCTCGCCAGGCCACCGGCTGCTCAAGGTACCTTGTGAGGCTACAGCCTACACTACGGCTGCCATGAGGTGCGAACGATGCGTCGGAGAACCCCTCAATGTAGTGATCTCCACGTACTGGTTCGTAAACCAAGGCAACGGTTGCGGTCTCCTTCAAATATCCCAGGGCTCGAAGTCCTATCTTCTCAACCAAAGAGGGATTCCGTAGGCACCACGATGACATAGTTGAAACCGTATGCATAAGGTCAGGCCTCGACTTGCCGCTCAGCCACAACAGCTCTCCAGTGAGGGCCTGTGCCTTACGTAGCTGCTCCGGGGAGTACTCTTCCTCGAAGCATTCGGCCTCTCCAATGAGCCACTCCTGCGGGCACGGGGTAGCAGAACCCCGAGCTTCACTGAGGCCGTGGTGCCTCAGTAGTTCCTCGATGTAGCCGCGCTGGTGGATCATCACTCCACCTTCCTTGGTTCTTCCGATCTCTAGACCAAGAAATCGAATGTTCGCAGTGTCCGAGGCCCATGTCAAGTCAGAGGCTTTCCACTCGCTGGTTAACCATGTTTGAAGAGTCTCAATGATCACCTCTTCACCCACATACAAGATATCATCGACATACACGTTGATGTAGGCTCTTATGGTAACCGTACCATCCGCGTCCTCAACGCAAACCGACCAAATGTTCTCATCGGCCCGGTGTTGTTTCAGGTAAATGTAGCCGCCCTGAAACGGAATCCTTGCAGCCCTTAGACGCTTATCTCTGAAGCGTCCCCAAAGACGCGGAGAGCGGCGAAAACCGTAGAGAGCACGGTCCACCCTCCACAGCTGCAACGCATACTGCACCTTGGCCAGTTGCAACACCTTAGGGGGGTACAGGGCATACACCGCCTCCTCCTCATCGTCATCCTCCTGGATCGGGGCTAGGATGAATGCGTTACGGATATCCGTCGAGGCAAGGAACCATCCCTTCATCGCGCAGTGCACCAGCATGATGCGAAGGCTATCTGTCTGACAACCGCCAGCGTAGGAGTCCTCCACGGACTGCTTCCCTTGGAAGTTTCCACAAATCACCAGCCTCGCCTTCCTTTTGTAGAAAGCTGGATCTCCAGGAGGTAGAGGAAGGCCATTGCAGTCCTCTGTCGTATCCTGATCAGGCGGCTTCACAGTGAATACTCCTTTTGCAGGGAGGATCACAAGCTTGCCGGACCGCTCCAACTGGCGCTGCTCCTCTACTGTCAAAGGGACCAGTGCCTTTGCCTTTATGAGGGCCTCTGTTTCCTTGTGGATAGACGGAGCCCACCGCTCAATGAACTGCTTAACTTCATCAAGCGCAACCGTGTAGACAACCTTCAAAGGGCTCGACAATGTCTCCAACAAAGACTCCACTCCATGAACTTCATCAGAGCCCTCTGTCATTCTACACAGTGACATCCATTGTTCCACATCGTAACGGTCTCGTGTCCACAACAACTCTCGCTCATCTAACGCCTCCGCCGTAGCCCTCCTTGCTTGGCCCACGCCCTCGAACTCCTCCGTCAAATGGGAAGGGACCAGAGATGCCAAGAGCTCCTCCTCATTCAACACTCTCCTGGTCCACATACGAGTCCACATCTCGTTTTCCACATCGTCAGGAGCAGGAAACCAACAAGGACCATTGGGGACCACAGCCTCTTCATTTAGCTCTCCATGCACTTCAACTGACTTCAGCTCCTCGGTTCCAGAGCCGCACGGAAGTACAAAGCCTAAATGTTCCAGCTCGCATCGCTGGGCCTCACGCAGCTTGCGGTGTTGGCCTACCGTGTGTCCAATGATGGTCCACTTCGGGCCACCCGACCAAGGCATAGTCTTGTGCAGCTTCTTGGGGTCGACCTGCACCACTTGATTCCGGACCGGCGAGACGAAGCCGAGTTTGTCTTCACCCGTCTCCACATGTACCGTCACTGGCGGTGCACCATCTTGACTCCCTTCTTGCCAAATGCCTCCTCCGGTGAAGTTGCCAAGGGTGATCACATAATTTCTCGACCCCTTCAAATTGAACTTGTCCCGGTGGGCATCCGTGCACAGGTCCTTAGCCACCGTCATAGAAGAGAAAACCGCATCTCCTCCACAGTGATGCTTCATAACTGCCGCGAGGTACTTCGTCAGGGCCTCGTGTCTAGCTGTCGCCGTAGTCAGACCAGTCCATGGTCCCCGTTGGTATGCACCCAAAGTGGTATGCACAGAAGGGGGGTCATTACCCTGCCAGGCCGCATTTCGCTGTTTCTTTGTCCGTCGGAATCGTTCACTCTCAAGGACCTTCAAGCAATCCTCCATGGAAAACTTGCCCTCCTTGTAGTAGACGGTCGCGAGGGGCTCGGTGGCGGATGGAGCTGCCGTTCGGGTACCTGCTGTAGAAGGTTCGGCTGATGAGCCCGGACGAGACATACTCGAAACCACCTCCCCGGAGGAGTCCGACTCAATAACCTTCGCCAGTCTTGCAAGAGCGCGCACACCCACCTCACCATCATCAGGATCCGCACCCCTACGAAAGGCTGGAAGTAGGCCCACACCGCCGGCTAGCTCCACCAAAGAGTGTTTGCCCCTAACTCGTCGAACAGGAGGGTAGACAGGAGCCTCAGCATCCGCCTCTTCTCCTCCTTCAGCTTCAGGTGGTTCTGGAAACTGCCGTATGTTAGTAGAGTACCACAGATGGCCCTCGTCAGTGCGAACCAAGTGGCCATTGGGCACTGACCTTGCCGGGCCCAGGTATACGCCCTCAACCCACTTTGGTAGAAGATCCGTCCGCCCTCCTTGTCCATAGCCCTTTCTCTTCGTGAAGACCTTAGACCCAAAGCGAGCCACTGAAGGGGATGGTTGGTTCCATGCTTCCGCCTGCTGTTGAGCTGCCGCGGTCTCGGCAGCATACGGCCATAGAGAGCGAACCACATCATCCGGGAGGCCGCTCAGTTCCTTTGCCTGTGACAACAGGATACGTACTCTCATCTTGATGAAGCGAACTGCCCGTTCCGCAGTCCCATTCTGTGGAGGATCATCTCCCTGGGTCTTCGAAAGATCTATGTCACGGCTCGCAGCCCACAACTCCATCATCTTGGTGTTATACTCCCGGGCCCTGTCGGCGTGGATCTTGTTGACGGGAAGGCCACAAGAGCGGAGTTGGATATAAGCCTCCTGAACGGCTCTTAGAGTCTCAGCATGCTTCCGTGACTTCATTGGCCTCACAATGTAGATTGAGGAGAACTTCAGGGGCTCGGCAAGCTCCTTCAACCCTTCAACCTCCGCATCCTTGGCCTCTGGCTCCGCTGCTTCTTGTTGATCCGGATCCTCGATCACTGGTTCCTCTGAGCCCTCAACCTCGTCCAAGAACCAGTCTCCACCATCATGAGGAGGAACGAGGGGAGCTTCACTTTCTCCTTCAGGTTTCGCATCCTCCTCCTTGGTCCCAGCCAACTGAGGGAACCGGTAACATCCGACCAACAGGTACTTGTAACCTCCCATAGATTTCTGCCTGAAGGGCCCCGCGGTGTCGATGGACAACACGTAGGCGGACGGATGGGAGATCCTTTTATGGGGCTTCCCTGTAGAACGTTCAACACATACTCGACAATCTCGCCTATAAGGGAGATGATCCCTTTGAAGATGAAGCTTCCACTCTTCCACATTGAACTTGGCAAGGTTGACTGCGTCACCTGATGGCCCCGTTGGCGGAGCCCGTAGAAGCGAGGCCAGCAGCCCTTCACGATTCCGCAAGCCCTTCCACGACCGTACCGCTCCAGCCACATGAGCAATCAGCTCCATCGGCCAGACAGAGCTATAAGCGTCCTTCGCCTCCAATGCCCCAAGTTGCCGGTCACGTAGGTCCCAGAGGTTCAAATTGCCCGCCAGCACCACATTGCGCCCATTGACCACACAAGGAACTTCGCCCATGAGCTCCTCCTGGGAGAACACCTTCCACATAGACGACTGGAAGAAGGAGTTCTTCTCCTTCTCCGTAGAACCAGGGTGCTCAATCAACAACCCAACATGAGGCTTCACCATAGAGCTCTTCAGCGACCCATTTTTCCACGCATGTGTTCGGCCCTCCTCCGCCATGTACCACAAAGAAAGCATGCGCACAAGCAGCTGGTCCTCCTTCAGGTGCAGGTGAGGGTCCTCCACTGTCCCCGGAACCCTGGGGTAGGAGTGACGCGGCGGGCCTCCCACAATCGCCTTGATCTTCCCATTCAGCGCCGCCCATGCAAGCAACCGGAACACTCCTTGTTGCCGGCGAAGATCCATGTCACGGGAAGCCGTGATGTCCACATTCACGATCACATCGTTGCCCTCCAGAGCGGTGTTCCAAAAGGACTTCTTCATCACCTCCTGAGCCTTGGCCTCCTTCGTGCGTTCATTGCCGGAGAAGAGGTGGACAATCCACCCATCACTCTGGTAGAGGGACTTCCTCTTGGCTCTGGACCACGGTAGGCCCTTTAACATGTTCCAGCCGTCTTTATCGCCCCGCGGAATCGCCTCAGGGAGCCCCAACAAGAGCTCAGGCGACAAGGCTGCAAAGGCCGGGCAGCGGTGTACAAAGCCCGCCATAGAGGTCCGATCACCTTCCTCCCGAAGAGACTGTAGGTGGCGCTCCCAGGGCCACCCATCACGACCACGATCTCGTAGAACCTTCATCTGATTCTTCAAGTCCTCCACAGTCCGCTCAAACTGTTCCATGCGCGCCTGCTCCAGCTCGGCAATGAGGGACAAGGCCTGGTTGATGGGGAGAACTGGACACGCTCCTCGTAGTCGCACCTGCAGCCGCCCGTGTACCGGGTGAATCACAACCAGCCTTCTTGGGCACCATCGTATCGTACAGCCTAGAAGCGATACAAGCTGTCCCATGGGAACCAACGGTGGCTCCTCGCCATTCTCACACAAGAGAGTACCGGCCTGCGTCTGGAGGATGCTCCGTTCTTCGCCTGTTGCCAGGGACACCACCACTCGCTTGGCGTCCTTCACTTCCTGGTCAGTAGCCACCGGCCTGAAGGGATGGCTCGCTCCAGAGTCCAACAAGGCCTCGGTAGGATCACCCGCACTCGTTGAACTCACCGTAGACGAATTCAACCTCGCTTCATACCACGCAACGGCACTGGAGAAGCCCGCACTCTCGGGCCCCGGATTTCTAACCACCATGGTCTTCAGTCTACGCACTTCATCCAGCTGCTGCTGGATGAGGACCAACGGGTCCTGTGGATTCGAAGGCGGCGTGGGGGATGCCTCCGAGGACTGCGAGGTAAGCGCCTTCAACATTTTGTTGGTTTCGGTTAAGATCTCCGACATGCGCGCAGCATCCATTTTGTTGGCTCCTCCAGACACCGTTGCCGTAGAGGAAGCAGCCGAAGACGGTTGGCCCTGTCCCGGGGGCCGGGCCGTCTCCTTCGCGCTCGCGGTGGCTGTAGTACTTGAAGTCGCTGACGCCAAGTTCTTTGGTGTCTGTTGTTGCCCGGCGGGCTTCTCGGAGGATTCCTGTGGAGCCTGGCAATCTTTTGCCCGGTGTTGCTTCGAGCCGCACAGGAGACATCTTTCAGCTCGGTTCAAGCCGGTCCACGAATGTGCAAACGTGCACATCTTCCCGTTCCGACAGCCAGCGTCGGAGCTGAACCACTGACAGGGCTTCCTGCCCTGCGGTGCTCCGCCCTTGCCCTTTGCCTTGCCCTTCTCTTGAGGCTCGGTTGTCGGCTGGACTCCCTTCAGCGACGGCGTCGGTGGCGTCGAAGTCGAGGTCGCATTTGCCGATGGGGTTGTAGTGGATGTAGCGCCGGGCTTCTTCGTCACGGCTCCAAGCTGCTCCAACTCCGCCAGCAGGTGTTGCAAAAAGCGTAGAACATTGGACTGGCTCGGTCGCGAGTCAATCTGCAGCTCCGTCTTCGCCAACGCCACCCTGAACTTGAAGTCGCTGTGAGCATCCGCTGTTTTCTTCACGATGGTAGACAACGATCTCACCTGCAGCGACTCATCTGGAAGTGCTATGTTGAGGTCAGCCGCCCTCTGAAGGAGCCGGTACCACTTACGGATGGCTGTCACCGCCTCCGCTGGGCCTGGACTCGACTCGTTGACGTCCAACTGCTTCAGCAGCTGCGCCCGATCCTGAGCTCCTCCCGGTTGAAAGACCACCATCAGCCGGAAAAGAATCTGGTGGACTCCTTGTACACGGTGAGCCACCAAATCATCACGTACACCCCGGGGAAGTGAACTCAGCGAAGCCACCTTCCGCTCCAACTTCTTGTATTTGTCCTCCTTCAACTCCTCGGTGAGGGAGGCCTTCACATTCAAGCGCTTCATCGGCGACAGTGACTGATATTCGCCGTAGGCCCTTTGAGCCACCGACAAAGTCTTCTGCCACCACTCTGCAGCCCCGGACGCGAGGCTTCCGATCTGTTGTTCCGCCAAGTACAGGTAGTCCTGAAAGTCCGTTGCTCCAGACTCCGGGGTATACTCCGGAAGCTTGGCCAGCTCGTTCACAGCCTTCGGCTCCAGATCCATCGTTTCGCCTCCACGTTGCTTCAGTAGGACCTGTTGGAGCTGGGACATTCCAGTGATGAGAACATCCAAAGGGTTCGGGGCAGTCGTGCCCCCTTGCCCTTCCGTAGCTGTCCCTGCCGTCCCACCACCTGTCGCTGCCTCTGCTGCCGTCTTGATGCCTCCATCCAAACCCGGGGGGTAGCCATAGTCGTTGTCGTAGTCCCCAAAGGTAGCCCCAGGTTCCGCTGAAGCGCCCCCGTAAGGAAACTCCGTAGACCTGACTCCATAGAGGTCTCCATCACTCAGGCCATGAAGCAGCTCACTCGCACCACGTCGTAGGTAACGACCTCGAAGACCAGCTCCCGCTGCGCTCAAACGTCCTGCACGCCCTGGGCTTCGTGACGCATTCCTTTGCTGCAACTCTGGACTAGCACTCCGCGAAGCTCGGTCTCCACGACCAGGACGATCGCCTTCCACATAGCGATTCTGAGCATCCCCTCGAAGAGTCTGTGGATCTGTTAGCACAAAGTGAGCCCGATCACCCCCTGATACTCCACGACCAAGGTACTGAGCCCGATCACGAACTGGTAGCTCAGGCTGCTCTGCTGCATGTGCCCGATCACCCCCTGATACTCCACGACCCAGGTGCTGAGCCCAAGCACGAACTGGTAGAACAGGCTGCTCCACTGCATAAGCCCGATCACCCCCTGATACTCCAAGACCAAGGTACTGTGCCCGATCACGAACTGGTAGCTCTAGTTGCTCTGCTGCATGTGCCCGATCACCCCCTGATACTCCACGACCAAGGTGCTGAGCCCGATCACGAACTGGTAGAACAGGCTGCTCTGCAGTATAAGCCCGATCACCCCCTGATACTCCAAGACCAAGGTGCGGTGCCCGATCACGAACTGGTAGAACCGGTTGCTCTGCAGCATAAGCCCGATCACGAGGTGGTAGAACCGGCTGCCTTGCATCTTCACCGTCACGGCTCAAACACTCACGCAGTCTCTGATTCTCCTCCTTCAACTCCTGTAGGCCACGCTGCTGTTCTCTCAAAGCCTGCTGGACCTGCCTCCGTACTTCCTCCTCCACAACTTCCCTCGGAATAGATCCCGAAGACGCATCGTCTGTTACCGCCTGTCGTGGCGGCGGAGGTTGAGGATGCAGCAGGGGTGCATGGTGCGCCCATTCTTCCATTCTTCTCGTAGCCGACCGGCCAAACAGTGGCGGGTTGTTCTCCGAATGAGAAACTCCCACATCGTAAGCATTCCCAGAAGCAGTGGGGGTGGCCGTTCTCTGTACTTGCTGTTCGCGAAGCATAAAGCCTCCACCCGTAGTTCCAGAGCCTTGAACGATCTGTTGGCGAGTCATCGTGGTGAATGTCTCCACCGCTGTATGCGTCTTTAAGAAGTCTCCAAGCCGTTTAACCCATCCCAGCGCTGCCGGTAAGCCATCCGTTCGGGCAGCTTCCTGCCCCTGCGGTTGGGCTGGCCAGGCCTCTGAAGAAAAGGCCGAATGAGAACCTTGACGGGGAAACACACCTGGAGAATACGGCAAAGACTCTATTTCCTCTGCAGTCCTGGTAGACATTGGCGAGGTCCTCATTGCCCCATTGGGCAAGAGAGGGGGCCCCTGATTCCTCGCCCCATAATCAGGGCCTGCAGCTTCTCCTTCCAACGTCGCCGTGCCAACTCCCTGTTGCGGAACATCATGCGTAGATTGGGCAGTCATAACCTGTTGACTTTCATTGCCAGGGGGTATCGTGGGAGAGGCCATGGCTGTATAGAGACGTCTTCTTCTTAGAATGTTGACTAATGTAGAGGGCAACCCTCAAACGGGAAGCCCAAGGCAGAGAATCAACCCCGCTGAAGATCAGAAGTCCGAAGGGGCAATGCGCCTGCACACTCAGCTGTAAGGCCAAGCTCCTAAGCAAACACAGAACCCAAACTCGAAAGGACCTAAGGTCGCCTAAAAACGGGCGTAAAGCCCTCGCTTCAGCAGACCTTTTGTGCATCTTGAGCCACGGTCACACGTGGTTGGCTTCTGCCGATCATGGCAGCTGACTTCCCTTAGGCGGCTTCTGTGCACACGCCTATGTTGCGAAGTCTACACATCATCTTTACAGAGCACTGACATGCGTAAGCCTAAGCCAGCATCCTGTCACCAACAGAATACAATAGGGCCCTATAATATAATCCTTATACTTAGTCACTATTATAGGGTGGGGGCCCCTTCTAATTGCTCTCATGGTTACTGCGGTTGATGATATAAATCCTGCATTACCCATAAGAAGGAATATACCATAATTCCCATAGCTTAGGGTCCTTAAGGTAATTCAGGATTTCTATCATCAACCGTATCGTTGTTACTATGTTCATGCGCAGGGAAGGCCTGGCCTGGGAAGCCCGTCATGCCCTCACTCTAAGCCTAGGTTCCCGAGTACGGGCTCCTTATAGGGCTCGGTTCTATAAGGGATCTGTACTATGGGGGTTCAGGGTCTTCTAGTTTCCTGTGTACTACCCTTTTGTTTTTTTTTTGAATTTCTTGGGTTCCTTAGTAAAACAGAATAGTAGGAAACAGGGTACCCTTTTTGTTAAGGGGCCACTGAGGAGCCTAGAACTCTTGAGCCCAAGACCGAAAGCGGCGTGCCCGAGCCCGAGCCCGAAAAACGAGAGGTTGCTTCGGGAGGACGCGGATCTGAAGCTCACCCTGCACCATGTCAATGTGCCTCGTCTTTCCAAAACCCTAAACCCTAAACCTTGCACCATGTCAATGTGCCTCTTCTTCAAATGCGGGCAATTGAGGGGTCTACATCGGGCGGTTTTTGCCACCCATCGGTTTGGGGTTCAGGGCTTCGTAACCTGTATCTTGCCTTGCATTTGAACCGCTTTCCAACTCCAAAAACTGCTTCGAGTAATCTTGGCCAAGCCCGGTACCACTGCCCCCTGAGCCTGCTCCCCCTCTTCACATAGACTCTGAACTTTCCGTTCGGTAGGCTTCAGGCCCTCTACGCAAATAGCCGAGCCAAGTACTGCCAGTGGTTCAGGGGCTCTGGGTGCGGGTTTTTGTAGGCTAGGAAGTGAGAGGCTGCGATTATCTGGGAATCCCAAAAGCTTGGACTTCAGTTGTTTACTACAGTATACTACGATGACTTCGGGTTTCGAGTTCAGACTGTAGGGGTACTTTTGTGATGCGACAATAGAGGTATCCTAGAGAGCCGAATGCCCCTTAAGCTAAGGAATATACGGTAAATCATAGTGGTTTGGCCTATAGAATTCAAGCCACATGGCTTAATTAGGGATATTGGGCTTCTGTCCTAGCTATGGAGCTGATCTCCCTTGCAAGTCTAACGTGCAGGTGTCGCTGACGGGTTGAGGCTTTGGGCCTACAGCTTTGGGCTTCAGGCTTCAAGGAGTTGAGAAATTAGACTGTGTGGTTTTGGGTTTTAGGCCCGCAAGCAAAGGTCGGCCTCAGTGCCTGCGCCGGCGCTCAGTGGTGGGAGATCCCTGGGGGGTTGGGTCTGGGACGTCTTTAATACCTACATGCATACTCAGTGAGTGAGAACGGTTCGAAGTCTTTCTGTTACTGAGCTCAGATCTTTGGCCTTGTGTGCCTTGATCTCGAATGCTAAACCTCAAGCCTCTATGCCCGAAGCCCCCGGGGGTGAGCCAATCTTTGCGATGAGCGCCACCCTCGGGATGTTGGGTTTAGGAAACCCGAAACCGCTCATAGACCACTGTGCAGAAGGAAAAGAGGCCTTCAAACAACAAAACTGGGTTGTCCTTTGGGATCTTTTTTATTTCCCTACTATTTTGTAGAGGACCATAATAGTAGATAATTTTCACAGGGCTTAAAGGACAACTCAGAAAACCTAAGTTTGGGTTTTCGGGATTCAGTGTCCGTCGACCAGGGTGACTCAGGAGTTTGGAACACTGGGGCACCCTGAGGAGCAGCATGACTCAGGATTCATGCCCCTGCAAAACAAGCCTGAATACTTGCCAATATTATTCCTGAAGGTACCTTGTCGCAGTTCTAGTTTCATATGCCACAAAACCCTAAACTTTCTCAGGCCCCTACATTCATCGAGCTCTTCAGGTCGTGAGTGCATTGTATCGACGGCTTGGATGAGGGATACACTTAGTTGTAGTATATTACTATTGATTACAGTACGTGATGCTTGTGGTATAGTACAGTGCGTACTACGCGACCCCAGAACACGGTGCGATTTTGCCAAGCATCAGAAGTATGCTTCGGCAGCATGGTCGTGTAGGTACCCAATCAGTGAGGCCTTCATCAGTCTATCTCCCGTGACACCCTGAACCCTAAACCCTAACCCCTAAACCCTACACCCTGAACCCTAAACCCTAAGCCCTAAACCGACACCCTGAACCCGAAACCTAAACCCTAAAAGAAGAAATTCGAAACGTTGGGACTTCTGAGATGCCTCTAAGGAAGACGCCTCCCAAATCCTGAAGGAGATATCGGAAACCGCGGTTTCCGATGTCGAAGCTTTAAACAAACAAGCCGAGAGTCGTAGATTCGTAGATGCCCTTCATGGAGTCAGGAGCGGGCTTTGAAGCTCTTCGCGGATTTGCCCAGAGCCTCCCTCTTTGCAGATGCAGTGTTTCGGCTTGCATTCGGACGGGTAAACCCGAAAGCCTACACCCTAAACCTCAAACCTTAAAGCCTACGCCGTAAACCCTAAACCCCAAACCCTAAAGCCTACACCCTAATCTAAGCTTGCTACCCCGGGGCTCTAAGATCCTCCGACATGGCTCAGAGACCTTGGCGATGGGATCAAAGGATGGGGCAACTTCGTAAGTAGTTATGTCAGAGACTTACAAGTATCATAACCCCAATTAGCCTTTTAGGGCTACTCATCTACTTGTTACCTACGTACTAAGTCCCCCAACCGTCTAAGTAACCCTAGCCTTAGGCAGGTGAAGCTCCTAAACCCTTCATCCTAAAGCCCCAAAGCCTAGACCCCAAAACCCGACACCTCTAAACCCCTCAACCCCTAAACCCGAAACCCTAAACCCTGAACCCTAACCCCTGAACCCTAACCCCTGAACCTCTAAAGCCCCAAAGCCCTAAAGCCCCTAAAGCCGGAAAGCGTCCTGCCAGGCTTTCTGACATCTTTGGGAAGGATTGGGTTCCATTCAGAATCCTTGGTCTCCAGGCTTCTTGGGTCGTGCAAGGCCGAATAGGGTTTACTTTTAGGGTTTAGGCTTCAGGGCTCGGGTTTTGGGGTTCGAGGCTAATGCAGCGGTTTTGTGACATGCACGCTAGACCTAAACCGAGCAAGGTGAGCTACAACTCCACCATCAGCGCCTGTGATCGCGCTCAGCGTTGGACGCTGGCAGTTCAGCTCTTTGGGGCGATGCGGCAGAGTAAGGCGCGGCTTCGGTTATCCAGGGGCTCCAAAGTGGGACCAAGGTAGGTGGGATGATCCCTATTTTAATGATCCTTTCGTTAAGGAATCTTAGTCCTACCTAGCTTCATCCCACTTTTGGAGGCCCTGGAGGTTTGATTTGGGGTTCAGGGTTCAGGCTGGTGTTGGCTTTGGGATTCCTGGCTTCCCGAGTGGCGCAACAGCCCAAAGTATGTGTAGGGGCTGAAATACTTCGCTTCGGTGCGGGTTTCTCAGTTCGCACCCTTGGGTCTGCAGTTTGTTCGGCGAGTCATACGATCAGCCGCAATAGTCTAAACCCTAAACCCGAAACCCTAAATCTTAAACCCTAAACCCTAAGAAAAGTTATAAGCAGACTGGTCAGAATACTGGCCCCCTGCTTGCTTCTGCTCTCAGCTTCATACTCGCCATCATCATCATCAGCGTCGTCGTCGTCATCCTCACTCAGCCTCTGAATCAACATCATGGTCATCATCCCTTAGGTGCCGTAAGGGTCTTCAAGATCTGTTCGCCTGGGCACTTGAAGCCGAAACTCCCCAGAATCCCTTTGTCATAGTTGGGTAAGACTTTTAGTTTTTTTATCGGTACTTAAACCCACTAAGGAATACATATGTACATCTTTAATTCTATCCCAACTATGAGCTAGTTCCTTTGTGGAGGGTAGAATGCCCGATGAGGTGGAGCCCACGGCCATCAGCTTCAACTCCACCATCAGTGCCTGGGTTCTTGTTAAGAAGTTTAATGAAGTTGCCATAGCAGGGATCTATAAGGGCTCCTTTAAGGGATCTACAAGGGTTCCTTTAAGGGTTTAGGATTTTTTAAGATACCATCAAAAGGCATCTTTGGTAAGTGATACGGCTTCTGTATTATGGTAAGCTACATTAAATTCCTTAACCTTACCTTTGGTTAGTAGGGAATGGAAGAATGGCAGTAATAGTAGTTATAACTGTACCCCATTCCTCCATTCCCTACTAACCAAAGGTAAGTAACAAGAACCCAGGTGCTTGCGGCCGGGCGCAACAGACACATCTTGCTCTCGAGTTGCCCCTCGGCTACAAAATCGATGGTGGGAGTTTTGCTCAACCGAAGTCGTTCGCAGAAGGCTAGGGCACCTGATTCTGGGGTCGTGGTAATCATGATCTTACTGTGTGGGGTTTGAATTAGGGTTCTTCTGCAGCTCACATATGCTCGACGAGGGTTCTGTGCGTCATGCGTGGGGCATATACTCTGGGTTTTGTGGGTGGGTTCGGTTCAAGGCCTTCGAGTAGAGTCCAGTCTAGTGTAGTCCAGTATAGAAAACTAGAGTAGGCTTCAGCAGAGTAGAGTGTTTGTATAGTAGGGTAGGGCTTGTATAGTAGATCAGAGTATAACTCAATAATAAAAACAAGATTACTGAAGCTAAACCCAAACCTCAAATCCTAAGCCCTAAACGCCCTAAGCATCAGATCCTATACCCTGACCCCAGAGACGCTAGACGTGGCTGAACCCTCCCTACGTGCTCTACTCTATTCTGTTCCATGGTCCATTATGGTATACTATCCGAGACCAGGCTGTTCAGTGGTACACTTTTTACTTTCAGGTTTCTAGGTTCCTGTTATAAAATGCGAAGCCTAAAAAAGTATATACTTTTTCCCAGTGGGTTACTGAACAGCCTAGGAAAACACCCTAAGCCCTAGACCTTAAACTCGAAACCCTGAGCCCCCAAGCCTTGAACCCTGGGCCCTGAGACTCTAGTATATTGATGGGTTCAGGGACACTGAAGTTGGTTTAGGGTTTAGGGGTTTAGGGTTTCGGGTAGTTTAGGGTTTCGGTTTAGGGTTTTAGGGGTTTAGGGTTTATGGTTACAGGGCTTTGGTTTTAATGGGTTCAGGATTTAGGGTTTACGGGCTTGTCGTTAGGGGTTTAGGATTCAGGGTTTAGGGTTTTAGAGTTCAATGCTCAATGGGTTCCAACAAAAAAGCCCAGACATTGCCACCCCCAGGCCTCCTTAAGGTTTTTTTAGCAACGGTACCCCCAAAACCCTACTCTAATTATTCAGGCCCTCGCATTATAGAACCATAGTAACCCCAAAAGTAGCCTTTATTCTAGAACCGATTCTAATTAGTACGGCCCTATAGTAAGTGCAGTGCAGAGGTTCTCCGAAATGCCACGGGCGCAGCTTTCTCCCACTGTGGTCACCTACGGCCCCTTGGTCAATGTTCAGGGTTTAGGGCTGTAGGGGTTTGCAGGATTAGGTTTTTTGGGGTTAGGGTTGAAGGTTCTGTTTTTTTCGGGATCTTTCTGACCATTTATTCGTGGTTGTCTGGGGTTTCCTACCATTTAAAAACTGAGCCCACAAACACTCTGAGCCCCGCACCATCAAACTCAAAACCCTGAACCCTAAACCCTAAACCCGAACCCTGAACCTTAACCCCTAAACCCTAAACCATAAACCATAGACCCAACCCCTGAACCCGAAAACCCTAAACACTAAAACCTTAACCCCTAAACTCTAAACCCAAACCCAGAACCTTAACCCCTAAACCCGAAACCTAGACACCAAACCCTGAACCTTAAACCCTAAACCCTAAACCCTGAACCGAAAGCCCTAGATCCTCTAGCACTACACGGTAAGCCCTCTCTGTGAAACACCAAACCCTCAAACCCTGAGGCCAGAAATCCCTAAACCGAAGAAGACACGAGGGGTTAAAAAAAAAGAGTCCCTAAACCCAAAGCCGATATCAACAGAGACCCTTACAGAAAGACTTTGCAGGATGACATCTTGTAGGAATCCTTCAAAGGGGCCCTGAGAAAGAGCCGTTCAACGAACCCTTAGACGGACCTTCTGGGAAGCCGTTCAAGAGACCCCGAACGGAACCCCGTGAAGGAGCCCTTAAAGTATAGGAACCCTTTCCAGGAAGCCTTATCAAAGTAACCCCCAAACGGACCCTTAGAGGGACCCTTTTTAAGGAACCCCCAATACAACCCTTGAGGGACCCTGAGACTTGGTTCGCCAATGGGGGAACTTTAAACTTTTTTGGCCTTCTATCTTTGGTCCATCCTGGAAGTGGTATTTTTTGGGTTTGCTTGAATAAGGGAGGAAAATATTTAGTAATTTCGAGTGGGAGTTCGCCGAGTACAAGAACTGCGTTTAGTAAATTACTATAACATATTTCGCTCTTTCTTTTTCCACTATAATTGAGGGACCCTGGGGTTAAGATATCCTATAATATACTAAGATATACTATGATATACCTAAGATATACTATAACAAATTAAGATATGCTATAATATATTATCATGGAGGGACCCTGAAAGGGGACCTAACAGGCTCCATCATCAGTGCCTGCGAGAAGGATGCGCAGTGGGAGCAAGCGCTGAATCTGCTCCGCGGCTTTGAAAGTCACCGTTTTTACGGGAGGTTTGGGGTTTAGAGTTTGGGGTTTATAGAATCTTCATGGCGAGGTTAGGGTTTAGAGCTTTAGGGTTTAGGGTTTGGGATTTTACGGTTGAGAGGTCTTGCAGGGGGTATTTCTAAGATCTTGATACAGCGTTTGTGATCAGTTTTGAAATGGTGTTGTGTGGTTTGAATAGGGCTTTGCTTGAAAAGTTCATGGGTACTTCTGCGTAGGGTTTCAGGTAAGGCAACTACACGTGCTCGCCGATCTTCGTGCTTATGGTTTACTTCTCACTCCACTCACTACTGACATGAGCCCTCGAATACCTCCCACTCGGATGGACCCGTCCCTATACATTTATGCATCTATATTTCTGAAACCCTGTTGGTATGATTACTAACATTATATTCTCATTTGCATAATACCGGCCATCCACGCTCTTGCGATGACAGGATCCCTGGAGGCCTAGCACTAGCACCCGTCGCTCTGAGTTCTTGTTGCTCGCGGGGCACTTCCACCCAAGCTGATCTGCCCATACCTTGAGCCCCGAAGCCCTGGATTACGATCCTGTAGCCTGAACTCAATGCCGAACGTGCGAAGCCTTAGAACACTACGCCACAAACTTAAACCCGCGACCCGGAACCATCATCCCGAATCCTCCACCCCCAGATCCCTAAGCCTGAACCCGGAACCCCAAACCCCAAACCTTGAACTCTGAACCCTCAACCCTTAAGCTTCAAGCCTAATGAGCAACTAAGCCCTAAGCCCGAGAGACCCCTTAACCTCTAAGCTCCTAAACCCTTAAACCCTATAGACCCCTTAAAGGATTTCCAGGGCCTAGTCCCAAAATCCTAAGCCACTGGAAGAGGTTCGGCGAGATGCCGCAAAGGGCCGTCAACATGAACGCCGTCAGCTACAATTCGGCCTTGAGCGCCTGCGCACTTCGGCTCACCAGCTTGAGTTTTTTTTTTTTACGGCTTATGGTATTTAGGGTTTTTAGGGTTTTGTTTTTTTTGGGGTTAAGGTTTTAGCTTGAGATTTTGAAACCAACTGTGAGCCTCTTGCCCAAAGTACCTCGGCAAGTAAGGACAAGGGCGGGCAGTGGCAGCTTGTCCTTGCCATGTTCCGAGCCATGCCAAGGCCGGTTGTGATGAGGACGTGGAGAATAAATGGATCTGCGTGATGTGCTCCTCTGTGTATGGTGTATGTGTAGATGACATATATATATATATACACATGTATACATATATATATATATATATATATATATATATATATATCTTTAACAGCTATATACACATTTATGTAGGTATGCCTGTCTGGCTGCCTGTCTGTCTGTACATAGGCACACAGGCACGCATGAATGCATGTGTAGATATATCCACACTCATGCTGTTGAACATTCAGGCCCAGATGCAAACGTAGTTATATGCAGCTGCAAGGCACATGTACATGCAAAAGTATTGCTGTTTATGTTACCATTCGCGTCTTGCAGTAGTCAGCTTGAAGCTACCTGTATACCCACCCGCATTTGTACATGAGCACACACAAACAGACAGATTGTACATATACATAAGTATGTACATACCTTCGTATTTCCCCAAACAGGAACTGTTAAGGGGTCCTCTCCTCAAAAGAAAAGGGAACGCGCCTGGCGGGATGGGTGGCACGCGGCTCGGGAGCTGTGGGCCCGCGGAGTTTGGATGGGTGGCACGCGCTCGGGAGCTGGGGGCCCGCGAAGTTTGGATGGGTGGTAGTTTCGATTTTTGGCTATGGCTTCGTGGTCTTGTATTGTTATGAAGCATAAACTATTCTATTAGTCAGGAAGGCCTGAATAATGCATTTCGTGGTGCTGCAAGCAAGCAATATTTTGCCGTGCTCTCAGCCGGCTCCCTTGGTATTTACAATAGGAAACCATGGAAAAAGAAGACAAAACCTATGTTTTTTTTGGTATTTGCAACAGCAAACAATTGAAAATAGCGGAAAGCTCATTGGTTTCCTGCTATTTTACAATTGAAAGCCATTGAAAATAGCAAAAACCTGTGTCTTTTTAGTTCAAAACCATTGAAAACAGCAAACAAGCTATGTGTTTTTAATATTTCCAATGGAAAACCATGCAAAATGGCAAAAAACTTATGTGTTTCTCTGTATTTGCGATTGAAAACCATGATTTTAGCTGCTTCGATACACGCATTTGGATGTGCTTTGAAGGACACATTGCCTCCTCTTTTGCTTCGACACAGCACGAGATCTGCTCTAAATTTGCAAGGAAAGCTATCCGAATGCGTTTTTCCACCCCCCTAAAATGCATTTGGGCATGTGTCTCTTTGCTGTGGGCTTGTCGGAAACGACCAAAATGCTCCTTTGATTTTCGAAAACGCTCTTGTGTTTATGGCTTTCCTTAATAAATATCGCACAAAGCCTTAGATTCCGCGAAACCGACAGAGCGCAACTTAGCCGTCGGTAGAAAGCCACAGGCAAATGCATTTTTCCAGCCCTGAAAAACGCATCTGGCTTGTCACGGATGCTTATGCACTTGTGGTCAGTGTCCAGGCACCAATCTAATCTCGATTTTTGGCATTGCTTTCGTGGTCTTGGATTGTTATGAACCAGAAACGATTCTATTACTATGTTTTTTTGGTATTTGCAACAGAAAACAATTGCAAATAGTGGAAACCCATTGGTTTTTCTGCTGTTTACAATTGAAAACCATTGAAAATAGCAAAAACACCTTTGTCTTTTTAGTTCAAAACCATTGAAAATAGCAAACAACCTAATTATGGTGGAAGTCGGAAAGTTGAAGCGTGTCCACAGGAGCAGCTTGACCCCAAGCCAAAATTTCCAACTTTGATCTCGGAGGCTAAAGTTGGAACATGGTCAGAAGCCCGCCAAAGGGAAAGTTGGAACCTGTATTGCAGAGAGATAGGAATTGCAATTACTGCGACCGCACCAGTATTGCAGAGAAAGAGAAACCACAACTGCTGCGACCGCTCCAATATTGCAAACAGCAAGAAACTGCAATCAATACGACCGCTCCATTATTGCAAACAGAGGGGAATTGCAATTACCACGACCGTTCCAGTGTTGCAGAGAGAGAGAAACTGCAATTACTCCAACCGTTCCAGTCTTGCAGAGGAAGAAGCTGTAATTATTGCGACCCTTCCAGTATTGCAGAGAGAGAAAAACTGGAACTGCTAGGACCCCTCCAGCATTGCGATAGGACCTGAGATAGAAACTGTGGCAAAAAGGGAATTTGCAATTTCTGGATTGTCAGACCTTGACAAGTCTTCCTCCAGGACAGGGTTCTTCTCGTGCAGGAAGACGGCTTTCTCCCAGGAGGGGCTAGACCTTTCTTGTGTCAGCACAGGAGGTGCGAGCCAGCTGCCGGCGCAGCGGCGATGGGCGCTGCGACACGGCAGCGGGAGCGGTCAGGACCTGCGACAAAAAAACCTTCGAAGTGCACGACGCTAGAGCGTCCGGATAGCCGAGTAGGCAGCCAGGGTCGAAGAAGCATGAGGATTGGGGAATCTGCAGACTCCTGAAACCACGCCGCTGGCCAGTGCTCTTGGATCAGATTTCTCTGCCGCCTTCCCGCCTCTCTCTCACTCGCTCCAAGCCAGCGTCAGGTTCGTCACGCCGAAGACCACGGGAGCAGGAGCGCGTGCCGCCGGCCCGCGCCAGTAGAAGCAAGGCGATCGACTCTGGGATCTTCATATGCCCCTGCATAAGTCGCTGGCTCGCAATCTCGGCGCTGTCGTGCAGAACGACGAAGGACAGACGAATGCCGGTGTACTCGGCATTCAGAAGCCGAGGAGCATTTGCGGCCGGATCGCAGCGAGCTCATTAACAGGCCGGCCATTGGCGTGAGTATGCTCGCGGATCCTTATTGGGCCGGCGGAAGAACTTGCAGGAAGGCCTGGCTTCAGGCTTCTTCGGCGCAAAGCTCGTGAATAGCTTTGAGGACCTCTGGAGCTCCTTCGACTTGACCTCTCATGTGGAGCTTCTGAACCTGGCGGACTATCCCACCCTGGAGAGGTCCCAGGAGACGGTGGAGCAAGCAGTGAAGACGGTCCTGAAGTTTGCGCGGAAGATCTTGGATGAGTGGCAGTTCTTCGTGGCAGGGTACACCAAGGAGACGGTTTCAGCAAGGGGGCACTAGTATCTTGCTTGCAGTAGAGATGGGCTCCGAGGTTCAATTCCATCCCTGGAGGACTGGCACGACCCTGGTGGGCTTGAATGCCTTGCTGGAATCCGCAGCCCTCGTCGTCGAGGGCAAAGCTGCAGCCGGGCTGAAGGATGTCACCGTATCGGAGGCCGTCAAGGGAGCGAAGGAAGCTCTGATGAACAACCCCACGGCTCCCAAGCATGTCGTGTCGTTCTTCACCGCATGCCTCGTCGAGAGGGCGGAAGCCACAGCGAAGAAGCGAGCCAGCTCCAGCGGCGCCTACACCGCGAAGGTTCCAGCGATCGCTATGGACTTCACCCCTTCCCCCAAGAAACGCAAGGCCAAGAAGGCTCAGATCGCCGAGGAGTACTGGACGGAGGCCAAGGAGTTGGCACGGCAGGTCAAGCACTTTGACCGGGAGAGCGGGAAAAAAGCCTTGGAGACGCTGGTCCAGCAGATCAATGCCCTCCAGCAGAAGTTTGATGACCTCGGCTCGAGCGACTTCATGGAGTTCCTCGCGCGCAAAAAGGTTGAGGAGAAGATCGGCAAGCATAAGGCCGCACTGCGAGCTGGCCAGCGCGTAGCAAAGCTCGTCACTCATCTATAGAACCCCTGACAGACGGGGTCGGCATCCCCCCTGTGTGGACGGCAGTGTGATGACTAGGAATCTTCGACGAAATGTGCCTTGTAGACATGCTAGCGGGTATAGTGCAGAAACTCCACGTAGCAGTTCCATGGGAAGAACACTAGTCGCAGCTGGCCATCGGTGCATCATCTCCACAGCCTTTTCTCCGCAAGAAAAGAAGAAAGTTCTCAGCAGCATGCCGTGGATGACTGTCTACGTCTGCCGAAAGCCTTTGCACAGTGGACCTTTGTGAGCTGATTACTACGGCCACTCCAGTATTGCAGAGACATGCGTGTACGGGGACCCCACGACCATATCGCTAGTCAGTGGTATGACCCCACTCGAGCACTGAAGCCTCCCCATGCTTCTGTATATAGGCGTGTTTGTGTTGGCTCAAACCCTCCCTCCCAACTCGCCCCCCGCCCCCCCGGTTCATAGGGTTGCGGTTTGCGTGTGGGTGTGGTTTCGTTTCAGGGCTTGGTTTCGGGTTTAGGACATACCTGACTGGGCCCCCTGAAGGGGGAGACCAGGCGTAGGGTTTCGCCGAGGTCCCCAATTTTGCAGGGGAAATCCGGCATAGGGTTTAGGGCCTTGCTCCCCAAATTTTAGGGGAAAGCGGGCTAGGTCGGGTTTAGGGCCCAGCGTTTAGTTTTATATTTTTTCCGTCCCCTAATCAGGGGAAGCTGGGCTTAGGGTTAGGTTAGTGCTAGGTTAGGTTGTTTCCCCCCCCAGAGGTGCCCTCCCACTTCCAAGCATGATGTCCATATCTTCCATGGCCCGACATTCGTACCATCCACGCTGGGTTTTCTAGCCTGTGCAGTCCGAATGTTCCAGCTTTGGAACATAATGCCAAAATTGGAACAACATGCATTTGGGCATGTGTCTCTTTGCTGTGGGCTTGTCGGAAGCAGCCAAAAGATCTGCTCCAAATTTGCAAGGAAAGCTATCCGAATGCGTTTTTCCACCCCCCTAAAATGCATTTGGGCATGTGTCTCTTTGCTGTGGGCTTGTCGGAAACGACCAAAATGCTCCTTTGATTTTCGAAAATGCTCTTGTGTTTCTATGGCTTTCCTTAATAAATATCGCACAAAGCCTTAGATTCCGCGCAACCGACAGAACGCAATTTAGCCGTCGGTAGAAAGCTACAGGCAAATGCATTTTTCCAGCCCTGAAAAACGCATCTGGCTTGTCACGGATGCTTACGCACTTGTGGCCAGTGTCCAGGCACCAATCTAATTTCGATTTTTGACTTTGCTTTCGTGGTCGTTATGCCGTCACAGATTTCTGCAAAGGTGTTAATGCAGGCACGACTTTTGACTTCGTGCCGATCGCTGCTTTGAGTTTATTCGCTGTTGTAAACGACCACTATAACATGCGTCTCTCTTGTCTTTACGTCAATACTGTTTGGGGTCTTCGCCGGGACTAATTTACGTAATTATTGTATTGTGCTGTATTGTATTGTATGTACTTCTGTACGTATACATACACACATATCCATCCATCCATCCGTCCGTCCGTCCGTCCGTCCATCCATCCATCCATCCTTTCACCAGCCCAATTCAATTCATTCCCAAAGGTCAATGTGGCGGTCGACTCGTGTGACTTCGTCTTCATTACCGCCATTGTAGTTGGTGTTGCGGTTAGTAGCAGTTTTCAATCATCAATCTCCAAACGCAATGCAGTCGCTCTGTTGAGCACCTTTCCGAGGCCTGTGCGTGTGCAGGGTTTAGCATTTAACCCGAGCGCTCACCTCCAGATGCAGGTCAAAGATCCGCCCCGACGTGGTCGCGCAATTTGGCTTCTGTCCGGTACTTGTTCTTGCAAGGGTGGGTATCGTGACCTTACCTTAAGCATAAACTGTTATCTTCACCGGGAGCATAATCGTTATCAATTCGCTTTGATGATCAGCTTCTTGATCATTCCGGGTATCATCCTCCTCATCATCGTCACCAGCACTGGCCATCGCCATAGCCCGCACTATCAGCACCATCATCATGGGCATCATCATCGTCACTATCAAAACATCGCGCTCATCAGTGTCATGACAGCCACCATCGTTATGAGCAGGCTTCGTTTGGTTTGGCATTATCCGTGCCACTGCTGCTGCAAGGGTTGGATTTTGCACTTTTGCGGAGAAAGCTTGACTGCAATGCTAGCCTCTGACCTTCAATCAGGTATACTGGAGCGATCCGTTCCTGTGACCAAAGTGGGCAATGGCAGCAAGCACTGCAGCTTTTTGATGACATGCCCCCTGACATATGGTTGCGAGTTTTCAGCAGGTTTCAGACTTTGCGGGCTCTCAATTTCGAAAATTGGCTGTAGACGTTGCTATTCTGGCCGTGCCCTGCTCGGTTTGGATTTGCGTTCCAAAGTCTTGCAAGTCTCTGCCCTCAAATGCCTGACTATGATGGCTTTGCAATGCAATATCTCGCTTTGCGTAAGTGGCTTTGCTGCCAGGCTTCAAAGTGAAGTTGCGCCGGATGTCATCGCCTACAGCGCCTGGAATTTTATTGGGGGGTGTTGCTTACTGAAGCTTCAGAGGGTTCCGGGCGAGTGCTTTAGAGGTGTTTTCAGTTCAGGGTTCGGGGTTTGGGATCGGGAGCTTAGGATTTAGAGTACTAAAGGGGCCTTAACAATTTCCTACATTATTTTGGAGGTTTCTTCTTACAATTATAGTATAATGGCCCCCCAAAAACCTATTCTAAGTATTAAGGCCCCTATATTAAGTTCAGGCTTAGGCCCTCGACCCCAACCCCAAAGATATCCCAAACCTTGAATAATGCCTTGCGATCCGTAGTAAGCCTGGCGTCCTAATCCTGCGGCCACAAGCTGGTAGCTACGTAGTTCTTACTGTGCGTATTCTGGGTGTCGGGGCACGATGGAAAAGTTAAAGGGATACTATGTCCCAACAGTGGCCTGCAAGACAACAACATGAAATGCAGACGGTGTCGCAGTCGAATTACGCGAGACGATCTTCGATATATTAGTAAGGTAGTGGAAGTAAGATACGACAACCATATCGGTGCCCCAGGAATCAGAGCATTTTTTCTCTTCGCCAATACATCTCTGAACACTATCTCATCCTTTTAGTTTCGGGTTTAGGGCTTTACGGTTAGATTAAGATTGCAGCATGACATTGACAGCCTGACCCCTGAACGACACCGCTCATCGCTGCCCTGAGGTTCAAAAGACTTCAATTTTTCTGCAACCCCAGCTCATAGGGACCCTTAGGGGGTAGGGGGGCTTAGCGCCCATAATAAGGACCTAACAAGGCTTATTTCAGGAAGTCTAGTTCCCTACCCCCCTCTGCCCTGCTCCCCTAAACATCCCTATGACCAGCCCTACAAAGCCCTTTAAGCTTCAAGGTGCCCTGATCAGCTGCTGCAAGGGCGGGCAGTGGCAGCTAGCCCTTTCAGTGCTGGACCGAATGCCAAAGGCTGCCTTGCAGGGATTCTATGGCTCTTGCAGGGGTAGGCATTTTGGATCTGGGTTGCTGATGCGATAAGCTGCATCAATATAGGGGCCTTAGCAATGAGAATAGGGTGTTGGGGTTGTTATAAGTATTTAGGTGGCCATAGTACAAGCACAACTCCCTGGTGCTTAGCAGGGAATGGGAGAATGGATCCTTATAGCAGTCCTATACAATCCCCAATAATAGTCTCCATAATAAACCCTACTAAGCACCAGACAGTCGGGGTTTCACACTGAGGGATAAGACTCTTCTGGCCCAGTCTCTGAACCTGCTAATATAGGGGCCTTAAAATATTAAATTCGAAAACGGTTTTGTTGTACATTATACTGCAATCATAACCAGGATCACCAATATAGTATTTGTATCTATTTAATCTGAGCCCCTATATATTGTGTGCTTCCCAGTCTTGCTAGGCGAAGATCGCTCCGAATGCCATCAGCTACACTTCGGCCATGGGTGCCTGCGAGAAGGGCGGGCAGTGGCTCTGGGCTCTGGCAGCTGGGCCTGCATTCTCACCCAGACCCCCGGGAGGATTTAAAAAGTAGATCCCTTAATGGGGGTTCCTATAAAGTACCCTTAGTAATATAGGGCCCCAAATTAGGGGATCTACTTTCTAGATCCTCCCGGGGGCATGGGCAATGGAACCTTAGACCCTAAACCCTGGGCCCTACATCCTAAACCCTCTAAGCCTTATCTCCTAAACCCTCAACCCAAGTCCTACACCCCAAACCCAACTCCTAGACGCTAAACTCAAACCCCGAAGGTTGGTAAAGGTCGCTAAACCCTGAAGCTCGGAAGTTCTAGAAGCTCAAACAGCATACCTCCATGATTGGTATAGGGTTTGTGGTACATCACAGTATGATTCTATCGGGCGGTTTGGGGTTTAGGGGTTTAGGGTTTCAGGGGTTTAGGGTTTAGGGTGTAGGGAGTGCAGGTTATATTGATATAAGCCCCAAACCCAAACCCTGCTTGAACAGTAGCTCAGACGTGGGACGTTGGCATGATAACTCCGCTAAGGACCATTGGAACCATTCAGTCGCTAAATATGTGCGCGTCGTTTGGGGGGCATGAGGTTAGGCATCTAGACTTAGCCGGTTTGCGGTTTCGGCTTTGAGGGTTTCGGTTTTAGGCTTTAGGGTTCAGGTGGTTAGGGTTTCAGGTTTAGGGTGTTTAGAGTTCGGGGTTGTCCGGAAGATGCCACGTAGGGAGATTCACTCATGCAAGATGCTTGCCTTTGTGTCCCAAAGACCCCAGCGTGCCGTACTCCATAGCAACCTTGAGGTAGCCCTTACCGCATCCTGTATAGAAGCCCTTGTAGAAACCCAGCATGTCAAACCCCGCCAGCTCGAACCGTGCGGACTCTTTGAAACTGCTGTTTTTTACGGGCTTGGGTTTGACGGTCTACTGGTCTGAGGGTTTACGGCCTGGGGTCTGGGGTTTAAGGTTCAGGGTGTGGGTTGCAGGGTGTAGGGAAGCTGTTAAAGCCTTCTGCCAAACTATCCGAGGAACTCTTCAGCCAGCTTTGCAGCTCCAAATTCTCTCCCAACGCCATCAGCATCTGAGCTCGCAGTTGGGGTGCAGGGGTTTAGGGTTTGGGGCTCGGGTTTACGGTTCAGGGTTTAGAGTTTAAGGTTCTTGACCTGAGGGTAATGCAGGAACCTGATTAAGAAAACCTGGGCCTGTAACCCCAAAATAGTGGGATTCATAGAAGGAACCCTAATAAAGGCCCAAGGTTTCTTAATCAGGTTCCTACATTAAGAAAGCATGTGCAAGTTCAGAGCTTAAACGCAGACCTGCCCCTCGATCCTCACCACCCTTAAAATCCCTAATCCCTGAACCCCAAACCCCAAACTCTAAATCCCTTATCCCTAGACCCTAAACCCTAAACTCTAAATCCCCAATCCCTAGACCCTAAACTCTAGACTCTAAATCCCTAACCCCTAGACCCGAAACCGTAGATGCCAGCCCGGAGCCTCACGACTATGTACTTCAGGGATGCTGGGCCCTTGTAGGTCGGCTATAGGTAGAGTTATGAGTCAGATACCCCCGAAGAGAGGTGCTCATGACTCTGCCTTTCACCTACGTATCTGGGTTGTCCTTTGGGATCTTTTTTAGTTTCCTACTATTTTGTAGAGAACCATAATAGTAAATAATTTTCACAGGGCTTAAAGGACAACTCAGACCCACTTATTAAGGTTCTTAGGCCTCCGAGTAGGGTGGAAGCCTGCTCCCTAGAGGTCACAGCTGCGCCTTGAGTGCTTGCCAATCGGGGGCACAGTGGCAACGTGCTCTCGTGTTCCTGGACCTGAAAGCTTGGGGGGCTTGGGGGGTTCTGTGAGGGTTCCTGTAAGAATCCTAAACCCTAAACCCTAAACCATTTTGGTGGGGTGGAGTTGGGGCTAAGACGCCCATTCGGGGCTCTGTAAGTTTAGATCCTCTGGCGGGCCCAAGGAGCTGCAATAGCGGCTTTGATCAGGACATTGATGACGATGATGATGATGGTGGCCATGATGATAAGGAAAAGGAGAAGATAACAATCGCGCTGATGATGCTGACGATCTTGTTGTTGATTATGGTGATAGTTGTTCAACTGTGGTGATAAGCACGACGATGCTGCATACCATGCGGTTGATGCCCAAAATCCTGCATGAGTTTGAACATCCCCACGGCTCCCTTGCCACCCCTAATTTAAATATTGCATTGATGCAGTAATTAAAACCAAGGCATGTGCGAATGCCCAAAATCCTGCATGACCCATTGGTGGTGCAACGTTGAAATTAATTAAGGGGTTGCGGGGAAATGGACAGTTCGACGTGAGCTATGTGCGATGACCTAGGCCATGCAGGATTTTGGGCATCAACAGTATTGATGTTGATGATGACCATGGGGAACAGTATGCTGCTGTCGTTGCTGCTGCCGCTGTGGTTGTGACTGTAGCTGTGGCTGTGGTCGTTCTGGTGGCTTTGGCTGCTGCTGCTGCTGCTGCTGCTGCTGCTGCTGCTGCTGCTGCTGCTGCTGCTGCTGCTGTTGGGTTGTTGCTGTTGGTGTTGATGCTGGCGCTGAGTTGATGTTGATGTTTTTGTTTTTTTTGGAGTGGTGGTTATGTTGATGTTATTTTTTTTGCTGTGGTTGTTGTTGTTGTTGTCGTTGCTGCGGCTGTTGTTTTTGGTAGCTTTGCTGCTGCTGCCAGGGCCAGTCTTCTGCAAGTAGTTTTCACTGATGCTCGTCACTGCTACGGCGAGGATGACGGTCAAGCATGACGCTTCTGACTCCGACGGCCAAGACCAGTATAGATTGATGTGGATCGGGGTGACGACGGTTATGATGATGATGGTGATGACGACGACTTTGTTGTTGATTGGCATGTGGTGAAGGGCGGTGGAGGGTGTTGTTTATGTTATGGAGGATGGCGGTGACCATGGTGGTGGCGATGATGGCAGCTGCTCTCCTCTCTCTCTCTCTGTCGTTTTCTCGCTCACTCTCTCGCTCTCTCTCCCTCCCTCTGACGAGGCAGAGGGACTGAAAAACCAGCTTGAGCTTTAAACCTGCAAACCCCCAAAGCCTGAAGTCTTAAACCAACCCGGAACTCCAGCTAAAGCACAAAACGATCTGGACCAACGCGCGTGGTCGAAAGCCTACACTCTACGCTCTAACCCGACACCCTGCACCCTAAACCCAACAAGGCTTTTCAGCGAAATGTTCCTGACGCAGCTATCACCAGATGTTGTGAGCTACAGTGCCGCGCTCCTTGATAATGTTTTCAGTGAGATTCTTTTGGTTCTCTATAAGGGTTACTATAAGGGCTCAAAACGGTTTAGGCCTTCAGGGCTTTGGGCTTTAAGGCGTCTCAGGTTTCAGGCTGAATTAAGTCGTAGATCAAGGGCTTGGTTGTTGGGGTTCAAGCTCAGGGCGGTTCAGGACCGAGTCCTTCTTTGAGGGTTTAGGGTTTAGGGTTCTGGGTTTAGGGTTTAGGGTTTCGGACGAACAGAACTATTACTTCGAGTCATTCTTCGCGGTCCCTTAGTGTTCCGGGCGAGAAGTACCGAAGTCAACGCAGAACTTTGTTCGCGATTCCGATTCCAGAGCTTTAGGTAATCCAGGGTTTAGGGTTGGGGGTTTAGGGTTTAGGGTTCATTATAGATAACTCCTAAACCCTAAACCCTTGCTCTCTGGCTTTGAAACTTGAGAGCCGAGCCATTAAGAAGGCCGAAGCGCTACCACCGACATGAGGACTGCTGCGAGTGGGGTTCGTCTTGAGTGCTCTTCAGTAAAATTCGGCAGATTCCCTTGTTGTCATAAAAATCATAAATCCCATAACTTCAACTTTACTTGACCCTAGAATGCCCCTAGAACTTGTTCGGTGCGTATCGAGGCTCGCCGCGTGTGCTCGGGGTGGTCGCTGGCGGCTGGCTATTCATCTCTTCGAAGGAGAGCGTTAACAAAGTAGCATCGGAGCTTTTTGCACATTTACACGAGCAAACAGATTTGACGCCGCAAGACGAGAAAAAAACAAACAGCGTACGCAACACCACGTGAGCATCATGAGATACATAATTACACATATGTGCATATGCACACACACACACACACACACATATATATATATATACACACACACACATACACACACATACATACGTGCAGCACATACGTAAATCAATATTTATATGTGTATACATGTGTGCGTGTGTGCAACTGTTTCACTGTTATGGAATGTATGTAGCTGTATACATATGTATATATATATGCTCCCCCCCCCCCCCCCCCAAGATCCACGCCTGCCCTGCCCAGGTACTGGCCTAAATACGCTGCGACTGCACCAAAGATTTCGCAGATCCTTCATTCTGCGTTTCCTTCATATACACCTTGAGTTTTCCAAGCGACATACATTCGCGTACGGCTTCTTCTCGTGTTGCAAAAGAACGCAAGCTTGCATGCATGTTCTGTGTGTGTATAGGTTTTTGCATGCAGCAGTATGGGCTCTGAAGGTAACACGCAACAGGAAAGCAAAAATATATCATCCCATATAACATAGTATCACGACAAGTATCGATATGAAAAGACGGCCCTATTTCTACACCTCCCATATATATGAGACGCATCGAGATTATAGATAATGTCCGTGAACACGAAATCTATCGATACTTTCAGGGCTCAACACCTTGTATTTCACCAACATAGTACCCTTTAGATTACATTTTAGAACACTTTGCAAAATTCCACTCTCATAACTTTTGTATCTTGTACAAATCCATCTGAATATCCTGTCGCACACCGTATACAAGACCACCTATATATGATACACCCCGCACGCATTCTATTACACATACCCTATAGGACACTCTATACAAGACACTATATAGAATATCTTATAGGATGTCCTGTAGAATATATTCTCTATGTATCTTGAAACCTTTCATATGGAATGCACTGATATAGAATACCCTCATGCATTATTGAATACCCTAGAGCTTCTGATACTTTCAGTCATGGCCCGTATATCTTTTGAATATCCAAAGTACCTTACAGAATACGACATAGAATACCCTACAGAATACCTTATGGAACACATAGTACCCTCTATATATCGCACTCCTCATGGAAGACCGTCTGGAATACTCCAAAGAAGACCTCACAGAATGCCCCTATGGCCCTATATATGACAGTCCATGTATACAGTATATGTACCTTGAACACATATGACACCGCACGCATTATATTACACATACCCTATAGGACACTCTCTACACGACACTATAGAATATCTTATAGGATGTCCTGTAGAATACTTTCTCTATGTATCTTGAAACCTTTCATATGGAATGCACTGATATAGAATACCCTCATGCCTTATTGAATACCCTAGAGCCTCTGGAATACCTTATCATATGATCAAGCCTCACTACACGAAAGTGTACAAGGTGAAGCTGCCGAACGTCAACTTTCTGAGTGTGAAAAGCGGCACGCAGATAATCGACCGCTTTTTGGGACATTTGCGTAGCTTTTTGAAGCACACAGATCGCACTCCAGGCAACCAGGCCCTCACAAGGAAGATTCGCTCAGCCCAGTTCACCTACTGGTTTCGCTATGGCAACATGTGGAAAGCCACAGGTACCATGCTTGCCTTCCTTTGGAACAATAGCTAGGGGAGCTGCCTTGCCTCTGCAAATGCCATCGCAGGCACCATTTTGATTTCGATGCTCCAGCGGTAAGCTGTGAATCGGCACCCAGCGACTCCTCGCGCACAAAACATCGGCCCGAAGCAATCGTGCATCAGTCCTGCTCCACATGGTTTGCCGAGACGTCGGACTCATGTTCGTACTGAAAGTAATTAGATCGTCCACCTCCAACAATCTTTGCCGCAGCATTCACGGTTCCAGCAAGAAACTTAGAGTAGAATGGTACCTAAATTCTGCTTCTCCAAACCCAAATTTTAGGGACAGTACAGCACTTTAGGGCACTGGAGCTTCAATAGTGCTGTACTGTCCCTAAATTTGGCCTCTGCCAAACCCAACTTTTAGGGACAGTACAACACTTTAGGGCACCTGGGTTTCAAAAGTGCTGTACTGTCCCTAAAATTTGGCTTTCCCAAGCGAAAAGTGCTGTACTGTCCTTAAAAAACCTAAAAAACCTATCCTCCAGAGACTATCGGCTGGGAACGCTTGAAGGTTGCTGGGAGATAGGTTTTTTAGGTTTTTTAGGGACAGTACAGCACTTTTGGCTTGGGAAAGCCAAATATTAGGGACAGTACAGCACTTTAGGGCACTGGAGCTTCAAAAGTGTTGTACTGTCCCTAAATTTGGCCTCTGCCAAACCCAACTTTTAGGGACAGTACAGCACTTTAGGGCACCTGGGTTTCAAAAGTGCTGTACTGTCCCTAAAACTTGGCTTTCCCAAGCCAAAAGTGCTGCACTGTCCTTAAAAAACCTAAAAAACCTATCCTCCAGAGACTATCGGCTGGGAACGCCTGCAGGTTGCTGGGGGATAGGTTTTTTAAGTTTTTTAAGGACAGTACAGCACTTTTCGCTTGGGAAAGCCAAATTTCAGGGACAGTACAGCACTTTGGGGTACTGGAGCTTCAAAAGTGCTGTACTGTCCCTAAATTTGGCCTCTGCCAAACCCAACTTGTAGGGACAGTACAGCACTTTAGGGCACCTGAGCTTCAAAAGTGCTGTGCTGTCCCTAAAATTTGGCTTTCCCAAGCCCAAATGAAAAGGACTGCACAGCACTTTTCAACACTAATGCTTGTAAAATCAGATTGATAGTGACAGCATACTATTGTGCGTAGTGGTATATCAACAAACTTTTCCAAAAATACAAGTTATGTCATGCCTTTGGTTCCTTGGCGGTATTTTGGTGTTGGCAGTCTGCCTCCCACTAAGCCATTGATTTCGGAACCAGATCCTGGTGTGCAAAATGTTCGATGTCAAGAGTTTGTAGACATGCTATGAGCAAAGTAGCTGTTCTACAGAGAAGCCGTTCCCGCTGGTATTTACAGCACGTTCTGCACATGGAGAAGGTAGGTTCGAAACGCTTGGTTATGAGTGAGAGAGAGGAACAGAGAGGGTGTGGATCTTGGGGGGGGGGGGGTGACCATATATATATATATATATATATGTGTATGTGTGTGTATGCATCTACAGCATGTACAGAAGGGTAGAAGGGCTTATGTCATGGGCAACAGTTAACATCCACCCGCATACGGACACTACACTGTGGTGAATGCAACCAAGCAGAGGGGCTGGTGTTGAGGTACCGGGATTTACCGGGGGAGAGTTTCCAAACAACTCTGCACCCCAACGCAGCACCAAACACCCACCACAACCCCACATGCAACACCCTGAAACCCAGCCGCCACGCCCAAGAGCCTAAACCTTCGAAATTAAATCAACCTACACGCAGCAGCCCACGAGTTGAGCCACAATGGCTTCTGTGAGAATTTTAGTTTTGGTGGCGCTGAAGCTCTGAACTCCTAAAGCTGTTTCGTTTTGTTCTCGGCAGGAATGAAGGAATACCGGATCCGGCCAAACGTCGTCGCCTACAATGCTGCCTTGGATTGCCTGCAGCAGCGGGAGGTCGGATGCTGGGTTTAGGGGGGTTTTTGGGGGGTTTGGGGGTTTAGGGGTTTAGTGTTTTGGGGGCTTAAACTGCTGCTTATCATCCTGAGTCCTGGTATTACTTGGTGTGTTAGTAGCTTTATGGGCAAGGCGGAGTTTGGCTTAGAGTTTAGGGGCAAGCGGCTCAGAGTTGTGGATTGATATTTTGGGGTTGTCAGTAAGGACGCTCATAGTAACACAGTCCCAAACATTGAAGTGAGTCTACACAGCGGTGGTCACAAAATCATGTCGACCAGCGAATGCGGAACCGAACCCAGTCGAAAACGGCCTAACGAACACCTTAACTACAAAGCCGCAGCGTCAAGACCTCGCGATCCACTTCCCCATCTGCATTGTCATCATGACCGTGATCCTCATTTGCATCGCTAACACTTTCGCAAATCACTCCAACCTCGCCATCAGTATCACCACATCCGTAGTTTCCAACATCACCACCACCACCACCACCACCACCACCACCACCAGCATCATCATCTTCATCTTCATCATCATCATCATCACCGTCATCGTCATCACCATCGTCATCACCAGCATCATCACCATCTTCATCACCACCACGACATCAGCATTACCATGCATGCGTCCTCCAACATTGTCCATGCTTAGTGCACAGGCTTATTTGTCACATGTGGGGCCTTTACGTAGGCAGTGGAGTGTCAGGTGTGATAGGAGCAGCCTTTACATTGTCACTTTGGGGTTGTGGCCCCGGGGATGTTTGTGAGACATGGTGTTGGGATCCGAAAGTAGCAGGGGCATTGCTAGCTTAAACATTACGCCATCATTATGCATTAAACGCTTCTTCTGAAGGACAGCGGGCCTATCTTCTATTTTGATGCGGTGGATCTTCCGTGGTAGTTCGCCACGTGTGCGCGTTGAGGCTTCATGTGAGAAGCAATCGGTGGTTACTCGCTGTAAGTATCACACGGATAATTTACATATTTAGGCCTAAACCCTAAACTCTAAACCCCTAAACCCTCTACATGAAAACTGTCCTGAGCCGCAGGCAGGCGACTCCCTTCTGCGAGAGGCCATACGGGATGGCATTTTCGATCCACTGCGACGGGAGAGTCTGGACTACGTTTTGGCTAGGAGTCGTACCAGTCATTATCTTGCTGCGACGTTTTCGATGCCAGTGTCGAAGATCCCAAAGGTTGTGGCAACGAATACTACAGCAGGATACTGTTAATCATAGGAGCTTATCTTGTCACCCAAATTGACGATAACACCTCAGCAACCATGGTCTTGACCATGCGAATCATCACAACAGGGAAAGACTGGATTATCATCATTATCGTAGGAACGCCCTTTGTGCTAAGAGCAAATGCAGTCAGCAGTTGATATGTCATAGCAGGCATAGGAGGCAGCAGGCAGCGGTTGCCAAGATGAGAAGAAAGTGTTCGCGCGAGGATATGCTGATATACTTACTTCTGTGCAGATAAACTGTATATAGCTCAAACCATCGTATCGGACGTATCCAAATAATGTCAGATAGTTACAGTGGTAGCACAGGCTGCAGCATGAATTGCTGAACCTAAAACCCTCAGCCCTAAATCGTGGGTTTAGGGTTTAGGGTAAACCCTAAACCCTAAACCCCAAATCGTCACTAAACCCTACGCCTGAAACTGTCCCTAAAGCCGCTCCTGGCCTCTCTGGCCTTCTGACCGTTGTACCTGGGCGGCCGGAAAAAGGAGTCCAAACAAACAAAAGCTGTCCCTAAAGCCCAAGCCCTAAGCCCCCAAACCCTCGACCCTCTACCCCTAAACCCCTAAACCCTTTAAAGCCTTAAATCCCTAAACCCGAAACCCTTAAATCCCTAAACCCTGAACCCTCAACCCCGAAACCCCTAATCCCTAAACCCTAAACCCCAAAACCTCAGAAAGCTCAGGACTCCGTGTGACATGCTGGACCTCCACGAGATGTCCTCCGGGGCAGCAAAGGCGGCCCTACTCTGGTGGCCCATCGACCGCAGCTAGGGTTTAGGGTTTAGGGTTTAGGGTGTAGAGTTTAGGGTTTAGGGTTTGGAGTTTAGGGTTTAGGGTTTAGGGTTATTATTATTATAGTCGGTATTATTGTTCATTCCCAGACCCCTGGGAGGATCTAGAAACTAGTTCCCCTAATTTGGGGCCCTATACTACTAAGGATATTTTATAAGAACCCCCCATTAGGGGATCTACTGGAGGTCCAAGGCCTGGCGATGAAATCCTTACGTGACCCAGAGGGTCCATCTACACTACCATTATGGAATTAGGTCCCAAAAGACCATCCCTAGTATGGTTTGGAGGGGCCTAATTCCCTAATGGCAGTGTGTATGGACCCTCTGGGTATTATTAGCATTGTAGTCGGTATTATTGTTATTACCATATCATGGTGATAATGACACTAGTAAAAGCAATAGAAGCAATAGCAACATTATTGAGAATGAAAATAGCAATACTAATAACACTATTGGTACTACTGATAATAGCACGAACAGTTAGCAGTTCAGAATGTGGGTTCAGGGGTGTGGAGGATGTCTAGACTAGTGAGTCCTGTGTTCGGAGCGCATACCGACAAAGTCTTTTTTTTAATTGTCATGTCTTCGTATTACTCTTATTATCATCATCGTTGTTATTCAGTCGAGTTTGAGTTTCAGCTTTCTGGCCGGGTGAGGACGAAGGTTGGGTGGTAACATTTTGGAGAGCTTGGTCGTCGAGCGCCGAAGGGCTGTCGAGGAGGAGATCTTTGGGTCAGTTCGCAGGCTTGCGGCATGCCAGGAAGAAATTCTCTCATACCTTGAAGGCCACCTAAGACTGCTGGGAGGTAAAGCATCCAGCACCTGCTCCCTCAACCCCAAGCCCAAGATGTGCTTGGTTTGGTTGCCGGAATGTCTTATGTAGTGTTGCAGTCGGAGCTAGAGTCATCCTGACTCCCAGCAGTAGTACTGTAGCAGCAGTCGTCAGGGCCATGCCATGCCCCAAAGATGTGTCGAAAGTTCTGGCACGAAGCCCTAGGCCCTAGTCCCTAATCCTTAAACCCTAAACCCTAAACCCTACCCTAAACCCTAAACCCTAAACCATAGGGATTAACGTTTGGGGTTTAGGCCCCGCCGTCCCAAAGTTGAGTCAAGGCTCCGGGACGTCCTTCCGCCGCAGCTGGGGGATGCCGACAGCCTTGCTTGTACCATCATCACGGGTTGGGGCGGCCTGGAGCGATTGGTCTTGGGTTTAGGGTTTAGGGTTTAGGGCTTTTGGGACGTTCGACTTGGGTCCATTCCCCGATGCGGGTGATAGCAACCTGCTGTGGCTGCCGCAGTCCAGAATTCTCGCAGCTTAGACCCTAAACCCTCAGGTAGAAAAGGGCCCTTAAAAAAAACTAAACCTTAAGCCTTACATCCCAAACCTCAAGCCCTAAACCTTAAACCCTGAACCTTAAACCCTAAACCTGAAACCTGAAACCCTAAACCTCAAACCCTAGACCCTAAACCTTAAACCCCAAACCCCAAACCTTAAATCCTAAACCCTAAAACCTTAAGCCCTAAACCGACCCCAAATCCCAGACCTTAGGCAGCAGTTACATCCGAGACCAAAGATTCCCTCCTAACGCCAAATCGGCCCGCATCCCAACCCTGCCAAAACCCCAAAGCCTAGGGTTCAGAGATTAGGGGTTAGGGATTAGGGTTTAGAGTTTAGGGGTTAGGGTTTGGGGATTAGGGTTTAGGGTTTAGGGATTAGGGTTTAGGGTTTAGGGTCTCCTAAACCCTGAATCCTACAGACCGGCAATGCATTCAGCTTGCCATTCAGTTTCTGTGAGTTCCGAAAGCTCTGGGCCTCCTGCCATACTTTCTACGGGATTCTTTTTGGTTCCGCCCGAAGAGCCTGTAAGCAAAAGCCAAAAGAGCCTTCGAACACAGTGAGCCGGAGGCAAGAACTCTTCTGCCTAAGCCCTAAACCCTAAATCCTAAACCCTAACCCCTAAGCTCCAAACCCTAAACCCTGAACCCTAAGAACCTTAAACCCATTCTCCACGATTCTGCCTTCAAGCCCGAAAGCCCCAAAACCCGCACTTGCAAAACCCAGGCATCCGCCCTTTTAAAGCCCTAGCTGTAGGAATGATCAGCCATACTGTTTCCTTACATAATTATAGCAAAGCATTCCATAGACGCCACCAAAGCCGTATTCTAGGTCTCAAGGCTTCTAGACTGAACTTTATAGTACTAACCCTGGCATGAACTGAACATAGGACCCTTTGAAGGAGCCCTACTCGACTGTCCTAACAAGGCCGATCCCGACGGCCCTGGCAGCAAGCCAACATCCAAGCCGATGTGCTAGTGCTGTTGCGGAGGATCGCCGTTTAGGGTTTGGGTTTAGGGGTTTAGGGTTCAGGGTTTAGGCTTTACGGTTTTGGAGTGGAGGGCTGAGGATTTAGGGTTCTAGGCTGACGGTTCAGGGTTTGGGGTTCAGAGTTAGGGTTTAGGCTTCAAGGTTGCGGGTTCAATGTTTAAAGTTCCGGGTTTAGGGTACAGGGTGCAATGCTGAGAGTTTAAGGTTTAGTGGCCAGGCTGCTTGACAGGACCCGGGAGTTTACCGTGGGCGCTCTTCGGGGTTGCTAAGGGTTTTTAGCGGCCTCTAAGGGTGGTCGGGGGGGCTTTGTTTGGGTTACCCAAAGGCTCCATGTACCTTTGTAGTGGATACTTTGGCCTTAAAGAGGTCCCTATATAGGTACTTTAAGGCCTAAGTATATACTATATGGGTACATGGAGCCTTTGGGTTACAGGGTTGAGGGTAGTTATGTAGATGTGGTCCTGGGCCAGGACTATGGACGCTTGTTGTTTGGGCTTGCACGTTTCAGATCCTTCCGCTTGCAGACGAAGGTTTCCGGGTTGAAGCCTCATGGTTGAGATCTTGTAAGGGTGAGCAACGGTCAGAGTTGACACGACTGGGTCGGGTTGCCTACAACAGTCAATCCGTGTATCTGCGTGTGCGTGTGTGTGCTTTACACTTCGGTTTGTGGAGGTATTTTGGCCTTGGCACCCCAGCGGTAACATGTAAACTGCCCGGAAGCGAAAATCTGAATCCCTTCTCACGGCTTGGGGCCCTCCCTTTCTCTTTGGCTGTCTTGTAGGATCCGGCATCTGGGGTTTGTGCTGCCTGGGGCCCTACGCTCCTTCACTGGATTTTTGTTTAGGGTTTAGGGCTGCGCAACGAAGTAATGGAGCACACGTGGACATAGTCTGCTTCTGTTGCATGCGTCGTTGAGGTAGCGGCTGTCCATGCGTCTAACCACTGCCGTCGCCACTGAAGCCGACACAGACCGCACACCTTGAGTCCGAATGAGATTCTGATGCTCGAGTGACTCCCCTGAACCCTAAGCTCTAAACCCTAAACTCCAAACCCTAAGCCGTAAACCTTAGGTACTGCCCCCCATACAGTAAGAGTCTATAATAGGGCTGCTATGAAGGTCCTAATATATCTATCTTATGAATATTATATATTATTCAACTATTACTGAGTGGGGGCCGTACCCAACGTAAACCTTAAGTTCTAAACCCTAAACCCTAAACCCTAAACTCCAAGCCCTAAGCCGTTAACCTTAAAGTTCTAAACCGTAAACCCCATGCAAGACGGAAAAAGGTGCTCAAACAAAAAAACGTAAACCCCAGCCTCTTGCGAACCGCACCCCTGAAACTGGCCGGAGCTGTCAACAGGTTCGGGCTGCCAGCGAAGGCGGCTCGACCAGGGTGAGCTGTAGAGGTGATAGGCTTTTCTACAGGTTTGGGCTCTTTTTTTAAATTTTAGTTTGGGGTTTAGGGCTTTAGAGGTTTGGTTCTCAGCTTTCGGCTTGACGTTTTAAGGTTTTTAGGGCTCTTGGACGTCCAGGGTTTAGGGACCGGTGTCTGCCTGCCAGAGGAAGGTTCGGGCTCTTTGTTTTTGAGGGTTCATGCTTGGGTCTCGCTGTGGCTTCTGGCTTCAGGCTGTGTCAGCAAAGTGTGCTTTGGAGCTTGTGGTTGACATGTTTCTTCAGGGTTTGAAAAAGGGTTTAGGGGTTTCAGGCTTAAGGAGTTACGAGCTTGTGGGGAGGGTGCAGGCTCCAGCGGTGGAGCTATGCAGCACTAAAATGCTTTAGCATACCAGTGTCCACCAGGTTAATAATCACTATCATTGTTATGGTTACTCTTATTACTATCTGTACTACTATTACTATTACTACTATAAATATAGTTGTTAGTTGCTACTGTTATTCTTACAACTATTATGGTAGTTATTACTCGCTGGATCCTGGCCCAGGTGATCCAGAGCAACCACGGCCGAGTGGAGCTGCAGTTGACCAGGAAGGATCTCAAAAGCTTTGAAAAGAAGCGCGCGCGCCCCCTTTTTTTGGGTTTAGGGCTTATAGGGTTCAGGGTTTATCGGGTTTAGGATTTAGGGGGGTCTTTTTGGCCTTGCAGGTTGGGGATAGGGAGTCGGCAGGACGACAGGCTAGTTGAACTTGTCGTGCCAGCAGTAGCGGTCGTGGTGGTGGTGGTGCTGCTGCTACTGCTGTGGATCGTCACTTTAGTAGCACGACAGTAGCAGAATGACTAGTAGCATCATCCGGAGCAGTACCTTGACGAACAACATGAAGAATAGGTTTTCTTCTGTAGCATGCGGCTTGACACTTCACTGCAGGCAGCACCGGCATCAGTGGGCCTTTGAGCTTGAAATCAACCCTGGGAAAACTAACGTGCGCCTCCAACAGAACCGTTTCCCACACAGACGGCTTTTCAACAGGCCTTGACCCTCTACCCGAAGCCCTAAACCCCTTACCGTAAACCGTCTACCCCAGCCTTAAAAAAACTGAAACCCTAAAGCGTGTGGCCTCTGCGCCCAGGGCCGCCACAATACCTCGCATGACTGCTGGGTCTCCTTCTTTGGACAGGTCTATGCCAGATGCCCAGAATTTAGGGTTTGCGATTTAGGCTGGGCTGTCCTTTGGGATCTTTTTTCATTTCCCCTACTATTTTGTAGAGAACCATAGTAGCAAGACAAATTTCAAAGGGCTTAAAGGACAACTCAGCAGGGTGCAGGGTTTGGGTGATGTAGGCTTGGGTTTTGAATGGGGGGCCCTGAGATGGACATGAGCAGGAGCTTGGACCGGGATGTCCTGGTTTTTTTGGGCGAATTAGGTTGTTTTAGAGGTGTTTATATGGGACATACCTGTCCTAGCTTTTGTTTATGTGCTTTTTGGGGCCCTACAGAACAACTTTGGGAAAGAGGTGTTGGTGTCGAGTCTAGTTGTTGTATGCTAGGCCACTTTGCAAGGGTCAAAGAGCCCGTAAGTTGGGTCTTGTTCTGTTGCCTGAGCCCCAAAAGTTCGGGTGGCGTCGTAAGTGTCTACTGTTGCCATCTGGCGTGGGCTATAGCCTGCAAACCTTGTGCCTCAGCGATTGCTTCACGGCACAGAGACTGCAAGGGCGCAGAGACTGCAGTCGCTCCAAACCCAAGCACTACGTACTCAGCCAAGTAGTTCTCTCCCCTTATCCCGAGGATGTAGGTTCCTACATCCCGAAGAATCGAGAGCCTTTCCCCTTACTACATCCCCAGCGCTGATCTCGCTGTCCGCAGCGCACCGGATGCCGAGGACCTGACGCCACTCCTGAAGGAGTACGATGGTCCCCTAGCGCAGCCCATCATTGCTGCAGCAGGGAGCGATATCTCCTTCTGGTTCGACGAGGCACATAGCTTTGGGGTTAGCGGTTTTAGGGTTTGCTCATACCTGGACCCCAAAAGTATGTAGAATAATAGCCTTTTATAGGTATTGGGCCATTATTTTACCTACTTTGGGGGAGTTTAGGTAGGGTGAACACCTTACAGCAACCCCATTTTTACCCGCACTCCCTCCGCTGAGGAGTCCTTCCGGCTCCCCGGGCTTGTGCCGTTTTGGAAAGCATGTGGGGAGCAAGTGAACAATCAGAAGGAATCGTCATTGAGAAGCCTTCAAACGAACATCAAGAAGGAATTTCATTGAGAAGTCTTCAAATGAACATCCAGAAGGAATATCATTGAGAAGTCTTCAAATGAATAACAAGAAGGAACATCTTAGAGAAGTCGTCAAGCATATCGAATAGTGGCTCGTTGCAACAACGAGTTATGCGTCGAAATCAAGAGTATGAGAGGTCTTAGTAGGGAATGGGGGACTGGATCCCTGTGATAATCCCCTTAAGGTCTCTTATAGTAGTCCCCATAACCCATTGCCCCATTCCCTGCTAAGAACCAGACAGCAATGGTGAGCAGGTATCGAGTACGGGTGAATTGTTGGCAATGACGAGTAGCATCCTGCAATTGGTAACTAATAAGAAAAATGGTAATGCTCATCTGAGACCTTACCTCTGGGAACCAACAATCGTCATCAGCATCAGTATCAGCATGATCTTCATCAACCATCATATTCATTTTCATTTCGGTTGTAATCATCTTCATCTTTATCATGTTAATGTTCATTTAGAACCATTAGTATCTTAGTCAGTATCGACTTCGTCAGCGTGCCGGTGTAGCAACGAAAGACAAGTTGTCCAAAACCACCGAGACAACATAGAAGCATGAATAAGCAGCCAACCTTATTCGCTAGGGTTCCTTGCTGTATCCATACTATTATTCGGGGTTCTAACTAGTAAGCCAAATTAACTCGACACAGCTTCGAGAGCATTTCAAGGCTTCAAGGTGACAGCTTCACGCGTTGTGCGCACACGGTCGAAGGCGCGCCTCGAGTGGCGAGATGGGAGTAGAACGGACAAAACGGTTTTTGGTTTGGTTCTGTTTAGGGTTTTAGGGGGTTCTGTTTAGGGTTTTAGGGTTTAGGGCTTAGGGTTCAGGCTTCTCGATTTTTTTATGATGCCGTTAGAGAAAGAAGCTGCTGCCCCCGCAAAGCCACGTGACTCGGGTCTGCCCGGTAATGTAGAGACCTTAATAATTGGAATAGGGTTTTGGGGGTTCCATATTGCATAATAAATAAACCCTCAAAGCCTGTTCTCATCACTAAGGCCCCTATTTTAGCCCGACTATTTTCGCTTGCCCTCACTCTGGCGGTTTTGCGCGCGAAGCCGGCTTGAACTTTCCTGGGGAGAAGCATGGCCACAGTACTGGAAGCTGTGGTAGCAACAAGAATGCGAAAGTAAGAACGGCAAAGACATCCCCTTCAGTCCTAAACCCTGAACCCTAAACCCTAAACCTTATTTCGGCTTGAAGGCGACAGGCAAGCCGAAGATGCATGTGAACCCGGATACCGGCCTCCAGGCTTTGGGACGGGGCAGGGGAGATGGGGATGAAGAGAAGAAGGTGAGTTAGGGTTTAGGGGTTTAGGGTTAAGGGTTTAGTGGTTTAGGGTTTAGGGTTCAGGGTTTAGGGTTTAGGGTTTAGGGTGTGAGTGGGGGCGGGAGAGGTGTTATCCAGGTATGCTTGCACCGGGCTTTTCGCAGATTATTATTGGATTTGGAGTTTGCGAGACCTCACATGTGGAGGGCGAATGTAGTAATTTAGCAGATCAGGTCATTTGGTTGTAAGACAAAGGTTTTCCTGTAGTTGTGTGACTGCAGCTAACTATACCCTAAATCCTGAACATATACATGCGAGGAGAAAGAGCTGAATGAATGCTGGCAGAAAACTTGCTGTCGGAAGATAAAGATCCAGACCATGGGCCTGGTGGATTCAACAGTATCAGCTGCGCTGAGTCGTCTCACTCAAACGAAACCGACTCGGCGTCCCACGAGGTTTGCGGGACGACAGACCCGACTAGAATAATCGTGCTATGGCCCTCCGTGGAACGAGGCTGCTGGCTGAGGACTGCGACTTGGCGCAAACATATTTGGCATCACAAGAGCTGGCACTCGACGTCCTGAGAACTATTCAGAGTTTTTCAATTTCTACGACGAAATTCCGTCCTTGCGTCTTGTTGCCGTGATCTACAATCCATCGTACTGAGCAAGAAGTGCTGGCAGGGTAGACACATAAATCTTGTTGTGACTCCACTGGCAAACACTCCACAAGCGGTGAGCAATGCGGCTACAGTCTTCTAGCAAGCAGCCTCTCTCACAATGAAGATTGGACACCTAGCTTGCCTGGAAGACATCCCGCGTCAAGCCATCATTCACTGGTGTCCGAAGGAGCTTGACATTCTGCACAACAACATCCGCGTTTGGGCAAGCACTCACCCACTCTTCGGTGCAAAGGAGGTTTGTTGATTGTGCCGCGCACCGTGACAGCGATCTATATCGGTGCCACGGCGGCCGCAAGCACACAAAAAACCTTACTTGAAAACTGCTTGTCTTTACACGACTTCTTGTCAACTTTCTGTGGGATGCAGCGGCTCAGCTCGGCAGGAGTTTCCATCGAACACGGTCAACAGTTTGCTGACACCCCCTGGCGCCGCTAATGAGTTCATGGTCTTGTGGTCCAACCGTCGATTGGAAACGTGGGAAAAGCTGCTGCAAACCGCATACCGACGGTCTGCACGGGCTGTACACCCGGATACGCATGTTGGTTGGAGAGAAGGAAGCCGCCTGGCAGCAATGGACTCGCGTTCGGCAGTTGTTTCCAACCATTATGCCCCAATGCTTCTGCGGCCGCTGCTTGGCCATCCACGCTAACGCACCAATTGCTCCGACTGTTTCAACCCGCCCAAAACCAAGAAAAGGGGCCACCAGTGTGAGCTCAGGGGGATAGGGCGGATGACGAGATTTCATCCCGACCTTGTGCCGGAGTTTCTTAAAAACAGAGGACACGGCTATGACGATGACGAAGCACACCGACTGGCGATGAAGGCTAAAACGTCCTTGTGTAGCTCTGGAAGGTGGACAGCGTTGACATAAAGCGCCTGCCAGACGGCACGTCGCGTGGGTTCGCATTTGTGAAGTTCACAGACAAGGAGACACATGTGCCGGAGAAAGAGAAACGTTGGGGTTGGGTCAGGGCTTGATATGATGCAAAGTCTCACAGCAGGCACTGATGTCCTACTGGTGCATCATTCCCTGCGAGGAGTCAGTTCAGAAAGCCTTGAAGCCAAAGCCAATCATATGATTGACAACAAGTGCCTTGGCTAGTGGCCCGTGATTCAATGGTATCCAGCGGCGCGCATTGCAGCACAGGCAGACGCCAAGCATTCAGGCGAGTTGAGGCATCTTCAGCTGTTGGCAGATACCAACCTAGAGTCCCCAATGGCCATGGTGATGGTGCAGGAAATGGTGATGGTGTTGCCGCAGTTGAGAATCAGTACTGCTGGATGATCATTCTCGAACTCGGAGTATGGGAGTGCCGTCCGAGTCCCGAGCTGAGGTGGGTGGGAGTTCGCCCACACACAAGCTCTGCTTCTCGAGCCGCGCAGCGTGCCTAGCAAGTTGTGCGAGAGAAGGCCCGCCCTCCGCGTGCAGACATGCCCCGTGTGGTCCTTGCCCTTTGTCAGCGAGTTGCAGCTGTATTTGAACAAGCAAGAACTCGGTACAGCTCACCTTGAAGAAAGTTTTGCTGAAATGCCGGGAGCATGTTCCTCAGTAATCATATGCGTGATTTCAAGTTCATTCGCGACTTTCAGTGCGCTGCTGTCACACATTGATCCTGGGACGTTGGTGAGAATCTAATCATTCAACAGACACCGTAGGTACTTTATCTTGTTCATAAGTCTTCAGTGCCCCTGCTGAGGTGATGCTGCTGTGGTCACCAGGAATCTGTGAGGTCTTGTCGCTGTCGGTGGGCAGTTTGCTATATGTGCGCTTCTTGGGTTTCCAAAACCCGTGCAAGGGAGACGCCTGGTGACTTATGTCCGTCTTGCAAAAATCTTCCACTAGGCGACTTCATTGGTGGGTCTTCCAGCCCATCCTCCGACGATACCGTGCGCATTGGAGTCGACAGGGGCACGTGCTGTGATCCCCATGAGCTCATTCATTCAGCCGGAATGCGTGGACTCAGTGGCTGCTAAGGCAGCTCAAACAAAGCGGCTCATCAACTCCAGGCTGCAACCGTGCAAGCGAAAAGCAAGCCAACTTGGCTCTGCTGGATGGGTTCAGGCCAAGACTTCGACAGCCAGGCTCGTGGACCTTTGCGATTTCACGATGTCCTGAAGTTCTTGCGTGAACACCACAGAGATGTCAGAATTCGTTTTCAAGTAGCAGACCATACCAATTACATCGATGGTGTACAGACGAAAGGGGTCAGTCACTGGAATGATTCATGCTTTCTCTCAACCGGTTGATGCCGATGTGGTCATCACCAAGATGATGAACGGCAGCAATTGGCCTCGGGCAGGGTACACACATTTTTTATACATGGTATAGACTCGATCGTCCCTTGGCACTTGGAGGCCCAGGGGCTTCGTAGATAGGTTATGCGAAAAGTTACGTGGCAAACAAGCACCCCTGTAGCTCTACCTTTTATAAGGCCCAACGCCCTAAACCCTAAGCCCGAAAGCCTAAGCCCAATTCCTAAATCCTCAGTTTAGAGCGCTTGCGGGTGGAGTGCCGAACATAGGCTGCATCTTAAACGCTTTTCAGCCCAAGCCCCTTCCGCTCCAAACCGGCATCTGGAGTCAAGTCGGGAATTTGCTTTGTAGTTCCGATGCATGAAGAAGTTGAGGATGGTGTTCGTTTAGCGTTGCCAGATCGACATTGCGAGCTCCAGAGAATTCTGACAAGTCGTCTCGGTTCGACATGGAGCCCACCAGCCCCAGTCTCAAAAACCTAGTTACATTGAGAACTTCCACAGTGGAACTTCCACAGCACAAAAGTGTTTAGCACTTACCCCCGTGTGTCCATCTCATCGGTTCTGCAGCTCCTGCAGCCTACACCCACATTTTGGCTCCACCGTCCTTTGCCCGCGTTCCAACCTCCGCAACTTGAAGCCAGGATTTGAGTTGAGGTTAGACGATTCACTTAGCAGTAGACTGAGCAACTTGTAACCTTTTTGAGGTAGTATAAGCCTTACATAATCCCAAGGGTCAGCCTTCAAATCCCGAGGATACTGGACAAGTACAGTCATTGTTTCGGGGCTTGTGATTTTGGGTGCTTCGGCGTTGGGGTTTGGGTCGTGAAGGCTTCTTGCCTTTGGCTTTGGAGAAGGCCCCAAGCCCTGAACCCCTTAAGCCCTAAACCCTAAACCTTAAAGCGTGAAGGCCTAAAACCCAAAACCCAAGCCCTGAACCCTCAAACCTCAAGCCTAGTGCCAGGAGATCTACTGCCCCTGGGGACGCTATATCCATGCAGCTGCCTCAGGGATGACCTGGTGATGCTTTTCATGCCTCCGGTTTCAGGGGTTCAGGATAGAGGCATTTAGGGTTCAGGGTTTGGTTTAGAGGGTGTAGGATTTTAGGTTTCGTAGTTCCGGCTTCTCAGATGTCGACTGGTTGTCAAGTGTGCACGTAGGGGCTTGAATCAAGCTTCCCAATCTCTCGAGCTCTGGGCTGTCGACGTTTGTTCCACGGGACGGTTTGACTTTGGGTACCTTTGTAGCAGCCGGTGGATTTGCCGTTGGGAGCAGATACGAAGTCCTGTTGAACAGTGCATCCCTCCTTGACCACCAGGTGAGCAAGTGTGTGCAGCTCCGTCGTATATACCCTAAACCTTAAACCTTGAACCTTCAAACCAGCATAAGTAAACCCTGAAGATTGCTCTCGTTTTTCAGCCGGCCGAGGTTCCTCCTCAGGCGCCGCGGGTGTGAAGGGAGCAGGGGTTGGATTCCTGAATTCACACGAGACTACGGTTCAGGGTAGGGTTTGGGGTTTAGAGCTTAAGACTGACGGTTCGGGTAAAGCAAGATCACATAGGGATTTAGAGTTTAGGATGCAATGTTGAGCAACTGATTGCAGATGTTAGCAAGATCGAACCCTCGAAAGTCTGCACTTCGTTCAAGATATGGGAGTTCGTGGGGAAATTAGGGGTACCTTTTTGGGGGTATTTATAATAAAGGATCCTACTATATTAGGGTACTAGACTAGGGTCCCCTATTCTCGGAAACTCCCATATTGTGCCAACTCGTTCCATCTCCCGCCTACTCGGAAGGTTCATGGCTGTGAAGTTAAGGATGGAACCCAGATGAAATGCCAAACCCTAAAAGTTGAAACCTAAACCCTAAACCCTCAAACTCCATACCCTAAACCCTAAACCCCTAAACCCTAAGCCCCAAACCCTCAAACTCCCAAACAGTGCACGCTGAAGTTTGCCAATGCTTCAGCATCCAGAGCTGCGGCCTGAAGCTTGACTCGGCGTTCTGACATACCACCCTCAGCTTGAACACGACAGAAACCCCAAGCGGCTTTGGGTTTCTGTGGTTTAGGGTTTAGGGTTTTTTAGGCTAAATAAACCCGTAGCCCTAAACCCAAAACCCGACACCCTAAACCCTACTGTGCTGCCGTCCTTGAGAGTCGATGCTGGCTCCGGACACTACGAGGACGGTAGTCTAAAAACCTGAGCCCCAGAACCTTGCCCTAAACCCGAACCCCAAACCCTAAATTCCTAAACTCGAAGCCCTAAAGCCACTCCTAAACCCAAGCCGAGATCATAGCAACAGCAACAACAACAGTACTGTTATCGGAATCGCAGCAGAAGCAATATTGATAGAAATGACTTTAACAAAGCTGGTAAATGTTATCGCATAGACAGTGACAGAGATGTAATACTATTCCTTCGGTTCCTTCTCATATTTCCAGTTACTAAGCCTAAGCCCAAACCCTGAGCCGATCCCTCTCATTTTAATGGCTTTGGAGCACCATACTTTAATACTTTTTCCGGGACGTGTTCCTTAAAGGGAACCAGCATGAACTAAACGTCTATACTTTTTTCCCCTTGGTTACTTTAAAGTCAAGTCTTTTAAGGGCCCTACGTCAGTTGCAGGGCCCGGAGTCTGATTGGGGCACGGACTTTGCCGTCGCCTGGTGGGAGAATCCGTCCGGAGCCCTAGGGTGTTTAAAGGTGTTTCGGGGTTTAGGGCTTTAGGGTTCAGGGGTAGAAGTCTATATAGTCTCTTGAGGCTTGGAGGGAGCATGGTTTCATGAGTCAGGCCTTGCAAATCGTAGACGGACTTGAGCCGTCAGGCAGCAGAGCTTGTGCTTCTATCACATTTGAACGTTGCACTGGTGTGGACATGATCGGAGTCCCGAACCCTCAACCCCGACCCTAACTAAACCCTAAATCCAAGCCGTTAACCCTCAACCCTAAACCTCTTAAGCCGTAGTTTGCTAGTATTTTTTTACCCGCAGAGCACCGGAACTGATAAACATTTGGAGCTTGTTTGGGTTCAGTCAGAGGGCAGCCGTCTGAGTCTATTTAGGTTTGAAGTTTAGGGTTATTTGGGTTTGGGTTCAGGGGCATGGGGTTTGGGATTCAGAAGGGCTCTGCACATCCTGCAGAGATTTCGGTGCGATACGGCGGAGTCCACAGTTTCGGAGCGAGTTAAAGGTTTGACGCTTGAGGTTACATTCTTGAGAGTTGAGTCCGGAGTGTGTAATATGGACCCAAAAGGGCTGAACCCGAAACTAGGCCCTAGACCCTCAACCTTCAACTCTAAACCCTAAACCGTCGTTGTGCGAACGCAGACGGCCAGGCATGCACGGTCGAGAGTGAATTATATAATGGCCTGCATAACTACCAATTCTATTTTGGGAGCTCCTTAGAAGAATCATAGTATACTATACCCCAAAACCCCTATTCTAACTATTACATTATGTGCAGGCTCAGGTCTAGAAGTTGCTCAGGTCCTCTTGGGCACTGCTTGAAGCACTAGGTTCCTGAGTGGTGCCCTTTTGCCCTTTTCCTTGTTGGGTTCCTCATTAAAGCAGAATAGTAGGAAAAAGGGTACCCTCAGGAGCGGGAACACCGGTTTAGCGGTTAAGGTTTAAGATTAAGGGTTTAAGGTTTACGGTTTAGGGTTTCCAAACTCTTGGTTAGTGTTTGAGGTACTTGTTTCGGGTCGAGGGTTCCAGACCCTTAATCCACGAGGTAGGGCCTGGCGTCCTCCACCCTTGAAGCGAGAGGGCAGGTCTGGCTAAGACTGCTTTTGCTCCGAAGACCTCAACTCGAAATCTTCAATCAAAGGGGAAACGGAGGGACCCTTAATGGGGACCCCTACTCCATAATGGGCTATATAATGGGTACATAATCGCTATATTAAGGGTATATACCTAGGGGTCCTTTTTAGAGAGTGCAACGCCCTGGTGGCGTGTATTTCTCGGTAATTTAGAGGTTTTCACACGAGTTTTTGCACCCAGAATTTTAAGCGTTGTGTTGCCTCATCCAGGCATTGCACCCTTGATTTTGAGTCTTGGGCAGGTCACGAAGTAGGAGTTTGTTGGGGAAGAGGGAGAAGGTTTGCCATCCAGCATCTCCATTGAAGTTGAGGTGCGTGATCTGGCATATCATGTCAAAATCATTAAGAATCCATCACAACCCCTGGGTGTCTATCCACATATGCATCTGACTGTAATGGATGCGTGGTTATGGAAACGTGTATATTTACATGTGCACACGAATGTTGACCTGTAACTTATTGTATATATCATGTCTTTAACTAGGGAATGAAATTGTGGCGTGCGCTGCAGCATAAATGCAAAAAGGCTATATTGACAGGCAGACCGTCATCGATGTGTACAACCGCATGTGAAGCCGTGGCGAAAGGAATGTCTACACTCCTACACTTATAAAGCTCTGAGGGGTTTGCCACCTTTGAAAAAGTTTTTGGGTTTGCTACCCATCATCTACTATTGAAGCCTTAGATTGAGAGTGCAACATCTTCTAGTCTGCCTGTATTTGGGAAAATAGTCATCGATTTGAGGATCCAGTTGTGGTTCCGCCACTGATCGAACGTCTACGGAGGTTTGGCTCATTACATCCATGTGCGGCATTGCGTTTCAGCCGAATGTCTTCCAGTAGAGTTTGGATGCTCTGGACACACGTCATCCTTTTCGGTACTTAGGTTCGCTACACACTATATTCACTATATATCTTTCGTGGATAAGTGTAGCCTGTGATATTTGCTAAAGTGTCCAGACTGTGGTTTTTATTCTGGTGGTCTCCCAGCATCCCCTACTGTGATTTGCATGTCTGGCTGGGTGGGCCACACCTTTTAAGGATTAGCTTACGGTGTAATGGGGCATGTTAATCAGTTATTCTATTGAAGACCTGTTGTTCGCCATCATCCACCCACTTCCATGTAAATCCCAAAGACAATGTAATTACCCATTTCCGTGATGCACACAAAGTTATATGTGTGTGTATGTATGTATACATGTGTCATCCACCCATAATATGCTGGCAAGGTTCCAATTTACATCGTGTGTGCAACTGCAGAGTGGCCTTGCGGTTACATGCCCAGGTACTTGCATGTATATCACAAGAAACCTATGTATAAATAAATACATATATATATATACACAGATATATGCATATACATGTGTGTGCACGTGCATGGGCTTCCAAAGTTCACGAACCTGTATATGGTTGCATAGGCTTCGAGAGTGCATGAACTTGTATACGTGCATATCTATATGTATATGTATATATGTACACTCACACACACACACACACATATATATATATATATATACATGTATATGTAGATGTATATATGTACAGGTATGCAGGACGTGTTTCCACACAGATTTGAAATTCCGCATCCTGTACCCTCCATGCGGCCCATTCGGGGTTTGGGATAGGAGCCTGAGGCCTTCCATTTTCCTTTGAGTGCATGGTTGCCTAAATCCCTCATTGTTGCATACACATATGTTTGCATATTTCAGAAATATTGCACATGTTTCCGTGATACTTGTGTATGTACGTATATACCCGTGTGTGTACATATGTATGAAGCATATATGTATTTGTGCATAAGCTTTGGAAAAGCATGAACATGGAAACGGCATGAACATGTGTGTATGTAAACATACACATCCATATGTAGGTGTGTATGCATGCCTGCATGCCATATACCAACATGCATACACAGACGTGTATATAGATACATATATACACATATATGTAGGGACAAACACCTATATACCAAGGTTGGCTTGCAGGTAATTATATATGTTCCGCCTCAAGTGTAACAAGTATTTTGTAGTTTGCAATTTTTGCTGCATTGTCTAAGTTTCCGGGTGAGGGTCCAATATCTTCTACGATGTCTAAGACTGTTGGAAGCCAATGACGACTTTCAGTCTAAGGTTTTGGGTTCGCCACCCAGCATCTCTTGAGACGGTTAGGACCATCATATGCATTTGGGTTCGGGGCCCAATAACTCCTTCTGAACTTGGGTCGCGGTACAAGGTTTTTATTCCCATCATACTTTTGCTGTGTAGAATGAACTACCCATCATACCTCTGTCATGTATGAGTGTCATCAGTAACCCATGTCACAGTTTTCAGGTGTTGGAGCCGCTTTCCTAGGTGGTGGACAACAATAGCAAGCGTAAAGTCTTTACAGAGGGATGTTTCATTGGATAGGACAGGACAGGATTGGTGGCATGCTGGAAACCCTGTTTTGTTTGAGTAACTGGATTGGGAGTGCCAAAGGCCCCAGGCATCCTCTGCTTACAGACATGCGCCCTCCGGATCGGATCTCCGTCCAGAAGGTCCCTGGGGCGGGGGGGGGGGGGGGGGGGGGGGGGCGCCAAAAAAAATCTGGCACCAGAGATTTTGCACACCATTTTTTTTTGCGCCCCCCCCCAGCTCCCCCCAGGGCTCCAGGCCTCCAGGCCTCCATACTCCAAGGCCTAAAGCCACACCTTAAGGCCATGCCCTTATGTCCTTGAAAGTTTGTCCCATAACTTTATCTCTCTCCAACCGGTGTTTGGTTATGCCCAAACATTTTCAAATGGTTTGGTGGAATTTGTTGTCAGTTCACAACACGGCGTAAAATTTTGTATGCTGCTAAAACAATGTTGCGGGAAGCGAAGAGCTTGCTGAGCTTGCCATCCGAGAGTGCAAGTGAAAACACGAACACACGAAAAAGCACGCCACCAGGGCGTGATGTTCTGCCTTTTTAAGGGTCCCTCTGGATTCAAGGCGAACCGGAGTAGTTAGCAATAGCTGTCGCTCACAGTCTTTATATACACTATACTTCCAAGCTTGATTCTATAAGTTGAGGGTCCCATGTTCCACCTTGGATCCCAACCTTTGAGCCGTAAACGACATGTCGGGACTCAAGTTTTCTGCGCGGCAAGCCCCAATCCGAGGCTCTCAATCCCAAGCCCCAAGCCCTAAACTCTACATAAACCCACGAACCCTACCTCCAAACCAAAGAATCCCAAACCCTAAACCCCAAAACCCTCTTCCTCCAACCTTCAACCCCAACATGGGTAGTTGTCAAAATTATGGCCCCTAATTGGGCACCCTAAATATTAGGTGCCGTATTATAATAAGGACCCCCAAAAAAGGGACCCTAATTTTGACAAAAACCCTAAACCCTAAACCCTAAGTCTTTTTTTTCAAAAAACCCTAAACCCTAAACCCTCTACCTCCAACTGTAAACTTGGAAGACCAAGGCGCTACCTCATCGGCCTTCGCTCGGCGCGGACGCGGAAGGTGTCCATTGTGAGCCTTGGCAGCTCAGAGGCTGAGGTGAGAGGATCCTAGGGCTTGGGGTTTAGGGTTTAGGGTTTAGGGTTCAGGGTTTAGGGTTTAGGGCTTGGGGTTGAGGCGTTTAGTGGTTTTGGGGTTTGGGGCTTTAGGGGTTTTGGCGGTTTAGGGTTTAGGAGCATGGGTGTGGCTTTCGTTTCCGCTTCACACAAGCAAGAAGGCCGGTAAATGCCCTTAACCCTAAACCCTAGACGAAGTTTCCACAAACAAACTCAGGAACAACTGAACCCTAAACCCTAAACCCTGGAAGACTTTTCCAGAGCAGCTCAGGAATTTGCTGACCAAGCAGAAGAACACCCTGGAGGCTCCGGCACGAAGAAACCATGAGAGCGTCGGAGTGGGCTCTGAAACCTACCCCTTTAGGGTTCAGGGTTAAGATTTTTAGGGTCTAGGGTTTAGGGTTACTGAGGGGGCTTACTCCAACTTGTTTGGGGGCTCCTGCTTGCTTGTAAGAGCTGACATGAATGGCTGGTTCGCTTTTTGTCCCTCCTTCGACACTTCGAACCTGAGACCGGGTGATTTCAGGCTGACACCAATAATATGACAGCCTTGGTAACAAGGAAATATACCGTCTAAACTGCAGTTCGTATTGCAATGGTTGTACAGTTCAGGGTCAGTTTGGGGTCAGCTTAGGGTTGTGTGGCTCGCGACGTGTTAATTCGGCTCCAAGACTCTTCCAAGCTGAGTAGCTGCCTTCAGTGGCTGTTGCACATTTCTAAGAAGCCGACAGGCTGAACATGCAGAGACCCTGAAACCGCAGAGTGCCTGGACACCGAGCTAGCATGTACGATGTTCTTCGAGACTGGTATCGTTCAACAGCCGTGCTGGCATGTCGGCATGTCAGTGCAGACCTGGGGTCTCTGTGTGATCTTAGGGTAGGGCTGAGACGGTGACACTGGGGTTTCTGAGCTACACCATTGCTTCAATATGGAGCCGCTGCACAGTTCTGTCAGCATAAACCCCCCAATCCTGAATGCAAGCAGTCGCACAGCACAGCCTGCATATGATCTCATTATGAAGCCGCTCTTCGTTTCATGTTGCTTTTTTCCTTGTTGTGGAAACTGCCCAAGGTCGCATGAATGCAGCAGCAGGACACAAAACCGACGAGAAAAGCCAGACGACTAATTCTGACTTGAATCCTCTGCCCCAAACCCTGAAGCTTGGAACCCTGAAGCCTTAGCCTCCTACCCTCCGAACCGTGTTCCCTAAACCCGAAACCCTAGCCTCTTACTTTCTAGACCTCCTGGAGGTGCCTGTGGAAGAGACAGTGACTGAGATCCAGGCCCGGCACACAGCTTTTTCGAAATGACTCCACAAAATTTTGGACATGAGCAGGCGGGATAAAGAGGTAGTATCTCTCTCTCTCGCTGTCTCCCCTCTCACTCTCGGTTTGCTTTCTCTTGCTGCGTTCTTCTCTGTGCCTTTGTCTCTCTTTCCGCTTCCCTTTGCCCCGTGCTGTCACCTTCGCCTTCTCCCTCAGCTCCGTACTTTCATTGCCATGGGCTTTGTGGCAAGTCGGTTTAGGGTTTCAGGTTTCAGGGTTTAGGGTTTCGGGTTCAGGCTTTCAACCAACGTGCGAACAAAAAGACTCTGGAAGTCAGCTTTCCCACCGAAAGGCTGGGAGTCTCTTGTTTTTCCCTGAGCCGAGTTGAAGTATCACGCAGATACGTTTTTTCGACTCCTAAACCCTAAACTCCAAACCCTAAGCCCTAAACCCTTAACCCCAAACCCCAAACCCTAAACCCTAAACCCCAAACCCTTAACCCTAAGCCCTAAACCCCAAACCCCACGCCTCCTGTTCAGGAGCGGTACTTGGAGCACAATGCACACGCAGGCGGGGTCTCGGGTCTTCTACCTCAGAGTGGTCTGAACAAGCAGAACGTGGCAATATTCCCTCCGAGTCTTTAGGGTTTAGGGTTTGGGGTTTAAATAGGAGTCTCCATAAAGTTATGGAACATGAAATCCCAAAGCCAGATTAAAACCCTAAAGCCGGATTAAAAAGATGAAGTCCCCACCGCATCCTTGACACCAAAACCTTTCGTGGCATTCACGGACAGCTTGGAGACTTCTGCTTGCTTTTACTTACTGCACCCCACCAAGGCCTAAAGCCCCGAACCCGGTGCGCCGGAAGCCTTGATTTGCCCCAATGATCAATAACTAGATTCGAATCCCGGAACCATTCAACCCTAAACTCTGTGAATGTTAAACCCCAAATTCCGATGTGTGGAACTTGGTACAGGCACTTCAGGGTAAAGGTTCAGAGAGGAGGAGAGGGCAAGCTGAAAGGCAACAGCGTTCCCCTGAAAGTGGGGCATGGAGAGTTTCGCATGATAGGGAGGCTAAGTTCTAGAAGTTGCGCACATATGACATGAGCTGTTGAACATGAGGTTCCTGCGTGAAGCAGAAGCACAGGAGTCCAGCATGCGATTCGCACCCCTAAGCCCTACCCCTCCGATGTATGTGTGTTGTGTTGGTTCGTGCGAATCGCTCGCGACCGACTTGCCTGCCCCAACGGGGGGGGTCCGGTCGGGGTTTAGAACCCTGAGCCCTAACCCTACCGTGGCTTAACCGTTCAATCGGTCTCTGGGCCAACCTAACCCCTGAACATGAAAGCAATCAGCTTCATTCCTGTGAAGCCCCTAACTCATACATAGCATAAAGAAGCCAGGCCCCCAACCCCCGGAGCCTAAACCCTGAAGCCCCAAATCCAGAGGCTGGCATGGGGTCGGAAGAATGTGTAGTCGTCTCCCCTACTCCCCCAAACCTCTCCTTGCATTATGCTCCGTCGACATTCAGTCAGCTAGGGCCTAGTTTCGGGTTCGGCCTTTTGGGTCCCTTTGGGAGTTTCCGAACATAGAGAATCCTAATATAGTACTCTAAATACATAGGATCCTTATTATAAGGACCCCCAAAAAGGTATCCCTAATTTTCGGAAACTCTAAACCCTAAACCCTTTATAGAACCCTTGTAGATCCCTTTAAGGAACCCTTAAAGGATCCCAAAGTAAAGTACGCCCAAACTCCGCCAGGAAGCTACACATGGAAACGGCTCGGGAAGCCTCTGAATTTGGAGAAGACGCTGGCCGAAAATGGTATGGAGGCCACTTCCGGGGGTCGAGGGGCTTGCTTAGTAGGGGGGTTTAGGGGTTGGGGACCCAACATAGTTCCCCAATACCCAAACCTTGAAACTTTTGGCTTTTTATGGTTTCGTAGTACTCAGAAAGTTAGTTATTTGCAAAGTAGGTAGTCAGTAAAGTTATAAGTACCCTAAGCGGGATCTTTATTCGGGTTGTGATAGTTATAGCGCTACAAACTAACTGCTTACTGAGACCCCCGACCCCACAAGCGTGAGTAAGGGCGAACGTTGGTTTCGAGTTTTGGGTGTAGAGTTTGGGGCTTGGAACTTTACTGGGTTGTGCTTTGTGATAATTTTTAATTTCCGTTATTTCCTTGAAAAGGGAACCTATTCAGCCTATTCATAAATAATTTTCAAAGGGTTTAAAGCACAACCCAGTTTAGGGCTTTGGGATGAGGTAGTTTAGGTACGAGGGTTGAGGGTTCAGGTTTGCCAGGCCTTGCGGATTACGACTTAAAGTATGTGGGTTGATAGTTTTGGCTTGCGGCTTGGTGTTACGGATTAAAGCCTAGAGCTTGAAACCCCAACCCCCAAACTGAAGCCCCAAAGCCACTTCCTGAACCCTAGCAAAGCGGGGTGTGCTGATTCAGTGTATGCCCTCTTTTGGGTAGGCGCGCTTTGGAGAAAGGGGCGTCATTGCACTTAAAAAAAAACCTACGCCCTCCACCCTAAACCCTGAATCCAGACGCCTCAGCCCTAAGCCCTATGCCCTCAACCCTAAACCCTCAACCCTAAGCCCTATGCCCTCAACCCTAAACCCTGAATCCCTAAGCCCTATACCCTCAACCCTAAACCCTGAAAGCCCTAAGAAACCCTGAACCCAAGCCGGGCCAGGATGAAACGGAGGAGTTCCTCCGACTTTCCATCGATCCGGACCGTCTGACATCCTCAAAGGTTTTCCTTACAGGGTCCCGACAGGGTTCCTTAAAGGGTCCTTAAAGGGTTCCTTAAAGTGTTAAGGGTTTAGGGTGTAGGGGTTTGGGTTTAGCTTTAGGGCATAGGGTGCGGGATTTCGGGTTTAGGGTTTCCGGTTGAGGTTCGGATTTAGGGTCTAGGGAGTAGGGCTTCAGGTGGTTGGGGCTTCTTTTACATGCGTGGTTGTCAAAATTATGATCCCTTTTTGGGTCCCTAATATAATACGGCACCCATTATTTAGGGTACCCAAAAAGGGGCCATAATTGTGGCAATCCCAAAGCCGACTAGAAAACCTATAACTCCATATCTCCTCTGTTGACCTGGCCTGATGCTACTCACCCATCATGCCAACTACTCCCAGCAAGGATAGGATTTGGGACTGTCAGAGATATCGTCCTTAGTGCGAGGTAGCCTAGATAAGATGAATCCGGGCCCTCGTCATTTGAGTGTCGGGGTTGTGGGGATAGATTATACCAAGACTTCTACTCAGAAACCCTGAGGAGCAGCATTTCTTCTGACCCCCAACGCCCTGAACTCTGAACCCGGTTTGGGGATTTCGGGAGTTTAGAGTTTAGGGCACTTAGGCTTCAGGGTGGCTACCTGCCGGCAAATCAGCAGAGATGGATCGGAGAACATTCCCCGCCAGCTCCAGAGTAGTTTGGGGTCCGTGCTTCCCCACTGACGCTCCTCCCCCCTAAACCCTAAACCCGAATCCCCTAAACACGGAACCCTAAACCCCTAACCCCTAAACCCTAAACCCTAAACCCAAGAATGGGACTGAAGTTTTGGGTCCTCGGAAGCCTTTGGCATTTGGGTTTGGACTTCCGGGCCTAGAACCTCCTTCTACCCTCTATTAGACCCTACATACCTACTACTAGGGCCCTATTTGAGGGTACAAGGAGGGTTTTGGGGGTTTATGGATCTTGCGGAGGGCGTGACATTTTCATCTTCAAGTCCCTGACTCAACCTGCCCTTCAATTACATACAAATCAAAGGGGAAAAGGAGGGACCCTTAATGGGGACCCTACCCTATAATGGCTATATAATGGGTATATAATAGCTATAAGATCTCGAGGCCCCAAACTCTCAAACCCCGAGATTCCACGAAAGCCTGCGATCGCTGGGCCTAAAAAACTCTCTCCAAGGCGCCCAACCTCCAAACCCCCCAGTTCTCCAGCAAACCAGAAAAAGGTTGGGGTTTAGGGTTTAGGGTTTAGGGTTTAGGGCTAGGGTTTCTTGGAAGCGTAATGGGTTGTCATTTGTTCATGGCTTCCTGTGATCAGGCCAAGAGTAGGTTGTCTGCATCATCACGAACGCGATTCCACCAGCCATCCTGTGAAAACGCCTGGCCACAAACAAAACAAGCAAAGGTTGTCATATGTTGGGTACGGCCCCCACTCAGTAACAGTTGGATAATTTTCACAATATAGATATACAAGGCCCCTAATAATAGCCCGATTATAGACTGTTACTGTATGGGGGCCGTACCCAAATCATATGTATGGTGCTTTGAGAATAGCCCAGAGCATTCGTGGCCAGCCCTTGCTCGGGTTGAGGTTTACGGACTTGCTGTGATTCTCAGTTCGATTGGCTGTGCGGGCATGAGTGTTATAGTTGCGCTTATTTTGGTTACTTTGCAACATACACAAACACACGAACTACCTCCTTGGATTACGACTGCTGCTGAGATGATTATCCTTTCGGTTGCTACCTGCGTGTGGAAAGCCGAAAACGGGGACCCAAGCGTACATCCAGCCCAAACCTAAACCAGTTCTGCTGGTGCAGGACAACCACATCCCCGTCATCCATCTCCACTTCAACGACGATCTTACAGAGGTGCCCGACCAGATATCGAAAAGTAGGCAGTAGGAGTTCGGGGCTTAAAGGTTTACGATTTGAGATTCCGCGTGTGCGCTTAAAGGTGTGGAGGGTAAGGGCGGGGTCTGAGATGATGGGCTGCGGTAAGATTTTAACAACTACTTGTCAGAGATAGATGTGCCGATTTCTATTTTCGGCCTCGCCTAAACCCCAAACCCTGAACCCTAAAGCCTAAACCTCTAAACCGCTCCTTCGAAGTTTCGGGCTCCACGGAGAATGAAGCCGCAGAGCCTTCGCCCCGAGTCATAGTCGTGTCAGTGGCTGCAGTGCTTGTCGGCGTAGCACCGAAGGACCAAGACGACGGGCGACAAGTCGAGTGCTACGGTTGATGAGATATATAAATCCTGCATTAACCATAATAAGGAATGTAGCATAATTCCCATAGTGGCAGGGTCATTAAGGTAATGCAGGAATAATATCATCAACCGTAGTGCCAGAAATTTGTTATGCATCGAAGCAGTAAGAGTTGTTAGCCTCAATCAGAAATCGCAACAGCCAGACATCGTCAAATACATCATTATCGTCTTCGCCCTCACATTCAATGCTTATCTCCCGGAATCACAATCACCATGAGCATCATCGCAGTAATTATTAGTCATTGCTACCCACATCATCGTCACCATGATATCCATCATCGTTCTGCCTGCTGACACCAAAGCCTAAACCCTAAACCCTAAACCCTAACAATGGCCATGTTGGTGACGGCGAGGATTGCCCTGGTCCTAGTCGCTTTTCCATACCACCAGAGCGGAGGGTTTAGGGTTTTGGGGGTTAGGGTTAAGGATTTAGGGTTTAGGGTTTAGGGTTTAGGGGTTTAGGGTTTAGGGTTTTGGGGGTTATACGGTTGATGGACAGAAATCCTGCATTACCCATAAGAAGGAATATACCATAATTCCCATAGTTTAGGGTCCTTGGGGTAATGCAGGATGTTGTCCATCAACAGTAGTTTGGGTTCACGGTTTAAGGTCCAAACAGCTTCTTCAACGCTTTGCGAAGGCGATGGTACAGGGTTGACGGAAACCACGACAACTCACTATGGCATTGCTTGTCAGCGTTGTGACCAGACTAAGAAGGACAGTGCTAGCAACAGGCTAATGTTTGATGCACAGCATTTGCCACGAAGCCCGAGCGCTGTTGTCAGGCTTGAATTCATCCTACATGCCGGTGGTGAGTGCCCAAAAATTCACAGGGGTGTAGGGCTGGTCCAGATGCCATGTGGCAAGGTATAGCACTCGTTTTGGTGTCAGGATTGAGCTTCAATTTTCAGTCGGGTTCTCAGCTGTGATGTGTTAATCCACCTCCGGGGAAGGTCTGCTGATGCTTGAAATATGTGTCACTCGTGTCACCCCTCGCGGAGCAGCTTCTTCAAAGAGAGCTCGCGAGGGCTGCCTGCCAGTGGCCTGACAATGTGCTGGGCCTCCGGAAAGCAAGCAAATTTGCCTTGGCGTGTTATGTAGATGCTTAAATATCTACAATACTATTCCATAGGGTTCCTTACTATAGTTCCACTAGAACCTATCCCAAAGCCTTATTCTAATCATGAAGGCTCCTATAGTACGTCATCATGTGCGTAATTCTAGCACGTCTGACCCCTAAACCTTAACACTTCAATTTTTAAAGCCTGCACCCTCAAGCCTAGGCTTTCGCATCCCTGAGCTTTAAATTAAAGACTGCGCGGCCTAAACACTCTCTCCCGGATACCCGAAACCCTACAGGATACCCTCAACCCTTAACCTATCTCCCGGATATTTTTTCATTTCCTGCACCTCTGCTGATTGGATTTCAGGCTCCGGCATGCAGCTGAAAGGTCGGGCTACTGCTACTGCTACTACTACTACTACTGCTACTACTACTACTACTACTACTACTACTACTACTGCTGTTACGACTGCTACTACTGCTACTACTGCTACTACTGCTACTACTGCTACTACTGCTACTACTGCTACTTCTACGACGACGTCATCGTCGTGGTCGTCAGTGTCATCAACTCAGTGTTTCCTATGGTCGCTATCTGACCACAAGTGGGCATCATTGAGAAGCTGCCCCCACCCTATAATAGTGACTATAAGGATTATATTAGGGCCCTGTTATATTCCTATTATACCACTATTACAGGGTGGGGGCCCCTTCTAAGGCATCATAGAATCATAGTGATGATGGTTATGATGAGGATCTTTGTACTGCTGCTGCACATGGACGAGAGGTCCCTAAACCCTAAACCCTCAACCCTCAACCCGAAACCCTAAACCCTAAACCCTAAACCCTAAACCCCTAAACCCCTAAACCCTAAACCCCTAAACCCCTAAACCCCTAAAACCCTAAACCCTCAACCCTCAACCCTAAACCCGAAACCCTAAACCGCTAATTCGGCCACACCATCCCTCAACCCCAAGCCCCTCGACCCTGAACCCCTCTCCGGGTATAGCCCCTTCAAGCCACTGGGCAGTTGCAGAAAGCTTGAAACGCCACCACAACAAAGCCAGGGCCCCCATGACTTTAGGGTTTAGGGTTTAGGGATCCTTTAGGGAATAATAAGAGCTGGTGTTATTTCTTGGGGTTCCTTATTCGAACCTATAGTGGCACTCTTCCGTAGGGTTCCGTGGTAGAACCATTAGCAAGATCATTCCTTAGAGTTCCTTAGTAGGCTAGTGAACAATGATATTGTGTCCAAGGGCTCCTGATTTCGAAACCCCAGTCAACTAGCGAGGCCCGTAAACTGCCAACATGACTTGCTTCTGGATAGTTCCTGAAGAGCTATGTAGGATCGTGGGCCGCAAGCACTATTCCGGTGAAGTACGCGCCATAGAGTTGAGGGTTTAGGGTGCAGAACCCGAAAAGAGCGAATGCCCCAAGACCCGCAAGTGTGCCGAAGAGGACTTGGTTGGCAAACCCAACGGGCTTGCACCAAGGGCGGTTGACAACGCCGTGATGGACCCAGTCTCTTTACAGTGAGTGCAGGAATAAAGGTTGTTCTTACTCTAAAACCCTAAACCCTAAATACCCTATATAATTTCCAACTCCTGTAGCCCGTGAGCCTCACACCATAAAGACCTAAACTCTTTCGATTCCCAGACCGCTAAAACCTGAAACTCCTCATGTCCTAAACTCTACAGCCCCAGAACCCCCAGGTCCCTAGATCCTGAATTCTTAAACTTTAACCCCTAGACGCCCTTGTAGATTCCTGATGGGCTTAACTGACCCACAGCTTCGAGCTTTGGGATGTGGCAGGGGTTTGGCTTCGGACCTTTGGCCCCGGTATTTTTTGAGCCCAACACGAACCCTAATCTAGAGAAATACCCACATGGGTGGTTGTCAAAATTATGGTCCCTTTTTGGGGTACCCTAAATGACTTTGACAACCACCCACATCTCTTGCATGGAGTGATGGGCACCCTTTCGGCCTTTCCAAAGATTTGGAGGGCTTCTGGTGATACAGGGCCTACCGCCTTCCCGGCGAACTTGTTGGATCGTTGATGTCCGGGTCGCTGGACGAAGTGGGCTTGGGAACCCTAAACCCTAAACCTGTCGCCCAGCCCCTCATCCTTTGGGCCAAGGTGTCTACCATCAAGGAGGTGCTGACATTCAGGCCGCTTCCCCAGTGTGTGCTACGTATCTTGCGAACTTGGCTAACTTGGGCGCGTGACTTGGGTGCTGATCGTCCTATCAGCTGCTTCACTGCTGTGTTCGCCGCTTCCTCAACTTCTGAAAGGAGTGACCTCGACTTGCGACATTCTTACACATATTAAAATTTTCTTACTATAGTATAATACTAAATATAACAATAAATTACAGTATACTATAATATTCTATGCTCTATGCTACACTGTACCACATGCAATGATTTCACCCTCACCTGAGTTTGCTGTTTCGGAGCTTGGGCACTGGGGAGCTCTTCGTTTGATGGTAGCAGGCCGCTATGCAACCTGTAGTCCGCCAGTTAGGGTTTGTATAGTCTCCGTAGGTTCTTCTTCGTTTTTTCATATAGCTCCAAGAGAGCCTTCAAATCAATATTTTTACTATGGGTCTAAGAAAAGTATAGGTTTAGGGTTTATGGCTTAAGGTCCTGACATCGTCGCTCCACCCCAGCGCAAACGACTCAAGCTCGAGTCACCCCTAACGCCAAAACCTGAGGTCCTGAGTTGGTACCCAGTAAGCTGCGTAAACCCAGACCCTCCACGGTTTAGAGTTTAGGGTTTAGGGTTTAGGGTTTAGGGTACTGCTCGCTTGTCAAGATTTGGCTTTCTCTGCAAGCAATACACGTGCTGTGCAGGGATCCGAAAGCCTAAGACTTAGCTGCTCGTGGTCGCCCGAACCCCATACACCAAACCGTAAGCTCTTGATGCTACACCCTATGCCTGAAGTTTCGACTCCGAAACCCGAGCATCTTTATCCTCGAAATCTCAATCACATATTTGCGCAAGCATCTGCAAGACAAGCATTCCAACGTCTAGCGCTGAACGCTCGCATGCAACAGTTTTGATCACAACCCTCGAAACACCAGGCTTCAAGAAGCCGCCGTGGATGCGATCCTCAATGGGAAGCGAAAGGTCCATCTCTGAATTTGATTCCTGCGATAGTGGCCATGTTCTAAGATTCGGATTGCGGATCAAGATCAGTACCTATTCTAGTACTAGTGCGCCGTGAGATCTAGTACGAGTACAGGTGCTGCTGCTGCTGCTGCTGCTGCTGCTGCTGGAACTATCGCCGCCACTAGCACTACGACAACGACAACCACTACTACTCCTAATGCTACTACATGCTACTGCTACTCGTGCTCCTGCCCCCACTACCACTACGACTGCTACGACGACGAAGACTACTACTACTACTACTACTACTACTACTACTACTACTACTACTACTACTACTACTACTACTACTACTACTACTACTACTACTACTACTACTACTGGGTACCACTACGACGACGACTGCGTAGTACGAGTGCTACTTCTCTTTCCGCGGCTGCTGTGCTGGTACTACGACGACGACTGCCATGACCCCATATCAGCAGCACTACATTTGATGCTGCCTCTGCTTCCGTCGTACATTGTCCCTGTCGACAGGGTTTCGCTCATGATCAGTATCAGCATCAACATCATCATGCAGCGCTGAACCTGAAACCTTAAACTCTAAACCCTGAACCCTGAAGCCTAAATCCTGCACTCTGCACCCTTCAGCTTTGACCGCTCTTTGCAGGGACAATCCTCAGCGCTGGTGAAGCGTCTCAACACCTCGTTGTCGGACATCCAGGCGCTCTCACTGTTTGAAGTGGCGTGTTCGGAGTCATCGATTTGTGGTTTGTGATTGAGGGGTTCAGGGGTTCAAGGTTTGGGGTTCAACAGGGATATGCCTGTGCAGGAATTTTCGGTGGGCTTTGGTGTTGAGTCTGCGGTTGGCGGTAGCAGGCACAAAGTCCACAAACATGGCTCAACTTCAAGAGTAGCAAGGACTGCCGAAAGGGTGACTTCCACTTCTGCGGAATCATCTGGCTGCTCAGACAGAGAGAGAGAGAGAGAGAGAGAGAGAGCAAGAGAGAGATAGATCGTATATCTGTATGTATGTATGCATGTATAATGTACAGTTGTATGTAAACATGTACATACATGTACATGCACATATACCTTTGCAAATAAAGATTGGCGTATACATACCCACAACTCCAGCAAGCGAGTAAGCAAGACATAAATATGTTTGCATATGTAGGTAGAGGTACAGATGTAGATGTAGAAACAGATATAGCTATACATTCAGATATAGAAAGAGATAAATAGACGTAAAGGAAGAGGTATAGATATAGGTATAGATACAAATGTAGAGAGAGGCAGCGCCCACATGCACGGAGAGATGGTCAGCACGAGAGAGGGGCAGCAGACAAGAAGGACACATCAGGTCGATGAAGCAAAGCCACGCCCCTGTCAGTCATATAAGGACCTATACAACTACCTACTACTATTCCTTAGGGGTCCTTTAAAGGGGTCTACAAGGATTACATAGGATTACTATGAGGGGTATTATGGGGGTTTAGCGTAGAGCTAAATAATTACCCGTAATCTGTTGGGGATTCCTTATTGTAGTTATAGTATAGTGGGCCCCAAAACCCTGTTCTAATTATTAAGGCCCCTATAAGGGCTCGAATCGCCGCAAGGTCGGAATAGACAGCCCCAGTGCGTTTCTGCTGCGCACGTAGCTGCCTGTAGCTGCAGCCATCGGAAAACATCCTCCCTCGCCCTCTTGGCACCGACGAGCTCGGACTCGCCGTTCCAAATTTCGGCGCCTGCGAGCCTCCGGCCAGGTGCTCACACTCCGGCAAGCCGGCGTACTGCTTGCACATCACGCCACTAGCTGGCACGAGCGAGATCGTATCCTTCGGGAACGTGGCATGGGCAGAAGGGATAAGAACAAGGAGCAGGACAAATGGGAAGGATACCATTCGGCGCCATCCTTCTCGGTCTGGCGTGGGGCGTATGTATCGCCGAACTCCAGGGGCAAAGCTTCGTGGAAAAACCGGGGGTGGCAGTCTTGGGACGAGACTACCCCGACCTTTCCTGCCTTCGATGCGGATGGTTATACGGGCACAGCCCCATCCGAGAAGGATGGCGTGGCTTCGGATGTTGCAGGGGACTATTTAAGCGTGTTCCAGACTGCCTTGAATGTGGCCCGGAGGGCCGAGCAGAAGGTGGTCCGGATGGAGGCTGCTCGCAAGAAACTGGACTCGCAATGGAAAGCTTACGAAAAAACTATGCTCGAGGCTTTCGCCAAGGAGAAAGCCCGCTACAAGCAAAAGCTCCAGAAGCTAGCTGCAGATTTGCGAGAAGCGGAGGACCAACAGGAGCTTGCGAGACAGGGCATCCGCAATCTGCGTCTCAACGAGCAGGCCAAGGTGATCGTGCCGGAGGCTATGGAGACGGCCACATCAGGAGTTGTGGATGCAGAGACTACCGCGCTCTTTGCTGGCCTTGGCGAGCCACCAGCCACGGATTGGTCAGGAATCCTTGCTCGCGCTATGCAAGGCCCTTCAGCTCACACACCTTTGCGGAGCCGACAGGCAATGCCACGCTCTCCCAATTTGGGGTCGCGGGGTGCGGAGATGCCTCCCGTTGCAGAGCCTCCGACGGATACTGCAGCGGGCGCTTTTGCTGCGAGAGTAGATCCATACCAAGCGTCTGCGGCGCCTTCGCCGCCCATGGTCCGGGGCCTTGGAGCAGGCCCTCCCCCAGGTCTGAGCCCGCAGGTTCCCCGGCATCCTGGACAGAGATCTATGGACGAAGCCAGGGTCCCGACTTCTACGGCGCCACCCAGACAGAACATCAAAGACGCGACTATGCGGGCGAAAACTCCCGAGGCGCACCACTCGCATTTGGCAGATCGACTTCAGGCTCGCCGTCAGAAAGCGGCCAACGAGCTGGCAGACGGCAAGGCTATGCGGCCTTTCGGAGTCGCGGCGGCTCCTTCGAAGGCTGCGGGGGCGCCCTCCCCATTGGCGGGGTTCTTGGACGACGACGAGGACGACGAGGACCCTGCACATCGCCTATCCGAGGACGAGATTGCCAGGCTTACGCAAGGTCTCCAACAATCAGCAGCTGCCAAGGAGTAGCCTGCTGCTCTCTCCGACCTGAGGGCTCCGCCCGGCCTCGGCTTCAATACTTGGTGTTGCCTATTAGGCTTAAGTCCCAGCGATGCCACGGCTATTTCCGTCTGTCTGTGCGACAGGCTCGGGGGCCCAGTTCACTCGGGGACCTCACTGACCAATGTTCAGTGTAGGTTGCCTCTGTGTCGTGTGCCGCCAGGTCAATGTCTCCCAGACTGGAAGTGGGCTTGGACTGCTGTTGGATTTAAGCGGTTTCACCCTGGACAGTGCAAGAACTTAGGCCGTTCTTTTCAGCCCAAGGCTCCAAGGTCGTGCGATGTCTGCCGTGCCTGCTTCCCCTATGGGCAGGATGTTTTCCCGCTCTATCCTGCAGCTTCGGGTCTCTCTCTGCCCTTCGCCATGCCTTGCGGGTATTCGTAAGTGTTGGGCTTGCACTCTCGATGCCCCCTTTGGCATGATCTCCTCCGCCGTGGGCGCCAACCACTGGGTTTGTGTTTGGTGTCCCATGGCCTCGCCATTCCTGCGGAACCAAGGCGCCGCTGCATTTGGCTGCCGTTCCTGCGGGCAGCTTCTGGACACGACTTTGTTCCGCCCTAGCCCTACCAGATGGCCCCTGTGCTCCTCTTTGGGTTTAGAGCCCCGGCCCCTGTTGGGTTCTTTAGTCTGTTGCAGTAGGCACTCGTACTCCTGCCCGTGCCTTCAATTTTGCCTGTCCAGCCGGACACCTGCTCTTCCGTTTCTGGTGCCTAAAAGTTACATCGGTGGCTCTGGGGTAACTACCAGAACGGACCTGCCGCTCCATGTTGTGACACCCTGTCCCATTGTTCATTGGACAGAGCACGTGCGGGCTGCACTTCTGCCCTTCCTGCACTTTCTTGCTGGGGCCTTTACCCTTTCGTTGATACGACTCCTCATAAGGCCTATTTGCAAGACCCGGCACTCTCGCACTGCGCGTTGGGTTGCCACCCTCCTTCCTGATTACGCGGGCAATTCAATAATCAGGTGGGGAGTAGTTGGTAGCCCCTCCAGAACCTGTCTGGAATGGAGGGCTCTTTCCACACGACCCTGCAAGTCATTGGGCCAAAGGGGTCCTGCTGCCCATACTCCCGGACCGTGTCACAGGTTGTTGCGTCTCCTCCTTTGCTGGAACCTCCCGTGCTGCGTCTGGAGCGCTCCCAAAGGAATGCCGGCTGCTGCGGCCCATGCACAGGCTGCAAATGAGGCGCGTCATGCCAGAAGATACCCTGACCCTCCTGACCCTTTGGCGCCAGCCGAGGGGTATCCTCTTGAACCTGCCAGGGACATCGTCCACCCTCTGCTCAACCCGCCGTGTGGACCTCCGACACCCACACCTGTCAGGCTTGAGCTTGTAACCCAACCAAGACAGACTGTTCCAGCGGTAATTCGAGATGTCACCTGTACGGCCATAGCTCTGTGCCCGGGGTATCTCCCAGAGATTTTCAGGTTCCCATTAGGGCTTCCATGTGACATCGAGGATCTGATCGATGAAGCCGAACGACACTTAAGCACCCTCCGGCCGCCCTACTGTGACAGGGTGCTAGCAGTTCGTCCTCAGCCAGTCCCTATGTGTGCGACATTGCTGATGGTTCCTTCTTGGGTTGCCTTTGCTGCAATTTCCGCCGTATGTTTAGATTTGCGGGGGATTCAGGCCAATGGGCCAGGACCTCTCCTGGCCGTCTATGTGACAAGGCCTACCTGCCGCTCCGAGCTCCTTCGCCAGGCAGGGCTCTTCGGGACACGTCCTTGCCGCGTGTACTTGGGAACTGAGACTCGCCCCTTGGAAGAAGATGAAGAGGTCACACTCTCAAATGGGTGTATGGTCACTTTCGTCAGCGATGATACCATGCCTGACTTCTCTACGGACCTACAGTATCGCCTTCAGATGCCCCACATGTGGCCTGAGACTCCCCCGAGGCTTCCTAATACTTCACGAAGCGCACTTCTGCTTCTGCATAGCACAGGGCGTTTTCTTTATAGGCCCCAGGCTTCGGAGCTCCCCATGGACGAGGCAGCCGCCCGCTTCATTGGTGTCAATCGTGATTCTGTGGAGATCCACACGCCTGCTGACGGATGTGACAGATTATGCCACCAGGGAGTTGGTGTGCGGGGTGTCCTTGCTTTTATAGAGCCCACTCTGTTGCCACCGGATCTACCACAGTATGTTGTCTTCCTTGACCTTCGCCAGGTTGCCTCAAGCCTTAAGTTTTTGGTTCTAGGGCAGCCTTTCATTCTCAGAGCGGATCTCCCCGGGCTAGTGAAACAGCGGCCGCCCCCTGGTTGGTTCTTGCGTATCAGGGGTGGTCGCCTCCGGCGGCTCCGCCTTGACTTTCGACATGGGGCTACCCTTGTCTTCGGCTTCGAGTATATCATGGATTCGGATCCGCCCTCGGAGCACTTCTCCTCCACCTCGGAGCAGAACGATGACGACTCGGAAGATGATGAGAACTCAGAAGGCCAAGACACCACCACGGCACCAGCTGATTCGGACGGGGAACATCTTTTTGCCGATGACCCGTGTTTCCGGCGCTCGGTTTCTCGGTCCCGCAGCAGACAGAGACGAGAGCGGGACCATGCTGCTCATGGGGGCCACTCCACTGCTGCCCCGGCTGGGGGGGTGCTTGGTCTGCTTGGCTTCCCTGCCACAGTGGCCGCGCGCTAGCTGCCTTCCAATCGGTCTCTGCCTTGCCTCACGGACTCTGTAGGCTTTCTGCCTCTCATCACGCCGCCCTTCGGTTTGGGTCTAGGCGTAGATTTAGGGATCGTTTGGTTTGGCTTAGTTCTCCCCTTTGCCTTCATCTGGGGCTTGGCTCTTACTCGCATTCTCGGGTATTGTCGGCGACACTTGCATATGTGCAAGTGGCCAATTAGCCCTGGCTACCGTCGCCTGCCCGGCCGACAGTTTCTGCACAGCCTTTGTTGCACTATCAAGGCCTTCGATGATCCCTGGCGCCTTTCGGACTGTCGGCAAGCTGGCGCGTGCATAGAGTGCAAATGGTTGCAGGAGCCGGTTTCCTCTTCTCAGGCCTCCCGTACCGCTCTCGCCTCGTTAAGACACACAGCGCCACAGCTTGGGCAACCGTGGCGCTACCTCCCAGCTGAGGATGCCGAGTTCTTCATTGACCCGGCAGCTTCGGAAGCCTCCAGTGGCGAGGAGGAACCGACCATGCATACGGCACACTTCGGGGTTCTAGTTGCGGGTTATATGCTCGAGCATGTCCGAGTAGATATGCTCTTCCCTGCGACTCTTGCCGAGGCGCTCCTCGCTGTGCAGTCTGCGCGCTTGTTCCCGGCCTCGGAAGACTTCCCTTGCCTCCTTGCGGCAGATCCGCAACCGTGTCCCGGAGCTGGTGTCCTTTTGGGCCACGCACATTGGCAATTGTCGGCAAACATTGTTTGCTTGAACCTTCTCCCTTTTGATGGCAGACTCTTTCCGGCCTCTGTGCCCGACTATCTCTCTCGCGCCGAAATCCTTGCTGTTGCTGATGTGCTCCCGGGCCTGGGGGTTAATGTCTATGTCGGCAGTGATCTCGTGCCGTTAGATGATGGAATCTACTGCCAAATACGTGCAGGGCTCACCATAACTATCACCCCCCCGGATGAGCCGTTGCCCGTCCTCTTTTCCCTGCCGTACCTCCTGCAATCGCGTTTTGCATGGAGCGCGCGTGATATGCTCCCTGGGCGGCCAACTTCCGATGCATACTGTTTGGTCACTGCACAGGAGACTGTCCTGTTCATTTCGGATCCAAGAACCCCCACTGATCATCGTCGTCAGATTGCTATTTGCCTGGGCATCCCCCTTTCTGTGTTACAGCTCACACCCTCATCACCGAGAGTTGATAATGCAACGATTGACGGGCTTCCCTGCCGCACTCTGATTGCCGTCAGTGAATCGTCGGCCCTGCACGATGGCCTTCAATATTGTGTTCTACTGGATCAGCGGGCTCTAGCCATGGGATGGCGAAACATCTTTGCCTTCCGTGGACATGTTTTCTGCCCCGCTCTTCTTAGCGATCTCCGGGATGTGGCGCCAGCGGGGTACACCCCCTTTCTTGACGGAGTATCAGCCGGTCAGACCCACTTACAGGTAGTTGAGGGACAGGTCCTTGTTGTCAGGCTCACGCAGGTTCAGCCTACACCCGTGCCTGGAGCAGCCCTGCTTTCTGCCCAATCTGAGGAGACAACCGAGACACCTCCCTCGGATGCCCTCGCCCACAGAAACGGCGAGCCAGGGTCTCAGCCTCAACCAAGTGCTGCCGATTCCTCGGCTGTTGGCGGCACAACGCAACATCTCGCGGATGGATTTGAGGGCGATCCTCCCTCTCCTAGCAACAGTTCAGCGACCCCGTTGCAACCAGATAGCGGGGGTGCTGACCCTGTATACCATAATCTCTCCTTTGTTGTCCTCGTTCCGGACTACTCACCTGAGATTGTGTCTGTCCGCGTGAGTATCCCTGCAACTCAGCACGGCACTCTGGCTTTGGTGTCTGCGGGTCGTTTGCCCTTACGGCGCCTACGCTTCCCTAGGCTGCTCCCTGTCAGGTTCCAGACTTTTGCCGGTGTTGCGCTCCTCGTTGCGGCCCCCACGTGGCCACAAAGTAACCTGACTGTCGTCATTGATAGCAGGACCCTGAACGGTCGCCTCTTTGCGGTCAGCTTGCCAGCCTCCCTTGCGGTCGCAGCTTTGCTGCGCTTGGCCCGGGTTTCCATCGACGATAGACCTCTAGTCTTTGTGGGAGATACGCCCTGGCCTGTTGATAATCAGGGGTTAGCTAGACTTTCGGAAGGGGACGTGATACAGATCCTCCCTCATGCCCATGAGCCTCTATCTGTGACCACTCTTGCTTCCATGTTGCAGGACGCAGAATGCTGGGATGTGGGCCCCGCCCTGCCTGCTACTCATTCCGAGCATCTATGGGTCATGGGTGATCATGTCAGCCTTCTCCATGAAGTGCTTCCCGGTCGTTGGGATTTTCTGCGGACGGACTTGGCTGCCCTTCTTGAGGTCCCTGAGACAAGCCTGCGTATTCGGGCAGCGGCACCTAGCCTCGATGATTTTGCCCACCACGGCTTTGAGGTTTGCACAGTTCTCTCTGCAGCTTCTAGGGATGGTGGTGCCTTTTCACCTCCTGCTGAGGTCTGCTTTCTTGACCTCCGCCCCATCCTTCTTGGGGTTGCTTGCTTTAGGGTTACGGGGGAATGGCTTGACGAGGAGTCGCTCATTGCTCGTTTCCTTCCCCGCTGCCCTAGGGGTTATAGAATTGCCCTATCCCCTGCCAACAGTCTTCCCACTGTACATAGGGACGGCGTCCCTATTGTCCCGGGCTTAATTGTTGCAGTCGATTTCGTGCCCAGCAATTGGCATGCAACTGATTGGAGGACTCTTGCCTCTGCAGACCAGAGCCCCTCCCCTCCCTCCAATGGACCTGCTGACATTGCCCCAAGTGCACCACATCATGGGGTATGGCGTTCAACCGCCTCACGAACAGATGCTGGCACAGGCGGTTCGGATTCTGTTGAGGGCAACCAGCGGACCGAGCGTGCACTCACATTCCCCTCCCGGGATCATACAAGCACCAGGCCTGTTGCTGACCCTCTTTTCTCATGCTCTTATGGTGGTTCCTCACTGCAAATTTACAGTCGAGTAGTCATGTGGCTCGAAGCCTTCGATAACGGCCTCCTGCGCACCCCTGTCCTCCTGGTTTGCATGTGCGGTAATCTCTCTCCTCTAGGCCTTGTCGGCTTATGGCAGGTGCATTTGTTTCGACTGCTAAGGGACTCCTTCTGGATTGCAACAGGAGTCCTTGGGCAATGCTGCTTTTGCCTTCTGTGTGCTATCGGCAGCTCTGGACGCGGCCGTGGGATCGCCTTTGTCTTTCCTACCATATGTCTGCTCGCTGTCGTCCTGTTGCCGGGTACACAGGCAGTCCATTTACCGGCTGTGCCTAAAGAATATGCTGTGGTCCGATCGGATGGTATTCGCCGTCCTGTGCCCACGCCTTGCCGAGCCCATTCTTTTGTCGTCTCGCCCTTGCCACAGCCTCTCTCTGGCCATCATGACTTCTGTGCACAGGACTCGGATGACATAGAGACTCTCCTTGAGGAGAGCCTGCGTCTTTCAGACGGGGAGGCCATCTTCCTGGCGTCGACCCTGCTGCAGACTCTTGTTGAATATTTCCAGCCCCCGTGGGGACAACAGCTTGAGCACCGTCCTGTATATGATGGAGCAGCTCCGGTTACACTCCGCCTTGCGTCGCTTCTCCCTGCTCTACACCCTCAATACCAGCATGGTATTGCTGCTGACTCGGTTGCAAACTTCCGGAGCCCTGCCGACATCGATACCGCTGTCTCTGCCCCGGCACTCCTGTCTCCTAGACTTGTCGATGGACCGGAAGTCTTTGATCTCGATGCACGCACTTGCCAGCTGCCAGGGGGTATGGCTTTGCTCTCAGAGGTACAGCAGGTTTTCCCCTTTTGTAGACTGCGTGGCCCTGCCACCGGCCTTCCTCGTCCGGAGCGTTTCGATAATTGGCTCCATTCGGGGGCACCGGGACGGAGCCCTGCACCTGGTGAGACTCTAGTTCTGACTACGGATGGATCCTACTCTCCCGAAGGGCCCATCGCCGGCTGGGCCGTCGTGCTCAGTCTAGTCGCCTGTGGGGACCCCCTCCCTGGCCAGTTTATTGGCTGCATCTCTGGTCCCATCGATCCTCTTGCCGCTGCCATTGGGTCTGCTTTCGGCGAGCCTGATGCATACCTTGCTGAAGTGGCGGGACTTTACTGGGCTGGACTTCTGGCCTTTCGTTTACCAGGATGTCACGATGTCATTTTTCGTGCGGACAACATGAGCGCCCTCACCGGAGTTGCGGGTTCTGCACACATGCGAGAGCACTCGCTTTGCCGTGCAGCTTGCAATCTGCACATTGCTTACGGTATCTCTCGTGGCGCACCTGCATACCAACATGTGTATGGGCATTCCCATGAGCCCGCTAACGAACTCGCGGATGCCCTAGCCGGGGTTGCTGCGCGGTCTCCAGGATGCCTCCCCTTTCCTCTGGATCTAGATGCCTGGCTGGGAGACCCAAGGAGCAGCTTTTGCTTGGCTGCCGCATTTGTGTGCTACTCAGCGCTGGCCTCATGCCTTCCCACACATCCGGCATGACGTCTTGTCCTGGGGAAGAGGCGATCTAGAGCGCTCGTGGTCCATCGACCAAATTATGCGACCGCATCTACGGATCAGCGAAGGTCAGGCCTTTAGTGATGCTCGCACCGCTAAGGCAGAAGTCTGCCTGGGAATTGCGTCCTTCAATGCACTCTCCTTGCTTGAGGTTATGCCTGGCTCCCATGCAGCCGGGCTCCATGGTAGCACTGGGCGTGTCAAGCTCCTTGCCACTTCATTAATTGAGCAGGGGATTGATGTAGTGGGTCTCCAGGAATGTCGCACCCCTAAAGGTTCCATGGAATGCTGCGGCTTCCGCCGTCTTTCTTCTGGCCGAGACGGAGACGCTTGCTTCGGTGTTGAGCTTTGGGTCCACGAGCGGTCCGCCTTCGACAGCCAGTCTCTACTGGTACTGCATGCAGAGCCCACTTTTCTCATTGCGGGCCTCACCTTTCAGGGTCGACCACTTCGTTTTCTGGTAGGGCATGCCCCACACCGAGCCCACCCCGTTGCTGTCAGAGAGGAGTGGTGGAAGCGTGTCACTAACACGTGCCAGGCTTTCTCCCGGTCTGCTGCGTGGATCCTCCTCCTTGACGGCAACTGCCGCCTTGGCCAATTTGAAGGACCGGGAGTGGGCCCCCACCAGGCTGATGTAGAGGATGAAGGGGGTGAATTACTGCGCGCCCTTGTCCTTACTCTCGATTGTTGGCTCCCTGCAACCTTTACAACTTCGGCCCGAGGCCCGGGAGGCACACTGTACCAGCGGAGGAGTGGCTCTTTCGATCGCTCCGACTATGTCGGGTTACCCTGCGAGTGGCAGCTGACATCTTGTCACGCACAGGTTGTCCCGGAAGTCTCCGCTGGGCATAAATGTGTGGACCACTTTGCCGCGGTTGTTCACTGCACATTGTCCCCGTTGAAGCTCCTGCGGCGTACCAAGCAAGCGCCCCGCATAGACTCTGAGGCTTTAAGCTTGCCTGCCAACAGGGCTGTGGTTGAACAAATCATTGCATCCGCACCTGTTCCTACGTGGGCTACTGATGCAAGCGAGCATGCTGCCATTTTGACTGACCACTTGTACCACGGTTTAGTCAGTGCCTTTCCACGCAAGCGGCGACGCCTTCGTGGCGAGCACTTCTCTGAGGCCACCTGCATGCTTCACCAGCGTGTCTCGGAGCTGCGCCGCTCCCTGCGCTGTCGCTCGCATGCCCTGCACCTTACTCTCTTGCGCTGCTCGCTTATGGCCTGGCGGGCGCGAACGCCTTTCTATGCCCTCTACCAGGGCAGATGGTTATGGCAGCTCCAGATTCGTCGGGCTTTTGATTGCTTTATGCTGCACCGCCTTGGCCAGCAGCTACGCATTAGCTGTAAACGGGATAGGCGTGCCAAGCTTATTGCACTGTCCGACCAGGTTGCGGATGCCCCTTGTGCCTCGCTTCACCTTGCGGTTCGGAAGGTCATGCGCCCTAAAAAGTTTCGCCGATCGGGACCCATGCCTCTGCCCATGCTCAAACGCAGCAATGGGACCATCTGCCAGTCCCAGGATGAGGTCTTGACTGAATGGAGAGAACACTTTAGGGTCCTTGAGGCAGGCTTGGAGGTCGATGCTTCCGGTCTAGTGGAGGGGTGTTTCCAACGCCAGCTAGCCTTTGAGGGCACGGATGTTGTTGAGGCCAGCGACCTGCCAACCTGGCACCAGCTCTGTGCGGCATTTCGAGCGACATCGCCTTTTAAGGCATGTGGCCCAGACCTCCTTCCCCCTGCCATTTGCAAATATTTCAGTCACTCGCTTGCGACTGCCTTCTGGCCAATAATGCTTAAGGCAGTTTTACGCTCGAACGAACCGGTAGGACTAAAAGGAGGAGTCCTACACAGGATTGCGAAACCATCGGCGGTCGATAATACGACCGCAGGCTTCAGGGGGATCCTGGTGCAGTCCTGTTTGTCTAAGGTTCTCCATAGGACAATGAGGGATCTAGCTGTGCGCCATTGGGATCACCACGTGCTCCCCCTCCAAATTGGAGGAGGTCGCAAAGGTTGCCCTGCCACCTTCGGCCACTTTTGTTCCAGGGCATTCCTAGCATATGCGCGCGCTGTTAACAAAAGTGCTGCCATCCTCTATGTAGATATTGCAGCGGCTTATTACGGAGTCATCCGGGAAGCGGTCCTCGGGGCCCAGAAGCACAGCAGGCCAGTAGAGGCTCTGGCCCACTCATTGGGCCTCACGGCTGGTGACCTACAACAGCTTCAGAGCTACATTGTTGACGAACCAGTGTTGCAGGAGCAGGGGGCCGGCCCTCTCCTTACTGAGATCGCGACAGAGCTACACCAAAACACATGGTTCGTCATGCAGGGGGATAGTCAGCTAATAGAGACATATCGAGGGACCAGACCAGGGGGGTCCCTGGCCGATATTATCTTCAGCATCCTCTTCTGCAAAGTCTTGCAGCGCAGAGACCGTTCCTCTTTCCAGCAGTGTATGCCGCGGATACCCTGGCATGGACACAGGGCTCCGCGCCCCTCGGCACTTTCAGACCGGGCGGCACAGGTCGAGGCGAGCGATGTCGTTTACGCTGATGACTTGGCCAGCTTCCTGCTTGCGGCTAAGGCGTCTGAGCTGCCGCGTGCTATTTCTGCTGCCACTGCAGAAACCGTTGACACTTTTCGCCCACATGGTCTCAATGCCAACATCGGGCCCACCAAAACGGCTGCATACCGGTCACGGCTCCCGAGCCGTGCGGCGGTCCCTCTTTGCTGAGGCCAAAGGGCGGTTGGTCGTGCTGCCTGAAACTACAGGGGGTTTCAAGCTCGATATTGTGCCGGTATACCGCCACCTTGGTTCCTTTGTCTCGCACTCGGGCTGCATGCTCACGGAAATCCGGCATCGCCTTGCTCTTGGGCGTTCGGCCTTAAAGGAGGGCAAACAACGTTTGTTTGCATGCCGGCAAATCCCGTTAGATAAACGGGCTGTCCTCTTCAAGATGCATGTGCTCTCCTCCGTGTATTCGGGGATAGGCACTTGGCCAGCACTTAATGCACAGGAGTGGTCGGCCTTTTCGGGAGGACTGGTTAGCCTCACGCGCCAGTTATTGTGCCTCCGCCATGAAGGTGGCTGTCGTTGTACGGAAGCGCAAATCTTTGCGCGCGCCGGCCTTGCTACTCCGATTGATGCACTGCATGCCGAGAGGTTACGCTTCCTGGGACAACTAGTTGCCCAAGGCCCGGATTCGGCCTGGGCACTCCTGTCTTGGTATTCAGGCTTCCTCGACGCGCTGCATTCGGCGTCCACTTGGCTCCTTGAAGCTCTGGGCCCCACGTGCCAGCTTGGGCCTATCTCTGATGACTGGCCTTCATGGGAAGACCTTATCCGCCGACGCCCTGGCCAATGGAAAGGGCTCCTAAAGCGAGCCGAGGCGTGGCATGCCGGGAGGAACCAGCAAATCGCCGCCCTGGATGCTTTTGTTCGGGATATGTGGCATGCGTCTGATGCCGCCTCTGCGTCCGATTTGACCCAGTGCCTCCATGCTTGCCTGCCGTGCCGCAAGGGTTTCTGGTCCAGACAACAGTGGGGTGCACACGCGCACCGTGCGCATGCGTACAAGTCGCGGGCCCATGTGCTGTCTGCAGGGCGCACTTGTCAGGCTTGTGGACTTCAGCTTGCAAATGGTGCCAAACTGCGTACCCATCTACGGCTCAGCCCTCTCTGTGTGCAACGTCTTGAGCAGCTTGCGGCCTCTGACCGTCTGTGCCCGGATCACAGCACTGCGCATGAGCTCGCCCCAGCCATCTCGGGGGCCGGCAGGGCTTCATTGGGACCTCTACAGCTCGAGGTCTTTCCTCCGCTGCAGGATGCTCTACGAGATTTCATCCCACCCGCAGCTGATATAGATCAGGCTATTATGGACCTTGTCACGTCCTTCATTGCACCGCTCCCCGTGTTGCGTGCGACTCTGACGTGCTGGTGTGAGGGACTGGCCCCAGGCCCTGTCCAGGCTGCGGCTGCTGATGTTTTGTTTGTCTTGCATCCCCAGCATCTATGTGACACCGCCGCCCTTTGTGGGGGGTGTCCTTGCCGCTTCCTCCTCTTTCCGTCCGAGCATTGATGTGCCCCGTGTGGTCCCACGTCCAACCAGTGGCCGCGTCTTGATCTTCGGTGCCACCAGTGCTCACCCGAGCTGGTTGGACCGCTTTGAGCTTTCGGGCTGTACCCAGTACCCTATGGACTTTTCGGAGCTCAACTCGAATCTCCCCATGGATTGCTGTGGGATTTTCGTGGTTCTGCCGGCACTTCCAGGTCCTGGACTTGTCCCCTTTGCTCCTGCAGCCTGCCCCCTCAAACTGCTTCGACGTCTGTGCCTTTGGACTGCCGATGCACTGCGAGGCCTTGGAGCTGTCCTTACCTTCGCTCGCACGTCACGGCCCGCCTTTGTCTCCTTTCCTGGCCCTGCTACTGCCTTTGCTCCCCTGTCAGGGTGGCTGCAAGCCATGGGAACAGTTGAGGCAGCGGCGGCTCCCGCCCGACCTTGTCTCACCTTTGAATTTACTTGTACAGTTCTGCACTAGGCACGTCCTTCGGACTTTCAGCCCGCCCGAAAGAAAGAAAGGCCCCTATAGAAGTCTCGTCCATCCCGGTTGGGGGCAATTGCCGCTTGCGAGAAGATTCTAGACACGTGCATTTTCAACACAGACGGGATTGTTTAGGCGGGACGCTTGAGATGGCACCTGCGAGTTGTACCAGGGTCGCCAGACCTCTGGCCTATTCCTTGGGGTTCCTCATGATGAATGCACGATAACAAGCCCTAAGGGACCCTATTGCAATTCTTCAGGGCCCTCCTTTGTGGAACCCGACCCATTGTAGGACCTTTCAAGGAGCCCTTAAGGGACCCTTGCTCAGGCTGCATACCCCAACTTCCCAGGGGCATCGCACGAGGTTTTGTGCGCCAAGGGCAGCTTTTCGGCACGAAGGGTTCTTTAGAGGCGAGATCCACGCCTTGGGCCCTCGGCAGAAAGGAGAGCTACCAGATCTCACCGAACATGGTGTGCCTTGGGTGCTGATGGGAAGCCTTTTGCTTTGTGTGTACAGTTTTCAACTAGGGTTCGGGGTTGTTTCTCTCGTGTAGCAGGGGTCCCCTCTTTTGCAGCCGTGTCTTTTGGATCTCGGGCTTTGCTGACGAGCTAGCAAGGTTCGTGCTGACGGTGCATCAGGCTGGCAAGGGCATCCTGGTCACGTCCATGCACAAGCTTGACCTGCGTCTAACAATTCGATCAGCTTTGGTTTGGATTCAAGAAGTTTCAAGAACATGGTGCCCATGTGTGGCGGGAGGCTGTAGATGTCAAAGCTATGTCGCAGCCAAGCGCAAGCAGCATTTACGAAGCCATCTGGTGTCAACGCGAACCGACCCGAGCCCCTGAACCCTAAAACCTGAGCCCATGAACCCAGACAGTTAAATCGTGTTGATATCAAGTTGCATACCAGGACCAAGAATCTGACTCGGTAGCTAGTCCAGACAAGAACCGCGGCTTATGGGGCAAAGAGGCAACCCGAACACAAATCCGATCAAGGGTTCCACGTACCAGCGAGGAACCTTAGGGTTTTTTCACACCTAACCCAAACCCTGAAGCCTCAACCCCAAACCCCTAACCCTGAACTCTAAGCCCTAGCTTTCTGATTACAGTAGAATCCCTGGCCCTGCGAATGAAATCCTCAAGCTCTGTGCCCTGAAGCCTAAGCCAGATTAGGGTGTGCGTTATCAAGTCTTGTTCGTAGTTTTTTGCTGAAGGGTTTAGGGTTTAGGGTTTAGTGTGCTGAAGGGTTCTGTAGGGTTTGTGGAGGTTTTCAAAAGGGCGTTGAAAGGAGTCTTTAGGATTCGTCTGCGAGTGCTCGAAGAGGACGCTGACGATGCTTCGCTGTCCGAAAGCTATGACCAGATCCTGAGGTGTCTCACTGAGGGTTTATAGGGTTGGTAGTGTCTAATTACACGGTTTATGCAGCTATAGAGTTTTTTGGGTTTGTTCTCGCCCGAAGGGTCCTAATTATCATCGAACCATACCGGCTTATACGATGAATATTTGGATGGCTGCAATCTGCTCCCCTTACGTTTGAGTGCTTCCCAGGAGTACTTTACGCGGGGGTTGGCCGTAAATTTTGGGAATGCATTCTAGATCATGGAGATTCCTCGTGATTTCGCACAAGGATGGGGGGGTGGGTACGCGGAGAATGTAGGGTTTATAGGGTCAATAGGCTCTATGGGGTTTCGGTTTGGGGTTTGGGCGGGAAAGTGAGATCTCTTTGGAGCCAGCGTTGCGATTTCAGGATGCGAGGTACACTGAACTTTGTAAGAAGTCGGGGTTGGAGGTAGCATGCCTTCAAGCTGTTCTTCGTCTAGCACATCAGCAGGCATATATAAACAGTCAGATGACTCCTGCGCTCCACAGACATTTGCGAGCATCAGCTCAGGTCATCCCGTACTTCTCACTGTCAGGTATCAGAGTGGCTGGATTTCGGAAAGCAGGATTTTGGTGCGGGTTGGCAACATTGACAGCAAGGACTAAATCCTGTGTGAAGATGTGGGCAAAGACTGAAACCCGCTGCTTAAATTTGAAGCAGGATTGAGGCTTAGGGTTTAGGCCGAATGCAGTGGAGTTTGGGGTTTGCAGAAGGCTCGGTGTTGCTAAGGACTCTTGTTTCAGTTTTCAAAGATTGAATGCGGATCACTATACTTGCAGCATAGGAGAAAAGCACAGAAACCACAGACCTGTGTAAACCAGCGGGCCAAAAAGCCAAAATCTTCATGATTCAACCCTAAACCCTAGACCCTCGACCCAAAACCTGCATGGTTCAACCCGAATCCCGAAAACCCTAAACCCTAAACTTTTTGCCCTGAACCCTAAACCTTGAACCCTAAGCCCTAAACCCTAAACCCGCAACCTTCAACCCTAAACCCTAAACCCTAACCTTAAACCCCCAAATCCCGATTAGGATCCATGGCCTTGGATGGACCATCCCGGCCGTCTTCGTCATTGTTTCGGAAGGCCAGGCCTAGACGGGGCTCAGCGGGTGGATGGGCCTGGGGGGCTCAGGAGATTTTGGGTTTGGGGGTTTCTTAGGGGTACTTAGAAATATTTTTTTTTTAATTTTTGGTTATTATAACCCCTAAGAAGCATAAAATTATAGTTTTTGCTAGGGTCTAAGTTCAGTATAGGGTTTAGGATGTAGGGTTTTATGGGTTCAAGGGGTTTAGGGTTTTACGGTTTAGGGGTTTAGGATGTAGGGTTTGGTGGGTTCAGGGGAAGGGCGCAGTCTCAGCCTTGGTTGGGATTGTTGTGGTCGGATGACTTCGGTCCATGCAAAGACGCACGCTTGAGAGTCGAAGCTTTGTCATAGTTGGGCAACATTTTAGATTATTATGGGTACCTAAACCCAATAAGGACTAAAATGTACCATGTTTAGTACTAGCCCAGCTATGAACTAGGAAGGAGTCGAAGGCCAACCACGCAGAATTTCTCGCATTGCAGAGAGGGCTTCTTCGGAATCCGAAGCCCTGCACCCTGAGACATATGGGTGGTTGTCAAAATTATGGTGATTTTTTCGGTCCCTAATAGAGCACGGCACCTGACCTGATATTTAGGGTATCCAAAAAAGGGGCCATAATTTCGATAACCCCGCATGTGCCCAAACTACAACCTCCAACCTTGAATAATTGTAGCCGCAGCATCCCCATACTGCAAAAATCAGAATCCTAAATCCGAAGCCCTGAGACACTAAACCCTAAAACCTAAACCCTACACGCCCTAAACCCTATAACCGAAACCCTAAACGCCCTAAACCCTAAACCCGAAGCCCCCAGTAAACCCTCCAGCCCTGCTGAGCCGTAGACACTAAGCTGGGTTCTTGTTGCCCAGACCCCCGGGAGGATCTAGAAAGTCGATCCCCTAATTTGGGGCTTTAGGGCCTTTAGGGTTTCGGGTTTAGGGTTTAGGGGTTTAGGGGTCTAGGGGTTTAGGGTTTAGGATCTAGAAAGTAGATTCCCTAATTTGGGGCCCTATACTACTAAGGGTGGTTTAGGGTTTAGGGGTTTAGGGGTCTAGGGGTTCAGGGTTTAGGATCTAGAAAGTAGATTCCCTAATTTGGGGCCCTATACTACTATGGGTACTTTACAGGAACCCCCATTAAGGGATCTACTTTCTACATCCTGCCGGGGGTTTGGGTAAGGGATATAGTTTTTGTTACCATACTCGGCATTTGTAGTAAGTCATATGGTTTCCTAATTCTGGTAGCTTAAGTTAAAATCAAAGTCCCAGCAAACCCGAAGCCCTAAACGCTATCCCGTAGACGCTAAACCCTACAGCCACAACCCTAAACCCCAAACCCACAACCCTAAAACCTAAATTCCCTAAATTTATTTAAATTCCCTAAACTCCCGAAGCTCCTTAAATTCCCAAAACCCAAACCCCAAGACCTAAACCCCTAAACCCCGTGAGCCCCAGGCTCGGCGGCCTCCAAGACGAACGCGGAGAGATGGGAGGACAGCCTCGTGCTCTGGACGAGAGATCCTCGGCGCTCGAAAGTTCGTTGGGGCTGGGGGGGTTCTTTTTTAGAGGGTTTAGGGTTTAGGAGGGTGTAGGGTTTAGGGTGCAGGGTTTAGGGTTTAGGGTGTAGTATTTAGGGTTTAAGGTTTAGGATTTAGGGTTTAGGGTGTAGGGTTTAGGGTTCTTAGGGCAATTCGTTGAGGACCTCATATTTTTTGGACCTTAGGGGTATGTTACACGAAAATAATACAAGTATCACAATTTCAAGGGACTGCAGAGAATGTTGGGGTGAGGCTGGGGGTTCCTTTTCGAGTTTTAGGGTTCCTTTAGGGATTAGGGTTGTTTTAGTGTTTAGGGAGTTTAGAGGGTTCGGCAATTCGTTGGGGTGAGGCTGGGGGTTCCTTCTCAGGGTTGTTTTCGGGTTTAGGGTTTAGGTTCCCTCTAAGGTTGGGATTTAGGGTTCCTTGGACGTTTAGGGTTTAGGGTTGGTTCAGGGTTTGTGAGTTTAGGGTCCCTGTTTGGGGTTCTAGTACGTGGGATGCACTAAGGGTTTCATAAGGGGAGGGTTGCAATAATGCAGGGGGTAGGGCTTCGGGCTTGGGATATAGAGTTTAGGGTTTAGAGTTGGGGGCTTAGGGCTACGATGGTGGGGCACTGTGAGGACAGCGATCAGGCAGGGCATGATTGGAAGGCTCTGATTAGGGTCTGGGAAGTATATAAGGTTCCCAAAGGTTAGATGTCGGCTTTCCGGCATGTTTCGCTCATTGAGTTCCTTTCGACTTGCCTGCGATCCAAGCCTCCCTAAACCTCATTATCCATGCAGTATGGTACTGTAAGGTACCCTAACCCTGAACCTCGTTATTACAAGTGGCTATCTTCGTTGGTCTTCATAGGTCATCGCCGATCGCTTCGATCATGCTTGAGCCCTTTTCATGGCAACGGCCCCCGGCGCCGCCGGCGCTAAGAAAAGACTTGGCGACGTTCTGGGTTTGGGTCAGGGCTTCTAGGGTGCAGGGTGTAGGGTTTTCGTAAGCTCCAAACTTCCCGATTCAAGGCGGTCTTGCGGTGTGTGCATGTGTGCCCTTTATGCACCGTGCGCATCCATACCGTATTCAGACCCTAAACACGGAACTCTAAACGGCAAAGAACCTCACTAAACCCCTAAACCCTTTTCCCCCAAAACACCTTGCTAATTCCTCAACCCTTCAGCCCTAAACCCTAAACCCTCAACCCTAAACCCTAAACCCCAACTAAACCCTTGAACTCTTACTCGCCGAGGTGGCCGAAAGTCTCCGGAACCTTTGCCAGCCTGCTCCCGGGCCACAGTTCCCACTCCTAGTCCACGTCCTACTCCTGCTCCAACTCCGACTCTTACTGCTACTCCTACTCCTACTACAACCATTACAACAACTCATACGCATTGTAATGCTAGTCTTATGACCATGAGTAGTATTTTATGACCCTCGTCGTTTTCATGTTTTCGATTATTATTGTCATGTTCGAAGCTGTCAAGCTGAATCACCGAACCGAAGAGACTTGAAGATTCCGAAAACCATCCTCCAAAAAGAACCGAAAACGCTCCAGATCCTGAGGTCCTTCAAACAAGCCCGATTTTGGATGGGTCTGGACTCTAAGCCCTACCCATAGCCCTTGAACCACCAAACCCCGACGATCCTAGAGTCCCGAAGCGCTGCACTCAAACTTTAAACCCTAAACCCGAAATTTACATCCCTTACTGTACGATCCCAGAGCCTCGAAGTTGCGGTCGAGGGTTTAGGGCTCGTAAACCCTAAGCCCTACCCTAAGGGTCCTAACAAATTGGGGAACCTCAAAATTCAGGGTTTCTGAGACCCCAAAGAGACCCAAAGACTCTCCCTAGGACATTCCGGACCCTCCCAAGGAGATACCTGGACCCTTAGGGTAAACCCTAAACCCCAAACCCGAGGTTTACGGGATCGCAGCAGAAGGGCTGAATTTGCCCGGACTGCTGGTGCCTGGGGGGGGGCTTGCGTGTTTTGCGGTTTAGGGTTTAGGGTTTAGAGTTTAGGGCTGCTTGGAGTTTATAGTAGAAGCACCAAAGTTGGAAACCTCATAGCCTCGATCCATGAGAGTAATGTATAGGGAATCCCAGCACTATTTGGCCTTAACTTTATGGGGTTTACTGTAAGGATTGGGGTTTGGAGTTTAGGGGTTTGGATTGAGGGTTTGGCGTTTAGGGTTTGGGGCTTTTTGGTTGGGGTTTGGAGTTTAGGATTTAGGGTTTGGAGCTTGGTGTTTGGAATTTAGGGTTTAGGATTTGGGATTCAATCATGTCTTTTCTGCAAGCGTCTTCAACTCGGTGCTGTTGTTACCAGTGCAGCTACCATGTTGCAGCCATCATCGTGCCTGGTTCTTTCGTGCGATTATCCGTACTTTTTCTACAGGGACTATCAGAAGGGGTTTGAAGTGCTTTTTTATACCTCAACCCTAGACACTCCAGGGTCTAACCCTAAGCCCTAAATCCCTAAACTGTAAACCCTTAAAGGCTCAAGGGTCTAAGAGTTGAACGCTAAACCCCAAGCCCGCAACCCTACTGCCGGCCCGGGTTTCACACAGGATGTCGGAGTTTCAATCTTAGCCAGGAGTTTCCGTCGAGTCTCGACAGAAATTTCACAAAGGTGACTTACATGCAATGAACCAGAGATCAGACTGCTACTACAGGGGCTACTGTAAAGTAAAGGTTACAACAACAAGAAAAACGTCTGGTTCCCTGCCATCGTGATGCATACATACCTACCGCAGGGTCTCTGCGCCAGTCTCGTTACAACTTCCCTTCATCCTAACCGGTCCAAGAAGGAACGAAAGAGAAACGCAACGAGCCGACACGTGTTCTGCCTGCACAAAGGTGCTGGACGCCTGCGACTACGTCTTGGCAAGCAAGCCCCATGCAGGCAGGGAAACAAACGCTGCCGTGGTCTAGGGTACGAGGTATTGCAATGTAGACTGGCGAACAATTCAAGATTCTGTGTTGCTGCCTTTGCGGTTCGCTATCATGGTCTAAAAGCAGCCTCAGAAACGAGCATTTTTGTGTCCCTTCCTATATATATATATATACACATATGTATACATATATCTATGTGTCTATACATACATGTATGTACATGCAGATATCGACAGAGAGTATACGCGTCCCCAAAGCCCAGCCTCACCATGTCAGCCTCTATCTGACTCTATCTTAATCCCTGGCTCTCGCAGGCACCCTCGTGAACCGAGTTGTCCCACGCCATCTGATTGGCGAAACCTGCCAGGCCGTCAGGGGGCTTGTGCTCCAACTCGAAAGTGCTGCGGGTCGGAGTTTTGAGTTGGGAGTTTCTCGCTGGAGACCGGAGCCGCGGAAGGAACCAGGATTTAGGGACCCAAAAAGCACATAAGCATAAGCATTTTATGGCGATATCCTTACCTTATTGGGCTTCATTATAAGGGGATTCATATGGGATATCCCGACCTTAATTTTTGCTTATGTGCTTTTTTGGGGCCCTAAGGATATGTCTGAGTACTATGCAAAGGTTGGGATGACCGGATCTTTATCATTTCTTTGTCCTAGTTGGGTATTATTTTTTTTAACTTTTTTATGGGTAGTTAAACCCCATAAGGAATAAAAATGTACCTGTTTAATTCTAGCCCAACCATGAACCAGCTTTGTGCCCAGTAGGAATCTTTTTGCCGTTTCATGTTAGGGTGTCCTTGTTGGAACTGAAAGGTTGCACTCTGTTTAGTGGGGGTGTTTGGGGGAGATCGGCTCTTTGCGGGGGTGGGGCTGTAGGGGGAGATGCCTAAGCTCCTAAGAAGGGTGTGGGATTGGGCCTGGCCCTGGTAGGGGGAGATAGGCTCTTCAGAAGGAGTGCAGTAGCCAAGAGGGTTTAGGGTTTAGGGTATATACCGCAGTAGTGCAGTGGTATACAGCAGTACTGCAGTAGTAGTGCAGTAGCAGTGCAGTAGTAGTACGGTAGTAGTACAGTAGCAGTACAGGAGCGCTTCCGGGTACCTAGGGCTGTTGTTCTTTGGGGTGGATAAGCTTAGGGATACTTAGAAACAGTTTGTAATTTCTGGTTATTATAATCCCTAAGAAACAGCTAAAATTAGAATTTTTGCTAGGGTTCTAAGTTCAGTATAGTAAAGGGGGCCCCAAGACTTCTTTACCAAAGCCCGATCACTAACAACCAAGACTGAAAACCCCTTAGGTTGAAGGCTTTTCCTTCATCCTACACTCCCTCCCCCCACAACCGACCAGTTATAGACGTTCACTTCGTGCAACTAAACACGGTGCAACTTTAACAGAAAAGGTTACACTCTTGCTTTGTTTTTGAGAAGACGCTGGGGAGCTTAGTATCGCAGTATTAGACCTGTTCTTGCTAGGACGGTCATTGCTGTTGCTGTTCCGAGAATCATACTCGGAAATGAGGTTTCTAGTTGTTTCAGTACTCCTATTCTTGTTGTTTTTGCGACTGCAGGGATCGTCATGAAGGTAATTCTTTGGACAAGGGTCCCTTCTGGGTTCCTGATGGCTTGAAGTTCGATTGTTTCGGAACCCGAACAGGTAGGTTTAGAAAGCGATAAAATCTTTTGTCGGAACAAAAGTATTCTACAAGCATGCAGGAAACGATGAACGAATCCCAGACTCCAAAAGCGCCTGGAATAAACTGCTTTGCTTTCCAGGGTGTGTAGTTTCGGGGGCCTGAATCATTAGAATAGGGTTTTTAGGGCAAATTAAACTATATATAACAACTATATATAACTGTAGTAAGGAACCCTAGGAATAATATTGGTCCTTATTTCGGCCCCTATGCCGGAGCTGTGGCCAAGTAAGCACTCGAGCTCTTTTGCGAGGTCGCCCCCCCCCCCCCCCATGAGACGATAACCGGAAACCGTGGAAGAGAAGCAGGGAGTACTAAGATTATACTATCTGGGAATACTAAGGTTATACTGGATGGGAGTGCTAAGATTATACTATATGGGAGAACTAAGATTACTGTTTATGGGTACTATATAGGACCCCGTCTAATGTCTTAAGTATATACCTTTTATAGGTATATGGTCCAGATGACATAAACTCTACGCCCAAGCCCTGAACCCTGATGTAGGAACCTGATGAATAAAGCAGGGGTCTTTGTTTGGGTGTTTTTTAATGAGCCTGAATCCTAGTAACTCGTATATTGGGGGTTTAGGGCCAAGGTTTTTTGATCGGGCTCATACATTACGCCCTCAGGCCCGAACCGGCTCCGCCATCAAGGCCTTAGTTGCACTCAACCCGTCTTTCTCCTAGTGCATCCAAGCCTGAAGCTTGAGCCGCTCTGAAATAAGTTGTTCAGGGGTCCATTGTTTTCGCTTTTTGTTTCTAGGTCCTAGGTTTCTACTATGCCATCCCAAGAAAGTATGTACTTTTCTCGTTGGGTGGACCGCGCGTCCTGTTTGGGCGCAGCGGAAATTGTTCCGTTTAGCGAGGCTGGCCGTCTGTCGTTATAATATAGAAGTCGAAATAATTACCAATATTATTCCTTATGGTTCCCCTTTTCAACTATATTTAT
>CAJNDT010002079.1:492500-587500 GCA_905221615.1 Symbiodinium sp. CCMP2592
TACAGATACACATACACATACACACGTACAGTATATGCATGTGTAGACAGTTAGACACACACCGTGTCTTTGTGCACGTTGCCTTCTTGTGGTGTCCTTTTTTCTTCTTTGTGTAGGCTTGCTTGGCATACTATTTCGTTTGTGGGCTTTTTTTTTATCAGGTCTGTGGGCTAAAGTCCTTGAACTCATAGAAGCACGGCTCCCGTCGAAAGTTGGTGGCTCATCCAACAGGTGCACACATGCATGACATCGACACTTCCTGTGAGCTGTGCTCGCTCCTAGACCCTCAATCCTAAACCTTAAAGCTTCGGGGTACTTAGAATTATTTTTTAATTTTTGGTCAATATAGTCCTTCAGAAACAGCTAAAATTTTAATTTTTGCCCGGGGTCTCGTTCAGTATAGAAAGCCTGAGCCCACGGGTCAAGCAAAAGGAACCCCAGGGTCCTAGACCCTCAACCAGCAATCGTATATAAGTTGGGTACGGCCCCCACTCAGTAATAGTTGAACAAGATTCATAATATAGATATAGTAGGACCTTAATCGTAGCCCTATTATAGACTCTTACTGTATGGGGGCCGCACCTAATATGTAAGTCGAAAGCCCTACAACTGAAGTTGTCGTAAGGAGGTTCTTGCTGCATGTCTTCTCGCGATAGCATCTCTTGCTCCTGAGTGTCCGGATTTCTGAGCCAGGCAGGGATAGCCAGATTCAGATCCATGGTCATGATAATGATCACATGCCCATCGCAACGCATAGTTAATACATGCCAATAGACAGACCTAGTAGTAGAGTAGGTAACCTTTAACCTATTTTGGGTAGTATAGTCCCTATATAGTCCATATATAACCAAAAAGGTTAAGCTTTAGTTCCCCATGATACCCGACCAGTAGGCAATAATGCCGTGAACGCTCTACCTTAGATCATGCTCTGGAGACACCGGCCCTTTAAAGGCACCCTTCAAGGAAGTCTTGCAGAACGCTTCAACGGAACCCGTAAAGGAGCTGTATTGAAACCCTTCACGGAACCCGTGCAGAACCTCCTTCAAAGCAGCCCTCAAAGGGACCCTTTTTGGAACCCTTTTAACTAACTCATTGAAGGAGCCCCTTGAAGCACCCTTGACAGGAACCCTTCAAAGGAACCATTTTAAAGAGCCCTTTTAAGGAACCCTTTCAAGGAACCCTCGAAGGCAAAGGAACCCTTAAAGGAACCTTTTAAAGGAACCCTTTACAAGAGCCCTTTAAAGGAACCCTTTAAAGGAACTCTCAGCCCTTAAAGGAACCCCCAAAGAAGGCTCGTCTCAGACCCTAGCTCGACTTCGGACCGACCTCCTGGATCGGCCCAACAGTCCGTCCGACAGAGACCATGGCCACAGCAACGGTGTGAGCATGGATCCCACTGCCCTCCCCCAGACTTTGTAAAGTGGGCCTTGGGTTTCGGGGTGTAGGGGCTAGGGTAGACTTAGGCGTTTTCGGCTCCAAGTATGTTTGGGTGGAGGGTAATCTGCACTGGAAACTTCGCCCGCTCTGTTTCTCGGCGAGCAGACGCTTGCCCTGCCAATCGACCACCACGGAATCCGTGAAGTTGGAAGAGGCAGGGGGGTTCGGTTATGCAGGAGTTTGTTCCGAACCTTGCCTCTCTCAGTGGGTCGCACAGTTTCTTTTCTGTGCCTCCGGCAACTAGAATGAACGCCAGAAGCCTGGGCAGCCACTGCAGCTTGCTCTAGGATCTGTAAGAACGAGTTGCCTGGTTCCACCCTAGAATGCCAAGTTGAACAATGCCCTGGCCCTGGCCCTGGCCCTATAACCCAGCAGCATTGTGATGCATATACAGAACCCCAGTAAAGATCCAGGGTTTCTTAATCAGGTTCCTTTCTGACAATGTAGCAATTTGGGAAACTTGTTGATTCCCATTTATGGTTCCTGTAGAGGTACCTACTCATAAATACTTTTCAGAGCCCCAAAACTACAACCCGGAGTACCCTAAATCCTAAACCCTAAACAAGCCCCCATGTTGATCAGGTCGCTTGGTAGAGATGGCCTTCCAAGACAGGGGATGGAATACTGTAGGGGCCTTAATAATTAGAATAGGGTTTTGGGGCCCACTATACTATAACTACAATACGGAACCCCCAAAAGATTATAACTAGAATAGGGTTTTGGGGCCCACTATACTATAACTACAATACGGAACCCCCAAAAGATTATAGGTAATTATTTAGGCCCCTGCATTAGCAAACGCAGCCCCAAATACCCCCAACATAGAAGCCGTGGAGGTTCTCGGAGCTACCAGGGCCCTAACAATTAGAACAGGCTTTTGTGTTTGTGTTATATACTTATATACGGTTGATGGACAATATCCTGCATGACCCAATATAGGGAATATACCATAATTCCCATAGTTTAGGGTCCTTAAGGTCATGCAGGATTTTGTCCATCAACAGTATCTAGTATATTTTTTGTAAGGAGCCCCTTAGGAGTAGTGTTGCTGTTCATCTCCTGGCAACCGGGACAGGGTTTGTATGTTTGTTGTTGTCGCCGTGGAGGCGGGGTTCAAGATCCTGATGTCGATTGGAAGGCATATGGGAGTTTCCGAAAATGGGGGACCCTAAGGTTACTTTAAAGGGTTCCTTAAAGGGATCTATAAGGGTTCTATAAAGGGTTTAGGGTTTCGGGAGTTTCCGAAAATAGGGGATATAGTACCCTGAATAATAGGATCCTGAGTAGAAGGACCCCCAAATAAGGTGTCCCTGATTTTCGGAAACTCCCATATGTAAAGCATGAGACATCTCCTCCAGCAATAGTTGATTAGCCTGAGAAGGCAGGTTATTTGGCAATGTTCCCTGGGTTGACTTGCGTGTTGACTGAAGGACTACTATTTGCTTAAGAACCCCCAAAAAATGAAAAATATATTCCTTATGGGGGTAATATAGGGATTATTATTTTTATCTTTTGGGGGTTTCTTAAGCAAATAGTAGAGGATTCGACATGACATGTTCATATTCGCAAGCGGACGTGCCGATGTGGCAAACTGTGAGATCTCAGTGTTGTGCGCTTCTGTCAGTAAACTGCATCCTCGGTTTGGCGCTCGTCTTTGAGGGTGGGGTACTATAGGGGTCGGAGTAATTAATAATGCTTTCTCATTATTAAGGCCCCCATGTGATGTTTCTACGGATACTTTCTTGAGATTCATGCGGTGGGCTGCAAAAAGGTATTGGCGATCTGACTGCCCAGAGTGCACACAAGATTTTTCGCAAAAGCGAGGCTTCTTCTTTCTCAAGAAGAGAAGTATCTCAGAACCGGTGTACCCGGGACATAGAGCACTGGACTTGGTCTTTGAACCCGAAACCCCAAAATCCTAACATCCTAAAGCGCAGAGCCTAAGCCTTCGTACCCTAAGCCCCACAGCCTAAAGTCTTAAACCCTTCAGCAACGGCCTGAAGGCAGCGCACGTTTCAAAGGAACCTGCCCCTCTGTCCTGCAGGAGTGTCCGCGTTTAGGGTTTAGGGGTTTAGGGTTTAGGGTTTAGGGTTTGGGGTTTAGGGTTTAGGGTTTAGGAGCAATCAAAGAAAGCAAGGTTTAGGTTTCAGGGTTTCGCAGTATGGTTACAGAGCATAGGGATTTCCAGAACGTAATAATGTAGGTAATATAGGGGCCTCAATAATTAGAAAAGGGTTTTGGGACCCATTATACTATAGTTATAATAAGGAGCCCCACAAGAGTCCAGGTAATTATTAAGCCCTAAATTATGTCTTTAACCCTAAACCCTTAACCCTTCCAGAACGTAATGTGTCTTTAACTTTCCAGGTATAGTTCGTCCTCAGATGCAAGGCGAGCAGAGGTTGGCTTCTAGTTTAGGTTTGGCCGGTAGCCGAAAAGACCTACCTTTTTAAGGAACTATATATAGAAACTACAATAAGGAACCCTAGAAAGGTAGGCCCTTTCGGCTACAGGTAGGGTTTAGGGGTTTAGGGTTTAGGGTTTAGGGAGGTTCACTGTCGAGGTTTCTACATATCGTTTCTGACACCTTGGTTCTTGCTTGCCTGCATTCCTGCTCCAGAAAGCCCATGCTTTGGGTACTGCCCCACTCAGTAACAGTTGCATAAATTCGAAATATTGCTATATTAGGACCTTAGTAGTAGCCCGATTATAGACTGTTACTGTATGGGGGCACTACCCAACCCATGCTGTTCTTGAACCTCATACGGCGGGAGGTTGAGAGCCTGGTTGCCGATGGTGTGAACAGCTGGGCTGTGCATATTCTTCGCTCTTGCACTTCCGCGCAGTACAGGATCAGCCTTAATTATCGGTTTAGGGTTTAGGGTTTAGCCTTCATTTCACATAAACTGGAACCAGTACCCAGACTTAGATCGGCTAAATCGCTTAGCTTCTGAGTTTTGACAAGTGGAACCTTCAGGCATGTGAACAAGTCTGACCGTCTCGGGTTTTGGGGCCACGTATAGGGCTTGAATAACACGACTTGGGTTTTAAGCGGTAGACTAGTATTATGTTTCTTTTAGGGACTACACTTGGATATCCCTATACCTTAACCCCACGTAACCTACCCTTTTAAGGACTTGTATAAAGAAATCATATCAGGGAACCCTAAAAAGGTAGGTTCCTTAGGGTCCAGGTAAACCCTAAATCCTGAACCGGTTCCTTGGCCAAGCCGAGAATGAGAAGTCAAGAGTCTCCATTACATGGGAGTTCAGAGATAAGGGAAAACCAAAGGCATTCGCTGGACAAATAGCCGACAAACAAAAAGATGCAGTTTTTCGACCCCTGAGCCCTGAACGCGAATCCCCCCCCCCCTTCCAACCCTAAGCCTTAAACTCCCTTAGCTGTAATCCTTAAACCCCGAGCCCTAAATCTCACCCCTCCTCCCCAACCACAAGAATCGCACTGATCTTCCTCATTCCCACTGGCTCATCCTCCGACGAACAGCAGCAAGTACACCCAAGGGCTGAAGCTGCATCATCTCATACCCTATCAAAGCATAACATATCACATCCTACCAGAGCATAGCATATCATAGCATACCCTATCGTATCATAGCATCATACCATATCTTATCGTATCAGATCATACCAAACCATGTCATGTTGTCACGCCATGTCATGCCATGCCATACCAGATCAGACGAGATCTAGCGTCTCCGGCTGTGGTGTGAAAGCCAATGACTGCACCCGATCCTGTGCAACTTTAATCTTATTCTCCAGCCTGGGATTGTCTGGCTACGGCCGGGCTTCCCTGAAAGTTGCACCAAACCCAGAGATTCCTCACTTAGAGGGTTTTGGAGTCTCTGGGAATTTCTCCCAGCTTCGTGGGCTTCGCAGCGGTTTTCCTGTCGTGTGGTGCCTTGGGCAACAAAAATGGAAAGGCACGGGGCTCCTCGCGCTGAGTTGAGGATGTGCCTTAGGGTTCGGGGCTTAGGGTTTGAGGAGTTTGAGGTGAAGGATGTACATCTACTACTACTACTACTACTACTACTACTACTACTACTACTACTACTACTACTACTACTACTACTACTACTACCATCACTGCGATCTTAGGTTTTTGGGGTTTCAGTTGTTAAGGTTTAGGTTTAGGGCTGCTTTTTTTTGTTTGGAGCTGCAGCTTGATTGGGATTATCCCATCAGCTCGCATGTTTTTTATTTGTGTGACGGTTTGGGGTTTAAGGTTTTAGGGATTAGGGTTTAGGGCTTTAGGGTTTTAGGGTTTAGGGTTTAGGGTTTAGAGTTCTGTGGTTCATACTTGGAGGATTCTCGCAGGTATTTCTGCTCGCGATCCCCTCAACGTGCAAACAAGCCCGACGCACTGAACTCGGAAGCTTAACATGGTGAGCCGACCTCATGCTAAGCCCTAAACACTAAATCCTAAACCCTAAATCCCTAAACCCGAAACCCTAAATCCCTAAACCCACTTATCTCACACTTACGGCTTCCCTGCCGGCTGGAAAGCGTTTGCGGATGTGACCTTTGGGTTATGGGGTTTAGGGTTTAGGCTCGGTTTAGGATTCGGTTTAGGGTTTAGGGTTGTTTAGGGTTTAGGCTTCGGTTTAGGATTCAGTTTAGGGTTTGGGGTTTAAAGTTGGGTTTTAAGCTGATGGTCTTCACCCACCTCTGTGGAGCTAGGTCACCCAGGTTTTGATGTGCATGTAGCCCGGGACATCATTAAGCATGTGCATATACACGCAGTCTGTAGATATTCAGATGCGGATCTCTTTAAGGTGCTGTAGGGGCTGTAACTGTTACAGTTTAGGAGGTGTTGGGTTTGTTATACGATAGTTAGATGAAGGAGCCCTACCAGCTCTATTCCAATTGCTACGGCTGCTATATTGCCGACATCCCCAGGCGTAAAGATCAACAAGGGTTGAGCACTTCAAGCAGAAGCCCTAAATCTCAAACCCGAGGATAAAGCGCCTGAAGTTTTCGAATTATGGAAGGGTTAAGTATCAAGACCGCTGAAGCCTGCAAAGGCAAACTTACCCTTGTCCTGAGTTCGACAGAAGGTTTCGGTGCGCTTGACGCCCCCGCTTTTATAGCCGGCAGTGCCCCAAAGCTCCGGAAAATTGCTCTAAACGGTTAACGCTAAAGCCTAAACCCTAAACCCGAAACCCTAAACCCGAAACCAGGAACCCGAAACCCCCAACCGTGCTAATGTAGGAACCTGATTAAGAAACCCTGGGCCTATAACACCAAAATAGTAGGGTTCATATATGGGTGGTTGTCAATATTAGGGTCCCTTTTTGGGTCCTTATTAGAACACAGCACCTAATATTTAGGGTACCCAAAAAGGGACCCATACTTTTGACAACCACCCATTTGTAAGGACCTCCAACAAAGGCCCAAGGCTTCTTAATCAGGTTCCTTTGCTGCTCAGGGAGTACTATAGGGGCCTAAATAATTACCAACACTGTTTTCGGGGGTTCCTTATTGTAACTATAGTATACAGGACCCCAACACCCTATTCTAATCATCAAGGCCTCTGTATCATAGAACCCTACTGTAAATCCAAAAAAGGAACCCTTTATAAGAACCCTTTAAAGGAACCCTACACCCAATTCTAAGTATTAAGGCCCCTAGATTGCTTGCCTTCTGAAATCCCAGCAAGGGGTGGGGGGTCTTACCTTACGCTTCAGGGTTTAGGGTTTAGGTGTACCAGGATAGGCCCCTTAAGGGGTAGTATAAGGTTCAGAGTTTCGGGTTTAGGTAGGTTCTATAAGGTGTAGTATAAGGTTCAGAAGAGCCTCATAGACTCGCGGCTTCTTGGAAACCTTGAGATCCCAATATCCCTTTAATTCAGAAATATTCCTGAAACCATAATATGAGGCCCCCTACAGTTCAAGGTATATTCCTGAATTAAGGCGTATTGCGGTCTCTGGGGAGTGCGGGCACCCTTCCGAGCATCGACAAGAGCAAACAGCCATCGGACGTCCCGGGGACCAACGTTCCCTGAAGGCGACGCCTGGTCCGAGACCGGCAAACCTTGAACTACACAGTATAGGTTTTAGGGTAGACCCTAAACGCTGAACGCAGCTTGAACCCTAAACCCCGACAGTTCTGTTCCCAAAGCCTTGTTGTGATGAGCCTGGCCATGATGGTTGCAGTAGCGACGGTGATATGTGGGTAGTATAGGGGCCTTAAGAATTGGAATAGGGCTTTTGGTTACAGTAAACAATAATTGTAATAAGGAGCCGCAAGATCGTATTGGAGCAGCTGGAATGCTAAGTTCAGGACCACGTAGCTTCCTGCCTTGAACTTCGCAAACCTAGATCCCAATGGCGATTACCCCCCAAAAAGATCGCGTGGAGGGGTTTGGGCTTCCGGAAACCCCTAATTCAATCCCGAGGCCCTAAACAAGCCGAGCCTGAGGGCCAACACCGTTCTTCAGTTGATGATATAAATCCTGCATTACCTTTTTGACCCTAGCCTATGGGAACTATGGTATAGTCTTTGTCGTGAGTAATGCAGGATTTATATTATCAACCGTTGCAGTCGTGGGAGCTCTTATGACTCTAATGAGATCCGCACACTTTCAGATAATCCTAAATCTTGTAGCCCGCAGCTGTCGTGACGCCCCTGAGCCCTGAAGCACAATTGTGCAAAAATCCTGTGAGCCTGATCCTTGAACCCTACAACTCCAGATTCCGAAAACACGCCACCCGAAATCCTAAAGGTTTACATCCTGCACCCCCCGAAACCCTAAACGAACCCCAGGCGATAGGCCATGTCCGATATCTGTTGGTGTCGTTTCAACATCGTTGCTGCTTTTCGGCGCGATATCTGAAATTTACAGGTTCTTTTGCAAAAGCCGGTACAGCAAACCCCAAAAAGTTGGAAACCGGATTAAGGCCAAATAGTGCTGGGATTCCCTATTCATTACTCTTAAGGACTGAGACTATTGGGTTTCCAACTTTTGGGCTTCTACTCTAAGGGTTAGGGTTTAGGGTTTAGGGTTTAGGGTTTAGGGTTTAGAGTTGGAGCTTAGGCTTGGTGCTTGGAGTTTAGGTTTGGGGTGACGGTTTGTTGTCTACGGGGTTATAAACGTCTGAGGAGGCTTTTGTCAGTGGTCCTGAAGTGATGGTTACCAATCATGCGTGGTTTTAGTGCGAAACTCGCATCACCGTTGTCAAGTGGATTTAGTAGTGTTTATACGGCCGGGGAATGTCCAGGAAGAAGAGTTTTGTCGTGTTGGGGGATTAATGCTACTTTCGGAGTCGTAAACCAGCCCTCGTCAATGGCTTCCGGGCTTCGAGCGGAGTGCTCGATCTGGGTTCTGAGCTTTAGGGCTCAGGGCTTTGGGTTTGGGGTTGAGGGTTGAGGGTTTGGGGTTGAGGGTTTGGAATTGAGAGTTGAGGGTTCGTAAATCTTTAGATGCTTTTGACTTCGGATTCGCGCATGCGGCAACCGTTCCATCTTTATTCATTTGGTGCGGTCCAAGGCACCCGCACCTGTGCGGCGCAGCAGCCCTAAACCGTCGATTTCTACTTTTCTGAAGCTCTAACCCTACCTAAACCCTGAACTTCCATGTTGATAAAGCTCTAATCCCTAAAGAGTCTTAGGCTGGAATCCGGTTAAGATCATCGAGCATTGAAGTCCAGTAGGAGCTGCAGCGTCGGACACGGCCAGGGAAAGCACCTGGGGGTTGTTTGAGAACATGGTTCCTTTGTCTCTCGATTTTATGCTACACCCTCAACCTTAAATCCAAAACCCTAGACCCCAAGCCAGGGGTTAGGGATTCGAGTTTAGTCATGGCTGGTTCTCCTGCCAAGATGGAGCTGCCGGAAAATTTGGGTTTTGCTCTTTGTTTGACGCTCCTCCAAAGTTAAACAAGCCCAGTTCGCGGAGGTCAGCTGGTGGTGTTCAGGGTTTGGCATCTGAAAGATCTCCCCGGTGAAGAACGACCCCCGTTTCCCAGCTCTTTCCTGGCGACTCTACCACGATATCCCGTGTCCGGAGCCACCAAGCCCTCCGCATCACCAAAAAGACCGCAGCAGTGTCACCAAAAAGAGCGTTGCTCTGCTTTCAGCGGTCAGGGGAGCTACAGATCCGAAACACAGCCCCAAAAACCCTAAGCCCTAGACTACTCCCCTTGCAGAACCGTCACCCTAAACTCTAAAGCCTACACCCCTAACAATGTCTTAAACCCCAAATACCGGTAAACTCCCAAATCGTAAATCCTAAATCCCTATTAGAAGACCAGCTCCAAACTCGCCGCCCTGAGAAAGGCTTAAGCCCCTAAACCCGAAACCCCTAAACCCTAAACCCCTAAACCCCAAACCCTAAACCCCTTAAACCCCTAAACCCTAAACCCTAAACCCTTTATCGAAGCTTCCGCACTCCACGAAGCAGGTGTCTCTTTCCCTAAACCCTAAACCCGAAACACTAAACCCCTAATCCCCTCAACCCCTAAAGCCCTACAAACCCTAAACCCCTAATCCCCTAATCCCCTAAACCCCGAAACCCTACAACCCCTAAACCCCTAACTCTAAACCCAGCTAGCCGGTGTCTCTTTCGTAGTGTCAGAGCCTCCAGTGATTCAGGGAAGGCTTGGACGGCGGGTTCACTTGTCATTTATTAGGGACCCAAAAAGCACATAATATGAGCTTCGGCATTTATTAAGGATGTCCCTACCTTATTGGGCTTCACTATATGGGGGTTTATATGGACTATCCCTAACCTTCTGTTTGCTTATGTGCTTTTTTGGGGCCCTAATTTAGGCGCTTAGACATAAAGTTTAAGGTTTCGTTTTGGAGTTTTCGGTTTAGGGGTTCATCTGTGAAATCCCTATAAGAGGCCCATTTGAAGCTAATGGGGGCTTAAATTAAGGTTTAAGGTTTATAGGCTTCGAGTCAAACCACTAAGCCGTAAAGCGGTTCATTTGTGTGATTCCTATAAGAGGCTCGTTTGAGGCTTATGGGGGCTTGGGTTTACGGTTTATAGGGGAGCCGTAAAGCGCCCCTGAAACCCTGAGCCCTACACCCTAAACCCCGAAACCCTACACCCCCAAACCCTACACCCCTAAACCCCGAAGCCCTGCACCAGCCTAAGCCCTAAACTCCTAAAGCCCTAAACCCCTAAAGCCCTAAACCCCTAAAGCCCTAAACCCCTAAAGCCCTAAACCCCTAAACCCCTAAGCCCCAAACCCCTGATCTCCATTGGGTGGTTGCACCCTTTTTGGGTACTCTAAATATGAGGTGGCGTATTATATGAGGGACCCAAAACTACTATTTGCTTAAGAAATACCCAAAAAATAATAATCCCTATATTACCCCCATAAGGAATATATATTTTTTTTTATTTTTGGGGGGTTCTTAAGCAAATAGTAGAAAAAGGGACCCTAATTTTGACAACCACCCCACTCATGGCAAGGCGTCTGGGTTCCTGAAGGATGAGGTCAGCGATGGGGTTCTTCGGTTGATGATATAAATCCTGCATTACCCATAATAAGGAATATATCATAATTCCCATAGTCTAGTCTCCTTAAGGTAATGCAGGATTTATATCATCAATCGTTCTTCCGGTTTAGGGCCCAAAGTTTAGGGTTGCGGGTTTAGGGTTTAGGGAGCCTTTAAACTAGGGGCCTAAATCATTATCTATACTACTTTTGGGGCTCCTTATTAGTTTTATGGTATAACGGGCTCCAAAACTCTAAGGCCCCTATCGTATAATGTAAGGGGCCTATGAGTTGGAGTAGGGTTTTGCGGGGAGATTGAAGATAGATATGCAGATATATGTACAGGGGCTGGAGGTGAGTATGATTATCAAGTTGTGGTCAGTCTCATGAACTTTGAAGGCTCTGTTCTAGACTCTACGATTCTTCAGGATTTAGGGTGTAGGTTCAGGGTAAAGTGTAGAGTTTAGGGCTCTTGCTGTAGCACGTGGCTCCCTGTCCCCCATCAGCCAGCAACACAAAAGAGAATAGACTGCTTACTTCGAGGTCGTATAATATGAACATGTAACTCGAACCCCTGAATAGTGAATCCCCCCCCTTCGGTTGATGATATAGACCCTGCATTACCCATAATAAGGAATATACCATAATTCCCCTAGCTTAAGGTCCTTAAGGTAATGCACGATTTATATCATCAGCAGTTAGTCAGGGTTCCAATCGGGATCCTAGCTAATACTCCGGCCTTTTCGGAGAGGACTTTGTAAACCAGGGTCTACCTACAGTCTCCATTGTAGTTGTTTTTAGTGGGTGTAGGATCTTTTGCAGCAAGCCAACAGAGGAACTACCATGGAGACGAGAGGTTATAGGTAGAGTCTCTAGTACGCGCAATAGTTCAATGCTTGGGAGAGGGCATTGCACCGGACTGCAAAGCTGTTTAGGGCTTCGGGATCAAAGGCTGTCGCTTGGGAGTTGTGCATCTTTTCGGATTCTTCTCTAAATTGGGGGTCCCTTTTTCGTCCGCCAGAATAGCTTGACACTGACCCCAATTTAGAGAACGGCCCATGTGCATCCGAGTGTATTTTTCAACTAGCGCGACGCTTGCATACCGTCGTGAGCTCCAAACTCCGGACCCCGAACCTCTTAATCACTAAAACCTCAGCCCGTAAACCCGTCACCCTCAACCGTAAACTTGTTGAGAGCTTCATGTAAATAGAAGGCTAATAGTCAATTGCCAATATTTGTTCCTTAGGACTCCTTCTTGTTCTTATGAATTACTTATTACTGTTACTCTCTCTCTATATATATATATATATACACCCACACATAAATACATACACAATACATACATAAAGGCACACACCCACACGCTATGCAGAAGCTCCAGAGCCCTCTTCTAGTTATGACGGCCCTGCTGTATGTTCAGGTAGACTTCGATGACTTCCAGTGCCTCCTCGAAAACCTCCAGGCTCGACCTATGCACAGTTTCTCTGCAGCTTCTGTTGTGTGGGGTTGAGGGTGAAGGGTTTAGGGTTTAGGGTTTTGAGATGACTTGGTTTCTGTTGGGGGTTTTGGGTTCAGGGTTCAGGGGATGATTTCGTTTCTGTTGGGGGTTTAGTTTGTAGCGTTTCGCACTCTTCCACGTCCTCTGAAGCCAGGGAAGCTAAATATTATCAGCTGTTCAGTTGTGTTTTTTTCTCCCCCTTCTTGTTCGTTTTTAGGTGGATTACCGGACAGCCTAGAGTCCATCTCAAGCACTGCATCCGCAGCCGAAGCCCCTACCCACTTAATGCCTGCGAAAGCGGCGATGCTGTTCATCCTGACTTAAGGGCCTTTTAACCCCCCGAAAATAGGGATTACCCTAGTAAAGTACCTTAAACATTAGGAGCCTCATTATAAGCACCCCAAAAGAAGGTACCCCTAGTTTTCGGAAGCCCGCAAATCCCGAGTGGCACCCTGGCCCTCAAATGATCTGAGAACCTTCGACCGGTCCTGAAATTCAAGCCCTTGCTGTCTCCTCTTAGGGGTACTTAGAAATAATTTTCAATTTTTGGTTATTATAATCCCTAAGAGACAGCTAAAATTACAATTTTTGCTAGGGTTCCAAGTTCAGTATAGTCCTTTCTGTGACAACTAGTTGGGTATTGGTGACACTGCTGCTGTCGTTTGATGACTGGTTTCATGCTTTGTCTTGTAAGCTTTGGCCCGCGATCTTTTGTGGTCCAGAGCTTGGGGTTAAGCCGGACATTTTTGGGAGTTTCCGAAAATTCGGGGTACCTTATTTTGGGGGTCCTTATAATCAGGATCCTACTGTTTAGGGTACTATATTAGGGTCCCCTATTTTCGGAAACTCCCATTTTGCGCTGGGTTTGGGGTTGGGTTTCGGGTCCTCTTAGGTGGTTTCGGGTCCTCCTGTTTGGAGTCGAAAAGGTTTAGGGCAGGACCGGGGGGGTTTACGGGTTTAGGGTTCAGTGCCGCATCTAGTCATGAAGGTAGCTGCCTTGCAAGAGGCAGCATCGCTCCTTAGATAACGAACGTGAGAACTTTACACTTTCTGGCCTTATTTATCAGCTCTATCTTAGAAAGCTTGAGCTTTTGGGGCCCGGTTGCTGAAGAAGAGAGGCTCAAGCCTAGACCCAAGCTTTTGTGGAAGCTGGACACGCCAAGACATGGATCGGAGAAAGGCAACCTTACCGAGGTAATATAGGTGCCTTACTACTTACCTATACTATTTGGTGGGTTCCCCATCGTAATTAAAATATACCGCAACATGCTACTGTACTCTAATCATAAAGGCCAGCATATGGGCCCCAGAGCCCTAAACCAGTAAACCGGTGCACCCACTACCCCCCAACAAAAATGAACCGTGTAAGCACGAAACCCCGCGATCTCAAGCCTCGTTGCAAATGCAGGGCAAGCTGGATGGGGAGAGATCGAAGCTGACAGACAGGGTGCTTCCCTCCCTTGGCAGCCCCCTTCCTGTCTTGTCTATGATTTGGCATGGTGTGAGGTTTTCAGCTACTGAGCCCTCAAGACATTGACTTTGTGATAGTTGGGTAACATTTTACATTTTTATGGGTACTTAAACCCAACAAGGAATAAAAAATTAAATTCTTAATCCTATCCCAACCATGAACTAGTTGAGTGCTTCCATGAAGAGCCTTTTGGGAGCAGAGCGGCAGGGTTGCCCTCAGACAATCCAGTCTAGGAGCCTCAGGAATCTTGGGGCATCTTGGGTACTTTATTTGGGAGTTTCCGAAAATTAGGGCTACCTTATTTTGGGGGTCCTTATAATCAGGATCCTACTGTTTAGGGTACTATATTAGGGTCCCCTATTTTCAGAAACCCCCATCTAACCTACACCCTAAACCTCAAATGTAGTCTACAGGAGGATACTTGGACTTCGGGCTAAACCCAAAACTGTAAACCCCAGAGCCCAACCCGTAGGCCCCAAGCCCTAAACCCGTACATTTCGAGTTCCGAGTTTCCACATTCCGGTTGACGGAGCCTAGGCCCTAAACCTTTAAGTTTCGAGTTCATAAGGCCCTAGGCCCTAAGCCTTTAAGTTTCGAGTTCATAAGACCCTAGGCCCTAAGCGTTAAAGTTTCGAGTTCATAAGACACTAGGCCCTAAGCGTTAAAGTTTCGAGTTCGTAACGTCCGTGTTCCGTTTGAATTGACGGTTTTTCGGGATTCGCGGCCCTCTGCGATGGACATCTTCGGCCTCGGCCAGGCCCTGAACTCTGTTCGAGTTGAGGGTTTAGCACGCTCATGTAGCAATTAGTAGTAGTCTTCCCTTAAAGTCGTTATTTTCCGCATTATTATAGGGTATAACCTACCCCCCAAAATTAGTAGTACTCTTCCCTTAAAGTCGTTATTTGCGGCATATTATAGGGTATAACCTACCCCCGAAAATTAGTAGTACTCTTCCCTTAAAGTCGTTATTTGCGGCATATTATAGGGTATAACCTACCCCCGAAAATTTGTAGTACTCTTCCCTTAAAGTCATTATTTGCCGCATTATTTTAGGGTATAACCTACCCCCCAAAATTAGTAGTACTCTTCCCTTAAAGTCCTTATTATAGGGTATAACCTACCCCCGAAAATTCTGTTCCTCTGAACCCGAAGCTCCTAAACCCCTTGCAGGCCAAGTGCTCGTCCGTTGCCATTTCAGGAGCGGCTCCGTGATCCAGCGACTGGGCTCAGGGGATTTAGGGTTTAGGGTTTAGGGTTTGGGTTTAGGGAGCTCCGCAGACGGGGGTTGTGGAAGGGTAAGAGCGCGAGTCATAGTGGAGCCTAGAGCTTGAAGTTGTCTCGCTAAGGGCATACTTCTGTGTTGTGGTGACTGCAGCCATGTTTGGTAAGACGAGAGATCGCTGCTCTGACGGTCTAACTTGCCGAATCCCCACTAAAACAGCCCTACCGATGGTTTCATTGTGTACTAAAGGACACTCTGGATTTCAGGGGTAATGTAGCGGCCTCCAGATCTACCAGCATAATTCCTCAGGGGTCCTTAATCTAGCTATACCAGTCTTATTCTCGCTGTATTTTGGGGCTCTGGGGGAATTTTCCCGACCTTGGCCACCTTGTCTTGGGGTTGCCGTCGAAGCTGCGCCGCCATGGGTGGAAAGTGCTGTGTATGCCAGGCCCGCAATTGAAGAGTTTTAGTGCTAAGGGTTCAGGGTTTAGGGTGCATGCAGGGTCTAAAGTCCAGGGGTCAGCGTTTCAGAGAAGACAATCGTAATTCCTGTGCAGACCTCATATGCAAGCTGCGTAGTTCGTATGCTATTCCTTGGAGTTGCTTATACTCAATACTGTAACATGGCCCAAAGCCTTGTTCTAGTCATTAAGGCCCATACACTATGCTTTCCAGTTGGAGCTGGCGTGGGCTTCGAGGTTACGGCTTCTAGGCTGGGTTTGGGGTCTGGCCACGAACCGTTGGCAGAAGTTGAAGGGAGAGGTTTTGGCGGGAGTGCTCGCCAAATGCTTGCAATCAGATTAGCGGCATGGAAGAATTAAGCCTGAAACCTTTCATGGTCGGGGTGACACAGGCACTATGAGCAATCTACCTGATGAGAAGGACGCAGTCGCGCACACACGTCCCTCGCCGCGCGCGAGCGAAGCCGAGCCACTCTCAGTGACGAGCCTAGGGACCCCAATATCACTTTATTAAGGAATGTACCTTAAATCATATAATATTATGGCCCTAGAATTTAAGCTGTGTATTCCTGAATTAAGGAATATACCTCAACTCATAGCATAAAGGCCCCCTACACTACAAGGAATGCACCTTAAGTCGTAATATTTAGACTAAAAGTTTAGGATATGTATTCCTTACGATTAAGGAAGGTACCTTCAATCATAACACTCAGGCCCTTGTACTATGAGGTACATATTCCTTGATTACGGACTAGGGCTTCCTGCGAGGATGCCCAGACGGTGGGGGTTGCCGATGAGGGCGCAACCGCCAGGCCGACTTCGCTGGAGCGTTTTGCAGGATATATACTCAGAGGGGAAAAGGAGGGACCCTTAATGGGGACCCCTACCCTGTAATGGGCTATATAATGGGTATATAATAGCTACATTAAGGGTATATACCTAGGGGTCCTTATTAGGGGTCCCTCCTTTTGCCCTTGGATATACTATATTATGTATAAGATACTAGATATTATTTCTGTTATGTACATTATATGTTGAATGTTTTTTTTTGACTTCAGAGGTTGTTCCGGCAGGTTTTCCTGGTGAACGGCCGTTTCCCATACAGTCTTCCTAGCGTTTCGCTGGTTTTTATGCATCTAAATGCGGGCTGGTGGCACAGACGGGAGTGTTGTGTTCCACTCCGGAGAGCTTAGATTAGAAGGTTTTAGGTTGCTTCAGAGGCTTTGGCGGTTTTCACTGGGACGGGATTTCATGGACTTTCTGTAATGTAAGATTCTCGGGGGTCTCGGCAGCATGAGGTCGAAAGTTGGGTTTACAAGATCCCTAGACCACCAACATCCTAAACATTAATATTGATACTATTACTAATACAAATAGTAATACTAACACTAATACTAAAACCAGAGCAAGACTACATGTAGGGGGTAAACTGCGCAGTCTCCAGCTGGACGGTACATATCTCTTAACAGCCACACGGCCTTCAACTCTAAGTGTGTTCGTGCCATGTCCCCGAAAAAGCCATCGCTCATTCACGGAACCCAGCGAAACCCCAAACCCGACGCCCGAGGCCCTGAGACAGCGTAGCCTAAACTCCAAAACCCTAAAACCCCTAAACCCTAAACCCTAAAACCCCTAAAACCCCTAAACCCTAAACTCCAAAACCCTAAAACCCCTAAACCCTAAAACCCCTAAAACCCCTAAACCCTAAACTCCAAAACCCTAAAACCCTTAAACCCTAAAGCCTAAACTCCAAAACCCTAAAAGCCCTAAACCCTAAACCCTACAAGCCCAAGAATGCTCACGGCCCGCCTTCCAAGGGCGAACGCCATGCCCGTCGTGGAGGATCTCCCAATGGAGCCTTCAACGCGCAATGAAGGGTTAAGGGGTCTAGGGTTTAGGGGTTTAGGGGTTTTGGGGTTTAGGGGCTTAGGGTTTAGGGTTAAGGCACTTCAGGGGTTTAGGGTTGAGGCACTTTAGGGGTTCAGGGTTTAGGGTTTAGGTCCAATGAAGGGAACAACTCCGGTCGGTTGACACATGTTGATACAGCTGCCTGACTACCTGATGTATTGGAACATCATACCCAAGCCACACCTAGCCTCAAACTCTAAACCCTAAACCCTAATTTGCCTTGGCTGCAAGCTGCGCGACTTGCTACTGAATCAACTGCGGTGAACTGTGTGAGCGGTGAACCCGGCTGCTAAGGAGTTCCCCATGTGGTTGATGCCGGCCAGGGATTCTTGGCATCATTTCAGCAGGGTTTAGGGTTTGGGTTTAGGGTTTGGAGTTTAGGGTTTAGGGTTTGGGGTTTAGGGTTTAGGGTTGTGCAAGTAGGGTTTCGTAGGTTGAGGGCTGCTAACAGTTGTTTCGGCTCGTCTTGTTCCCAAGCTTTTAGATGCCGGCTGTTTCGGTTCATGTCGTCTGCGCTACTCTAACCGTAAGCCTGTTTTCTACGTCTAGAGTACTCTATGCGCTATACTGCTGCCCTCAAGCCTGAACCCCAGACCCTAAACCCCAAACCCTGCATGCCATTTGCAGCCGATGCCGGCTACTCGACAGGTCCGTCAAAGGGTCAGGTTTGTCCCCCTAAACCCTAAAACCCCTAAAACCCCTAAACCCTAAACTCCAAAACCCTAAAACCCCTAAACCCTAAAACCCCTAAAACCTTAACCCCCAAACTCCAAAAACCCTAACCCTAAACCCTAAACTTAGTGAGGGGTCGCATCCGTCGGTGAGCGACAGACCCCGAACGACTGGTCGAGGGCTTGAGCACCCACTCGAGAAGAGAGACGGAAAGGTGAGGGTAAAGCCTCACCGCCTGTCCTGGCCTTGCTTACGACAACGTCCAGCCTCGAATAGGGCTGGCCGTACCCAGACCACCTTAACGTAGTTAAAACCCCAAAGCCTGGGGGGCGACCCTGAATCCTGAACCTGTCCTGCCTGCCCCCCCCTGCCCTGGCCCAGCTGCCTGCCGGCCTGCCCTGCCTCTGCCCTGGAGCCTGCCTGCTTTTCGGTGCTGCTTTTGGGCTGCCGCCCTGGCCCCCCTCCCCTGGCCCCCTGGGCCCCTTGGCCCCCTGGGCCCCTGCCCTGGCCTGTCCCTGACCTGCCTGCTGAGCCTCTTGGGGTCAATTTCGAGCTCGGAAATCCGTGAAAATCCGAAGGGGTATGCGCTGCAAAATCGACGATTTTGGTGCTTTTATGGGGTTCCCTTGGAAGCCGGAAATCGTGAAAATCCGAGGGGACAAGGAAATGGCTTCCGGAAAATTTGTGGGGTTCGGGCCTTGGAAGCTGGAAATCCGTGAAAATCCGAGGGGCCTTGGAAATGGCTTCCGGAAAAGGACCACGTACTGCAAAATCGACGATTTTGGTGCTTCTGTGGGGTCCCATTTCGTGCCTTGGAAGCAGGAAATCCGTGAAAATCCGCGGGGCCTTGGAAATGGCTTCCGGAAATGGAGCACGTACTGCAAAATCGACGATTTTGGTAAATTTTATGGGTTCCCCCCATTTCGTGCCTTGGAAGCCGGAAATGCGTGAAAGCCCTACAAAATCACGAAAATGGTCGATTTTATAGTACCTGCTCCTCTTCCAAAGGCCATTTCCAAGGCCCTAACAATTTCTTGGATTTCCGGCTTCCAGAGCTGTCAAACGATAAGCTTGAAGGGCCGAGCCGGCCCTGCCATGCCGAAGGCCCGAAAAGGGCCGAGGCTACTCCCAGCCATTGCCTAAACCACAACTTCAACAACTGGAACGTTCATGGGTGCAAAAAAATTCACTGAAAAAAACCCTAAACCCTAATAGAGTATAGTTTGGGTGGCCGGGGTGGGTTTACAAGCAACGCGAGCGCGCGGCCCGGGGTGCTTCACACCCGAGTGCGCGACCTCGCCAGACACACCCTAAACCCTAAACCCCTAAACCCTAAACCCCTCAACCCTAAACCCTTAAACCCTAAACCCCTAAACCCTAAAACCCTAAAACCCTTAACCTTAAAAACCCCTAAACCCTCAGGTGCTTCTGACGCTCAAAGCACCTCTTCGACCTCATAAGGCATCCGCCTCAGACGCACTCGCAGGGCTTTCTTCGCTTTCATTTTTTGTAAAGTGGGGGGAGGGGTTTAGGGTTTAGGGGTTTAGGGTTTAGGGGTTTAGGGTGTTAGGGTTTAGGGGTTTAGGGTTTAGGGGTTGGGGGGCGGGAGGTTGTCATGCACAAAGAGCGGCTTGGGGTTTCAGGGGTTTGGAGTTTCGGGTTTGGGGCCTGGGGTCTGGGGTTTGAGGTCTAGACTCTTACTTGGGGGATCATGGGACTTAGTAAGTAAGGTTATAAGTACCTTAATTGGGGTTACAAGTAGCTATAAGTATAGTTACCCTAATTATAACCCTAGGTACCAAGTCCCATGATCCTTTAAGTAGACCCTAAACCCTAAACCCTAAGATCCCTTTAAGGAAGCCTATAGATCCCGTTAAAGAGCCCTTTATTTTAACCATTACTAAGTCCCATGATCCTTTAGGTAGACTTTGCGAGATCTTCGGCTTTCCGCGAGATCTGGGGTTTCGGAATCGGGTTTAGGGTTTAGGGTTTGGAGTTTAGGGTTTAGGGTTTGGGGTTTGGGGTTTGGGGTTTGGGGTTTAGGGTTTGGGGTTTAGGGTTTAGGGTTTAGGAGTGTCGAGGGCTCCATGGAGGGAGAAGCGAGATGAGGAGCTCCGAACCCTCTACTTCCTTCTCCACGTTTAGGGAGCTACGGTTTATGGCCAAGTCTCACTGTGCCCAAGACCTCCTTACATCGTGGAAGCATGCGCGTGAGAAGCTCCCCATCACCCGGGCTCCGACCAAGATCAAGGCCTGAACCGGTTTGGGGTTTAGGGTCCCCATACAATGACATCATACGCCCCAAATCACCCTTGACTCTGGACTCCGTTTGTTTCGGATCACTTTGCATCTCCCAAGTCTTCAGTTTTCTTGTTTCTCTTGTGTCGTCCCCTTGCTTTTTAATCTTCACCCCCCCAACCCCTGCCCCCTCGGTCCCAAAAAAGCAGCAAAGATCAGCTCGGAGGACATGGTGGAGGCTGGCCATCTGATCCAATGGCATCGAGGTCATCCTAACAAGGCAGAGGGCTAGGGTCACTTGCCCTGTGCTGCTTCTGGGGGCTAGCGGAAACCCTGAAACTCTAAACCTTTCAGCCATAAACCCTAGTCCCAAAAACCCTAAACCTTACATTTACTCCCTCAACCCTAGTCCTCAAGCCTTAAACCGTATGTATGTATGTATGTATGTATGTATGTATGTATGTATGTATATATAATCCCTCATCTCTAAACCAGCTACGGATGACCTTGAATCTCCGGGACATGCGCCCACCACCGTAGGACTCAGGCTCCCGCTGATCGTTTCCAAAGTTCGTGTAGATCCAACCTTTGCAAGAGTTTAGGGTTTGGGGTTTAGGGTTTTCTAGGATGCCCAGTAGTACCCTTATTCCCTTTCTGTAGTCCTATTTTTATTCCTAGGTCACTGGACATCCTAGTTTTGGGTTTAAGGACTTTAGGGTTTAGGGCTTTAGGGGTTGAGGGGTTTAGGGTTTAGGGCGTTCAGGGTTTAGGGTTCAGGGCTTTGGGGGTTTAGTGGTTTAGGGTTTAGGGCTTAGGGCTTAGGTTCAGGGGTTTAGGGGTTCAGGGGTTTAAGGGTTAAGTGTTTTCGGGTCTCCGGACTTCGGGGGTAGCTCTTCGCATCTTGAAGCCCTTGCTTCGCGAATTTTGTTGCTTTTCTCCGAAAACCACGCACCGAAAGCCTGCCATAGGGGCCTTAATAAGTAAAGTAGTCTTTTGGGGCTCATTATACTATGCTTATATACAAGGAACCCCACAAAATAGTATTGGTGATTATTAAGTCCCCTATATTCGAAAATTATCCGAAAGTCTAAGCCGTGAAAGGTCTAGGAAACGGGTTTCCTGTGCACAGGTGGTTCTGATCTCGCACCAGTGGGCTGGGAGGAGACACCCCGACCCGGAGTTCGCGCAGTTTGCCGTTCTGCAGCAGGTGACGTGGCGCGACGTTCAGGGTTCAGGCTTTCGGGTTTCAGGGTTTCAAGGTTTAGGGTTTCGGGTTTCAGGGTTTAGGGTGCATGGTTTCGGGGTTTAGGGTTGCAGGGTTGAGGGTTTAGGGGTTCTTGGACCACAACGGAGCCCAAACAAGAATCTGTTGTTTGCATGAAACAACCGGCCACTGGCCGGAGAATTGAGCACAGGCCTTCGTGCAGTGTTGACATAGGATGTGGCAGTGCAGCAACTTTTCGCCTGCACAACATCCAAAGCCCTGAAACTGGAAACACTAATATAGGGGCTTAAATAATTACCGATACCATTTTGTGGGCTCCTTGCTATAAGTATAGTATAATTAGCCCCAAAACCCTATTCTAATTATGAAGGCCCTATCTATCTATCTATCTATCTATCTATCTAGCTATATATTTATATATATACATATGTTGTCCCGACACCTTAGCATCGCTTGCGCCCATCCTCCGAGGTTTGAGGGGTCGGCTTCGAGTTAAATGCTAGTGAAACAAGTTCCGCAAGGGTCTGCGATTTGTACTAGTCCTGTAAGTCCTTGAGCGAAAGAAACTGTAGGATACCCAACATCTTGTTCTGCTTGTTTACATATGCCTGTTTAGTTTAGGAGTTCATGGATGAAGGGCTCTTTCATGCGCTTGTGGAGCAGGAGGTTCCGCAAAACACCGGTGCTCTAGACGCATCGCAGAGTGCTTATCCACTCTGCATGCGGTATGAAGCCTGAGTAAAGCCTTGAACTCACAAGTTCCGGGAATCTCTCCCATGACCCCAGCCCGAAATACGAGAGCTCAAGCTCTAAACCCTAAGCCCGAAAGCTGTTCATTCCTTCACACCACCCATAAACCATGAAGCCTTAAACGCTTGGACACGTGGCCCCTGAAACCCTTGCACGCTTTGGCTAAGCCTCAACACGTTGACCCATAAACCCGAAACCTTCAGCGAGAACCCTGAACACCAAGCCTCAGACGCGCAAGCCCTAAACCATAAACCCTAAACCCCTAAACCCGTAACCCTCCAAACCCCTTTAAACCTGTAAACCCCGAAGCCCCAAAACCCTTAAACCCTTACACCAGTCAACCCCTGAACACTTAATCCCTACACCCCCAAACACTTAAACCCTAAACCCCTAAACCCTTATACCCGTAAACTTGTGCTGAGGCGCTTCAGGAAATGTCGCAAGGCAGAGCGAAGATCTCCAAGGACGCGGACGGAGACACAAAGAGCAGAGTCTAGCAGTATTTAGGGTTTATGGTTTAGGGTGTAGGCTTTAGGGTTTAGGGTTTAGGGTTCAGGGTTCAGGGTTTAGGGTTTAGGGTTTAGGGTTAAGGAGTAGAGTAGGTAACCTTTAACCTTATTTGAGGTACTACAAGGGCTTGTTAAAGGTCCTATAACGACTCCCTAAAGGCTCTATAAGGGTTCTTCCCAGCAGTGGAGTAGGTAATCTTTAACCCTTTTGGGGTAGAATCAGGTCTCTATAAGGGGTTCCATACGGGTTCCATAAGGGTTCGTAGTAGAGTAAATGCAACCTCCAACTTTTTGGGATGAAAAATCCTTATATGGTCCCAGTATACTCCCAAAGGTTAGCCTTTAGATCCTCAGAATACTGGGCTAGTAGGGATTTAACGACCAGCATATATATATATATATATGTGCATAGACACAGGTGCAGATATATCATAGATCTGGATGAAGACTCAAGGATGAGTTGCCGTCGTTTGCAATTTTGGGGACGTAGAGCATGGTGCATACACAAACCCTCCGCCCAACACTAAAATATTCGAGAAACCCTAGACCTTAACCCCAGACCCTAAACGAAAGCAACATCGCAGGGGCTCCCTCTGCTGGTGTGAGAACTCCAGCAGTGCCGATGGCGACGGTATGCTTCCGTTGAACAGATTGAGGCAATAGATCGACGACATCAGAAGATGTGGAAGAAGATGAACCAAGTACCGGTGAACCTGGATCATCGTACACTTTCAGTCACGTGTAATGCGCGTACTACCTATGGACGTACGGGAGAATGATTCAAAACAGATCGAACAACAGCTGCAAGTACACGCGCCAAGGCCTGCTAGTCGGGGAGCTCTCCTAGGCAGAGCAAATGCTCGTCAGTCGAACATACGAAGCCCAACTAGCACGGACAAACTTTGTTAAGAGTAATTTCGCCTCATGTATCCATTATAGATCCCTATCATGGTAGCTTAGACTAAGTTCCGTAACAAGTTAATCCAGAAAGCGGCATTGCCGGGGTTTACAGCCTTAAGTGAGATGGGTGATGGTCAAAATTATGGTCCCTTTTTGGGTACCTATTGTAATACGGCACCTAATATTTATGGTGCCCCAAAAAGGACCCTAATTTTGACAACCATTCATATGAGCTCCCGGAGCGGCTCACGCATGTGACAGAGGACTAGGGGTTGAGGGTATGCAAAGATAAAGCCCTACGGCTGATGATATAGATCCTGCATTACCCATAATAAGGAATATATCGTAATTCCCATAGTCTGGTCCTTAAGGTAATGCAGGATTTCCATCATCAGCCGTAACACTGAACCCGACGCGACAGAACAAACACTCCCCGAGAGTTACGTAGGTCACAGGTACTCGAATTATAAGTTTGAAGAGAGGCAAGCTGAACCGCTGAACCGTCGAGCATATGGTGATCCTGATACCTCTTGTGCTGAGTGGGTTGGGTTCAGGCCACCGGAAGAAACCCAAATCCCAAGTGCGAAACTTCTAACCTCCGAACTTCCAGACCTTCAGCTCCAAAAACCTTAACATTTCTGCAAACGCCCAACCTCAAACCTAGCAATCCCAACCCGAATCCCCTGCGCTTAGAAAAGCTTTATTCAAGCTTGGTGAAAACTGTAAGAGACTCTTGTGAGAAAGTTGAAGAAACCCATGCAGTCGTGCAGCCCTAGCGAAAGTCCCGCGATACGTCTCCACAGCGGCCGTGGCAGGATCCTTCCTCGGAGCTGAGCGGCTCGGCGCCGCGCGACCTGACCTTAGAGGCCGGGTTGACATGGCTCAATACAGGGGCTTAAATAGTTTGAGTAGATTGTGTAAACTGCGCGAAACCAAACCTAAGCCACATCCTTGAAAGCTGCACTGCAGCCTGCGAGGCATGAGATGGGTTTTCGCACGGCAGCGTAGGTTGTAACTAAGATGTTCCAAGACGGAAAGTGCTGGGCTGGTTCTGGGCTCAGTACGCATTTATGTTCATGGTATGGTTTTGATTTTGCAGGTTGATGTTTTGTCCATGTTGCTCCCACTGCCTGCCAGCTTGCCAACGAACTCTTGCTTTGAGTTGTTGTTTTTCAGACAGATCTTGTCCGCTACTCGCGCCGCTTTCCCGCTGCTGTCGCATGCATCTTTCTACTGTTGCCGCCCTGTCTACAGCAACTACTATGCCTGACTATGCCTCCTCTCATCCTCCTGCTGCTATTATCGGTTAATTACTACTACTACTACTACTACTACTACTACTACTACTACTACTACTACCACCACGACTACTACTACTACTACTACTACTACTACTACTGCTGCTGCTGCTGCTGCTGCTGCTGCTTCTGCTGCTGCTGCTAGTACTGCTGCTGCTACTACTACTCCTGCTACTCCTACTACTACTCCTTCTACGACGACTACTGCTACTGCCACCACTACTGCTACTACTACTACTACTACTACTACTCCTACTACTACTCCAACTACTACTCCTACTACGACGACTACTGCTACTACCACCACTACTGCTACTACTACTGCTACTACTACTACTACTACTACTACTACTACTACTACTACTACTACTACTACTACTACTACTGCTACTGCTACTGCTACTGCTACTGCTACTGCTACTGCTACTGCTACTGCTACTGCTACTGCTACTGCTACTGCTACTGCTACTGCTACTGCTACTGCTACTCTGCTACTGCTACTGCTACTGCTACTGCTACTGCTACTGCTACTGCTACTGCTACTGCTACTGCTACTGCTACTGCTACTGCTACTGCTACTGCTACCTACTGCTACTGCTCTCTACTACTGCTGCTCCTACTACTACTACTACTACTACTACTACTACTACTACTACTACTACTACTACTACTACTATACTACCACTACCACTACTACGGCTACTACTGCCGGAAAAGCTATCACCAGAACCGCTGGTTTGACTGCCTAGGCAGCTACTGCTACTACTGCTGCTGCTGCTGCTGCTGCTGCTATTGCCACTGCCACGGCTACTGCCAGTGCTGTTGCTACGGCAGCTACTGCTGCTGCTGTTGCCACCGGCGCTCCACTGCCACTGCCGAGGCTGCCGCTGCAGCTGCTGACGCTAGCACTGCTGCTGCAGCTGCTACTCCTTTGTCTTCTTCTTCCTCCTCCACTTCGACGACTTCCCCAGTTTCACATCCAGCTGCTCCTGTTGTTTGCTGCTGCTGGTGCTGCTCCTGCCGCTTCTGCACGCAAACCTCAAGTTCAACATGAGTTACAAGTGCAAATGGCACCACTGCGACACATCCAGCATGCATATGTCTTCCAGTTGACTTGGATGTCTTCATGACAACTCACGTTGCCGACTGCATGCCAATTTTTTTTGAGGTTGTCCTGGTCATTTCTTATTATCTTGCCGAGGTGAGGTGTGATGGCGATCGCCGCTGTTTGGTTGTGCTGTTGTTGCTCTTGTTGCTGCTGTTGGTTGCTATTGTGGTTGTCGTCGTTGTTGTTGTCGTGGTTGTTGTTGCTGTGGTTGAAGTTGTGGTTATCGCCTTTGTCTTTGCTGCTGTAATTTCCTGCTTATCTTGCTGCTACTCCTGGGCTCGTTGTTTGCCCACGATGCCGGAAAGATTTTCCTTTCGGTAATCAGCGCAGGTTTACCCTCCGCTTTCGGGATTCACTTGAGGCAGACTTGATTTAGTGACAGAGTTTCCACTTTCCTTTCTGGGCACCCGAACCCGGAATCCGACCTTGACTCCAAGAACCAAACCCTAAACCCTCCACCCCTAAACCCTACGGCTGATGATATGTATGTATGTATATATATATATATATACCCGGCATATAGTAAAGAAAGTACCATAATTCCCATGCCATAGTCCAGGGTCACTGAGGTAATGCAGAATTTGTATCATCAACCGTAGAATCCCCCCAAAACTTCCTTAAATAAGCCTATATCCAGTCCTTATTATGGGTATTAAGGCCCCCTACCCCCCTCCCCCCTACCCCCCCTAAGGGTCCATTTGAGTGCAGGAGCAGCACACCTGCTTGGATTGGGACATTTGGTACGACTACTTCGGTTGCCCGCAGATCGCGCCTTGCCGAGTCTGGTTTCGGGTTTAAGTATGGTGTTAACATAGGGGCTTTAATGATTTAGTTGCCTACACGACTATGTTGAGGGCTCCTTATTACAATTGTAGTGTGATGGGCCCCAAAACCCTATTCTCATTAGCAAGGCCCCTATTCTATAGCACCCCTATTATAGTATTCCTTATAGTAGCCCTTATATAGACCCCCTGAATTGCTGATCATTTTGCATGAGTTTAGGGTTTAGGGTATGGGGCTTAGTTAGGGTTTGGGGTTTGGGGTTTGGGGTTAGGGGTTTGGGGTTTGGAGCTTGGGGTTTAGCAGTTCATTTCGAAGTTCAGTCACGGTGCAGTTGTTGTCCTGCAGCCATTTTCGTGGCAGGGCAAGGAGGAGTGGAGGGACGGGGCGGATCTGGAGGAGGAGGAGCGACAGCAGGTGCCACAGGAGCCATGTAAAACAGGACTCGATCTTGACTAACTATGAAGAGAAGCACCCATCATCGACCTATGTAGCCGCTTGATCTTCATCACTCCCGCACTTTACAAAAGAACGGGCGTTAGAGAGCAGTCGAACACGGCATCTCGCAGCCCCTCAAGAGGGCCTCCGGCCAGAGAGCTTTCACATCCCTAAACCCTTGGGCTGACCTGTTGTGCTTGCCTGGCCTGCACAAACTTTCACTATGTGGAGTTGAGGGTTGAGGGGGGCAGAACTGTTCGGCCTCTTTGCAAGGAGATGCCCTCTAAAATTATCCTAAGCCCCCAAGCCTTCAACCTTTCGCCAGCTGGAAGAGGGAATGACTGGGCTAGACCCAAACCCCGAACCACAACTCCCAACAACCCCCAACTTAGAAGGGGCCCCCACCCTGTAATAGTGGTATAATAGGAATATAATAGGGCCCTAATATAATCCTTATAGTCACTATCACAGGGTGGGTGCCCCTTCTAACCCCCAACCCTAAACCCGAAGCCCACAACCCCCCAAACCCAAAGAACCACCGCTCTGTGGCCGAGGACGACCGGGCCTACGACAACGGTGCATCGGACCTCCAGGCAGGGTGCTCAGGACCCTAAACCCTATAAGCCCTAAACCCTCAACCCTAAGCCCTAAACCCGAAATCCGAACTCTTGAACTAGTGACCTGAGGCACGTCAGGCTCGCTCGAAATCCAAGTCCAAGATGCCCGTCTCCTCCTCAACCCGTGAGGTTTAGGGTTTCGAGTCTCAGGTTTGGGGGTTTAGAGTTTGGGATTTAGGGTTTGGGGGTTTAGGGTTCTAAACTCCAAATCCCAGAACCCTAAGACCTTAAGTCGCACTTCGTCGTCCCCGCATTTCGGCTGTCAAGGCTTTGAAAACCTCTCGTGGACTCGGGCCTATGGCCTCTGCTGGATGTCACCGACAAGCTAAAGCATGCTCCGTACTTAGCAGCATGGCTATGTTCAATACGAGAACGGAAACGACGATCCAGAAGAAGCGAATGGTCATTGAGATGCTGTGATTCACTGCAGCATTTTTCGTATGATGAAGAGGACGGTGGTGCTGATGTGGTGAGAGTCAGGGTGACGATGGCAAGCGACGGTGCTGAGGATGATAACGAAGGCGGGAATGAGGCTTCTATCAAACTTCGAACAAGATGGGTGAGGTTCTGCAGATCTTGGTGATAGTGTCGGGGATCTTGGGGGTGCTGGTGAGCATCTTGCCTAGACCGGCAGGGTCAAGAAAACGAGTGCAATGTTGATACGACAGCGAGGATGGTGGTGGCATGCTGAGAACGACTGCGCTTGCAATGCGTTGAGGGCGGTCTGTCAGCTTTTGCCAGAACGCTTCAAAACCCTAAACCCTAAACCCTCCATTTCCAGTAGCCCTAAACCCTAAACCCTAAAGCTCCCATCCTGGCCCGGAGCCTTCTCGAGCCTGTGAATCTTTGAGCAATTTGAGCCCGCACCTCTGCCTCGGTGTTGATCTTCATTGAAAGCACCCACTGAGTGTGGCCCCCAACAACAGAAGAGCAAGAGGAGGAATATGGAACAGTAGCATCGAAGCAGGTCAGGGTTCTCACTCTCTGCAAAAAGGCAAGCAGTGCGCTCCTAGGCCGCCAAGCCACCACAAGACTGGCAAACGGAAGAAGCAAACATGCTACGAGAGGCCGCTGTCAACAGCATTCCGGCCTACTGTGACATTGCAGACTTTGCCTGGGCGCCCAGTTTTAGGGTTCACTAGGGGTTCTTGTTCACAATCGGCAAACCCTAAACCTTTAAACTCTAGAGGACATAATGAGGCCTTCTTGTTTTTATTGGTTTTGTCCTTTTCGGCCTTGAGTGCGAAAAGTCTGAGATTTTTTTCCAGGGCTCTGGAGGGAAGTGGCTTTGGGGCTTTGAGGATTGATGTTAGGGCGTTAGAGTCCCGGACTTAGGGTTTGGAGTGTAGGATTTGTGGGGTAATTTTGATTTTTTTCGGCTTGAGGCTTTGGTTTCTAGAGGGCTTAGAAGTACAACTGATTACTACGACCTGAGGCCCAGCCCTAATTTGTCCCAGACTGAACCTAAGCCCGAAACTATTGAAACGACATGTTGGATTTCCTGTTTTTCGTCTGGAAATCCAAAGCCATAAGCCCCAAACCGGAAACACGAGTCAGGCTGGGAAGCTCTTGCATCAGTTTCGGAGTTTTGGAACCCTCAACCTCAAACCGAGAACAGGTCGTAGGTACGATGGTTCGAAGCTCATTTGTGGGATTTGGGTTAACGCTTGGCGTTCAAGGTTTCGGGTGTACGGTGGTAGCAGTAGGGCTACGGAAACAGGATACTCCTTGCCTTGGCGTTCTTCTGCTTGGCTCTTAGGACTTTAACTTGTTGGATCTCTAAATGAACTACATTAAGGAGGCTAAAATGTTAAACTTTTAGAAGGGTTCAGAAGTCAGCTAAGTTAAGTCAGTTAAGTCATACTGGAGATTTGTAAACTTTCAGGTACCTTCGTGACCCTGGCCCTTCGCCCAAGCTGGAGACCCCTAAGCTTGAAGCCTGAAAGGCTTAAGGAAGTACTCCTGAATCAGCCCTAAACCCTTCTAAACCTTATACCCTAAAACCTAAACCCCTCAACCCTAATTTACGAAGTATTCCCTTTATTAACCCTAAACCCTTCTAACTTCTAAACCTTAAACCCTAAACCGGCTAGACCCTAAACCCTCACCCCTAAACCCTAAACCTAATTTTCGAAGTATATATTCCTTATTTAACACCAAACCCTAATTTACGAAGTATTCCGTAATTAAGGGATATTGGAAGATCTGGGGGCCGATCGGAGGTCTTCGTGCTGGCGCCCTCCATCAAGCACTCCGATACAGGCTTCTTCGCAGGGACGCTGCCTTCATGCCCATAATAAGAACCACTCCGGTATAGGCTTCTTCACAGGGACGCGGGGGCGGGGGGGGTAGGGTTTAGGGTAGAGGGTTTAGGGTATAGGGTTTAGGGTTTGAGGTTTAGGGTATAGGGTTTCAGGAGTTTATAGCTCGATTCTGCAGCTAAGACAGGGGCCTTAATGATTACCAATACTTTTTTGGGGGATCCTTTTTATGACTATAGTATAATGGGGCCCAAAACCCTCTTCATTATTAGGGCCCCATTATTCTAAAGGCCCCTATATTACGTCCGCTGGCAACGCGACGATTAGGTTCATGTTGCCTCCCGGTCAGAAAGTCTCAAGCCCAAATGCCAGTTACCCCAATTTATGGTTTAGGATTGCCTAAATAGCAGCTAGCAGGTTACTAACCTTACTATAATTGTAGTCTAATAGGCATAACCCTATACTATATACCCCGGTAACCTACTATTTAGGAATCTTTAGAGCCCTAGGGTGGTTCATGATCAAGCCTCAACTTGGGAGGCGTGATGATGAGCCGCAGTACCTGGGGCATGCGAGGCCCAAGCCTGGACGCTCTAGCTGGTGCCTGGGGTTTGGGGTTTAGGGTTTAGGGTTTGGTGGAGGTTTGAGCTTCGTGATCTGGAGCGTTGATGCTAGGCTTAAGGCAGTAAGGATCGGAAGAGACCGGCGTGACGAAAGCAAGGAGCAATGAAGAACGAACCGTTCAACCTTTCATTGCAAGCCCCAAACAAGTTGACCAAGTCCTCAGCTCATGCCAACCAGTCTTACTCGAACCCTACAAGCCCTAATCCCTAAACTCTACATCTGTCTCCGGTGTATCAACGCCAAACCCTAGAAGCCTTAAGCTTAGAAATTCCATAAACCCACAACCCTTAATATAGGAGCTAAGTAATAACCAATATTATTTCGGGGGGTTCCTTATTGTTGTTATAGTATATTGGGCCCCAAAACCCTGTTCTATTTATTAAGGCCCCTATATTAAAGTACCCTTATAGATCCCTTATAGGGCCCTTGTAGAGGACCCCTTTGAAGGAATTCAATTCTCATTGAGGCCCCTCCGGTAGCCGACAAACCCAAAAGCCTCCCTCTGGAGGCCTGTATTCCTAAATCCCTTATAGAGCCCTTGTAGTAGCCCTTAAGGGGGCCCGTTTTAGGAACCCTAGACTCCACACCCTTTAAACAAAACCCTATTCCAATAGCAAAAGCCTCCCTCTGGAGGATGGTGCCGCGTTGAGAGGACAGCGGCGGTGCTCTCGAGAACTGAGAAGCCAATTTTGGTGCCTCGCCTTCCATGCGATCTGTAAAACGGGGTTAGGGTTTACGTAGGGTTTAGCCCTTTTAGGGAAGTAGTTTTCGGGTTTACTGAGCAGCTGAAAGGGGTTAGGGTTTAAGGTTTAGGCCGTTTAGGGAAATAGTTTTCGGCTTTAGTGAGCCTGTTTTTGAGAGTTCATGAGGAGTTTCTAGGAGTATTGAGGCCGTTGGGGTTTAGGGTTTAGGGCGAAGCTTCATTGCTCTCCGAAGCTGGGAAGCTGTCACCCTGATTTGGGGATTTCTGGGATCAGCACAGCTTTCGATTTGTCTCCTCGTCAACTCTTTGGCATATAGCACATATAGATATCAGTAGGCGCAGTCGAAGTTGTGGCAGGAATTTGCAATAGAGTCAATATCAGAAGTAGAAGTGGTAGTGGCAGTTGTAGAAGCAGGAGTAGTTGTAGTCGTCGCAACACCTACTGCTACTGCAGCTCGCTGCTTCTTCCACCCCGAGATCAGGCGCTGCAGGCGTAAGGGTCGGTGAGGCCCTTATCCGGAGATCCCAGTACCCCTTACACAAGCAATATACCATAAAATCATAGAATTAAGGCCCCGATAACTTAGGTATATTCCTGAATGAAGGAGTATTGGGCTTTCCGGAGCCGACTACCTGCACCCCAAATCCATATATACCTATGTACCCCAAATTCCCTGAACCCTTGTAATACCCTTAATGGAACCTTTATGCCACTCTCAGATCATTTCCAGCCCGACAGCGGTCCTCCTGTCCAGCGGCAACGAGTGGGCACGCGCCTGGCCAGGCCTGCCACCTCGGATGTTGCGGTTTAGGGTTTAGGGTTTAGTATGGCGTTCAGCATTTACCCAAAAAGCCCAATACTCAGTTATTAAGGAATATACCGATTATGATTTAACTTAAGGTATGTGGTATTAGGCTCTCTGGGTAGATATAGGAGTTGGGTCTAGGTTGAGAATCTCACGAGACTAGCTCCATCCGGGTGCTGTCAGCCGCATATAGTACGAATAGTCATGAGATGCGTAAACTTGTCGTAATAGCAGCAGAAGCAGAAGAAGTATCAAGCTACCAATCGTAGTACTTGTGGAAGCATACCTAAACGCATAGGAAGAAGTATATAGCAGCCGCCGTAGTAGTGGTAACTGTCGGAGTAGGGGGAGCACCAGGAAGAAGAGGAATATGGGGCAGTAGTGACAGTGCATAGCATGAGTAGAAGCAGCCAGCACTCTATTGGTTTGGTGTTGTTTGTAGCAACTAACATCATCAGGAGCAGTTATCAAGAAGCGATGTCAGTGGAAAGCGCTGAAGCAGAATGCTAGACGGGTAGACGGCGGAAGCAATCTGGAGCAGCTGCTGCGGGTGGGATGTTTTAGATTTCGCGTTTTCAGGTTCGAGGATCATAAGAAATTAGGGCTCCAGTTACCAAAATAGTACGAACTACATATTCTATACCCCGGTAACCTACCATTTAGCTAGCTGGAGCCCAAGGAGAAGTTAGGGCTGCTTTCAACCGCAAAGTTGATAGGCCTTCCGGAGTCCCGAGAAGCATTGCGGACTAGCTGCTTGGGACGATTGATGTGCATTCATGTGCCGGGTCGGGCTCGAGTCTAGCTTTTTTTTAACCCTCAAGGGCCCTCAACACCAAACCCCTAAACCCCTAAACCCCTAAACCCCTAAATCTCTTAAACCCAAAACCCTCAACACCAAACCCCTAAACCCCTAAATCCCTAAAACCCAAAACCCTCAACACCAAACCCCCAAACCCCTAAACCCCTGAAGATGTTCTGCGCAAGGTGTGGGATTGTGCTTCAAGGCAGCTCCGAAACCCTAAACTGGAAAACCCTCGTTCCTAAACCCTGCACCTCAAAACCCTACCATTGACCATGGGAGTTTCCGACAATCAGGGGTACCTTATTTTGGGGTCCTATTAATAAGGATCCTCCAAACCCTAAACCCTGGCCCATTGTCTTACCCCCTAAACTCTAAAGCTGAAGCCCTGAACCCTAAATCCTGACCCATTGCCTTACACCCGAAACTCTAAAGACGAAGCCCTAAACCCCACACCCTACTTAAAGGATCATGGGACTTAGTAACTAGGGCTAGAATTAGGGTAACTATACTTATAACTACTTATAACCCTGATTAAGGTCCTTATAACCTTACTTACTAAGTCCCATGATCCTATAAGTAGACCCTAAACCCCAAACCCTATAGATCTCTTTTAAGGAACCCCATAGATCCCTTTAAGTAACCCCCCCAACCATCCTTCGCCTGGCCGATGGCCAACGGCCGGCACGCGGAGCGGCAGCTGGTCGATCCTCGATGGCAGAAGGTTGAAGTTTGTTGCACATCGCAGTTTAGGGTTTAGGGTTTTGGGTTTAGGGTTTAGGGTTTAGGGTTTAGGGTTTTGGGGTTTGGGGCTTTAAGAAGGGGGTTCTCGGTGTATGTTATAGTGCACTTACAGTATAACCGTCTACTTATAGGGCTTTGAAAACTAGTTCTTCCGACCCCCGCTGGCGCGCAGTCCGAGAAATCTTTAGGATGCCCAGCTGCTTGTGGGGCACATGAATATCAAGCCTCTGCTTGACGGGACTAGGGAGAAGATCGTTGTCGACCTTCCAAGCCCTCGATAGCCTAACCGACGACAGACTTCGAAAGCCAACATAAGTGCCAAGGCGGTTTCAGGGTTTAAGGTTTTGTCGCTTGGGGGTCAAGGTTGTGGGTTTAGACATGAGATAGCGCTGCTGCAGCTGCATTTTTCGAGTGTCAGCTTCTAAGCCACAAAAGTCAGCCCTGAAATGGAGATGCCACCACCACAACTTCTGCCTAAGTCGTCAAGTGTGGACTTACTTCTCTAGGGCTCCGGTTTTATGACAGTCTCCTCTTTTAAGGCCCCTATATTGAAGCCTCACTGGCGTGTCTCCTCAGCTGACCCCCAGCGCTTGTGAATCCTGCATCTTGCCCTTTTTCCTAGTTCCCTGGGGGTCTGGAGTTTTGACATAAGATTTAAGGTTTTGGCTTCTGGGCTTAGAATTTAGGATTCTGGGTCATTCGTAGCCAGGGCTTCCCTTTCCCTGGCCTTCCCAAACCTTAGAGGGTGCTATCTAGGGTTTTGTATGGGTTTTGGGGTTTAGGGCTCATCTTGGAAATCCATGGGTGCCGGAAAGTGCCCTTTGCAAAGGCGATTTTCTGTCAAGCATAGTGCTTTGTTTTTTTGATGGGTTCCCTTCATTCGGTGGCCAGAAACCTCCGAAAATGGAGGTTGTACCGAAGAAGCTTTTTCCAGGGCACATTCATCGAGAACGAGCCTACAGAAGACAAGCGGGATAAGCACCACCAATGACAAGAAATTCTGGGAGGGTGGCGTGATACAATCTGATACAAAGTGGGAGTTTCCGAAAATGGGGGACCCTAATCTAGTACCCTAAATAGCAGGATCCCTGTTAAAAAGGAGCCCAAGATAAGGTACCCATTGTTTTCTGAAACTCCCAAGTGCATGTTGATGCAACCGGGCGGCTCTAGCCAATCGTAAACCCTACCGCAGACCCTAAAAAAAGATCCTAAACCCAATGGCCGAACCCTGAAGTCTAGACCCTAAACCCTCATCCCCTAAAGCCAAAACCCTTAAATCCTACATCCTCACCCTAAAGTCCAAGCCCCAAGTCCAAGACCCTTAAATCCTACATCCTCACTCTAAATTCTAGGCCCCAAACCCAAGACCCTTAAATCCTACATCCTCACTCTAAATTCCAGGCCCCAAACCCAAGATCCTTAAATCCGACGTCCGAAGCCTGAGATGCCGAGGATGCCAACCACGGCCTCACGAGCCTCCGACGACGAGGCCTTTGGGGGCAGGCCGGTCCTGGGAGGGAGTTCGTTTACTAGAGGGGCTTTAATAATTAGAGTAGGGTTCCTTTAAAAGGGCCCCTTTAAGGGCTACTATAAGGGCTCTATAAGGGATTTAGGGATATAGAGGCCTTAATGATTAGAATAGTGTTTTTAGGGGCCTTTATACTTTTGTGAAAAATATAAGGAGCCCCATAATAGTACAGGTAATTCTTGAGGCCCTATCGTACCTGAAGGTTTACGGATTTCGGGGCCTGAGGGTTTAGGATGAATGCGGCTTTCTGGTTTGAGGATGTTAGGCTTTAGGGTTTAGTTTGGGTGTTTGGAGGTTTATGTGTGTCAGGGGGAGGTTTGAGAGCTTGGGGCTCCCATTTTATTACACCTTAAACCCTAAACCGTGTGAGTGGGGTGGGGGGAGGGGGAGGCTCCGGTCTTCAACTTTTGGGTCTGAGGTTGAGGGTCAGGGCTGAGTGGGGTTTTCAGTTTTGGTTTTGGGTTCTTCATAAGTGCCAACACTAATGATTCAGTAGCGTTACTTCTTGTAGTTAAAGACAAAATTACAGCATAAAATACACTAAGACCCTACTTTAATTACCCCAAAGCTCAAAGAAGCCCCAAAGCATTATGTAGCATGGTGTTTGGGCGCAAAAGCCTTCAACTATGAGTCCTTTCTAATCCCTAGCCCTAGACCCCACAGGTATTGAGGTCCCTATCTTCGGTTTGGATTGGTGTGGAGGGCCTTCGGTTTTGCAGCTTACCCCAACCTGGACCCTGAGGAACCTGCCTTTTTAGGGTTCCCTAATACTAACTTCCGAACGCCCGTAGGCTCCAAAACCTTAGACAAGATAGCTTCGGACACTGCAGCAATTCCCCCTAAACCCTGTACCCTAAAATGGGAGTTTCCGAAAATAGGGGACCCCAACATACTACCCGAATTAGTAGGATCCTTACTTTGAGCACCCCCAAATAAGGTACCCTGTATTTTCGGAAATTTCCAAACTAGAACCTGTAGATCCACGACTCACGTGTCAGGCGGCAGACGCCTTCTGCACGCTGCGCCACAGGACGCTCCGGCCCTTCGGATCGTTCCAAAATGCATGAATCACATGAAGTAGGGCTGGGTTCCTGAGTAGTGCTTTTTGCCCTTTTTCGTCATTGGGGTTTACATAAAAGCATTTGTGGAATTAAGTTCTATTGGGATTTACATTCTAAATAGCACCGCAAGATCAGCAAAGCATACAGTGATTGGTTTGTAGTATGTAGTCCTTAATGTTGCGTGATTGCTCCAGGTACTTCGGGAGAAAGATTTTAGGGGTCAGAGCGTTTCACATCTAGCCGACAGAAGGGATCCCATGTGAATCTGCAGTCGAAAGCTCAGTTGCGACCCTAAACCACTAAACCCTAAGCCCTAAACCCGAATACACAGTGTTGGGGAGCCGCTTAGGAACACAAAGAGACCGTCACCCCAACTTAAAACAACCAAACAATCCCCTAAACCCCTGAACCCCTGAACCCTAAACCCAACATTTGCTTTGTTGGGCTCGTGGACCCCATCGCCAGAAATCTTTGACCTTCATAATTTCCTATAGTATACTATTTTGGGTTCCTTGTTGCAGATATAGTATCTTACACCCCAACAGCCGATTCTAATTATTAAGGCCCCTATATCCTTAAATCCCGTATGGAGCCCTTATTCTTATAGTAGCCCTTAAAGGGGCCCTTTAAAGGAGGCCTATTCTAATTATTAAGGCCCCTCTATTAAAGGCCGAATGTCTTCAGCTACAGCATTGCCATCTCAGCCCACGCATCTGGGTTGCATCTTGTGCTTCGTTGTAGAGCGTCCGGAAGATGGATGAGAGATTTAGTGTTTAGGGGTTTAGGGTTTAGGGGTTCAGGGTTTAGGGGTTTAGGGGTTTAGGGGTTTAGGGGTTTAGGGTTTAGGGTTTAGGGTTTCGGGGTTTAGGGTTTAGGGGTTTAGGCCTCAAGTTCACAACACATGCTGCGGGAGCCTTTCTGCTTCGTTGCCACAAACCCTTCACGGTGACCGCTTTGGAAGCACGTGGTACTTAGTACTCCCATCAACATCGTGGTTGGGAGGCACACATCCGCCTATCAGGCTATCAGGCCTCAAACCAAAGAGCATCTTCCTCCTCACCCTTATCCTCATCCTCATTCGCGTCCGCGTCCAGCAGTAGTGGCGGCAGTAGCAGCCGCACCACCGCACCACCAGCAGCACCGCCACCACCAACACCAGCAGCACGTTTGCTATCATGTTCGTTGTATCCACTATCGTCAGCCTGACTATCATCCCCACAAAGTTTGGTTCAGTATCTTCAGAACTCAGGAGCAAGCCCGTGCATGGATGAGAGGGCTCCGTCTGCTGTCTGGGATGAGGTTGGGCATCAGTTTTGCAAGCAGCTGAATTTAAAGCATCTTAAACTTCATGATTCCAACACTTAGGACCACGTAGGGTATTTCGAGGGTTCATCTTGCTTCTTTAGTTAAGCAGGAACCATGTTGGTTCCTTGAAGGTGGCTGGTCCCCCGAGCTTCAATGTTTGATCACATGATCCACGACTCTGGCAGGGCCAGAACTGTGGCGGTTGGAAGCTCGTAATTTCGGGAACCCGCAAAACAGTATTGGCTATTATTGAGGCTCCGACCTAAAAAGTTGTCTTATCAGCAACTTCGGGTTTTGTCCGAGCACATTGAGCAGCCCAACTTCAGCTTCTGCGTCTTACTGGACATGGTTCAATGGTCAAGTAGCTAAACTGGCAGCCGTGGACGCCCCCGCGCTTCATCATCCCCAGCATCCTTGCCGCCATAGCCTAAAGGGTCCAAAGTACCTGTATAACAGGATGTAGGGTTTCTATATTTGGAATTACTATTATGATTTGGGGAAGTATTCCCCATGACAGTATCTACGACCCTTTGGGAGATGGCCTTGCTATTCTGCTCTTTGGAGGCTCCGGAAGGTAGAAGCGAGCTTTATTGTTACTTCTGGACTCTGCTTGGCGGGCTGAGGGTTTGGAGGGGTCGACTAGCAGATCAACATCTAGAATCAGAGTATAGGTGCTTCGGAATTCAGGGTTGCGCTGTTTTCTCTGCACAGCCGTTGCCTTTTGGACTTTTGGGGTTGATTGTCGTGGAGATTCAGCCCGCAGGTCCGTCCGCGTGGCGCCGAATGTTTACAGCTTTAGCCACTTGGTCAATTAGAGTGTTGCCTTCGTGAGAGCACTGGGGGTGGGGCAGTGGGGCTTTGGGCGCCCAGCTTGGAATCGTTTGCGGTTTCCTGTGTCCTGACGGTCCCCTCATACGAAGCTGAGCCTTCCTGCTTTCTTACATAGCAGTGCCATACCTTTACAGACAGCTGTATGCAGCACGTTTACGCGAACATAAGAACCGGTCTTTAAATGTTTCATGACGGACCTACTTTGAACTGTTGTTCAAGGACATGAAGTTGCTCCCATATTTCCTGTGCATGCATGGTGTTCGAGAAATTCTGCACAACGTCGGACAACAGCGCTGCCGCCATGGATAAGGTTTCGGGCATTGAGGGTTATGTCAACAAGCCGGGCCACCGGGAAGTTTCCGCAAGGAGGGATCCTACTATACAATGCCGAGTTTTACGCCCTCATTAGTATCCTTCTTCTCAGAAATTCCCCGAGTACACCTGGTTTTTCAAACCCCCCGACTCGTTGGATGATACAAAACCTGCATTACTTTCGTGACCCTAGACTATGAGAAATTTTGGTATAACATTCCTTACGGTACTGCAGGATCTATACTATATCATCATAATCCCTATAAGCCCCAAGCCTTAAACCGCAGATCGCAGAAAAACCGGACCCTAAACCCTAAACCCTGAACCTAAACCCGACTGCGAGGTGGGGTCTTGGGATCGTGCCTTCGCATTGGTCCTTGGAGGCGCGACAGTGCCTCACGTTGACGGCTTTCTTGCGGCCTAGGGGTTGCATAGGGTTTAGGGTTTAGGGTTTCATAGGGTTTATATTAGGGTTTAGGGTTTAGGGTTTCGTAGGGTTTAGGGTTTAGGGGAATTTGGATAGATTTCCGCATCGTAGGTGTTGACTAAACCCTAAACCCAGTAGACAGGGCCCTACACCCTAAACTTAGCAGGCGGTTCCGGTGCCAACAAAATCTCAGAAATTCAGAAACGCGTGCCAATGTTTTACTTGAAGGTTTTAGGGTTTAGGGGCAAATGCAGCAGGTCATTTATCATTAGCCTTCAGATCGTCCCAAGACCGCGCTCTCTGTGCTTTGAACCTGACAACGTTAATTGAGATCAAGATGTGCCCAGGCTCTTGATTTGCAAAATAACTTCTTCACTACAAGTGTTTTACTAACTCCTTGTTTTTATGCAGATATAGGCAAGGACACCTTGTACAGCACATGGGAGGACTCTGGCTGTCTTTAGGCCTCTGCCCATCATCACCGATTTATCCTAAACCCTGAACTCTAAACCCAAACCCCCAAACCCTAAAACCCTAAACCCTAACCCTAAACCCGCAACCCTGTAAACCACTCTAAACCCCTAGTGTAAAGCCTAACCCCCAAATGCCAAACCCCAAGCCCCAAACCTTAAACCCTAAACTAGTTGGAAAAAGGAGCCCCCCTCAAGCAAAAAAATCCTAAACAACAACAGCAAAACAAACAAACAAACAAACATACAAACATACAAACATACAAACAAACAAACAACCAACCAACCAACCAAACAAACAAACAAAGAAAGAAAGAAAGAAACAAACAAACAAACAACCCTAAACTCGAAGTCCTTGAGGCTGGCGTTGGTCCTCCTTGCCCTCATGCCGATCGTAGCTGTGCCACCGGACGAGGCCGCGGCAACTGTCAGAATCGGCTCATCAAGCGTATGTCCCTAAACCGTCCATCATGTACCCAATAATAAGAGTAATAACGAACAATAACAATAATAATAACAATAATAATAATAAGTATATACTTTGGCCCCAAAGTGCTTCAATAGGGACAACTTGAAGGCCAAAGTATGTATTCTGGGTACATGGACAGTAGGGATTGAAGAACGAACAAGGCCCAGTGGTTTCAAGTTCGAGCTCTACATGAGTAGAGAATGACAAGCGTGTTCTGAATGACAACAGAGTTTGGGGGGGATGCAAACTCCGAATGTCGGCTCATCGATGTGCCGTCAAGAAACACGTAGGCGGCGCAGTCGTAGTAGAAGAAGAAGTAGTAGTAGCAGCAGGAACAGTAGCAGTAGCATAGGCTACTGTATAATATGTGATATAGTGTGCTGTATGACCTAGCGTAGCACAAACAGACTGGACTACGATAGACTGTAGCATGATCCATGCTACAGTGCAATGTGAACTCACCTACGACCTGTTTTCCTAGTTTTTGAGGTCTAAAGTTGCGGATCGAGAGAAGTTGCTCGTCGTAGCGTATAATGTGCACCGAAATTACCCCAATGGTATGACGTAGACCCCCCCGCTTTCGGATTCTGAGACTTGAAGACGGAAGCTTTCGAAGCCTTGGCTGACACTGATAGATGCTGCACGCCGCAATGTGCCCCCACAGACACAGCGGCCAAAGCGCCACATGGTAACTGACAGGACACATCCCGAAGGTGGGAGATTGGGTTTCGCCACCCTAAGCCATGAACCCCTCAACCTTAAACCCCTAAACCCTAAGTCCTAAACCCCTAAACCCTGAATCCTAAACCCCATGTTGAGTTGGAGATGGGAGTCGCCGTTCGACTTGCAGGTGAGCTACAACAATGCCATGGGAGCCTGCGGCGATGCAGGTCAGATTGGGGGTCAATCAGGTTCTCACTTGCATTGAAGAAGGGTACTCCCTGTGGGCCCAGATCATTCAGACCTTAGAGAGCATTCAATGTGTAAACCTCTGGGAAGTTTGAGGAAATTCGGCTTGCAGAGGCTCCGGATTTCGGAAACTTCGGGTTCATGACGTAAGACTTCAGGGTGTGGTTTTTACATTTCTTTTTGGTCGGTAGAGGGGTGGCGACTTGTGCTAGGTCCTGGTTTCAGAACTCTGCCGTCCTGCAATACGTCATGAATAAACTCTAAACCCGAAACCGTGACAGGACATTGGCAGCACTCCTTTGACATCTTGGCTGCAATGCGTCGGCACGCCGCGGTACCAGATACCATCAGCTGCTTTTCCCGCAGTCGGAGCAAAGGCTTCGAATCGACATGAACTATTCCATGAGCTCTGCCAGTCCTGAGCATCAGGTTGATTTAAGTCATAGAGGTGACGTCGCAGCAGCAGGAGTAGGAGCAGGAGCAGGATCAGGAGTTAGTAGCAAGCAGTAGTACGTAGAAAGTAGTAAGCACCTGCTGTCTGAAAGGTTTCGGGAGCCAGCTTGCTGCCCTGGAGAAGCCCTCGCACTGGGAGCTCGCCGTTTGCGCGCAGCTCTGCCAAGCACTTTGTAGGGGCGTTAAGAGATCTTTTGCGAAAGTGTTTAATTCTCTAATCATTAGTTCTCTAAAACCGTGAGGCTTTTAAAGAGCCCATATTTTTGCATCTTCAAGCACCCATTCGTCCAGCGGTGAGAAGCACGCAGCCGAACAGCTAAAGCAGCAACAGGTAAAACCCCAGAATCCCAAAGCCGTGAAAGGCCTTCAGTGCAGGGGCCTCAGCAATTGACACCCTGCTTACTGTATGACGCCTCTTCCCCTCTGCTTTGACACCTGTACTACTGTATATAAGCTGCGACATCAGAACCTGCTACAGTTGGCTATAGTCTCCTTAGGAATTTTCGTTCATATAAAACCCAAGAGAATATTAACAATCGTATTTTTATTATGGTTCTAAGGGGTTAAGTGGGCTGTCCCAGCGTAGCATGACGTGACCATCTACAGGCTCACTACGATGCGATGCTTCGAGGCAAGTGTGCGTTCCGATTCGGGGCACACTTCTTGCAGGCAAAAGGTCGCAATATAGGAGCAGCAAGCAACAGGAGCACAACCCTTTAACAGAACCTGCGGAATCAACGTATGGCTTAAGGTATGGTTTAAACTCTAAACCCCTAAACCGTTAAATCCAGACCCTAAAGGCCCAACGCACTAAACACTACAACCCAAACCCCCAAAAAGCCCCTGAACCTCACTAAACCCATCTAAACCCCTAAACTTCCCTAAGCCTGAAACCCCGAAACTCGAGACTGTTGGGTCGATGTCGATGGCTTCAGGCTCAGGAAACTAGGATGCCCAGTAATACCCCTAATAGGGGATATACCATAATTCCCAGAGTTTAGGGTCCTTAAGGTAATGCAGGCTTTCTATCATCAACCGTAGGATGCCCAGTAGTACCCCTATTCCTTTTTTGTAGTCCTGGGTTCCTTACAAAGCTACCGAAGACAAAAAAGGGAGCGCTGTTTATTCCTAGGTTACTGGGCATCTTAGGAAATGGTCTGGTTGTCCGTTTTGGGGGTTTCCGAGAATAGGGGGCGGTAATAGAGTGCCCCAAACAGTAGGATCCTCCTTACTATAACGACCCCAAAATAAGGTACCCCTTCTTTTCGGAAGCTCCCACTTGGGTTTTTAGAGAGGGTGGGGATGAAGGCTGGTTCCCTACTTTCTGTTAGGGTTTAGGGTTTAGGATTTAGGGTTTAGGGTTTAGGATTTAGGGTTTAGGGTTTAGGATTTAGGGTTTAGGGTTTGCCGTAGAGTGGCGCAGAAGCGGAATGATCTTGGATCAGTGTCTTTTCGAGTGCGTCGTCATGTGACGACTGGCCGTTAAAGCCTGATTGTGGATGGCTCTCTCTTTTAATTCTCCCACCCCACGCCGTCCAAGGCGGCCAAACCACCCAAACCTATTCCTTTTAGGGTTTAGCACCTAAACTCATTCCAAGGTTTCTCTCTCTTCAAACCGCAAACCGCAGGGCAAGGCAGGCAGGGCAGGCAGGAGGGCAGAGCAGGGCAGGGCAGGCAGCCAGGCCAGGCCAGAACAGGCAGGGCAGGGCAGGGCAGGGCAGGGCAGGCCAGCGGGGGCAAGGGGCGAGGGCCTATGGGAGCCAGGGGTACGCATTGCACAGTGGTTCCTAGGACTGGCCGGAGCCGCCTAGGTCCTTGGAACCAGGGTCCGGGGCCCCTCCTGGGCGGTCCCTCCATGGAGGGGCTGCCCAAAAGGCAAGGTCGTCCAGCCAGGGCGAAGAGGGGGGGGTTCAGTACTGGTCCCAAAAAGAGCCTCCGGTAGGGCCTAACGTGGGTGCTACCGTCCACATGGCTGTGGGGAGGCGGGCAGGCGTCTTGCGCCATCGAGGTCGGGGGGCTTCAGCGCCGCCCACCCACAATAGGTGGGCGGCCTATGCCTTGAGTTTAGGATTAAGGACCTGGTTCCCGAAAGCATCGCGAAGGGTTCTTCCGTGTGGAACGCCGCAGCTGAGTACATAGATGACAGACATAGAATCAACTTACTTGACTCCATACTTTACTCTACACTCTACACTTGATACTTGACTCTACACTTGATACTTACTTACTTACTTGACCCCTATGACTGGCTCTCTACACTTGACACTTGACTCTATGATACTTGACTCTACACTTGATACTTGACTCTATGTTATGCTTACGACTTACTTACTTACTTACTTACTTACTTCAATCTACTTACTAACTTACTTGACACTTGACACTTGACACTGGACTCTATGTTATGCTATCTCTATACTTACTTACTTACTTACTTGACTTGCTTACTTATACTTACTATACTTACTATACTTACTACTTACTGACTTACTTACTGACTCTACTTACTTACTTATCTACTTACTTACTTATGATTACTTACTTATGACTGACTCTCTATGCATCTATGACTTACTATGACTTATTACTTACTCTCTACATCTCGGTATCTTAATATTTCTTTTAAAGGCGGGGGTGGCACCGTCGGGGTCCATCGGGAATGCAACCCTTCACAGGGATTCGCCTCCTCGGGCGTTCAAACGCTAGGTAAAGTGACACATTTTAGGCGCACCGCGCAACCCTTCACAGGGATTGGAACTCTCGGGCGTTCAAACGCGAGGTAAAGTTACACATTTTGCGGTGCCCGCGCAACCTTTCACAGGGATTCGCTGCCTCGGGCGTTCAAACGCTAGGTAAAGTGACACATTTTAGGCGCACCGCGCAACCCTTCCCAGGGATTCGCTGCCTCGGGCGTTCAAACGCTAGGTAAAGTGACACATTTTAGGCGCACCGCGCAACCCTTCACAGGGATTGGAACTCTCGGGCGTTCAAACGCTAGGTAAAGTTACACATTTTAGGGTTCCCGCGCAACCCTTCCCAGGGATTCGCCTCCTCGGGCGTTCAAACGCGAGGTAAAGTTACACTTCTTGCGGGCGCCGCGCAACCCTTCACAGGGATTCGCCTCCTCGGGCGTTCAAACGCGAGGTAAAGTTACACTTCTTGCGGGCGCCGCGCAACCCTTCACAGGGTTTGGGTGCAGTTCAATTTTTTTTGCAACCCTTCACAGGGATTTGCATTTTGCAACCCTTCACAGGGATTGGCGTGGTCGGGTGTTCGAACGCGAGGTAAAGTTGCATTTTTTGATTTGCATTGAAATGAATTTTGCAACCCTTCACAAGGATTGGCGTGGTGGAGTGTTCGAACGCGAGGTAAAGTTGCAATTTTTGATGAGCATTGAGATGAATTTTGCAACCCCTCACAGGGATTGGCGTGGTCGAGTGGTTGAACGCGAGGTAAAGTTGCAATTTTTGATGAGCATTGAGATGAATTTTGCAACCCCTTCACAGGGATTGGCGTGGTGGAGTGTTCGAACGCGAGGTAAAGTTGCAATTTTTTATGAGCATTGAAATGAATTTTGCAACCCCTCACAGGGATTGGCGTGGTCGAGTGGTCGAACGCAAGGTAAAGTTACACATTTTGCGGTGCCCCGCGCAATCCTTCATTGAGAGGGATTAGCTTCCTCGAATGTTCTAATCGGAAGGTGTGCAGGTACTGTTGCATGGTCTTTGGGCGCTGCGTGTAACCCTCTGCATGGATTGGCGTGGTCCAGGGTTGAAACGTGTGTGCAAACTACTACTTGTATCCTTTCCGCCGTGCAACTCTCCACAGGGAGTGGCGTGGTCGATTGCAGGAACTTGCATCTCTGCGAGGTGCAATTGGCAACCCTTCAGAGGGATTGGCAGATGCATATATCGATAATATACGCACATATATATATATATATAAATATATATATATATATATATATATATATATATATATATATCTATCTTTCTATCTATCCATATATGGATAGATAGATTATGCATTTGCCAATCCCTCTGACAAGTTGCCACTTGACCTGTTGAGTCAGGCTCTGAGCCCTCACGCTAGGCGGATCTTGATTAAGCGTTCCCACACACAGGGCATAGAGTGAACTACATCGAGTCAAGTGTATGGTACAAAGATGACTCCACGACTCCGTGACTCTATCTCACTACAACTGTATGACTTTATGAATCATGACCCATGGACTCTATGACTCTTGATTCTGTGACTTTACGATCCTATACAGTGACTCTATCTCACTACGACTCTATGACTCTATGTCACTACAACTCTATGACTTTATGACTCATGACCCATGGACTCTATGACTCTTGACTCTGTGACTTTACGATCCTATACACTGACTCTATCTCACTACGAGACTATGACGCTATGTCACTGCAACTCTATGACTTTATGACTCATGACTCATGGACTCTATGACTCTTGATTCTGTGACTTTACGATCCTATACACTGGATCTATCACATAGCCCCACACTCTTCGCTGATGATGCTTTCGGGCCAATTGTCTTCTAGTTTTTAGATGTTTTTTGCTACAAGTATGGTCTTGGGTGTTTTTCGATCAAGACTCTGTTGTTTAAGGTCTTGGGATGAGTTTGATTCTGATTGTTTTCTGGGGATTGAGGTTGGGGGGTTTTGAAGCTGTCTTTACACCCGGCTTTAGCTTGGCAAGACATGCAATGCCTGGACCCCAGAGCATAAGGCATCATTTCAAGCACAGATGGGGATTGTCTTGACTTCGGGAAGAGATACTGAGTGTCGTTCCATGTGCCCCTTGAGCATGAGGACGGGGCATTCATAATGTGGGCCCCCTAGACCCATAGCATTCGGCAGTACAGGCTTGATACCAAGCAGCCGGAGATCTTTGTAAAATATCTGCAAACCACTGCGCATGCATCAACAGCCGATGCAGGTGCCGCCGAATCGGATTTGCTACAGCGCTACGGTGAGTGCCGAAGAGCCTGGCAGGCGCGATGCCAGCTGGAAGAGGATTGGATTAGGAATGGAGTGGGAGGAGGGTCCCGGAGCAGCAGCAGCAGCAACAGCAGTAGTGGCGGTCGCAGTGGCAGTAGTAGCGGAAGTCGTCGCAGAAGCAGCAGGAGCACGCAGCAGTGCTAGCAGTAGTAATAGCAGTGGTCGTCGTCGGCGGTGGGGGCGGGGGCGGCGGCGATGGTGGTGGTGATGGCTGATTTTGTCATCATCGTTGTCACTGTCGTCATCATTATCGGTGTCGCTGTTGTCGGTGCGTCTTTTCCTCTGAAAAGTTTGCTGCTGCTGATGCTGCTGTTGTGGCCGTTGTTGCCTGGCTAGGGCAGGAGGATGCAGGAGGTGTAGCTTGCCTCCGGGCGCTGGAGGTGTCCAAAAGGAGTAATTCCCCAGCTGTTGCAGCACCACAAGTCCGCCTCCCGGAAGTAAAGTTGCTGTTGCTGCATATGCGGAATCGTAAGGACGGTATGAACGCTGTCATGGGGAACTGTTTCAGATCCATCATGATGCAAGTTTTGGCAGTTCTTTCACTCCTGACATCTTTGCCAGTCGGCGATCTAGCTAGGATGGCGTTTGCTTCAGGCAGGGTCATCTGTCTGGTTTGCAGCTGACGCGCTCGCGTTCAGAAGTGAATTGAAGCCATCCACCATCCGGATTTCCCGGTTGTTTGGAACCTTTCTTAAGATCCGCCTTAGGCAGTGGCGCATTGCCGTGCAGCTATTGCGAGATATGTGCAGTGTCCGAATTCTTCCAGATGAGCCTTGCCTTCACTGCAGTCGCAGCCGATTCAGTGCTAGCCTGGTGTCCCCACATCCGTGTTCACCGTAAGACATCGCATGCTGAATGGGAGGCTGCTTCTTACATTGAAGCATGGGCAGATGGTTAAGCTGCTGGTAGGAGGGAGACAGCCAGTTTTCCCCAATGTCTGCATGATCAACTCTTCGGGATTTCAACCTCAGATTGCGCTTGTGGCAGGGAGGCCTGGCAAGTCAATGATGTACACATGCCCATTTCCCCGAACTCCCTTGAAACCCAGCGCCATTTCTCCTCCTTCTATGGCATGCGGCATGCACTTCTGGCAATGTACACTCGCAATCCCTGTTCAAACTATTTTGGCTCGTTTGTTTTGCCGCATCATCTTGCACGACCCTAAACCCCACACCCTAAACTCTTACCAATTTCGCACTCGCAACAGTACTGAGAAACGGAGCCCACAAAAAAAGAACGCGCTGAACCGCTCAACGGCTCAGGAGATCAGCCAAAGCAGCGGTCTCAGTGCGTGTGAACGTGGCGGCCAATGGGCCAGGCCGACTACAGCCACATCATGCTTAATATAGGGGTCTTAATAATTACCTATACTATTTGGGGGGTTCCTTATTATAGTTTAAGTATAATGGGCCCCAAGCCCCTATTCTAATTATTAAGGCCCCTACATTAAGCTGGAACCTATTCTTAGTGTTATTGTTGTTATTACCATTATGACTATTGCTCTTACTATATTACTATTACGATCATTATTGTTATTACTAAGCAGAGTATAATAGGATAATAGGAAACGTAGACTATGTTTCGTTATGGTGAACTTGTTGGATTCGCGTTTTCGCACCGTTTTCCAGGGTCTTAGGTTTGAAACAGGTTTTAGTTTGGCCCAGGGATTGAGTTGGAGCTTTAGCAACCCAGACCCGGGGCAGTCTGTGTAGCGTCGTTGCCTGCAGGAGCAAGTGGCAGCAGCAGAAGTCGTAGTCGTCGTCGTCGCTGTCGTCGTAGTGGCAGTAGTAGGAGGAGGAGTGGGACGAGGCGTTGGAGTGGGAGTATCGGAGTAGGAGTAATTAGGTGTAGGAGAAGGAGAAGGTGTAGGAGAAGGAGGAGGAGCAGGAGGAGGAGGGGTATAGGAGCAGGAGTAGGAGTAGGAGTGGCGATAGGAGAGGGGTAGGAGTAGGAGTAGACGAAGTGGTAGTAGCAGCAGCAGCAGCCACTAGTGTATCAGCAGTCGTATCAGCCCGTCGGGTTTTGCCATGGTCCAGGTCCATGCAGATTCTACAGCGAATGCCCGCTTGCAGGCTGGTGGCTGCTAGCTGGCATTCCTGTGAATTTCTAGCAACAGAAGCTGTAGGGTAGGGGGTTTGAAGCAAGCAGAGGTGGAAGCTGGGTTCGAGAGAGTGATGTGGAGTGTGGGAGATTCAGGGCTCGTTTGTTGGCTTCAGAGGTCCATTCGCATTACAGGAAATGATAGGGAACTTACTGGGTCCTTATCAAGGACTGTAATTTAAGTTACCATGACAGGGATCTGCAGTAAAACAACTATGGTTCCTGAATTATAGCAACTTAAATTACATCCCTTAACAAGAACCCAGCTTAACCTTGTCTTCTGCATTAGTGCATTGTGTTTGTTCAGATCCTCATCTGGCGCAAACCCCCGTTGCAGGATCACTCCCAATGATTTCAGCTACAATGGTGCCATCAGCGCTTGTGCCAGCGACTTCGATGCAAGTGGCTACTAGTATCTCCACACAACCATCTCAGAGTTTGTTTGTTCTGCTCCCCGAACACAAAAATGTCACATCAAGGGTGCAACTTCGAGCTTCACGGCCTTCATCGGCTAACTCAACATTCTCTCAGCAACTACTCGGGAACTGTCGCTAAAGTGCATCCTGCTTCGATGATGTGCTGCAAACATCCCTACGAACCCTACACCCTACATTCAAAACCGTATCTTTGAAAACAGCTCCGGAGTGACCAAGATTGACTGACCCTAAGATTCAAAACGGCCCAGCAGCCGTATGTAGTATGGTCTTTGTGCCCAAAAAGCCTAGAACTAAGAGTCCTTAGAGCTTTAGAGGAGCACTCACCCTAAAGGTCCACGTCACGTGCCCGAAGAGCATAATAGTATTTGGGTACATGCACCGTAAGGCCAAGAACATCCGTGCCTGGCCAGCCCAGAAAGCCCAATACTCCTTCGAAACCCTAACACCTAGTAACCTAGGACCCTTTCCCCTTCTATTAAACCCCAAAACCCTAAACCCTAAACCCCCTAAACCCTCAACCCCCTAAACCCTAAACCCTAAACCCTGACCTCAACCCTAAACCTAGAGGCGGAGGTGGCTGGCAGCGGGCTTTGCGGCTGGAGGGAGCCATGGTCTCCTGGCCAGACCTGGGTTTTCTCGAACGTTTCGGGTTTAGGGCTTATATCGAGGGTTTAGGATTTCGGGTTTCGGGTTAGGGTGTATAGGCTTTAGGGTTAGGGTTAGGGTTTAGGGCTTAGAGGGTTTAGGGTCTATTGGGGCCTAAAGGGTTTAGGCTCAGAGTTTACGGGTTTAGGGCTGAACGGGTCTAGGCTTAAAGGGTTCAGTGATTCAGGATCTGAAGTTTTTTTTTTTTTTTTTATTGGTTTAGGGTTTAAAGCGTTTAGGGCTTGGAGGGTTTAGGAGCCTCAGAGCTATAGGGGTTCTTAGGATCTCGGATCCCATGTTGCAGAGATTATCCCAAAGGGTCCTATGTACGGTTATGGGGGATACTTCCCTAAGTCATAAGTAGTAGTCCCTCATATGGAAACCCTACATTCTACTAGATCGGTACATCGGACCCTTTGGGTATGAAGGTTTGGGAGATGTCAGGTTTGGAATCCGCAAGCTCCCTCGGTCCCTCTGGAGCTTGCACTTTTGAGCTGCAGAGGTTTGGTGGTGGTGGGGAGAGGAAGTGTATATCCGCATCAGGTCCTTCTAGAACTTATACTATAAGGGACTGCAGAAGCCCTATTCTAGTTAGCCAGGCCCCGAAAGTCCTTGTTTCAGCAAGTCGTAACATTCACCCAAAGCCCTGTGACCCTGTGTCGGACGGCCGGAGTGAGGCCCATGATCGTGTGGTGCTGGACGAGATTGGCCACAACAGCCTTCTTGGCTCGTGCGAGGTGCGAGTCACCTGGGACCCGAAAGCTATCTAAGCCCGAAGCTTTCAGTCAAGAGCCCCAAACCCTAAACCGCAAGCCCTATAACTCTCAAACCCAAAAACCCTAAAACCCTAACCCCGAAACCCTCAGACCCCAGAACCTTAGCTCCGAAGCCTTAGCTCTTAAGACCCTATCCCCAAAGCCCTAAGTCCTAAAACCTGAAGCCCGAAACCCAAAGACCCGACGCCGTATACTCTGAACCTTGAGCCCACTAGTACTTTCTTTTGAACCTGTTCCGTAACGGAACCATGATGAAATCAAAGCATATACTTTTTTCTCCCTGGTTGCTTGGAAATCCAGCCCCAGAATGGGGAGTTACTATGGTTACTTGTACGGCTACTATAAGGGTTACCATAAGGGAACCATAGACGGGTTACTGCAAGGGTACCAGACCGTTAATATAAGTCCTGCTTTAAGGGTTTCCAGAAGGGTACTTACCCTAAACCCCAGACCCTAAACCCTAAACCCTAGACCCCAAAGACCCTACCCTAAACTCTAAACCCTAAACCCGAAACTCTAAGCCCTAAACCCCAAAGCCAAAACCCTGTCATGAAACCCTAAAAGGAGTTCATGGGGCCTGGGTGGTCGCCCATGCGTGGGTCTTGCAGTAGCCCAAGTTGACGGCCAAGCCTGGCCATCAAAATAGGGATCTACTAGGACCTAGGGTAGGCCCTTACTCCCTTTTCAAGGGTTCAGGTCCCTTATAAGCCCCTTTAAACCAAAAAGGGCACCCTTTTTATTCCTGGGTTACTCTTGGGTTTAGTCTATAAGGGTTGCTATAAGGGGTAGCATGGGGGTAGAGTGGTATGGTATAGGGGTCTTAAGACTTGCCTACAGTATACCCCTGGGCATCAAAAACAGCCCAAGAGCCTTATGTAGTAGGGTCTTTGGGCCCAAAAGCTTGAATATATGAGTCCTTAGAGCCCTGGGGCAAAAAGCATCAATCCAACCTAAGCCTCGGAGCCCAAAACCTTCAGAGCTCTTCGAAAACGTCAACAACTAGCATGCAGACGAGTGATTTGGGATTTCCCAGGGAATGCAGGTACTAACTTTTGACGAACACTGGCCATGATAGATGAAGCAGACGTCTCACACTCACCTTGAGATCCCAAACCCCTTGAATGAGGGAATATGCCTTAAACCAGAATATATTAAGCCCCCTACAGTTTAAGAAGTATAAGTATAAGGTATATTCCTTAATTAAGGGGGTCTTGGGATTCCGGTGCACTCTCACCGGCCTTGCCAGGCGGCAGGTGTGTGGGCCCTGGCGTTGTCTCTGCTGCTCCGCATGGGGCTTTGCCGGTGCACACCTGATGACATCAGCAGCTCGACCAAGTAGGAGTCTCCGAAAGTTAAGGGATACCTTATTTTGGGAGCCCTATTATAAAGATCCTACAATTTAGGGTGCTATGTTAAGGTCCCCTATGTTCGGAACTCCCAAGCGTGCTTCGGGTAAGAGTCCTTGCCTTGAGCTCTGAACCCTACTTAAACCAGGCATGTGAGCAAGCCGGCTTAGGGTTTCGGGTTTAGGGTTTAGGTTAGAAGGGGCCCCCACCCTATAATAGTGGTATAATAGGAATAGAATAGGGCCCTAATATAATCCTTATAGTCACTATTACAGGGTGGGGGCAGCTTCTATTAGGGGCCAAAATTCAATGTTTTTTGCGTTTCTCTGCCACTTCTAGCGAGAGCCCTTTGGTGCAACGGGAAGATGACTAAGTCAAGACACGGTAGGGTTGGAACAAATACTAATACTCTCCTTAGTAGGGTTCCTTATTATAAGTATACCCCCTGAATTAGGTGTCATCGTCCTTTTCCTGGACTTCCTGTCGTTGCCTTTTTCCTGGATTGACCTCTTGGGTAATGATATACGAGATATGCTCTTCACTCAATCACGAGGTATTGCGAGGGTTTGGAGTGGTGTGCTCACTAAACCCTAAACCCCTAAAGGCCGCAAACGCCTAAACCCCTAAAGGCCACCTAAACCCGTGAAACTGCCAGCGTCTTCATCCTTCAAGGCTACAACAGTGCTTTGCCGGCGTGCGGTCGTGCTGGGCGCTGGCAGTCAACGCTGAGGTGCTTTTGAGATTCCGCCCGCAGAGTATAAGAGTCTATGATCGATGTTGTAAAGAATCAGGTTCAAAAAAAAAGCAAATAGGTTCACGATTGTGTGTGTGTGTGAATATGTGTAAATATAAATGCGCACATACACGTACATGATTATTCATATTCAGCATGCATACAAATATGCACATTGGTTCATCTCCGAGCTGCTGTGTGTTACGTCTACTGTGTGTATGTCTGCTTGCCTTTTATGTGGAGTGCTGGGTGATGCCAGGCAATGTAAACGTAGATATGGGAGTTTCCGAAAATAGGGGATCCTGATATAGTACCCAAATAGTAGGATCCCCCCAAAAAAGAAGCTACCCCCTAATTTTGAGAAACTCCCAGTAGGTTGGGGAGCCGGATGACCCTGAACCCTAAACCTCCCGGGTCCTCTTGGGTCACACTTGGAGGGTCGGGGGACTTACTAAGTTGTTATTTTGTAGAGTTATAAGTACCATAACCCCAATCAGGATCCCTTTTAGGGTACTTGTAAGTCTACTTACTACCCAGTTACTAAGTCCCCCAACCCTCCAAGCACCGTGCTTGGTGTGGAAGGCTGATGCAGGCAGTTTGGCTGGCCCGCCTGACCGCGAGCAAGCTAAGCTGCCTGGCTGTCGCTTATATAATAATGCTTAATAAATAATTTAGACTGGGAGTAATCAGTGGTATGTATGAGTTGGTCATTTGTAGTTGCCACCCCATTTTTGCAAGTATTTCGGTTCGCCCAGTAGGATTGTGGTACATTACTTGTTTTTTCTTCTTCAGTTTCTTGTTGCAGTCTTTGTTCTCGTTATAGTTAGTCTTGCTTCTGCTGCGCTCCTGGTTGGGCTTATGGGAGTGGTGGTGTTGTTGTGGTGGCGGTGGTGGCGGTGGTGGTGGCGAGGGCGACTGGGACTTAGCCTCAATATTGCAACGAGTGGTGCCGGCAGTGGTAGTCGTGCTGTTGATGCTGGTGGTGGTTGTAGGCGATTCTTGCGCTTGTAGTTGCGATTCACCGGTGTTGTTTCAGCTGTCGTGGTTGTTGGCATTGACATTGCCTTTCCTGCTGCTGCTGCTGCTGCTGCTGCTGCTGCTGCTGCTGCGCCGACAGTCGTCGTGGTCAACATCATCTTGTTGTTTCTTCACCGCTGTCATCTTATGATTGCGATGCAAGTGCTACCCTTGCCCGATAGCAGCAGTGAGGCTACAATAGCGCTGTGACTTCCTGGGAGCAGCGCGGAGCCAGTCGCCAGGTTATCGACTTGCTTTAGGAAGGGGAGTGGGGTTTTAAGCCCCTTGGAGCGCTTGACAGTGAGGGTCAGGGCGAAGGGCTCAGGGCCGTTCCGCTTAAGTAGGGTGTAGGCTTTAGGGGTTGTGGCTTTATGGCTGATGTTTGCTTGACTGCTGTTCACAGTTCTTCTCGAAGGCGGCCTGTTTTGCAGTGCTTATGATGATGTGCAAGCAGCCAAGAAAGGATTTAGGGTCGTGGGTCTATGATTTAGGGTTCAAGCTTTCAGGAGTTAGATTTCAGGAAGTTCGGCTTTAGGGTCTTCGAGTTCTGGGGTGTCGAGAAGTCTAGGGTTACATGGCACTGAAGTGGTGGAGTTGTTGCCTCGCAAGAGCATGTGGAGTCATCATTTGCTAGTTGAAGGCAGTGCGAAAAACTCAGACAGACGCTTCCTCCCAGCACCGTAAACCCTAACCCCTGAACCCCTAACCCTAAGATAGGGTTCAACCCTACACCCTACACCTGAGGACCTCCAGATGCCGTCGCAATAAGGGCCTGAAGTAGTAGTATGTCTATTGAAGGACTGAGGCTTTCAAGCAGGGACTCCCAATTCGAGGAACCGCAAACCCTAGACCCTAAACCTACAATATGACCCCTTAATTAGAGGGTCTCACCCTTAAAAAAAAGTAGGGTTTTTGGATCTCCAGGTAGACCCTAAACCTATGCCCTGCACCCCACATCATTAAATCCTAAACCCTACACCCAAGTCCTCCCTGCAGCCTAGCGCTTGCTCCGAGCCTCGCATGGCCGTTGTTCTGAGTTTGCGTTTCAGCCGGCACCTTCAGTCAGACCTAAGCATCCTGCAGCCCGAGATACTTAGGGTTTGGGGTTTAGGGTTGAGTTGCTTAAGACTCTCCAGAATATCGCGATTGACGTATTATAATACTCAGACTTGCAATGCAAAGGGCCGTGTAGAGTCATACATAGTAGCCATCTGCCCTTAACCCTCACCTGTGACACGAAGCCCTCAAGGATTGAACACCAAGCACTACATTGTCAGAATGCTTCGGGACCGGACATGTAAGGTGGGGGCAAACTCCCTCCGAAGATCCCCATGCTCGCCACCTGACCACATCCTGAGTATTGAAAGCACCCCATCCTCCAGCCCAGAACTACTCATCTTAGGGGTACTTAGAAACAATTTTTAACTTTTGGTTGTTATAACCCCTAAGAAACAACTAAAATTTAATTTTTATCTAGGGTTCTAAGTTCAGCATACTTATACCATAGTGTACCCCTCTACTTCGACTGTTTGGGCACCGTTATGGCCCACGTCCTCTAGATCAAGGCTCCACGTGCTGGCAGCCGGCGCGCACCCATCGCAGCCACATTTTGCCGAGAAGTTGGAAAAATGCGGCGTGCTGTGGTCGATCTAATGAGACTGCCTTAGGCTTCGGGGTTTAGGGTGTGACTGTGCTGCTCGGGTCCCATGTCTCCAAAGCCATGCGCTTGTGAATATATAAAGGGAACTCCAGAAAGTTGGAATATGGATTAATGGTAGGATCCCCTATAATTTACCTTAAAGGGGTTACGATAATGATATTCCAACTTTCTGGCTTCTACTGTAGTAGCAAGATTCAGCATCGAAGCCAGCCCTAAACTCCGAAGCCTGGAATCTTAAGCCCCAAACCCTAAATTCTGAGCCAACACCCCCCGGGCGCAGGCGGATGCAGTAGGATCATGTGGTCTCCTGTGCAAGAATGGTTATCATCCCTCAGCTTGGAACACTGCCTGCTTGCACCTTAAAACATGATCTCAGTCTTCTGACGGCCTAGACCCTAAACCCTAAACCCTAGAGTTCACTGTTCGACAACAGGTGGTGGGGGGCTTCCGGGGGTTGAGGCGTGCGCAGTTCAGGATGTATCGGAGTTTAGTGGTTCTTTTGTTTTGATGTTTGGACATTAGGGACGAGGCTTCATCCTCAGCTCCGAGCCGTTACTCAGAAGCCTCTAGCAGTACAGTACCCCTTAATCCTTCACTCTGAACTCCGAAACCCTAGACCGTACTTCTGCCCCTCCGCTTTTGAACGTTGGTAGGCTTAGGTAGCCTGCCCAAAGCCCTAAACCCTAAACCCGAAATCCAAACCTTAAACCCTAAACCCCTAAACCTCTAAATCCTAATCCCTAAACCCGAAATCCTATACCCTAAACCCTAAACCCTAAAAACCCTAAAAGCCCTAAGGCTTAAGGCAGCTTTGCGTACTTGTCGAAAGCCAGGCGAAGGCGACTTCACCGTGGAGGTGGGGGCTTGATCCCGAATTCCACGGGGGTTTTATTTTAGGTGGTTTGGGGTTTGGGTTTAGAGGATTGGGGTTTAGGGTTTTGGGTTTATGGTTTAGGGTTTCTACGATGTAGGGCTTAGGGTTTTAGGTTTTAGAGTGTAGGGCCGTGTAGGGTTTGGGTTTAGGGTTTCGGGTTTGGGGTTTAGGTTTAGGGGGTTCGGGCTTGAGGGTTTAGGATATGGGCAACTTATCCTGAACCCTACGTGACAGGCCCACATCCAAAAACCTCAAAACACCACGGGCCAGCATCCTCAACCGAAAACCCCCAGAACGTAAACCCGGAAAGCCCCTTAGCACCCAAAATAATGATGTGATGGTCTACCCGCATTATGTTTGCACATTTCTAGTGCTATTACGCAGAGGTTGCAAGGTGGAGGGTTCACGGCTTCGAGTGTTTATGCTGTAGGTTTCGAGTTTTTTGTGTTTTCTAGCCCAGATATCAGAATCTAGGCTAGGGCTCAGGCCAGTTATCAGGGTTGTGGGGAACCTGGCTGAGCACTTTGATTCCGAGAGCTTTTCGGCACCACATCAACGAAGGGTTTTGTTTCATGTCCCAAGGTTTAGAGTTTGGGGCTTGCATTTTACGGTTTCGGTCAAGAGCATGACAGCATTTCTCTCTCACTCTCTCTCTCCCCGCTGCTCTCCCTATCCTTTTTTTGTTTATCTCTTTCTCTCTTCTTCGCTCCCTCTCTTCCTGTATTTGCTTATGCCGTGTAAAGTTTAGTTGTAGATGTAGACAAGGAGACAGATACTTGTATGAACGGACAGCCACCCAGGTAGAGATTGTACTGTCGGTGTTTCGCGTGCATAGAAACATACTTAGATACGTTTTTGATATACATATACATACATGCAGACATACATCCACACACACACACACACATGAAGACATCCACACAAACTCGTTCAGACCACTTCTATCATCAACAAAGTCGCTGTTAATGTAGCTGCCACGCAGGCGCCACAAAACTGAAACAGTCGAAAGCTTCGGCTCAGCCGCATTGAAAGAGCCCTCAACCCTGAACCCGAAACCAAGACAAAGCCCAACCCGCGTTGATGAATACACCCCAAACAGACCCTCAGTAGATAAACCCGCCGTAAATCAGCCTTTGACCGAGAAACGAATGCGAAACACACCGCAGAGTTCCCGTACTAGAGATAGACCAATAAATGTGACCATAATAACGGTAACAATAGCACTAGTGACAATAGTAATGAGAACAAGAATCGAAAATAGTCACAAGAATAAGTGATCGGGTTGAGTTCGAAAGCAATTTTAGTGGATGCATGGGGGTGGCGTATGGGTTAGAGGGGTTTAGGGTTTAAGGTAGAGGGTTAAGGGTTTAGGCAGGGGTCTACCGTAGAGGTCAATATAGTTGTGTTTGTTTTACTTCCTTGAAGAGGTCGATATAGGTCTTATTCCAATTGTCGCATATTGCTCCTTGCATTTCGCAGGGCCTTTTCTGGCCGGGTTCAGACGTTAAGTAAGGGCTTAGGGTCTTCGGGATTTGAATGCATTTGGGGTGTCATGGTTTGGGCTTCGAGCCTTAGATGGTTCTGGTTTTAGGGTTTCGTTGAGCATTCATTACATGTTTCGCTGGAATTCAGATCACCGGATCCGACACTTCCCTGCCAGGCAGATCGGCCCAAAGTGAAAGCTCTGACTGACGAGCTTTTGCAGCTTGTCGGACACGATAGTGTTGACAGTTGAGAGTCATGAGATACGATGCATTGCGCAGAAGGTTACATACTTGAGTGTGAAAGAATCTGCTCGTCGAATATTGCAGTTGGCCTCTCAGTACACGCTAGCATATCCGTCTTACACCGCAATATCTCTACGCTGGGATCGATCATAGAGGTTCTGTGATGTACAGTGATCGGGCTTACGTACATGACGGTGGTGTGTCATCAAGGTACAAGCTGTGAGTGGTCGTGCAATGTTGTAGTGTGACAGAATACGAACTGCCAGTAGAAAGATTAACACGCCGTCATGTCATGCAAGAGTCTGGGGTCATCAGGGTGAGTCCAAAGAGCTTCCTTTTTCGTTCCTTGTCAAGCGGACCGAAGGTATAGACAGCTTGTATTTTGGCACTGCTGGCTGTGTGCTTTGGGATGTCTTGGGATGTGGCTCTGAATCATCCGCTGGTTGCTGTTCTTCAAAGTTTCGTGCTTTGGCAGTGAACCAGTTTGCTCCAAGCCAAATGTATTTCACGCTCACACACGAGTGCACGTGCGTGTGTCCGTGTGTGCATGTGTGTGTGTGTGTGTGTATGTGCACGTGTGTGTGTGTGCGCGCGCTTGTGTCCGAACAGCTTCTTCCCTGCATCTATTTACCTGTTGTCTGTCTATCTGTCCGTCTGTCTGTTTGTCTGTCCGTCTGTACGTATGTAGTTCTGCGTGCCTGCATGTAGCAATCACGGTGTATCTACATGTGTATGTATGTATGTATGTATGTATACATAACCTTCCGAGGCTACGGACACGTATAGTGAACCCCAGAAAGCTGGAACATGATTGAGGATGATTGGTGCGGGGATTGCTTGTATTGAGCCCTAAGGGCATGAGGATAATGCTGTTCCAACTTTCTGGCGCTGACCTTGTGGCAAAGTGCGATGCAACTGTAGTAAAACGAGTTTTCAGTGAGGTTGAAACACCACAGCGCGCAATGGCTTGATGCTGTGTGAGACCATAGTGCAGTGTGCTTTGCAGGCTATATGTCCATGCAACATATCGTGAAATTAGGTATGAAGCGCAATGCGAGGCAAAATCTCAACAATACAAGGTAATGGGGTCAACGAAGCGCATAGTGCAAGTCCTCGGAAGCGACGTCAGCCTGGCTGAGGAAGCTAAAATGCCACTCTCTGTGGCTTCGTCGTCCCTTGGCCTGAAGTTGCAGAAAATTCAGGAGAGGGTATGAAGGTTAACAAGGCGAATGTCATCTTCGTTTTGCGTTTCTATACCCCGAACCCCAGACTCGTCTGCTTCCTTTGGGGACCCCCCTTGCACGTCCATGCGCGGAATCGAGGGTCAGCTTGCGAAAGCTTGGGTACCATGTGTAACTTTACGGGACACGCACGAGATGCGCGAGCATCTCGAGTTCTAAACCCAGAGGCCCGCAGGAGTGGCGAAGTGTTGTGTATCCAAGCAGGTACCCCAGTGCAAAGGCTCCGGTAGAGGAAAGAGATCCCCCCCACCAACCCCGAGACCAAAGCATCGTCCGCAGTTCAGGGTATAGTCCGGATACCATAATCTACGACTCAACGACCCGAAGTCGTCGCAACTGCCCACCTCCACGACTACGACCACGACCACTGAGCACGACCAAGACCACGATCATGACCAGGACCTACTGCGATGACCACCACCACCACCACCACCACGCCTGCGACCACGGCCCACTACCACTCTACCACTGTACCAGACTGCGATGCTACCACTCAACCACTACCACCTCCACTGCCTCGACGAGTTCTCGTGGCATTGGTAGCAATAGTAGAAGTGGTCATCATAATTGGTATTACCAGTCATATTTCTACTGCTACTACTACTACTACTACTACTACTATCATTATTATTGTTATTCTTCCTAGTAGTAGTAAGTAGCAGCAGAAGCACTACTCATTCGGCTTCCCGAGCTCAGCAGGTGAAATGCTGAACTGGCGTTTCTACCAGCCTCCTGTCCGAGCACGAAGCAACGATTGGTTAAGAGTTTATACCAGGACCCCCAAATGGCCTTTATTGGAGCCCGTATGGTTCTTAATAGTGGGTTTTTAACGTATATTTGAGGGTAGTTGGGGGGGGGGGGAGGGGCTAACTGGAAATCTGGGTTTGGTGCTTTTGGTTCAGGGTTTAGGTTCAGGGAGTAGGGTTTGGTGTTGAGGATTTTGGGGTCTTCAGTTTCTGTGTTGGGGTCTAGGATCTTGGAGTTGGGGATTTGTGCTTGTCGCCTCTGGCGGCGGTATCTTCCAAGTTATAGTTGTTCAGGTCACGCAAAGTTGACGTTTCGCTTATGTAAGTAGGTATGTATGTATGTATGTATAAATATATGTATGCTTTATGCATAAATATGTGTTGTCTGTTCACATGAAGCCGACAGTTTTCTAGCCTTAACATAATCCACAACAGCCCATCACCAGTTTCGTTGTTATGGCTGGGCACCCGTCCCAAAACTAGATAGTTATGGCGCCCTCCTCTTACACCGACCCCAGCCCTAAACCCTGACCCCAAATAACCTACGTTTCTCAGGACTTAAAAAAGGAAATCGTAAAAAGGGCCCTACGAAGGTAGGTGTTCGGGGTCAGAGTACCCTGATCCCTAAACCTCAGGGCTTCTTCCGCGCCGCAGCAACCGCATTGGGGATAACAAGAGCCCAGCACGATTCACGGGTAGGGAAGTTCCCATAGAGGGCTGCTTTGTCCGGAGGCCTAGGGCTGAGAGTTCGATTGGAGTTGGAGTTCAGGCTTTACGGTTGGGGTTCAGGTTTCCGGGCTCAGGGTTAAGGGGGAGTGCTTTGCGGGTTTGGGGTTGTGGGGCTCAGGGCGTGAGATCTGATTAAGGTTTCGGGTGGGTTTAGTGGAATTTGGGAGTTAGGCACGAGACTTTGCTTCATGAATCTCTTCGGATCGCACATGTCCAGCGGGTTTAGGTTTTAGGGTTTCCAACAATTTGTAAATCTTACACCCAAAACACATCCCAAGCCAAGAGCCAAACACCGAAGAGTGGAATGTATCCTTCCCTACACCCTAAACCCCTAATTAAACCCTAAACCCAGAGATAAACCCTGAACCCTAAACCCCTAAGCCCTAAACCCTAAGCCCCTAAACCCCTAAGCCCCTAAACCCATAAACCCTAAACCCCTAAACCCCTGAACCCCTAAGCCCCTAACCCCTGAACCCTAAGCCCCTAAACCCTAAACCCTAAACCCCTGAACCCTTAAAAACCCTAAAGGCACCTTAAAGCCCCAAACCCTAAACCCTAAACCCTAAACCCCTGAACCCTTTTTTCATAAAGGCACCTTAAACCCCAAAGCCCCAAAACCCGACGTCTGTGCCGAGGTCGCTCTTTCCCAGGGGCCAGGGCCATCCTCAGAAGGCCGAGGAGGAGACGGTTTAGGATTTAGGGGTTTAGGGGTTTAGGGGTTTGGGGGTTTGGGGGTTTAGCGGTTAAGGAGTTTAGGGATTTAAGGGTTTAGGGGTTTAGGGTTTTAGGGGTTTAGGGGTTTAGGGGTTTAGGATTTAGGGGTTTAGGGGTTTGGGGGTTTGGGGGTTTAGGGGTTTAGGGGTTTAGGATTTAGGGGTTTAGGGGTTGGGGGTTTGGGGGTTTAGGGGTTTAGGGGTTTAGGGACTCAGTAGTAGTTGAATAATATTCATAATATAGATATATTAGTACCTTATAATAGTAGCGCTATTATAGACTCTTACTGTATGGGGGCAGTACCTAAGGACGGTTTTTGGGTTCAGCGTTTCTATGTTTTAGGGCTTAGGTTAGGGTTTCGAGTTTGGGGTTTAGGGTTTATTGAGGGTTTTGGGTTCAGGATTTCTTTTTAGGGCTTAGGTTTAGGGTTCAGGGTTTTTGTGTGTGTGTGTGTGTGTGTGTAGCATAATGATACTAATACCAATGGGCATAGTAGTAGTATGAACAATAACAAACAAGACTAAGAGAGGGTTTAGTTTTTTGTTGTTTTAGAGTTTAGGGTTTCGAAGGTCTTAGGTTTTTGTGTTTTGGGGGGTTTAGGGTTTCCTAGATCTGCCTGGAGATATTCCATGCTTCTGTGGCAGCAACAATGTAGGTCGCAGGCTGTTTACAATCACCATGCAAAGCAAGTGGGGCAGGTAACTCATCCATTTCCACAGTTTCCATTGCGTTACACCTATATAATCATCATCTGCTGCTGCTACTGCTGCCTCACACAGATAGACTGATGCCTGAAACATTTTCGTACGTTTGCGGTTCTCTGGCGCTTATACATATACGATAGTCAAAATCTCGCCATGTCAAACGACGGCTATTTGTTGCTCGCAGTCTGTGCAGGCGGTTTTTTCAACCGAGCCTCGCTCCAAAACTGGCATGTCGTGGTGAAGTTATCCACTGTCAAGAGACCCAGGCACCTCAAAGTTACCGATGACGGCTGAGCATGAGGTAGATGACGCTAACCCTGCAGTCCTAAATAACTTAGTGCGATACACGCGCCGCAGGCTTCTGCGCTTGGTTGGTTTAAAGCTTTCATGGGGCAACAAGATTGTTGATGTTTCTTGGGTCCACGGCTCGGGCACCCTGGTGGTGGATGTATGTTCCGGAACAGGGGGGTTTTAATACTCCGTTTCCGATGGGACTTTGGAGGTGTAAGGCCCAGCAAGACGTCGCGCATGCATTCTGAACCAAACTGGTCATGCGAGGGTAAGGTTTTTCCCGCAAGCTGCATGAACGCGTCTTGGATCCAATGGTTCTGCTTGTTCCCATGAATCTTCTGATTTCGCTGGATATTCTCATCACAGGCGCATCGGCTGTTGCTATGTCCTTATTCTGTTGTCATGATCTAACATCTTGTCCCCCTCGGGACCCCAGTCAAGCCGAAGGACATCGACACCTTCCTCCAGCGCTACAACTTCACATCGGAGCACCAACATTTAGCTTCTTTGGCTGTGAACAGAAGCTTTATAAGGTCCTGTGCCACAGCAACAGTTTTGAAGGAAAGTGCAATGGGAGTCGTAGCAGTCGGAGTACTCGCAGTAGTCTTAGTAGCCGTAGTCGTAGCAGTAGTCGTCGTCGTGGTAGTCGTAGTAGTAGTAGTAGTAGTAGTAGTAGCAGTAGCAGTAGCAGTAGTAGTAGTAGTAGTAGTAGTAGTAGTAGTAGTAGTAGTAGTAGTAGTTGTAGTAGTAGTAGTAGTAGTAGTAGTAGTAGTAGTAGTAGTAGTAGCAGTAGTAGTAGTAGTTGTACAAGTAGTAGTACAAGTAGTAGTACTAGTACTAGTAGCAGTAGTAGTAGTAGTAGCAGCAGCAGTAGTCGTAGTAGGAGTAGTCGCAGTAGCCGTCTGGAAGACCCAGTGAGCTGGCCTCTCTCCCTTTCCGACGAAGCAGAGCCCAACATGTAGCTGCATTGTAGCTGAATGAGTCAAACTTATCAGCTATCCTTGTCCTGCCGCGCTTCAATCGAGGATCTCAGGTACTCAGTTTGTTGCACTGTAGCTGATTCTAAGCCTCTCGTTCGAGTGCTGAAATCAGGCTCTGAAGCAACTAAGTAGTGGTTTTTCCTCTGAAGTTACTCCGGCTGTTGCGTGAGCCGAGATCAGTGAAGCGTCTGCCTAGTCTCGCCTAAAGATGAAACCTCTACCTACGTGCAAGCTCCCACACCCAAATCAAGCACTAAACCGTTGCACTCCGAGCCTGTATCCTAAACCCTAATATACGGGCCTTAACAATTGCCTATACCATTTTCGGGGTTCCTTTTTGTAATATTGTAGTATAATGGGGCCCAAAACTCTATTCTAGTTATTAAGGCTTCTATATCATAGAACCCAACCGCAGATCCCTTATAGAACCCTTTATGAGAGTCCTGTTCTAATCATTCAGGCCCGTACATTCGACACCTGAACCCGAATCCTTGGAGCCCCACTGGGGCCTTTCGGTTAATCTAGGGGCCTAAACAACTGCCAATACGATTCTTAGGGCTCCTTGCTAAAACTATAGTAGAATGGGCACCAAAACCACCAAAAAAACTATATGGGCCTTAATAATTATGACCTATACTATTATAGCTATAGTATAATGGGCCCCAGAACCCCATTGTAATTATGAAGGCCCCTGTATTATAGTACCCTTGTAGTAGCCCATATAGACCCCTTAAAAGGAACCCTATCCTGAGTATTAAAGCCCCTGTATTAATCATGGGCCGAATCACCAGCCAAGGAGCAGGGAGGACTCAGTCCACTGATGCTGGCAAGTGGGGACTCCCGGGAGTGTGGTGATCGCGGGCTTGCATGGTGCGGGTGGTTAGGGTTTAGGGTGCAGGGTCTGTAATGTAATGGCTTGAATAGTTAGAATGGGGTTTTTGGGGTTGCCACATTACAAATATGGTACAATGTACCCCCAAACCCTATTCTAACTATTAAGGCACCTACATTCGGGTCTTGGGGTTCACAGCTCAGGGGCTGCAGCAGGCGGCAGGGAAGGGTGTAGGGGACGCTTAGGCAAGGACAGCATTTGTTACCAGCTTTCGGGCTCAGTAGATCTGCGAGGGCTTTGGGTAGTTCCTTTAAAGGGTTCCTTGAAAGGGATCTATAAGGGTTCTATAAAGGGTTCAGGGTTTAGAGTTTCCGAAAGTTAGGGGTACCTTATTTTGGGGGTTCTCTACATTAGGGCCTGCTTCCTGTTTTTTTGGGGTGCCGTACTGTTTTGGCGACCTGCAAAGGGACCCTAGTTTAGAGAACTAGAAAAGTCTAGAGATTACCGCCGGGTGTTGGACAGTGACAGGAACCTGCAAGAAAAGATTCCTTGAACCTGTCATAGCCCAAGTAGGATAGGGTTCCTTTATTAGGGTCTAGAAGGGCTACTACAAGGGTACTATAATACAGGGGCCTTCATAATTACAGTAGGGTTCTGGGGCCCGTCGTACTTAAGGCCTGAGACCTGTGTGTGCCCTGGAGTCGGCAGCCTTGGGCCAAAGCCCTAAACGAATATAGGGGTCCTAAACAATGACCAATATTATCCCTCAGGGTTCCTTATTATTGTAACTATACTGTTTTGGGGTCCCGAATGTTATAAGGCCCCGAAATTACAGAACCCAGGGAATCCCGCCCCTACACCCCAAACTCTAGAGCCAATGGAGAGTAAGCTCAAAGTGCAGAGAACGTATGAACAGTAAATGCTTAACCCCAAACCCTCAACCCTAAACCCTCAAGCCTAAATCCTAGCCCTGAGCCGGCCTTAACCTCAAAAGGCCCAAGCCACACGCCCTGGCCCAAGGTATCGAGGGAAACATCACCATCATCAAGAAGCTGGTGGAGGGCAAGGCACTCCCCCCAAATGTTTCGAGTTTACGGATTACGGCTATTTTTTAAATAGTTTAGGGTTCAGCAGCAGCAGCACCACCACCACCACCACAAACGGCAACGCCAAGCACCAGCACCAACACCAACACCCCCCAACACCAGCACCAGCACCAGCACCAAGCACCAAGCACCAAGCACCAAGCACCAAGCACCAAGCACCAAGCACCAGCACCAGCACCAGCACCAGCACCAACCAACACCAACACCGCCACCAACAGCGCCAACACCATCAGCAATCACATCAACAGCAGTAGCTCAGCAACGACACGAACCACGACCACAGCCTACTCGTCCTAAACTTAACGTAACTTGGACCAGCAGATGGTTTATCCCCAAGCTCCGTGTTTGCAAGGCCGACGTGAACGAACTCATGACGTGGGACATCAAGGAGGGGTGTGGGTCTTGAATGCAGACCCACTCTTGTGGCCACAGCTTCAAAGTGGGGTATCAGAATCTTTCTGCGCGGGAGGAGGGATTTCCAGAAGGCACTATCATAGGCATCCACAGTGTGATCTCTCAAGAAAAGAAGCTACATCGTTTACGGTTTAAGGTGAACCCCAGAACCGAACCTGCAACCGAAACTCTAACCGCTACAACTTAGAAGCAAAAAGCCCAGACGCAAACAAAACCATGGATTTCAAGCCCTCCCCAATTGAAACCTGGCATGCGCGAGGATAAGTCCCGGGGGTAATAAAGAGATTTAACGGCTTCGGGTTCAAGGGCTGAGTTGTGCAAGTGGTTCGAGCCGAGGGTTCGAGTTTAGGGCTGAGGGCTTACAGGATTTAGGGTTTACGGCTGTAGGGATACTCGCCGTGGGGAGACGATGAGGTTCCGTAGTAATTTTCTACATTCAGTGGTAAACGGCTGGCTGAGTTCTGGAACTCAGAACCGGGAGTAGATTCCCTAGAGGACAAGAACATTGCGCCAGTCTCATAAGAGTCCAAACCGATCATATCCGCGAGGTGCAGCACCTCGAAATCAAGCACGGCTGCCATGTACTTTACTTCCCAAAATAGACTTCATGAGACCAAAAACAAGTCCTTGTTAGGGCTATCAAGACCCCTGCCCCCCCTCCCCCTTACCGCCAAAGCTGGAGTCGACATTGCCTCGTGGTCGAAGGATGCGCAGCTCGAGGGCCATCACACAGCATTGTCGTTGGCTGCGGCCCTCTCAACGAGGACCCACTTGGTGGCCAACAGACAGGTAACTACTACCAGGGCCTAAATGATTACCAATACTATTCTGGGGGTATCATTTCGATATCTATAGTATTATGCGCCCAAAACCCCAGTTTCATTATTAAGGCCCCTACATTATACACCATGGTTTGGTGATCGGACGGTTAACAACAGACACGAAACAGAATGATGCCGCTGGCGAGTCTAGGGCGTTTTGCAAGAGACACGACACGGAAGGATGACTGCGACGACTGTCAGTGTAAACAAAACACTACCTGCACTTGCAATTGAGGCAACCATCAACCCGGCACTCTTTGAAACCTCTGGTTTTAAACCTTCAAGCATGGTGACCCGGGCTTAGAACTCAGGTTTTAGAGTTGCACAAGGTTCTGTAAATATAAAGGATTTGTTTGACACCCCCGTGTGCGAACTTTATGACTTCGATGAGCATGTTGATGTTCGTCTCCGCTACGCGCACGCCTCCAGGTTGAGATCTTTGCAACTCCCAAAGGGTCCTAGGTTACTGAAATGGGAGGTTTCTTCCCCAAGTCATAACAGTAGTTCTTCATATAGCATAGAAACCCTACAGTCTGTTTTCTAGGTATATAGTTACTTAGAGCCCTTTCAGGTTGACATGGATCGAAGGGCCCAGAGCCCTGGGGTGTTTTCGGATCGGGTTTTAACGTTATTTGGCCTCTTTTCCTCCCTGCGACTAGATACAACCACTGTTTGCACTATTTAGTGTAGCTCCCTCCATTTGTTAATTCCGCACAGTACCCGTTTCTTCTCTGACTCTGTAGCTCAGCTTGAAAGAAGCCAGACAATCCTTGTTGACCCTGGATCCGCAGCACGCATCGTCACTTTCTAAATCATGTGCTGGTGGGGTGGGCGGAATCTGCGGCCAAGCAGAACAGCGACGGAGGAAGCTTCCAGACCACAGTGCCGGCGTCTGTCGAATGTTTGCTGTCGACGTGCCCAGCACAAAAAGGCAGAGATCCTGGTAATTAGAGCTTTGGAAAGCGGCCGAGACCTCACTCCTCAGGTTTTGGCGTTTCCGAACGGAACGCCAAACACAACTCAGCACGTTGCGGAGATTCAGGTTCCAAGCCTCAGAACAGTCCAAAGCCCGAAACGGTAAAGCCCATCTCCCACACTCCTAAACCCCGAACCTTGAACCTTAAACCCTGAGCGCTGAAATCATAGACCCGAAACCAACTGTCTTTGTTCAGGCCGAAAAAAGAAATATGTGTACACATGCACACGCGCAGGAGCGACAGAGAGACAGAGAGAGAGAGAGAGCTATGCATATGTATTTATGTATGTGTATCTATATATATATATATATAATACACAAGTACCAGTATATCAATGATGAAGCCTCTCCAAGCTTAAGCAGGAGTGCTAGGCACCAAAGGCTCTGGGGAGTTTAGGCGTTGGTTTACGGGTTGAGGAATTATAGGAACGACTTCACACTCTAAACCTTTAACCGGGTTCAGTTTAAAGTTCAGGGTGCAAGCTGGGAGCGCAAATAGTCTGACCCGGAGAGGACCACGGTCTTGACGCTGTTGCAACTGAAAGCGGATCTCCACATTCCTAAAGATCGGCTTGGCAGTCAGATGCTCAGGAATAGGGAGTTTGAGCCTCCTGCTGAGACTTCCAGCCTGTTGCATCCGGGTGAAGAGGAGTTTCTGCCGGTCAGAACATATTAAAGGGGCTTCAATAGTTGCCAATACTGTTAGGGGGTTTCTTATTTTTGGTCGTTGAGTGATGTTTGCTTTTTTCCCCCGTTCAGGACTGTTGTATCGCGTACAGTAGGAATGCATCAAGGACCTTTCAGTTCCGAGGAAGTGGTAAGAAACGGTTGATGATATAAATCCTGCATTACCTTGATGACCCTTTACTATGGGAATTACGGGATCCCTATTATGGGTAAGTCAAATGCAGGATGTCTATCATCAACCGCACTAAGGGACCTTGGAAGTGGGGATGGGGGGGGGGTTCCTATGAACAAGACCTTCCTTCCCCCTTGCGTTTTGTTTTTTGTGCAGAACTCACAGGGTTTACCTCAACCCTGAATGAACTACCTTTTCAGGGCCCCTTGTTATGATTTCCTTATATGAGTCCTGAAAAAGGTAGGTTCTTCGGGGTTAAGGTAGGGTTTAGGGCCTGCTCTGGTGATGCAAGTCCCAAGCCCTGAAGTCCGAGCCTTAAGGCCCCTCAACTCCAAAACCCTAGCCCCCAAACCCCAAACCCTAAACCGTACCCTAAACACTCTAAGCCTTAAACCCAGAATCCAGAAATCCTAAACCCTCCCGATCCCTGAACCTAAACCTTACAAACTCCAAACCCTAAACCCGAACGCCAGAAAGCGGAAGACAACCTCAACCTTACCCTAAGGCGAAATAGGTACTGACATTATTCTTTAGAGTTCCTTCTATTAACAAGATACTATACAAGAGCACAAAACCCTATGTCAATTATTGGAGGCCCCTACATTATAGCCATCCAAAGGACCTGAAGTGAAGCGTTAGGCAACGCCCTCATGACCGCTGCTCGGTTCGGCAACAGCGACGTGCTCCCACTGCTCGTCGGAGGCCATAAGATTCCTGAAATCGAGGGGACAAGCAAGGTTTAGGATTTAGAGTGCACCTGCAAGGTCATACCCGACCTTTTCGTCCATATAACAGATCCTAACCACAAAACGAGTTACCATTCAGAAAGGTGTAGGATATGACTTATGACCCTCTTGAAAGGCGTTAGGGAGGAGGGTTTTGGATGCAACGCCCGAGACCTTAGCCTTAAGCCCCCCTCGAAGTAGGGGCACCGGTTCCAGAAGTCTAAACCTCAGGGTTCCGGGTGGATGGTGTAGGGTTTAGGGTTTAGGGCTTCTAGGGTTTGGGGTTTGGGGTTTAGGGTTTAGGGTATAGGGTTTGGTCTAGGGTTTAGGGTTTAGGGTGCAGGGTATAGGTTTAGGGTTTATTGGGTTTAGGGTTTAGTGGGCCTGATCTGGACGGGTGCCTCATCCATAACTCTCATAACATAGTGCTGAGTGTGGATCGTTTGTTTCATCAAGATAGTGTAACGTGAGCAGTTTGGTATATCAGTCGCTCGAGGATCCAGCGCCTAAATCATGTTCCACAGCTTGTCGTCTGCCAAGCGTTTGTTGTAACTTGGTTGAAATACTTTTGATGCCCGACCAACAGATAAATATTCCCCCTGGTAGAACTCTATAGTACAGTCTACCCCGACGCCCGGAATTAAACACTCACAGTCGCCCTTACACAGAAAATTTTACGGACACCCGTCAACGGAGCGCTTGCAGCAACCCCGTTTCTACTTGTTTAGGCCCTCTACTGCTTCAATGGCTTTCAGAACTGCAATTACCCTCCTCCACCTGTCACACCTCTCAGCCATTCTGTGAAGCCAGGCCCATCTGATCTTGGCCTTCAGAATAACTTCGGCGGTCGCCCCCTCCATGTGGCTTCCATTAGTGAGAATCCCTCGGCAACGAGGCGCGGGGGGCTTGGGTTTGGGCTTGTGCTATGTCGAAGTGGCGAATCCCGAGGTTGGGCGCTTGAAGGAGCTTTTTTTCTCGAAGCGAGGCATATGTAGGTAGGACACCTAAACAGTAACGATGTCTTTGCGCGGCAGGACTCTTCTGCAGCTGCGCTGCGACCCTGACGTTGCGACCAACATCGGCTGCCCCGTCTTTTGGCAGCTCATTCATGCATGTGGGCTCGAAGCAATTAATTAGTCGCAATGTCACCTTGCACTCCCTAGCATAGTTATACTAGACTACACCCGAAGATCCTGTTCTAGTTACAAAGGCTTGATGTTGGATTGGCAGTTTTCTGAACTCGTAAGCCCACGCCTTGGGCGTCCTCCTGCTGATCTTGCTGTTCAGGGTTCATATTCGGGTCCGTCAACCCAGGCCCTAAACCCTAAACCCTGAACCCTTTTCTGAGAGCCCACAGACTGCATTGCCGGACGCAGTCTCGACCTGTTATAAACCCTGAAAGCCTAAACCTTATGAGCCCTGAACCCTGAAACCCTAAACCCTAAACCCAAAACCCTAAGCCAAGCAATGCTCGATCCGACGACACCAGACCGGACTGAAGTCGCTTTGCAGGCATGGTTGCCTTACAAATGCAGACTTGTCTGGGTTTAGAAACAGTACGAACCTCTACACCGTAGCCCCTCCTATAAAGAAATATACATATTCGTTTACATTCCTACATATATGTATAAGTATATACATACATATTATGTATGTATGTATGTGTGTATGTATTTCTGTTTGTATGTATATATGTATGCATGTATGTATGCCCCAGCAGGTGCTATGCTTCAGTCCACAGTATGGCACCAGCCCCGGCCACGCAGAAATCCTGCTGAAGGTGCTTGGGAAGGGGTTTTGGGGTTCGAGGTTCCGAGGTTCAATATTGATTTTTTTCGGTTTGGGGCGCCAGATCCTTTTACTGCGGCTTGGGTTTCCCTACTATCGTTCGAAGCTCTGGGAAAGATCGAGGTGTCTTGCTGGAGGTTGAGGCTGAGGGAGTTTAGTTAGGAAAGGGTCATGTCGAGGTTTGGGATTCGGGAGTTTGGGAATTCGGGTGTAGGGATGTGGGATCGCGGGAGGTTAGGGCTGGGGTTCTGGTAGTTCAAGGGATCGCTTCCCCAGATCGTTTCGATGGACACTCAAGTTCGGAACGTCAAGACAGGAGTGGGACCCTAATATGGTACCCTAGGTAGCAGGATCCTTATTATAAGGACCCCAAAATATGGTACCCCCGATTTTTCCGGAATCTCCCAGATATCCCTGTGTCGAGCCTTCGAGGCCCTATAATGTAGCGGTCCGAAGAATGGCTAATGGGGTCCTTTTACGTCCCTCTTCACTAGCATACTATCCCCCGCAACAATCAGTGCTCCGAAATGATGTGCGCCTTCCATCCGAACAGGCAGCCGTCGTCGACCGTTAACATGAAAGCCTGAAGCATTACGGTCCTTCGGGTCCCTGATTCTGAATACACTATAATATACTGCAGTACCCTATTCTAACTAATGAGGCCCCTACATGATAGTACCCTTTTACATTCCATATCGTTGCCCTTATGGACCCCTTTAAAGGAACTCTATTCTAACTACTAAGGCCCGTACGCCAACCTGTCTTTCGAGAGGCGCGTGCTGATCCGAACATCTCGAGAGCTCCAGTTGGAGCGTCTGCGATCTCGCTGTCGGAGAACTGGACCCGCTGATGGGTTCAGGGTTTATAGGGCTTGGGTTTAGGGTTTCGGGTTTAGGGTCAAGGGTTTGGGTGCGCCCTGTGCATGTATACGTGGCTTTCATATGTCAACTGCAAACACAGCCGGGTACAGTTCGGAGTCCGTGCTCCCACAACAGAGTGAAGCAGAATTCAGATTGGGAACAAATTAGAATACCCGGCGATTTCGATTTAAATGTTGCCAAGCATAGATTGGAGAGAGTCTCGTCCGCCATGGTACCAACCCAAGCCGGGATCAAAAACTAGGACAAGGGCAGAAGGTTTATGACTCTGGTGAGTTAAGAATCTCCCCGGTTCGATTTTCGAATCTGTGATATGTTTTCGACAAATCGCAGCACACCGCTCTCGTACCTTCTCACGAGGTGTCTTCTTTATTCTGGCTTGGCTTGGCTAGCGCATTTTTCAAGTTCTGGGGTTTTTGGAGCCCAAGAGACCATTCGTAAAGTTTAGGACCTTAGGACTTTCCGTCGTGGGTCTAAGTAGGTTATATCACGGGGTATGAGTTACCTGGTCGTGATTCAATGATCCCCACTGGTCCCTCATGCATCAGTCATTTCTTCTCCGTGTAACCCTGAACTTTGCGCCTACTCTGGTGGTGAAGTCATCAGCCTTGAGCCTAAGTTACTATCCCCGAGGTCCCAAACTCCTAAATCTCTTCAACGCCGGCGCCCCGTGAGGATGCGTAAAGTCCGCGAGGGCAAGGCCACACTGGCAGAAATCAACCTGGCACTGTGCCGCTTGACTGAGACAGAGTTTTGGGGTTCAATATGGCTTCAGACTTCACGAGTGTGCTTTAATTTGCCTTAAGACGTGTATGGAGAAGCAAGCAAGCAAGCATGGATTTGCTGTCCTGTGCTGCCGAAAACCTGAGTTCTTGCACGGGCTGAGCAAATGGAGTTCAGGCTTCATGGCTTAAGGTCGCCAGTCCCAGGACATCCAGGTCACCAGGAAGACCCGCACGTCTGCAGTCAACAAAACATATGGGATAGCATCCTGCGGCAGAAGTGAGTCTACAGACAGACACACGGGCAGGGACACCGGAGAGACAGAAAGATGATAAAGCAGACATAGATGTTCATACGAGCTATTGAGTATATGGACGTAGGTATTCAGGATACATGCGCCGCCTTCCGTAATCGTTCGTCACCTTGCACGTGTCAGCAGTAAGGGGACTGGAATCTTTTTTCGAAAATGCATGCTGTACATGTTACCTATGCACTCATGCACGATTGTCTGAATTGTATACACCAGTAGATGTACATACAAACGAACAAATTGAACTTAAACTAACTCACTGACTATCTGACCAGCCAACCAACTGGCTAACTAGGTAACTAGATGATTGACCAATCACTAGCCAGCTAGCCAGCCAGCTAGCTGGTTAGCCAGCAAACTAGCTATATAACTAATTCACTGACTAACTAACTAACTAGCTCGATAAATAGAAGGCAGCCACAGATGCACGGCCACGCACACATGCACTTCTTTGTCGATTTGCATGCAGCTGTGCATGCATGTCCATAGGCCTTTGCATCTGCATGTGCTAGAGTCTGCGGTTAGAGCTATCCAAAAATTTATTCAGGCATCGTGACATGTAGGAAATCGGCTTCAGGAGATGGCATGCACTTGTAGTGAACTGGCAAAAATCTTTCGTTCCTCAGCACTTCGCCTGAAATCTGCAGTTCGGGGACTGAAATCGTCCGGGAAGCATAGCATCCTCGACCTCGAAGCTTCCCAGAAGACCCGATCTCAACCTACAAGTCATAACACCTACATATATATATATAAGCAGATGTGAGCTCAGAGCCGCAGGGTTCATAGGTAGGATAGGCCACGAAGTAAACTAATATAGGGGCTGGCATACATAGATCCCCAATACCCGGCCGCTAAACTTTGGGTTCTTGTAGTTTAGTAGGAATCGGAAAGTTTAACCTTTGATTTCCGTGGCTCATTGGGGTAGTAAGACTAGTGAATAGTGCCCAATACTATTGCCAGCTTTGGGGCTCAAAGGTTTGGGGCACGGAGCCTCAATGCCTCTCTGCAACGTCAAAATCCGAAGCTTTCGTCAACGATCAGTTATGTATTCTACGGTGTGTAGTACAGAATTTTACCAGAAGAATACAGTAGAGTAACATACCATTATGCATCATAGACCAGATGTTAAAGCACACCCGCTGCCAAGGCAACCGTGGAACGCCGCTCCACTTCGCTGCAGATGGTTTGCAAGAAGAGGTTTGTGTTGTTTCGCCCAAATGGGGTTGCGAATTGGAGGAGGCAGTTTTGCGGCTTTGTTATTTGGTATGCAAGGGGCGGATGCTGCAGCCTTAGATGTTCGAAACACGCCAAGCAAGGCTTTTGCATGCATGGAGTGCAAGCAAGCACAGAGACATCGAGACAACATACTCTGTACATGGACAGCTGAAAGGACAACTGTCTGTGAAGAGCTCTCAGGCTTGTCCCAGATCCGAAGAGACTGTTCGTTTTAGAGCTCCCGGGGCTTTGTGCTTCGCCGGTGTGACAGCACATCGGCTGGGACAGTCTAGGAGAATTCCCAAGAGATCTCTCTCAAATGAGGGACTAGAGATCACCCTAAGCCCTACCTTAACCCGGAAGAACCTACCTCTTGAGGACTTATACAAGGAAATCATAATAAGGAACCCTAAAAAGGTAGGAAACCCCACAATGTTCGGAGCCCAGTCATAACTGGGTTCAACTCGACTTTGTTAGGGCTGTGGGGCTGTGAGGTGTCAAAGACTACGTCTGATCATTCGGTGGCGTGCTGGTTTTTTCTCATTGCTTAGGGTTTAGGGTCTAGGGATTAAGATACAGGGTGGACGTTTTGCAGTCTGGGGGTATGGTCTGATCAGAACTGAGAACAAGCAAGTGAAGTATCTTGCATGCTAGCCCCGCCATTCTCATCAATGCGGCTCCAAGCCTTCAATGCCAAGGAGCTGTTTCCAAGTAGCTTCGCTATTCCTTTGTTTTACCCTGAACGGTCCGGTAGTTACACTAATGTAGGAACCTGATTAAGAAACCCTGGGCATATAACCCCGAAATAGTAGGATGCATATAAGGAGCCCTAATAAAGGCCCAAGGTTTCTTAATCAGGCTCCTACACTACATCCTTGTTGCTCAGGGAGTACTACAGGGGCCCAAATTAATTACCAATACTATTTTGGCGGTTCCTTATTGTAGCTGTGGTATACTGCGCCAAGACGAAAGTTCGTCGCATCAGGTAGGTCTGCTAACGCATACTTGCAAAACCCTTTCCCCCATAGACTCGTTCACGAAGTTGCGATGTCAGGCAAGGACGTCACTAATTCTTTCGTCGGAAAAAACAGTGTATGTTCATTTTGGCATGGATATTCCTCCGCTAGCCAGGCCACGTAAAATGCACTTCTTCGTACTCCGAGTCCTCCGCCAAGCAAAGACATCTTAGCGACAAAACTTTCATCCTGCTGATGTACTGGACCCCAAAAACGGTTCCTACATTACGGCTTTCGACTGTCGTCTGGAAAGCTTCAGGCCCTGAACGGGTCGCTCGAGATTGCCAAGCTGCTTATAGAATACAAGGCTGCCGGATCAAACCCTAAACCCTAAACCCTATCGAGTGGTGTGTTTGGCGAGAGGTCGGGTGGTAGGCTAACGAGTGTAAACCCTTGCCTTAGCCGTATAATCGCAGTGTTAAAGCAGTTTTCTGATGATTTGCGAGCAAAATCCGGGGTTGGTTTCTAATCTTATGTTGGGGCCTAGTGTTGCGATTCTGTAGAGTGGCATCCTTCGAACAACCAAGGGGTATATCTTAAATCAGAATGAGAAGGCCCCAAGGTGAAGGAGGGAGTGTCATTTATAAACCCTAAACCCTAAACCCGAAAGCCTAAATCCTAAAGCCTAAAGCCTACATGGATACCAGGGATACCGGACGCATGGGGGCCCCTGAAGCCCCAGGAATCCAGAAACTGCAGTGCTCGGGGTTCGGCTTTGGCAGTTTAGAGTTCAGGACGCAGGGCTCAAACGTAGAATCAAAAAAGCTGGAATATGGGAGTTTCCGAAAATTAGGGGCACCTTATTTGGGGTCCTTATAATCAGGATCATACTATTTAGGGTACTATATTAGGCTCCCCTTTTTTCGGAAACTCCCACATCATTATCTTCGTGGCTTTAAAGTAAAGTATAGGAAATCTCAGCACTACTGATCCTTCATCCATGTTCCAACTCTCTGTGGTTCACTACAGGGAAGCTTTTACGCGAACTGATCCCTCTGGAGAGAAGGACGTCACATGCTAAAGCGTTTCGTGCTATTGAGTATAGAGTGAATTGGGGTCCCTTGCTCTTGACTTGGTCCTAGAATAAAGATCCCACGTGATCTGGCCATTTAGGAGACCCTCAGCCCCAAACCCTAAACATATTGTCCTAGCATGGTTGTAACAAGCACAGATACCTCCACCATCCCGTGCTAATTCCTGGCATGCAAGGGACGGTGCCGTCTTTGCAAATTGATGGCGCTTGCAGATCCCTCATCTCCCCTCTGTTCAGCCATCCGACGCCCTAGATACCTTCCTTGTTTGCACGGTTAAGGATGCGCCCTTGGCCCTGTACCCAAGGCCTGAATGGGCCTGAATAGTCAACAAGTTGGAGAGCTGTGGAAGGTCGGTTCGGTGGCTGACGGGGCTTCGCTAGGTTGAGTCTGCCCGGAATGTGAAGCTTCGTTGGAGATAATGATTTCAGTTCTTACCGACTTATCTACCAACTACCTAACTCCTAAACCCTAAACGCTTATAAACCCTAAACCCTACATCTAGTGCTCCTACTGCATTGCAAAGGCGGACCAGGGTGCTACTTGGAGCGAGCAGCAGCTTGGCTACTATTCTAGGGGCCTAAGCAATTACCAATACCATTTCGGGGGTTCCCCATTATCATTATAGTATAATGGCCACAAAACCCCACTAACATGAAGGCCCCTATATCATAGTACCCTTATAATAGCCCTTGTGGTAGCACTTACAGATCCCTTTAAAGGAACCCTATTCTAATTATTAAGGCCCCTATACTAAGGCTTTCAGGCTGCTTGCTTCTGATGGGAATTCCGGCTGAGTAATACGGAGTTCCGGTTGGGGTTGGGTTTAGGGGTTTAGGGGTTAGGGGGTTAGGGGGGGTTAGGCTTTGAGGGGTTTAGGGGTTTAGGGTTTAGGGGTTTAGGGGTTTCGGCTTTCTCGATTTAGAGTGTAGGTTTTAGGGGTTTAGGGTTATGGGGTTTCACCATAAGAACAACCATAGCACCCATGCAGCAACCATAACCGTACCCATAAAACGCTCCATAGCAGAAGCCATATTCGTAGCCATCATAGTAAGCATAATAGATGGAGAGCGCTCGGACTTCTTCACTTTTCTGGGTCCTTACTACAATAAAACCCAATAAGGATGAGTAACAAGGATCATTGTTTTATAACCCCAGCAGGGAACCAGTTTTGGGATCCCACTCAGCGTGGGCACAGGCGCACAGCTGTTTCAAGCAAGTTGTATTTTGGTAGCCATGCGATCACTCGGCAGGCTAGCTTCTAACCCCGAAGGGCCCTAGGTACTGTTATGGGGGAGACCTCCCCAAATCATAACAGTAGTTCCTTCAGCTGGTTTTGATTTTTGGGGCTAGTGATCTCATCATCAGAACACCATCGAACGCAGGTTGCATGCACATCACATCTTTTGATCTCAGTTCTACTGAATGCAAGGGAGGCACTGTATGCCCCAGCCCCTAGTACATTGTGTATGGCTAGGACTGCTGCGCCTGGTTTGGAGTTCTCGCATGTGCCCACGAAAGGAATTTCACCCCTCTGGCTCTCGCCGAACAACAAGGCAGCCCGGGTTTCGAAGTTTAAGGGTTTAGGGTTTAGGGTTAAGTTTACAAAGCTATTGATTGAAGGACTTCGGGCGCGGATTTATACGGCGTTTGGCTCCATCATAGATGCTTGCGATTGACGGCTCGGGGTGTACACGTTGCCTCGTTTTCCAGGTAGAGCTGTTGTTGGAGGCGAGTGTCATCAGCTCAATTTCCTGTGCTTGCGGTGTAGTCCTTGGGCCAGTGGCCTCTCTCTTTCTCCCTTTCTCTCACTCGCTCTCGCTCTCGCTGTCTCTCGCTGTCTCCTGTTGTGCCCAGCTGGAAAACTGGCAGAAGAGCGAAGAAGACACGACGTTGACGATGGAGAGAGTGATGATGTGAGAGCGTGCTCTCACTCCCTCGTGCGCCAACCAGCCACCCATGCACCAACTCACATAGAGACGCAGACATAGACAAAGACATAAACACAGACGCAAAGACAAAGAGACAGCGAGACAGCCAAACATACTCTCTCTCTCTCTCACACACAAATATACCATCAACCGCCTTGGCAGGTCAGGAGGCTGTGGTGGCACTGTTGAAATCCGTGGCTGCAGGCGATGCTGAGATCTGCTGTCAGGTTTTAGTGTTGTTCTTGCGAGTTTGTGTTTCAGCAGGTTTATCCAGGTATATACGATCAATCTGGTGTAGGTCTTATATGGCGGGTATTCACTTAGCGAAGGACTCGCAATTAGATCCTCGGGCGAGGACTCGTCGACATGTGAGCGCGTCGAGACACTGGCTAGGCAGCAGTACCGAATAGGTTTCCCAAAGTTTCTTGGGGCGGAGCTGTATAAACCCAGAACCCTAAGCCCCCAAAACGTAGACCTTAAACCCCAGTCGCGCATCCGAATCCTGAATCGGAGTACCGTGCCTCACCAGCTCCTTATCTTCGGATGGCCCTTTGATCCAGGTAAGGGTTTAGGGCGTAGGGCTTAGGGTGTTAAGGGTGTCCAGTGTTGGTTGTGTGTGTGGTTATGTATATATGGATGTGCTGTTTGTATGTATATTGTATGTGTGTGTATCTAGGCACAAAAAGAAATCACACACATATATATATATATATATATATATATATATGTATTTGTCCCCCGGGTCTAGCAGCTATTATTCGGGTCAGGGACTATTAGGGTGGGTGTGGACCCCGGGGGCGGTACTAAGGGACAAGGTCCCGATGAGCACCCCCCACCCTCCCTGTTTCTCGCCTGCTAGGGCGACAGTACCCTTTTCGTCTCTCCCCGACCATTCAGGGCGCCGCCATTCATACGTGCGTCGCTAGGTTGCAGCGGCGAGGCTCCCTGATCCAGCATCTCCGTGCAGCTGGAACAACCATTGCCGCGTATTGGAGTATTCCAGGTCGCAGCAGTGGGGCTCCCTGGTCCAGTAGCTGACAACTCTCTTGCAGTGAGCGACAAAATCCAGGTTGCAGCGGTGGGGCTCCCTGGTCCAGAATGTCACCTTCCAGCTGGAAACTCTTTTACAATTATCGACACAATCCAGGTTGCAGCGGTGGGGCTCCCTGGTCCGGCACAGCGCGATTCCTGCCGAGCATAACCCTCACATATTCCGGGTCGCCGTGGACGTCACCACGCATTGGCGTAATCCAGGTTGTAGCGGTGGGGCTCCCTGATCCAGTATCATCTCATTGCCGCCGCAACGCCTCCTACCATCCACTGGTGTATTCCAGGTTGCAGCGGTGGGGCTCCCTGGTCCGGCACCACGGTTTCCCTTGTATTGGCCCGACGAGCTCCAGGTTGCAACGCTGGCGATCCCTGGTCCAGGCCCTTAGCTCTCCTGAACTTTCCCAGAATCACACACGAGCATGCACCTGCATTGCGTGCTCCCACACTGACACTCATTGCGCACCGCACTATCCCCTAGTGTTTAGGTTTCTGCACTGTTGCCAGAACGCCTACGACTGGAGCACATCACGTGTAGCTTTTTGTACCCTCTCGTGAGTTAGCACTCCGCTCGTGTAGGCTTTGTTTCGACGGTCATTTGGAGCTTTGAACCGTTGCGGGTCTGCATCGTCCATTGATGACACCTGCGCTCAAGGAAATGGCATTCCCTGGCCTCGAGAGTGCATGTGACAGAAGTCTGGGCGATGCCAAAACGCTGCCTAGTATGTACCCCTGCTTGCTTCTGCCGTTGCTTTGCCTGCATGGTGCCATGACGTTTTCGGAGCACCGTGCCCCACTTGCGTCTTAGCCCTCGCGGGTGGAGACAACGTGGGTGCCCGTCCCCTTGCCAGGGGTCGACTTCTCTCTCTCTCTCTCTCTCTCTCTCTCTATATATATATATATATATTATATATGTATTTGTACAGCTTTATATATCTATATAGACATCTCCCTCTCTCTTTTTGCTTTATGTATCTGTGTATATATGATGCAGGGCTGCCACCCCCCCTCCCCCGGAATTCCGAAGGGCTTCAAGGTAGAACAGTGGGTGTAAGGTTTAGGGTTTAGGGTTGTTAGGGCCTGACCCCAGAAAATTTTCCCAAGAGTTTTTTCCAAGCCAGAAAATACTAGAAGCCACGTTCTCCCTGTCTTGAGAAGCCATGAACTGATCCTGAAAAGGGTTCCCAAGGCAGGCGGAAAAGCCAGAGTGATAACGGCCCGCACCAACTTTTCAACTATGCCCGCAATTGTGCGACGGGGCCTCTGGAAAGAAACTTCGATGGTTTAGGGTTTAGGGTCCTGAAGTGCGACATAAATTACAAGGTCCGGAGACCAGCGAGTGTGGATCTGACCAGCTGTCGGAGATTCACGTGTGGGTATCTCCACAAAGACAGAGAGAGAGAGAGAGAGCGAGCTCCAACCATTGTAGTAGTTAACCGTTAACGCTTTGGGGTTTGTCAGTCAAATCCTACCATAGTTGGAAAGGTTAACCTGTTTTGGCCTAGGGTACTCAGCCCCTAAGCCTCTGTATCTAACACCGATCAGATCTAGCACTTTGTAAAACAAGCGATCGATAGTCCCTAAACCGTATAAATCGCAGGTCCGAAGGCCGGTAGCCGACATGCCAAACCCTGAAACACTCCTAAGGGTAAGTAGCGTAGATAACATCTCCGGAACCGTGAATTGTAAACCCTAAACACTCAGCCCAGAGCCTTTCAATAGATTTTAACTTAACAATTGTTATTATTATTATTCAAAACTAAAGCCCAGATTAAACCCTGAACCATCCTAAACCGTAAACTCTAGACTCTAGACCCAAACCCAAATCCTGGACCCTAAACCCAAAATGCCCTGACCCACAAGGCCAGGCGAGCGGCTGAGCTTTTTTGAGGGCATTCCATCGAAGATGGCTCCGCGTTGGATTCGAAACCCCACCATAAACGGGTTAGGATTACTGGGTTGGGGTTTAGGGTTTAGGGTCCATTAGAGGCCTTAATCATTAGGAAAAGGTTCCGGGACAGGTTCCTTATTACAGGATTGCAGGGCATTCGTAATATGGTGCGGAAACCTAGGGAATGATTTTGGAAATAGTCAGGCCAAAAATACAAAATGCGAAGACCACATGTGGTCCCTAATACTGATGCAACAGGATCTCAAACATGAGCCCCAAACCCTGAACCCTAAACCCCAAACCCTCAAGCCTCAACCGCCGTAGAACCGCATGGAATTCGGACAGCCAGGGTGTAGATTCCCGCCTTGCGAAGGGGACGTTGCATTCGTCTTGTAGCTTTCGGTCGTTTTGGGATGTAGCTCCTGTCTGTCTGGTGCTTAGACTCCATAGTCTGTTTAGGGTTTAGGGTTGTAGTTCATGTCCCAATTTCCGTATACTGAGAAGCAAACGGCTTGTGCCAGAAGGCAGTGTTTTGGATGTCAGTGTTTTGGACGTCAGCCTTACAGGATTTTAAGGGTTTAAGGGCTTAAGGTGTTCAGGGGTTTAGGGGTTTAGGTGCTTAGGGGTTTAGGGATTTAGGGTTTGTTTAGGGGGTTTGGGGGTTTAGGTGCTTAGGGGTTTAGGGTTAGGTTAGGGTTTCGGGATTTCTGGGCTTAAGGGTTCAGGTTTCAGGGTTTCGGGGTTTAGGGGTTTAGGGTGAAGCCTCCCCAAGCCATAGATTGGAGCACCGTCATCGACCCCAACTCCAAGCAGTAGTCTCAAGAGATGAGCCAGGAACGAGCAGAGGAGAGGCCTAGGTTTTTGTTACGCCTCAAGCTCAAGTTCTTGGAGTTTTTCGAGAGTTATGTGGTTAGTGGTCAAAAAGCCGGTCCCGTTTGAGGAGATACTTGCCTTTGTTGACCTGGATAGTCTGAGGTCCCGCAGACATGGAAGGGGTGCTGCAGGTACTGGCACTGGCCGTGGCCGTAATAAGTACCTTCACGTAGGGATTTCATTGCCAGGCTCTGAACCTCCAGCAAAGACACACCTTCGGCCCCTATAGCCATGCCCCAACCTTTCATCCCTCGACCTGTAAAACCTTAAAACCGAAATCACACATCCCTAAACCCACAAACCCCAGACACGTCCCAAACGGTCCCAAACCCTAAATCCGGGAGCACCATACTCCGCATCCTGCCAACAAATAAGATGATAAAAAACAGCAAAATTTTTCTTGAAAGCAAAAAGCACGGGAACCGAGTTGCAGCGACCAGCTACGTCTCACCGCCTCGACCGGCTAAGTCCTGGAGTTTCTTGTAGTCAGTCGTCGTTGAAGGCTATAGTTAAGCGTGCAGTGCTTTGCATGTAGATCTTCGGATTTAAGGCTTTGGGTGTAGGCCTGGGGTACTGCCCCCACCCAGTAGCAGTTGGATAATCTTCATAATATGGATATATTAGGCTCTTAATAGTAGCCCTATTACAGACTGTCACTGTATGGGGGCAGTACCCAATCTAGGGCCCAGGTTGGGGAAGCCTTTTGGTGGTCTCGGGTGGTGTTCTGATGGTCCTGCAGGGTCTCTCCATCGTCATGATTCATGATATGGGAGTTTCCGAAAATTAGGGGTACCGTAGTTTGGGGTCCTTATATTAAGGATCCTTACCATTAAGGGTACTATATTAGGGTCCCCCATTGTCGGAAACGCCCATATCCTTCCTGGTCGTCGTGGCCGTTGTGGGCTCCTGATGGTTGTGGTGATGGAGGGCGCTTGTCTGCAATCACATTTCTGAAGACCCCTGTGCTAGTATAGGGTAGGGGCAATAAAAATTACCTATACCAGTGTTTGTTTGAGGAGGGGGGTCCTTATTGTATTTCTAGTAAAATGGGCCCCAAAACCCTATTCTAATCATATTGAGGCCCCTACATTACGCAAAGTGCTGAGATTCTTCATGGCTTCACTTTGGACCGCTGTCGTGGTTCATGTAGGGGCCTGACTGAAACAGGGCTTTGGGGTGTACCAGTGATACCAAAAATGAGAAGAAGGAGCCCTAAGGACAACTATTGTAATAGTTCGGGTTGAGGGTCTAAGGTCTATAGGGTTTAGGGTTCAAGGCGTCTTCTTGCGAAGTGGCTGGAAATCCATGCTAGGATGGCGCCACCTCACGCCAGGCCTTGTGGGTGGCGGCATATTATGCGTGAAGCGACCTCCCTTGCATGCGTCATAGAACTCGGAAACCGGAAGTTCTCTTAAACCCACCCGCTGTGATGATACCCGGCAGGCAACGACCTCATCAGGGTTTAGGGTTCAGGGTTTTGCCGCCTATATTGCTTCTGAAGCTTTGCTGCTCCCGGCATTGAAGGCGATGCCGGCATTAGGCCCAGGGTGGTTCAAGTGCGAAGCATAGTGGATGTAGGGTTTGGGGTTGCGGGTTTAGGGCTTAGGGCTGTAGGGTTTGGGGTTGCGGGATGTAGGGTTTAGCGCTCAACCCTTCAGTGTTTGGAGATTGGCTACAAGCCCGCACACAAAGCTTCTTCGGCAGAGCCTGCTGCCGCAAGGATATTTAAGTGCACCTGGGATTCTTAGGGTCCTAGGGCGTAGACCCTAAACCCCTGAGCCCCGAGCCCTAAACCGCCTAGGTCGAGCGTTACTGGGAGATGGTTCGGAGTAGGACTTGACCCTTCATCCCTCGTTTAGGGATTAGGGATTCGGGTCCTTCAGGGTACAAGAAGGGCCTGGAGTGTTTGACTGAAGAGGACAAGGAGTCGCAGGTGCATTTCACTGATGTGATCAGACATCCTCTCCGCAAATGCGGAGGGGCTCGACGCTGAAATAGACACCCGGCAAAAGCATCCCAAACTCACGGACATTTGTGGGGAAGTCCTTCCTCCTCACAACAACAACCCGCCACCCTCATCGTACTTCTTTGAAGCCTTAAGCCTGAATAAGTAAGAGCAGGGCCCACATAAATTCAGGGAAACACAGTCCAACATCCTGTTCCAATGATTCAAGCCCCTGTGTTAATATAGGGGCATGAATAATTACCAATACTATTTTGGGGGTTCCTTCTAATAGTTATAGTATAACCCAAAACCCTATTCTGATTATTAATGCCCCTACATCATAGTACGACCCTTATTGTAGCACCTATAGATCCTTTTAAAGGAACCTTAGATTAGGGGTCCTGTCTGTCGGCTCGAGGGTCTCTGGCTTCCACAAAGGGCTGTGCTGCGGCGACTCTTGCTCTTGGTTTGAGGGTTTTGTAGGGTAGGGTTAGGGCTTGAGGGTGTGTGGGAGTTTGGGGCGTTGGGTTTAATCTAATTAATCTAAGTAATGTTGCATACCTTCGATAGGTCCTCCTTTCCACACAGAGAGGCATGCTCGACTCCCCATTTGCTGAATCCCTGCGATACATAAACCCTATTGAGGGTTTAGGGCTTTAGGGTGTAGGGTAGTCAGCCATGGCCCCAGACCAAGCTGCTGTCCGATAACTGAACAGCCTTCATATAAGCGCTCTTCACCCGATTCGCGCAGATCCCCTGGTTGCTCAGCCAGCTCTCGCAGCGCCTTGTCTACGGATGTTTGGGGTCCAGGATTTGTTTATTCGGAGTCTTTTGATAATGCGCAATGAGGCCAGTGGTCTTTCAGAATCGTCTTGGAGTCGAGGCTGTCAAGAGATTTGGGCTTAGGAACGGTGGATTTTGGGTGATGGAATCTCACTTTGGAGCGTTTGGGCCTGTCTGCCCCCAACCCGGAACCCCAACCCCTAAACCCCGAACCCCCAAACCCTGAACCCCGAACCCTAAGCCTAGACCCTAAGCTCTAAACCGTCAAGTTTGGCAGAGGCCCCAACCACAGGCTCAGCCTGGTAAGGCATTCCTGCTAGCCAGTTGGAAAAGAGCCCTCAAAAAAAAACGTCCGAAGCCATGGAGCCCGGAACTTGCCTCCTCCCCTCTCGCCTTAGCTCGCCACAGATTCAAGTTTCCCTCGGAGCTCGTCCTCTCGAGCTGAGAGGGTTAGGCTTGGGGATTTGGGGTTTAGCGGTTCAGGCTGTCGGGTAGAGGGGTTTCAGGTTTTTTTTTTTAAACTGCTGCTATTGTTAAGGGTTCCTTAATCTACAATATAACCCAAAACATACCACACAACCCACTTCTAGTCATTACGGCCGCTAGGGAGGCCTGTCATCATGCTTTAGCAGCCGAGCCCTGGCGGTCCGCTCCAAACTCCGAAACCCGACTGTTGGGGCCTTAATAATTAGAATAGTGTTTCGATGTGCATTATACTATAAGCATAATAAGGAGCCCTCCAAAACCCTATCCTACAATACTGGCGTAGGCCCAGTGGATCCCAAACCGTCCTAATCTGCGGGCCTGAATGATTACCAATACTATTTCCAGGGATCCTCATTATAAGTAGAGTATAATAGTATAATTGGGCCCCGAAACTCTGTTCTAATCTTTAAGGCCCCTAAAGTCTATCGGGGAGAGCTGGGCCGGCTAGGCTTTCATTGTCCTATAGTAGAGAACGAGCACGTGGTTACCACCGGAGCCCGCAGCCCGAAAGTCCAAGCCCTAGACGTTAAATTTTGCATAAGCCTTAAACCCCAAACTCGAAATCCTACACCCTAGACCCTAAATCTTAAACCCGAAATCCTAAACCCTGAGCCCTAAACCTTAGACCCTAAGCCTTGGAGCCCAGAGCAAAGCCCCGGAACACCAGAAGACTTCCACAGCCACCAGGGCGGGACGGCTCACGGAGGATGCCGGGGACCCGAAGAGACAGGGATTTTGGGTTTTGGGGGTTAGTGACTGGGTTTTGGGGTTTAGCATACTATATAGTTATAAAAAGGGAACCCCCCAAACCCTATTCTAATTATTAAGGCCCCCACACTAGTGATTAGGGTTTAGGGATGATGGCTTACGGGTGTTGAGGTTTAGGGCGTAGGGATGAGTGTCCAGGGTTTGGAGTTTCAGTTAAGAGGTTAGGGCGGTTAGGGTTGAGAGTTTAGCGACAGGCATACATGCACGCATACATGCGCACATGCACACATACATACATACAGACAGTCAGGCAGACACACAGACATACATGGGCTGTGTGTACATACACACAGAGAGAGAGAGAGAGAGAGAGACCAAGCAGGCTACCCCTACCTATCAGAGCAAAACTGATCCCCATCCACTTCCAAACCCAAGCTCGGAACCGCAAGCTCTGAAACCCGCAAGCCTTGAGTTCTCAATTCCTGACTTTAGGGTTTAGGTGCCCGAGTTCCTAAACCCGAAGGCCCCAAGCCGTTAACTCACTCTACGCATGTATGTAGACACACAGCCCTCCAACAACCTGCCCAAATCCTGGTCAAGCCCTCCCTGGACCTTTAAGCCCTAAAGCCACAATGCCCGAACTCATTAATCCCCAGAGCCCAGAAACCATATCTCTAAACCCTAAACCTGAACCCTATGCTCAAACCATAAACTCTAAACCCAGACGCTGGTGAAGCTCTCTGGCAATCTCCTTCGTGAGATGCGGAAGTCGGCCAAGGCAATACTAGCCTTTTTTGTGTTCTCTGTTGCTTTGGCAGCAGGTTTCGGGTTTCAGGGTTTCGGGTCCCTAAAACTAGATTAAACCCTGAACAGTAAACCAGACACACCCAGCGGAAGCCCGCTTTCTGGACGTTCAGGCAGATGGAAAAGGGTCGTCTATAAAACAAACCTGGGGCTGCTGACCTTGGGGCAGATGCAAAAAGGAGCTCAACAAAAACCTAGGGCTTAATGGGGTTTCGGGTCTTCCGAGTTGCAGGTGTTTCCACCATGGGTTTTAGGGGTTTAGGGGTTTAGGGTTTGCGGGTTTAGGGTTTAGGGTTTGGGGGTTTAGGGTTTAGGGTTTTAGGGTTTTCGGGCTTTGCGGCTTTTCGTGGGTTTGGCAGTCGGGGGGCTTCCAGAAATCAGTTTGGTGCGCGCAGGGCTTTCGGGTTTGCGGCTTTATGGTTGAAGGTTTCTATCGCTTCAGGCTTCAAGGCTTGAGGGCTTTGGGGGGCCGAGGTTTTAGGTCTAGCATAGATTTTGGGTAGGGTTTAGGGTTTAGGAAACCCTGAACCCTAAACCCTAACCCCTAAACCCTAAACCCCCTAAACCCTGGTAATGGGCTTGGTGGTTGGGGCTCAGGATTCCAAATTGTTGTTCTTGCTTGTAGATTGGGCTTCAACTCACTCACGGGTGCTCAACTTGTCTGAACATATAATAAGGACATATAAGGACCAGAGTCTAAAGTTTACAGGTCATATAGGGGGATTTCATACGCTTTGGCGTTTAAGGTATAGGGTGAACGAGCATTTCCTCTACACCTGCGCAACCACGTGCTCACACATACAGGCGTTTCAAAACCCAAGCAGTTGTGTGCGAGACACAATTAGTTGTGTCGAAGGCGGCGGCAGGGAAAGAAGACCAGTCCGAAACGCTCTCTAGTACATACACTCAGCTGCTTTCGACCGAACACTTATATTCCCAGGTCTAGACTTCCACGATACCCAGCTTCGGGTCTCGAAGTTTTCGTTTAGACAGTTAGAGGACAGATGAGTTATAGTTCGGAATAGTGCTCCCATGGTTCCATGGCCTTTCACCAAAGGGGAAAAGGAGGGACCCTTGCTGGGGACTAGAATAGCTATATTAAGGGCCTAGGGGTCCTTATTAAGGGTCCCTCCTTTTAGCCTTGGATTTCACCATGTCCCAGTGAGAGGGTCAACGATCATCATCATTGCCTGTCGTGAAAGTCGTCCGGTGCCTGCACACCTAGCGTGGTACAAGCATAGTTCGTCGTCAGAACCACCTATCGTTTCCATTGCAGTTCCTTGTCTGGGCTACCTCAAAGCATCCTACATACATACATATGTGTATATATATATATATAAGCAAATATAGAAACATGTATCTATGTATTTGTTTGTATATGTTTCTGCTTGTTTGTCTCCTTATGGGGAACCCCCGTGAGTCCAGCTCGAAGCCTGGGAAACCTTCGACTGCCATGCCCAGATCTGCGAAAAGTTCGTCCAGCTTGGCGGAGTCCGGAGACCAACATCTCAGGAGATGAGCCGTAGGGTTTAGGGTTCCATCTAGTGCCTAGGGTTTTGGCTTCAGGGTTTTCGGGTTTGTTTAATTAGGATGTTCGGGTTTAGGGTTTGGTGGCTCTGGGTTTACAGTTTAGGGCTCAGGGTTTGTGAGTCCTCCGCGGTAGGCTACAGTGTGTTATACTAAAGTAGAAGCCAGAAAGTTGGAACATCATTCTCCCCAGGCCCTTAAAGTACAGTACGAGGGGGAATTCATTTTAGGGTTTAGGGTTGAGGGTTATAGGGTTCAGGGTTTAGGGTTTAATGGACTCAACAGCAACTCCTGTGGGTGCGAGTGCTTCCGTCATATGTATACATCCGGACATCCGTCCATGCACAGGTGCGTACATCCATCCGTCCGTCCATCCATCCATGCATGCATTCGTAGAGTGAGAGTGGGAGTGGGTTTAGGACGAGGAGTAGAGTGGGGTCGGGGCTAGCAGACTAGCAGTAGGAGTGGAAGTAGGGATAGGCAGCATGGTCGTCGTCGTAATGCTTGCTGTCGACATGGTCGTCCAGAACGAACCAAAGCACAGTCTCGGCAGTACAGCTTTTCGCACCGCAGAGACGACTCACTACTCACACTATATTCGTGCGGAGAAGACGACTTCTTGTGCAGCAGTACAAGCCCCAAAGCCCTACAGATGAACCCCAAACCCTAACCGCTAAGCCTCTAAGCCTAAGACGATGTATGCGAGGTCGAAGTCTTAGAGAAAGTCCTGCGTGGGGATCCAGAGGCCGGGTATAGCCGCCCTGAAACCCTCAAAGGGGGACCCATTATAGAACCCTTTAGTACCTCTGAAGCCCTTAAAGGGGAACCATATATGTATGTATGTATATATATATATATATATATATATATATATATATATATATAGAACCCCATGGTCTCCTCCAAAGGTTCCTTTAGATTCTATTTTAGGGCTTGGGGCTCCCCTTGGGGGGATCCCGCAGCTCTGAGGACTCGGATCTTGAGGCTTTGGGCCCAAAGCCCATACTTTAGGGTTTTAGGGTTAAGGGTTTCGGGTGTAGTATATGAGGCAATATGAGGCTTTGGGACGCTTGAGCCTCAGCAGCTAGGAGTGCTTTCGCGCTTTTAAGTTATAGTTTGGGGTTTAGGCTTTAGGGTTTTGGGGGTTCCTTCTAGATAGCCCTCTGAACAGATTAGTTCATGATTGTTACCCCAAAGCAGGATACCAACCTGGAACAATGTTATGCTAGCCGACTAAATTTCGCATGTCCAGCTCCTTTACCTTGCAAGCTATCCCGTGCATCCCGATCGAAGGGGGTGAGTCTTGAGTTTGAGGCGCCGGGCACCTCGTTGTGCTTCGCACCGCCACAAGGTTGCAGGTTTAGATCAAGAAGCGCAGCTGTGAGACGACCAACAGACATGGTCTGATAGTGAACATGATTTAGGACAATACTAGGAAGACTAGCATGTCAGCCGCTCTTGTAGTGCTGGGTGTATGGGATTGGATGAAGCTGTACGCTGTTCCAGCTCGGCTTTCCCTGAAGGCATGGGATCTACGTGGCAATGTCGTTCAGGGGTTTGGAACCGGTAACAGCCAAAGGACCCTGTCTTGTTCAGCCGGGTGGCAGATGAAAGCCGGCATTTTCGGAAGCTGAGAGGTTTCTCGGTAGCTGCTTTCGTGTTTTGGGATTGGGGTTTGCATTTTTCTGCCGGAAAGGAAAGTCCTGTACATTCTACTCTAGAGCCGAGACTCCATGGATGCGTTTTTTAGGGTTTAGGGTTTAGGGTTTAGGGTTTAAAGAATCACAGAAACCCTTTGACGTCCTCGCAGCAAGTCCCTCAGCCTAACACCAACAAATCGTAGCTTGCAGGGCCGCAACTGTCTCAAGCCACTCTGCTGCAGTCCGCAACGCAGATGCTGACGCCGTTCCACCCCGAGTTGCAGGCAGGCTTTTCATCTGGAGTTTAGGATTTCGGATTGCTTTCTGCGGTTCATGAAGTTGCAATGACTGCAAAGTTCGAATCGCGCGGGTTTTGGAGAGTTTCGTGATGTTTCCGTGATGGGAAGTGCTTTGAAGAGCACATGAATTCCGAACCTCGCTCAGCCGAAACCGCGGTTCGGCTCTAGGGTCCACTGAGATGTTGGGACAGGAGGATGGCCTGCTCATCCTCGTTCAAAAGGGCACTCTCTCTGAAGTCCTGAGCCAAACCAAGTCAGGCAATGGACTCTAAGCTTCAGAGTATGGGCTTTCAAAAAAGTGGCATGTAAGGTTTAAACCTTAGTGTCGTTCTTCAGGTTTAAAGGTCTTGAATGGCAGTGTCGAAGCTGTGAGCTCTAGGCTAAGTAGAACCATAACGGGCGGTCGTTAAGCAGAGGTGGTCCATGCTTGCCGTTGCTGTCTTGCGGGACTTTGAGGATTATCTTCGGGTTTTAGGATGGATTTTGCTCGAACTCCAGAGCACTAGCCCTTGACACTAAACGTTGAACTTACTAGCTCAAATCTCAAGCTCTACTTCCTGCCTTAACCCTGAACTTCAAACTTACTGGCTCAATCCTCAAGCTCTACTTCCTGGCAGGCTGTGCTGTCGCTCATTCTGGCAGAGGTTATCTTGCTCTCGGATGCTGAGGCGAGACACCCCACCCACTGAGTCTAAGGCTTGCGGCTTAGGGTTTACGATTCAGATTTTTGGGGGCAGTTTTACGGGTCTTGAGATCTTTGGCGGTTAAGGGTGCTTGCGCTGGCGGGTTGACTGTATGCTGCTCTGGATGTCGGTTCTGTCCATAGCACCATGGTACCTCCAGAGTTGTCTCTTCCAGGACTTCCCTTAGTTGCATTGCTGTTTTTGCTGTGTTTGCGCACGAGCCAGCACATGCAAACACCGAAACAACGAAAGCGGGAACAGCAGCAAACAACGGCGCAATTTCAGCAGCAGCAACAACAACAACAATGACCATGGCAACCACAGCACCAGCAACAAAAGCAACAACAGCAACAGCCACCAAGAAAGGACACCAAAAGTCCATGACCTTCGCCAGCAATTACGCATCTATCAGGACTTACCACTCCTAGGACAATCCATCGTCTTAGTCCTTGCACTGATACTGCCACTAACAAAGCGACTCCCAAAACTAGACTGCATGCACCACCGGCACGTAAAGCACTACCGACAACGAACACGACGTTGGTGATGACTCCGGCGTTGCAAGTCTACTACTTAATTAGCAGCCTCAGACCAATAAGTGGCCCCGAGCAAGCCGCGACCGGTAAGGTTATGGCGAAGCGTGGTGCGCGGAAAATGGTGCAGCACTCAGCTTGGATGACATTGCTCTTCATTTCAGTTCATCTGTTTCTCTTGATCGTCAAACCTAAACCCTATAAACCCTAAGTCCAAATCCAATATCTACATCCACACCGCCGGTCCCCTCTAGTGAAGTCCTATCCCTGGAGGAGGCAGCTCTCGCATTTTCAGTATCTTGGTTCAGGGCTTCTGGGTGCTCCAAATGTCTACGAGGTTCGTTCACAACTTCTGGGATGGTTGCCTGATTGAGGCTTTCATGTTTCCACAATGGTCTAGGCAGGCATGGCGCATAATGATAAAGTATGCTTCCTGCTGACAGGGCATCAAGTTCTTGTCAGACGCATGAGACATCTGCTAATTTCTGCACTTTCCGAATCAGCATACGACAGAGACAGGCAGAAGTGCAGAACTGAGAACTCTGTACAGCGTTCCTAGAATACCGCGTACGACATGCTCAACTCCTCAGAAAATTTTAGGGGCCTCTGCACTTTGAAGCAGTGTTCCTGCAGACTCCGCGCTGCTTATTGCTGCTTAAATGGCTGTGGCAGTTTCTGGCTGATGCTGGCACCTGGACGGCAGAGTTTACCGCAAATCCTTGTTGACATTGATGCGAACACGCCTTACTCTATAGCCGGATCCTGTCCGCACAACCCTTACCCTAAAGGTCCAGGGGACCTAATAGTTAGGTATCTGGTTCTGGATAGTAGGTTAGTATGTGGGAGAGTAAAAGACTCTCAGGTACTCGGAACCCTTAGTTCTAGGGATTGTAAACTTCCGGCGATAAGCCTCAACGTCCTCAGACAAGAGTTCAAGCCGCTGACTCCGTCGTCCTTGCATTCTGAACCTTAAAGTCCGAAGCCTATATAACTGCAGTCAAACCTATGAAAATGTAAAAACAAAACGTTAAACAACCATGGCTAACGTTAAAAAACGATGGTCAAAAACTATGAAAGCCTCTTCGGCCAGAATCAGATCCCAGTGTGAGCCATGCGTCGTGGTCAGCATGCCCTTCCTGCGGCAGCCTCCGTACATTGTTGGAGCCAGGGGCCTCACAGACTGCAGCCGACACAGTGGCTGGGTTCTTGTTAAGACGTTTAGTTTAAGTCACCATAATCGGGATCTATGGTAAAAAATATGGTTTCCTTATTCTTATGGCAACTTAACTTCAATCCCTTAGCAAGACCCCAGGGGGTTCAAGATTGCACTGCTTAGCAGCTGCCTGGCTGGCCAGCTTGCATTTGGAGCCTTTCCATTGTTTCCGCGAGGGACGCTGGGTACACGAGATAGATGCAGCGTCATCGCTCGAGCAGAGCCCTCCGCTGGTGAAGGTCTTTGGTCAGCTCGACCTGAGGATCGCGAGATGGCCAGTGCGGAGATGCAACTTCACTTCGAACGTAACGGCTTCTGCCATGTGCCCTCGTTCTTGAATGTGCCTGAGGCTTCTTCACTAGCCCAGGAACTCGCACAGGTCCAGTCCTTAGAGATCTGTGAGATGGCAGCTCTGCAGCACGAGTTGAGGCAGCATGTTGCCCCATCTCTAGCAAGATCCTGTCGTACAACGCAGGACTGCAAGCAAATGCTGCAGAAATATGAGAAGTCAGGGAAGGTGAAGTTTTTGCAGTACTTCAACTTGCACCGTCACAGTGCTCTTTTGCGCCGAGCTGCTCTATCTCCTCGCCTGGCTTTGTGGGCAGCTCGCTTGCTAGGTGTCTCCCAGGTGCGCCTTTACCAGGATGCACTCTTCATGAAGTACCCCCGACATGGCCCAACACGCTGGCATTCCGACCTTGCATTGGCTCCCTTCGACACGAACGCTTTCGTGACTGTGTGGCTCGCTTTGACCCCGGTGCCAGCCAAAGGCGGTGCGGGACTCCGGTTTGCACAGGGCAGCCACCGCGACTACACTCTCCAGTATCATAGCGATCTTGCGGACAGCTACACGCAAGACGATTCTAGGCTTTGGAGTACCATACTCTAAGACTTTTTTCTTAATGGAACGATTATGATATACAAGTTTGTACTTTTGTCTCCCTGGTTTAACTTACTTAAAATCCCAGGATTTGAGCAGCCGATATCTCATTGCAGAAGGCACAGACTTAGAGCCTGGAGATGCCACGTGGCACCACGGCTGGACATTACATGCCGCAGCACCCTTGGATAGGTCGGCAAGGAGCCCACGGGTGGCCTGGGCTCTCAGCTTCGTTGCGAGTGATGCCCGGATTCTTCCGGAAGAGTCATTGAGCATCGTCCAGGAGGCAGAAACCTGGTGGTGTTTGGGAACTTTTTTCGTTTTACAAGATTTGTCTGGTCTACTATAATTAATCCGAAGAGACAGCTAAAGTTTGATTTTTAGGCAAGGGTATGCAAGTTCTTTATCATAGTTGGGTAACATTTTACATTTTTATGGGTACTTAAACCCAATAGGGAATACAAATGTAAATTTTCATCCTATGCCAACCATGAACTAGCGTTCAGTACAGGAAGACTCCGTGTCTTTTCAACCTTGGATCGGCAAGTTGCCACCCGGGGGTCTGGCAGAACACGCAATGTTGCCGCTGCTGCCGGTAGAAGCATGATTTAGGCCCAAGTCTTGGGGTTTAGGGTTTAGGGGTAGAAGCATGATTTATAGTAAACCCCATAAAGTTGGAAACCGGATTAAGGCCAAATAGTGCTGGGATTCCCTATACATTACTCTTAAGGATCGAGGCTATGGGGTTTCCAACTTTTGGGCTTCTACTATAGGCCCAAGTCTTGTTTCCATATGGTGGTGTACCTGTCTGGCGCATGCAAAGGATGCAAAACAAGGTCTGATTGAAAGAGTTACGCCTGGAAAAGCACCCTTTCTAGCTTGCCTTTGAAGGACCTACGGACAGGGTTTCGTACAGGCATGGCACAGCATCTGTCTGTAGTTCTTGGCCTGTCGATTCATGGGTTTCCCATTCAGCACTAGAAACGGAGCAGGAGTTCAGGTTCAAGCTGGGTTCCTCAGTAATACCTATTTGCCCTTTTCATGTTGGGGGTCTCCTTCCGGATACTATTAAAACAGGTACCCTTTTTATTGTTAAGGGGCTACTGGGGAACCTAGGAAGTGTCAGGTGTGTCCGGTGTAGGACTTTGGTTTCAGTGTATGCTGGCTCAGTAGCCTCAAGACGCCTGCTGATACCTCGTCGCTACATAACTTAAGTTCTGCTGCTCTCGTACACTAAACTCATGTGTCCTGCTTGTCAAGTTGAACATTCTATGTACATCACTTATCGGGTCTGTGTAACATGTATATCGAAGTAATGCATGTAAGTGCTTCGTCGGTTTCCAAACCGGATGCAACCGTTGTCAGGCCATGAACTTCTTTCTGTCCAACCGGGGAGACCTGAACCAGAGGCAAGTTCAGGTTTCATGGGCTCAGGGCGTGAGATTCAGGTCTTGGTTGCTAATGGGTATAAATTGTAGAAGGCTTGTGTGGTTGTTTGAGGGTCTGTGATTTCATGTATCACGGCAAGTTTTGGTGTTGATGTGACGAGGCTTTTTCACTAAATTTTGTGACTGAACTCCCAGCAGGTGGAGATTTTCTCGAACGGTTTTCCTCTACAGCGAA